>JAKKCY010000002.1:1825000-2425000 GCA_022023595.1 Sungouiella thailandica | reverse complement strand
ATAATTGCTGACTCGAGAAACATGCTTTTGCTTTTTTTTTTTTTCAAACACATTTATTGGGACCCAGAAAACATTTTTTCTTGTTTCTATTTATTGGGACCAGGACTATTCTTGTAAGCTCGCAGGCGTATGTGGTAACAAACTTTCCAAAACGATGAAAAAAGTTAAGAAGCATCAGTCATTTTCACCTCCTACTCATCAAGCATAGATATATCAAAAGGATAAAAAACCTGTTGCATCAGTAGAGCTGAGGTCCCAGTCCTTTAGTCCTCTAGGTCTCATACCATCACAGTATTCCCAAAATAAATGTACCAGGAGATTAATTTGAGACCATAAGATCAATATCAAGAGTTCTTAACATGACTCTGATTTCTTTTATTTGGTAGTTCTGGAATTCTCGTACCTCTAACACTTCACCAAAAAAACATCATCCATATAGTACTACATTCATAACTACACCATCAAGTGCTAGATCCATAAAGTACTACAACAGAAGTATTATATCCCACCACTTGAAAATCCGAAAAAGGCACGGAAGCAAGTTGATTTCCACTTTTTCAATACCTATTTTCTTCTTTTCTTCTTTTTTTCTTTTTTTCTTTTCTTCTTTTCTTCTTTTCTTCTTTTCTTCTTTTCTTCTTTTCTTCTTCTTCTCTTTTATCTCCATCCCTCTCTCCATTACCCTCTAACTTTCCTATACATATTCGCAGCCATGTATTAGCAGTCCTTTGTATCACGTGACCGCGTTGCGCCTGGTTCGCGCACGCCCGAAAAATTTTCCCATTATAAGTACTGTACTACTCCCGCGAAAATTTCTGACTACTATCTTCTAACATGCCTCGTATGTTTCACTTCATATAGACTGTTTGCTATAGTATTACCTATCTTGCATTCATGTTCTATCATATAGACATCTGTCTATGAGGATTCGGGCCCTCAAAACTTTCATTCCCACTTGGAATTGTGACTGAACCCCGACACTTCAGTCACAACACTTGACACAGGTCTTGAAATGTTTTGTAGCCCCTAAATTCTCGTCAATTTTGAATCCCCTTGCTAACATTTTAGGTGCCCCAAGAACTTACTCGAAGACTTACTCCGTGCCAAAGCAGCCTTATGAGTCCGCTCGTTTGGACGCTGAGTTGAAATTGGCTGGTGAGTACGGTTTGAAGAACAAGAGAGAGATCTACAGAATTGGATTCCAGTTGTCTAAGATCAGAAGAGCTGCTCGTGACTTGTTGACTAGAGATGACAAGGATGAGAAGAGATTGTTTGAGGGTAACGCCTTGATCAGAAGATTGGTGAGAATTGGTGTGTTGGGTGAGGACAAGATGAAGTTGGATTACGTCTTGGCTTTGAGAATTGAGGACTTTTTGGAGAGAAGATTGCAGACCCAGGTGTTCAAGTTGGGTTTGGCTAGATCTATTCACCACGCTAGAGTCTTGATCACCCAGAGACACATTGCTGTTGGTAAGCAGATTGTCAACATCCCATCTTTCATGGTGAGATTGGACTCTCAGAAGCACATTGACTTTGCTCCTAAGTCGCCTTACGGAGGTGGCAGAGCCGGTAGAGTTAAGAGAAAGAACCAGGGTAAGGGTTCTGAGGATGCCGAGGAGGAGGAGTAATTATGTATTTAATTGCATTTGGTCTTCCACCGCTGTAATATAGACGTTAATGATTTGGTGTAGAGAGATGAGTTTCCATTTTTCCACTTACATGAAAGTGGGAGGTTCCCTACTGCACAACAGAATCACTGGACGTACTAGCGATTCTGTATTAGCACTTTTGAATCTGATATCTTTACCGTTTATAGAAAGCCTGGTAGTCTGTTGTAGGGTTGATGCCCTCATCGCAGCCGTATTTCGGGTTTATATGCCGTGCACGATGCCTCAGGATAGATGCCTTAGTAGGTGATAATGCAGATTTGAAGATATTAATGAATAGAACATATTCGTTGAGCTTCTAGTGAAATTTTTGAAAAGTGATGTTTTTCAATTTCATATGTTTTTGCGTTCCTTGAGATGATATTTGGGTCTGTGGACTTGAGCCAGTCAGGCACAGCTAATACAGACCAGTCGAACATTCTAAAGATCCCCAGAACCTTTTTAGAGAATAATTCTCATTTTGAGCTGAATTCTTGAATATTAGAAAAACGTACTAGAGTAATGTTCCATATGGGTCGACCACCTAACGTCAAGTAATGAGATACTGTGGCCATAGAATGATGTCTGGAACATTTCTTTGCTACTTATATTCACCATAAACCGATCAATTGATATTGATACTGAAGTTTTTTCTTTTTAAGACACATCTGGATCGCTGAAGCTCACTGGCAAAGGTGAAATCTAATCGAACTACTGGAGATAGTCGGTCCCTGGCAACATAAAGCAGAGAGGAGAATGAAAAAATTGGTTCTCCTTCTGAAATCACATTATCCAATGTAACAAATACTTCTGTTCGAAGGAAGGCATTGTGATGCAAGGAAGGTTATGTCTCTTGGCAAGATCTCATTCTCCAGATCTGAATGTGTGGGATTGAATTTGATCAATCTAGTGGCAGGAGCAGAATTCAAAGGAGCAGGCACAAAAGTTAGAATGAAGTGGCTTTACACAAAGAGTATCTTTTCTTCTTTTGTATTGAGCAGTAGCCTTTTGATGATGAAGGGTTAGGATGACTAGGGTGATTTGGTGTATGCCGAATGAACAGGGGAGTTTACAGCTCCTATAAATGAGGAAAGTCTTGAAAGTGTAGATTGAGCTCTGTTACGGGGTATACAAATACTTAGCTGTTTCTCTTAGGCCAAAATTGTGACGCCAAATAGTGTCTGACAACGCCTCATGGAGTGAATCTTTCCACACCGAGCCATATTACGTCTCACAAGAAGTAAGGGGTAAAAGCATTGCAAAGGAAGAAAAATGAAAAATTCTTGTTATGTGAAAAATTCTTGTTATATGAAAAATTCTTGTTATATGAAAAATTCTTGTATTTCCGGACGTTTCCCCTCCTCTCTCAGAGAATAGGAGCTTACAGTACGAGGTGCGCCTGAAACTGGGTGAAATTCATCAATAAACTGTCAAGTTCTACACAGATCTCAGCACAACACTGAAAATCGATTCTAAAAAATCGAGAATTTGAGTCAGAACCATGTGATCAACACAGCAAAGTAACTGAAATTTCAGAAAAAATGTGGTGGACTGTTGTTTAATTCGCAATCTGAGCTTAACAACTGTATTGGCCACGCGACAGATTAGCCAAGTTTCACGAAAAAGGCAGAGAAAAGGATATTTTGAAAATCAGAAGAAAAAGTCAGATCGTTTAGTAAACTTTTCACATAATTCGCCAAACAGACCTTCAGTGTGTTATTCCGTGTATATCAATCGCACTAGTCAGCATATCCAGAACAATGAAACAAACAAAAGAACAAAACGAAAAAAAAAAAAGAAAAGAAAAGAAAAGAAAAGAAAAGCATAAACTACAAAAACAGAAGATATTGTTCTTTTTTTTTTGAAAAAGAAATCACACACTAAGAATAGTACAGTGTTTACCCTCTACAAATCTCACTCTCACTGATCTATATCGTGGGCGTCCTGCACACGTCCAGTGATTCCACGGTAGCCACTATTACTATTACATGGCTGAAACAGCAACAGCCAACGGGACCCAGGGTCACGTGTTCGAGAACGCATTGCAGACATGGACACAAATCGATTTATCTGGTTTGCAGCGGAAACTTGACGAGCAAGGAATCGAGCTTAAAACTCAGCAGAAACAGTCGCTAGCGTCTAGAAAGGAGCTTGCGTCGAAAACCAAAGAGTTCAAGAAATTGGACGATGCAACCAAGTTGGCTGAGCTCAAACCACTTCTCAAGTTGTACCAGAATGAGATCGATCTGTTGACCACCAAGCAAAAGAAGGTAGAATCGTTTTTCTTTGGTTTTTACCGTCTTATGGCTGAGGCGCCCGACCCAAAGCCGCTTTTGGAGCTCTCGTTGGATGCCGTGGTGGAGCTGGGTGAAGCGGCCGAGCTCCGTGCGGAGGTGGCGCGGTTGAAGGAAGATCTTTCGAAAAAGGCCGATTACGAGATTTTGAAGCAGCGGCTCGTGCGCAACGAGCAGAAAGCAGCAGAGGTGCTTAGTGCGCGGTTGAAAGCGCAGGAAGACGAGTTCCGGGCGGTGCTTGACGAAAAAGAGTCCAACTGGAACAGTATTCAGACGCAGCATGAGAGTCAGATTTCTGCTTATAAGGCCACCGTGGACGAGTTGAAAACGTCTAAAGAGGTGACAGAGTTGCAGCTCAACTCCCAGAACCGGCTGTTGGGCGGGATGCTGACGTCATCCATGGCGGAGTTGGATATGGTGACGCGAGACTTGGAAACGTGGAAAAAGCGAGTCTACGAGCTTGAGCGGCGCAACGAAGACTTGCGTCGCGAATTGTCGGCATCCAACACCGGTGCAGAGCGCGATGTTTTGGAGGAGGAGCACTCGCGCAAGGTGGCCGAGTTGGAGAGTGAAAACGCTCTTCTTATGGCCAGTTTAAGCCAGGTGAAAAGTGCGCAGGCCGCCGCCAACAAGGAGCACGACACGCGCATGCAGAGCATCAACAGAGAGGTGGCGCAGTACACGCAGGAGGTCAAGGCGTTGAAAGAGCGTCTTGAACAGACCAGTGACTATGATGAATTGAAGCATGAATTGACTTTGATGCGCCAGATTGAGTTTGGCGAAGGCGGCGTGGAGGACAGCGACATCGATGCGCTTTTGATCGAGCGCAATAAGGCATTGACCCGTGAGCTCGCAGAGTTGCGCTCGCAGCACGATACCCTCACCGACAACATCAGTCTGTTGGAAACAAGACTCGGGGACACCGAACAAGAACTCGCACGTGTTCAGGAGCTCAACACGCGGCTCGAAGGCGACTTGGCCAATTTGCAAGACGGCGGCTTCAATGACTCGGCGTCGATGATCTCGGGCATGACCCGAGTGACTCGCCAGTCGCGACTTGGCGGCGGAGGCGTTGCAGCGATGGACGAGACGTCGATCTTGCCCATCATCACCAAGCAGCGCGACCGGTTCCGCGAGAAGAACAAGGAGTTGGAGGACGACCTTCGAAAACAGTGTGCGGCGGTGGTGGACTTGCGGCGCAAGGTCAAGACGCTCCAGACCGACAACGAGTCGCTCTACGAGAAAACCCGCTACATGGCGCTGCTTAAAGAGCCCGAGGGCTCGCGCCGCTTGGTGCCCAAGCCCAATGGGGACTTGGAGAACCCGTACCGCGCATCATACGAGTCCAAGTTGCATCCGATCGAGGAGTTCCGGCGCCGCGAGCAAGAGCGCGTCAATGCACGGCTCTCGCCGCTCGAGCGGCTCTTCATCTTCATCACGCGCTCCATTCTTGCCACGCGTATGACCCGCATGCTCTTCATGGCCTACTGTGTGTTTCTCCACTGTGTGGTGATGTTCACCACCGTGCACTCCATCAACCTCAGCACCCAGTTGATTCCGGAAGTTGGGCTTAATCAGAGCACTGGCGGCGTTGCAGACGGCGCTGTGAAGGCGGTTGAGCAGTTGTAATACAATGGAGCTTTGGAAGGAGAAGGGGGTGTGTGAAAGAGCTGGAAAATGTCTACGATACTAACTGAAAGTATTGGAGTTACAGTGGGTGAACTCAACTCACAGTATTGGTGCGTGTGATCTGGCGAAGCCATTTCTTACTTCTGTTACTCCTACTCGCACGATCCATAACTGTCCATCCAGCAAGGGCTCACGTGTTGAGGCTGCCTCGGTCGTGATCTACATCGAAGGAGAGTTATAATGCGGGGAACCGGAGTCCCTGGCTACAAGAGGCGGGGCGAAGGCTGTTAGAGCAGATGGCCTCAATTGACTCTTGTGGGTGCCTCTTGCTGGAACTGGCTCTATTCAGGGGAGTGGACTTTCCTATGTGAAAGTGATTGATTTTGCTAGATTGGGCGTTCCTGGTTGGAATTTCTCGATCTGGCTTTTCCTTCTGGAACAGCCTTCTTGCTTCTGTCTTCCTGCTCAGAGGCTAATATGAGTTCCATTGGGACGTAGTACGCCCTCAAGGGAAAGCTTAGGGCAGACTAAGTAAATACAGACACATTGCAAGAATTTCTACTCAATCGATCAAGATAATTTGACCTGACTGTCGACCTGGTTGGCACAGGTGCACATCTTTTCTTTTCTTTTCTTTTTTTTTTTTACAGCCAAGTACTCCATCAACAGGATTGTCTCCTGCATGCCTCCTAGTGGGTTATCTAGTAATGTCTTCTACTATGCATTCGGTCGTGATACACAAGTACGACAATTCACACACAGCCATTGAGTTCGGGGCAGAGTCCGATAAGCCTACCAATTTCATGGTTTTCATTGGTGGTCTTACCGACGGCTTTTTGACTGTGCCATACGTACCCAAGTTGGCAGAAGCAATCTCTGGCGAATCGGAGAGGTCGTGGGTCCTCGTGCAGGCCTTGATCAGCTCGTCGTATCTTGGTTTCGGAACAGGAAGCTTGAAGCGAGATGCCAAAGAGCTAGGTCGTTTGGTGAAGTATTTACGTACCAACAGAGGCTCGCAAACTTCCAAAGTGATCCTAATGGGCCACTCCACTGGGTGTCAGGACACCATGGAGTTTTTGACCAAACACAGTCAACAGGAGTCATTCGATCCGCTTGAAAGCATTGATGCGGGCATATTACAGGCTCCAGTGAGCGACAGCGAGGCATTTGCTTCGTTTGAGAATGGCGACTCTCTTGAGAAAATGCTTGATCTTGCGAGAAAACACATTGACCAAGGACACCCAAATGAGCTTCTTCCCCTTGCCGCACGGAAACTATCGTTTGGCGCACCCATGTCTGCCTACAGATTCAACTCTCTTGCAGGCCAACGAGGAGACGACGACTACTTTTCGACGTACTTATCGGATGACGAGCTCCGTGACACTTTCGGCAAAGTCTCTAAGCCATTATTGGTGTTGTACGGCGAAAAGGATGAGTTTGTTCCCGAGTCTGTTGATCGCCAATTGCTCATAGACCGTTGGAGGGCCCAGACCAGCGAAAAGCACTGGAGCAGCCTAAGCAAGGTGTTGAAGGGTGCGTCGCACAACGTCGGACCAACATCAGACCCTGGTGCCGAGGAGGATTTGATTGCTACTGTCACCAAGTTTGTGCTTGGGCTTTGAAGAGTTTATGACTAGAGTCTAGGAATCTCGCTCGATCTTGAAGTTCTGCACCTTCTCCAAGAGCTCGTCGTAGTACTTGCCCACGCTAACGTCGTCAGTCATCAAGTTGTGGTTGTTTCTCTTGGAAAAAAAGCTCCACCACAGAGATTCAGCAGCATCATTCTTGTCTAGAACCGGGTAGAGCCTGGCCAAGAGAAAGCGTGCTTGTGAGTGGCCGCTCTGAGTGAGCACTATGTGAGGCACAATGCTTCTGTCCTTCAAAAGGTTGGCTTTGACCATATCCAACACTTGGGCCAACGCTGGAATGTCTGGTTTTCCATAGATCAAGTCATCGTTGTTGGAGTTGTGGAGCGGAAGCTTCAACTTGGCGTCGGTGTACCGGTAGAAGATGATGATTTTGAACACTGAATCCAAAACAAAGTATGTTGCGTTGTCCTTCTCCGAGTCTAAACTGGTGATATCCAAAGAGACCTTTTTGAGCTCATGGTCAGCACTCACCCGGTAAAAGTCCGGGTGGATCATCGTGCAAGATGTTTCTGTCTCGCTCTTGTTGAAAATATGGTGGTAGTACGCTGTCTCGTCAGGAGAACTGTTGAAGATCCGAATGAGCTGAGGGTTCCGTCTCAAACTGTACGAAAGAGCAGGCAACTCCTTGAAACTCTCGTTGATCGAGTAGACAAGACTCGGGTTGTCGAACGGATTCTGGCACGACTGCGTGTCGATCTTGAGGCCTCCGAAGAACCGCATGAGTCTGATCAACGCCAAGTCCACATCGTTCACCACCTCCTCGAAGGACTCGAAGCCAATAGTGGTGTCGATTTTGCTGATGAGCAACCGGGTGAAAAGCACCATCCACGCCTTATAGTCGAAGCTTTCCAAGAGCGCTTTCTCCTTGAGAATGCTGCTTTTCGTGTTGATGAGTCTATAGGTATTATTGCTGAGTTTGACTTTGTTCTGCGCAAGTATAGAGAGCGTAGTTGGTCTCCGGACTGTTGTCACACGCAAAAACGAGTTTCCTTCCAGGTCGTGGAATTTCGTCTGGAACTGAACAAACACCTCTTTCGCTCCAGTGTTCTCATCAAGTAGAGACGAGGAATTCACTGTGTCCATTTCAAAGTAGACCGCCACAGTGTTGCTACGGTCGATATTGCCCAAGTACCACTGGTTCGTGAAGTTCTTCTTCCTCATGGTGGAGTCGAACTGGGTCACCGTGTCGGATATCTTGCTGAAATGCATATCTGCATGTTTCTCAGCTTGGTACGACGACTGAAGCTCTGTGCCTGAACAAATCGCCTTCATGACTTTGAGTCCATCTGATGATGACACTGTGAGTTTTGCCTTCTGTTTCTCGCCAAGTATGCTGGAGGTGTTGGCTTGCAATAACTCAACGAACCGGTGACTCTGAAACCCGTCCGTCAACACAATATTGCCAGATCCACTCAGAGCAAGACTTTTCATCTCATACACGCCCACCTGGTCCAATGACCCAGTGTAGACATCGAACGAGAATCTGGGAGACTGGTCAGCAACACTGTAGTCGATGATCTTTTTGCTTGAAGTGTAGACGGCCGTGTATGCATCTTCCATGCGATATCCGCAGGAAATGTATGCCAAAGTCTGGTAGAACTTTGCTGCTGGTGCAAAATATGGAGCTTTGAAGTTGGCCACGTCGTGGTGAGACCGGATGGGACTAGACTCCTGGACAATTTTTCCAGGGCTCGAGGTTGCTGGGCCAGAACAGAAGAGACTCACTTTACCCAGTAATCCTGAGAATGAGCCGGAAAGAAGCAATGTGGCCACGAACAACGCCAAGCCAGTGGCCCTAGGTGGCTTGTATGAGTGGGTCAGTTTTGGTTTCAAGCTCCGGACGTAGTTCTGGAGTTCTGTCAGATTTGGAGCAAGAATTACACGTTCAAACAACGACGAGGAGCTGTAGTCGGACGCCAACGTGTCGTGAGCCAGCAATTTGGATCTGACCAGGTCTACCAATGCTGTGTCCTTGAACAAAGCGCTAAAGTCGTACTTCTCGCCAAAAACACGGTCGGGCAGAAACGCAACAGTGTCTTTTTTCGCTGGCACGTGCACCTCGACTGTGTCGTTGAACGTAACTAAAAGAACAAGCGTGTTGGCAGGTAGGTTCTCCATACTGTCTGCAATGGCATTTTTCAAGGCGTCGAACTCGCCTAGTTCGATTGCATCGGTGTGCTGATATGTATCGACCACGTACGCAGCCACAAAAGCTCCATTAGTGCTGGAAGAAATGTCCTTCGGGAGAGTGTACTCAACAGTATTGTGTTGGGACGGTCTGATCTCCACAGGCACATCCGAAGCGCCTTTCTCTGGCAAATCGAACGAATCGGGAATATGCGACATCTTAGTGCAGAACGGACACCACCACATGCGGTTCTGGCGGTCGATCTTGATGTACGGATTGATGACATTGGTACATGCTGAGCATCTGATCACTTCATGTGTGGTTTTCAATGCCGACGAACCAAGAGGCGTAAACATACAGCCTAAAGGAGTCAGCATCTGGCTTGCCTCGAGTTTAGTCGAGGGGAACACATTCCAATTAAAGCGAATTGAAGACATGAAGTTTCAGTGAGACGGTCTGTGAATAAATACGAATCGGTGCAGGTTCTTATCAGCGGAATATTCCGGGCGAGCGAAGAGATGGGATTTGTTGAGGCAGGGAGAGTGCGATAAAGTTTATATTTGGGGTGGGGAGAATGAATTTGAAAAGTTTTTTAGTGGTGCTGATGTTTTTTTGTTTGGATCGTTTTCTTATTTTTGCAGGTGCTTTGTGTTTTGCAGATGTACTGGAAAGTGAGTGCGTACTCCAGGAAAAGATGGAAATGGAGAGATAGAGAGGCAAGAGTCAGAAAAAAAAAAAAAAAGGAAAACAAAAAACAAAAATTAGAAAGAAAATGACAAAAGACGAAAATCAATTGCAATGGTGTTCTGCAACGAGAGGTGCCTCACTTGTCTCAGTTGAGAGTAGACTATTGCTCCAGAACTTTCAGATTGTGTTTATGTTTTCCAGTGAATTTTCGATTTTCTACCAAGAGCGCTTTTCAGAGAAAGTTCTATTTAGTACTACAATTCACCCTTATGCCCTCGTTGTGGAATGTCCTAGTGCCGAGGCTTCACTCGCAACATAACACCCTATTTGATAATCTCATAAGAGAAGGAGACAAAAAAAAAAAAAAAGAAAAAGTGAAGAAGACGATGATGATGGCTTTGAAAAGAGGAGTACCTCATACCTTTTCTTATTTTGAAGTACTCTCTATATTGAGGCTACCGTGACGTTCTCTAGAAGATGCGATTCAAGGTCAAAGGAAGCAGAGCAAAAAAAGGAAGATACGAAAATAGAAAAAACATTCTCTAGAAAGATAACATGTAAATCAAAGAAGGACCATAAAGAGAACTTCGCTCACTCTTTGTTTTTTCCCGAGTCACCGATTCTCAGCACTATACTCTCATCTCTAGAGAGCATCACCAGGCAGCCGTGCTGATTACCTTACAATGTCCAGCAGAAACGTTTCAAAGGATATCCAAGCTGAGCTTTCGAACAAGAATATCAGCTTTGTCTCTTTTGTCTCACTTTTCCACAATTACCAGGAACTGATCCGGTCCTAGTGCGTTGTCTAATCTCTCCCAGAACAGGTGCTACGATGTGTAGAGGCTCTCGCTGTGCAAAGCAAAACTTCTACTGCCAAAACAAAAATACATATGCATATGGAGAGAAATTTTCACCAAGACAATATTGACTGGAGAACTACCTACGCACTCTACCTATATTAGTCAGCACTTGCCAACGAGCAACGACTGAAGATCTTCGATTCGTCTCCCGAAAACGATAATTTCTACTTTCATTAACTTCATCTTAAGAATTTTTCCTTTTCTTTTTCTTTTTCTTTTTCTCTTTTTCTCTTTTCTGTTGAATCCTCCATGTCCATGTTTTGCACCCACTAGGCCAATGAGCATGCCGTGCGACCGCAACAAGACATAACAGAAAGTAGACTAGACTCTCAAAAACCAGCAAACTACAAATTCTTTTATCAATCTTTCTCTATAATATTGTTGCCTAATTTATTGTAGTACAGGTGCTTCCGTCGTGTCCGTACTATCTTTAGTCAGCATGCAAAACCCGAAAAATTCATCTACACTGTTCTAACGCAGCCAACCAGATGTACAGAACGATATTCACAAGAACAGTGCGCCATATGGCCACGTCTAGACCTCTTGCCACGGCCAGACGGCCTGCGATTGGTCAAACCGCCAGAATAGTTGGCGGAGTGGCGCTTTTTGCCACTTCCATGGCTTTCACCTTTTCGCCAGTGGACAACGATGCAGACAAGAAGAAGGTTGCTAAGGACAAAGCAGCTGCAGAGAGCAATGCTGCAAGCACAAAAGCCACTGAGACCGAAGCTGACAGTGGTTCCAAGAGCGAAAACACCGAAAACTCTGGAAACACCGAGAACGGTGAAACTCCAGGCGACGACTCCGAGGACCACCAGAGCGCAGCGTTCAACCCAGAAACAGGCGAGATCAACTGGGACTGTCCCTGTTTGGGAGGCATGGCCCACGGACCATGTGGCGAAGAGTTCAAGGAGGCATTTGCCTGTTTCGTGTACCTGGAGACCGAACCCAAGGGCATTGACTGCATCACCAAGTTTGAGGCCATGAGAACGTGCTTCAAACAGCACCCTGAGCATTACAAGGAGGAGTTGTACGAGGACGACGAGCCTGTTCCAGATGCTGGTGTGGAGGCTGGTGTGGAGGCCGGTGTGGAGGCCGGTGTGGAGGCTGGTTTGGACACTGGTGCAGTGGAGACCGTTGTGGTGGAAGAGACTATTGTTTTTGGTGATTCTGGTGCTTCCACAGAGGAGCAGCCCAAGAACGATTTCGACCACCGGTTCCACGTGGAGACCGAGGGAGAAGAGGAGCCAGGTGTGATTGAGGTGGTGACGGTGGAGCTGGCGTAAAAGTGTATATAGCAGCATCCAGCAGGGACAATCCACGATAGAGATTGGTAAATAGCGCATGTACGGACGTGTGAAGGAGTGTAGTGTTGGGAACTGTCAGATACTGTGAGGCGAGAACAGCTCAGGCAAGTGAGATAGACTCTCAGTGGAGGGAACTTATTACTACAGTATACTACTGCAGTGCTAGAGTAGCTTTGATGTGTGTCTATTTATTCTGTCTCGGTTTGAGAGAATCTGTATTGACCGGTCGGATATTCTTTTGAGCCCCAGATATTGATCAACATAGAGCAGCTGACAAAAAGAGACTTGACTGGAGATGAATTATTCAGAGTGTAGCGAATGCCAACAGGGAAGTTCTGTCACTCGATAGGTATTCGGGACAATTCATTAGAGACTCAGAGCCGGGTTCTGGTGAGTTACGTTGACTACCATTCTGAGACATTGAAGCAGGCGATGTAAAGAGTATCCAGCAGCTTTTCTGAAAGTCCTTCTAGGACAAACAAACTCTTTGAGTGTTTTTCAAATTCCTGCTCGAGACATCGAGTGGTCTAGCAGTATGGAAACGCAGTCTAGCCTGTCACAGATACTTGGTAAAGCAGAAGAGTCATACCTTCTCCCTCCTATTGCCAATGTGGCTCAAACACACCAATTTTCCCATGTTATCAATGTAAAGATTTTCAAAAGTCGAGCCATCATCTTCCTATAATTTCAATGTGACCTCATTCAAGCTGCGTATTACCAGACTCTAAGCACAATCTGTCCAGCCACTCGCCGACGTCATCTCGGGCTCTTCTAAATTTTCCTCTCTTTTCCTCTCCTCTTCTCCTCTTCTATTTTCCTTTTGATCAACACGCACAGCGTGTCAGTCTGCTGCTCCGCTCTAAGCTGATACTTGCTGGAACAGGCATGGACTCAGCAGCACGCAACCCCACCGCAGCCACACGCCGGAAAACTGCTTCCACCGAGGCAAGCAGCTTGCACGAAATTTCAAGAACGTCGTTTTCCCAGTCCACACACGCCTCTAGTGGGCCTGGAGCGTTCCGACAGAGCACATCGCGAAGCTCACTCTGGTCCACACACCGCTCACTGGCCCGGTCAGCCTTATTGCCCACAATCACGACGCCAGGGTGCTCCACGTGGCAGTGCAGCCAGAAGCGCTCGAACCAGTCACGCACACCGAGAACCAGCTCGTAGTTGGTGATATCATACACAAGCACCGCCACATGGGCGCCGCGGTAGAACGCCTGCGAGATCAGGTTGAATCGCTCCTGGCCAGCTGTGTCCCAGATTTGAAGACTGACTTTGGACGGAGCGTGGGGGCCTGGATCCATTTTTGCCTGGAGTGCTTCGTCTGGCGGTGATTCCAGTGATCCAGGGAGATTTTGCAATTGCGCCAGTGTTTGTAATTGCTGCCTGTTTGATCCATCTTCACTGCTCTCGGCACCAACAAGTGACTTTCTTGTGTGAATAGCTTGCTCTCTGGGTGTTTCAATGTTCAATGCTGACTCCTCAACACCGGCTGTCTTCGCTGTCTTCGCTGACTTCTCCTGTTTCTGCCGTAGCCGCACCATCTGGTACTCGCCCAGTGTGGCCAACTTGCCTTTATCCTCTTTTGAACTTCTGTGTAGCAGTTCCGCTTCCCGTTCTATTTGTCGGTTTCCTTCTAACTCACAGTCTCTTTCTGCTCCCAGAATTTCGCTCAAAGTACTCCCTTCCATATCGGGCCCTGATATGTCTGGTGTACTGGTTTCCTGACCAGCAGCGTCTGTTTTCGGCGTCCTGAGTCCATCTGTATCTGTTGGTTCTAGCGATATAGAAGTAGTAAGGAAATCTCCACCGATAGTGGCCTTATACGCACTGCTGAAAACATGGTGGACGAATTGAGACCGAAGACATGTCTTTCCTACACCCAGGTCGCCTAGAAGGACCACTTTAAGCGTGGGTGACATGTAGAAGATGTGGCAGTAGCTTGTGGTGATAAGTCTGCGTCACGTGAGGGCGCAGTCACGTGCGCGGAGCCATTACTTAGGGTCAGTGAACTGAACGAAGACGATAGTTTTGTATTTAGATTCTTGGTTGATTCGATGTATTTGGGAGAAGATGCTAGGAGACCTGAATTTTTTTGAAATCTCACTGGAAACCACACACTTCAGAGGACTCGCTGCCTCACTGTCAGTACACCAACTCTATCTGGATTTACGAAAAAATTCAAAGAAACAAGTAGTGTAGATATTATGAGAAGAACACCATTTCAATTTCTGCTGGAAAAAAAATTTCTTCTTCTTCTCCTTATATTATTATGATTGAAAATTTCTGTAACTCTACCTTCTTCATCTTACTTGTACTTTCTTTATGTTTCCTGCATGCAAAGCACAAATAAAGCTGGTCATAGTAATGCCAGCTAAAACAGGGCGATCCAAAAAGCGGAAGCACGCACAATACGCAAGAAAAGAAAATAAGAAGATTATATATCCGCTTTTTAAATTACCCAATCCGGCCTTCCGCCCTTTTTTTCCCATTTTATACCCATTCACGTGCCACTAGCCCAAAACCGCAAGCGAGCGTCACGTGACCGCGGCGCTATCAATATCGCAACTCAGGCACTTTGTCTTCCACCATGAAGATCTACTATATTGGAATCCTTAAAGTGGGTGAACCCGTGGTGGAGTTGTGCTCCGCACGTGACTTAGCGGAGTTTTCCTTTTTCGAGCGGTCCTCCGTTGGACAGTTTATGACTTTTTTTTCTCAAACTGTTTCTCAACGTACCGCTGGTGGACAGCGACAGAGTATTGAAGAAGGCAAGTATGTTGGACATACTTATACACGTACAGAAGGATTGCTGTGTGTTATTATCACTGATAAAGAATACCCTGTGCGTCCTGCTTACACGTTGATCAACAAGATTTTGGATGAATACCTTTCGTTACATCCAGCTAGTGAATGGGAGTCTGTAACTGCTACAACTGCCAACTTAGCTTATGATAAGTTGGACGCGTACTTGAAAAAGTATCAGGATCCAAGTCAAGCTGATTCTATTATGCGGGTTCAGCAAGAATTGGATGAAACTAAGATTGTGTTGCACAAGACCATTGAGCTGGTTTTGCAAAGAGGTGAGAAGTTGGATTCGTTGGTGGATAAGTCCGAGGCGTTGTCGTCGTCGTCGCGGATGTTCTACAAGCAGGCCAAGAAGACCAACTCGTGCTGTGTAATTGTATAGCCTGTTATTGCCGACGCACTGCGTCGCGTGTCTATCATCTGACTAGCCAGTATGTCAAATGCAATGAACGAGCAAGGAGGGAGATGCGTAGTTGTGTAGCAGAGTGGTGGAGCATGTGGATCTGAGTGAAAGAAGTCGAACAAGAAGATAAGTCAAAGTCACAAGAAAAGGCCAGAAAAGGCCACAAAGGTCAGAAAGGCCACAAAAGATAGGAAAGGCCAGACAAAACCCCAGCCAGCCAGACCCAAAACAATCATATCTTCAAGGTCATATCTTCAGAACAAGATCTTCAGAATCAGAACCTCAGTCAGTGCCCATATCAGACAGATCAGTCACAACTTGTGCCTAGGTGAGAACAACATCAGACCTTCTGCATCACATCAGGACCAGAGCCTAAATGTCAGACTCTCCCACTATGACCCCCAAATCCACTAGCTCAGTCAGCTCACGCTGCCCAAACTGCACCGCCCTCCCCTCTCGTCCTCTATAACGCACGCGTCTGCTTGACGGTGTCGAACGCCTTCAACAACTTGCGTCGCGCACCAAGCGCCTTGACGCCCTTATCCTCCAACTGCTGGTCGTCCAACTCCACCAAGTCGCGCCAGTTCATGTCCTTGAGACAGTCCGTATACTTGTGCAAGCGAAGCACCTTCAACCACGCCGGGATGTTGCTCAACAACTGTGGGCTGGCGATCTCGCTGGGCATGGCCGCTGCCTTGGGCAGTTCTTCCTTGCGTCGTGGCGCCATGGCCGCAGCTGCCGCGTACTTCTGCGGCCGCCCAATCTCGTCGTGGCGTGCTGCGTGCTTGCGTGAGTCAAGAGCCACGCGCGAGTTGATCGTGGCGAGTGCTCCCAACTTGGCCGCGTCCAAGCCGTCATCGCCAGGGTATGTGTGGGGCGAGGGACCGGCGGCTAACTGTAAAAACGATGTTTTCTCCGAAAGGTGAGCAGTGGGAGAATCGAGCGAGTGGTCGAGCGAATGGTCGAACGGCCGGTCAAACGGCCGCTCGTGCGCGCGGTCAAACCGGTCGAAACCCCTTTCGGCCGCACGTTCGCTTGCGTGGGCGCCTATGCCTTCAAGACCTTCCACACGGTCCATCAGCTCGAAGCTGCGGTCAAAGCTGCGGTCGACGCGCTCAAAGCTCCTGTCGCCGCGCTCGAAAGTGCGGTCGAAGCCACGGTCGCCTGCTTTCATCGCCGGGTCGGCCAGCTTCGGGCGGGGCGCGTCAAACACGTGGCGGAACGCCGTTGCCTTGGGTGTCGGCTGCACCAACCCTACGGGCCGCGGCTGCGCCACCGCGGTGTCGTCGTAGTCGCTTGTGCCCCGCGGCACGTGCGTGTCGATGCGCACGCGCATAGCAACCAACACTTCGAGCGGGAGGTGAGTACACCAGTGGTCGAGCACGGCGGCCAATTCTGCGGGCGCCAAGGCCTCGAGCCACGCAGCCGATGCGGCCACGTCGTGGCGGAACCGCGTGGGTGCGCGTGCGAACGGCAGGAACTCGTTGACCAGCTGTGGGCGGCTTGGTACGCGCAACGCAGGCATGAACCCAGACGACTTGTTGAGCAACGCCGGGAGCGCACCGGGCGAGAGGGCGCGGTCACGGAGAAGATTCTCTGAGAGCGTGGGTGCCAACGCGAAGCTGGAAGGCGAGAGGAGGCTCGCTGTCACGCTGCCAACCCCTGAGTTAACCGCCGAAGAAGTGCCCTGGTTTGAGGCAGTATTCGCAGCACCAGAAGTAGGGAAAGCGGTATTTGCAGACAAATTTGTTGATGATGATATTGTTGTTGACGATATTGTTGCAGTATTTCCTGTGTTTGTACCACTTGTACCACTTGCAGTGTTTGAAACATTTCCAAATGAACCACCTCCAGTTAATGAAGTACTAGTACCAGATGATACACCACCACCAGTAGTAGCAGAAAGAGCTGGAGATATAGATGAAGCGCCTGCATGCAGACCGGCGGGACCACTGTTTCTACTTGTAGACAGTGAGTCAGTAACATCATCATGAGGATCATTTGTACGACTTAAATCCAAATCCAAATCAGCTTTAAGAGCTTCAAACTCTTGTTGTAAGTTATAACCGACACTTTGATTGCGTTGGTAAGTGAACGACGGGTATGCAGGTTCCATCGGAGGAGGCAGCAACACTATGGGCCGCAGATGGTCTGAAAAGTCGCTAGGGTCCATGGTGAAGCACAAGGTGGAGTTTAGTGGAGGAAAAACTGGAGGCATCGTCGCACTGCACGTGACTGAGGGTCACGTGTAACAGAATTTTTTTCTCAACCTGGGTCACGTGACTTGGGTTGGGCAATGGTAAAAGTGGTGAAATTTCGCTGGTTTAGAAAAAAAAAATTGGGGATAGAAATATTTCAAAAGAGTACTAGTATATGGGAGTTTCTTTTTTTTCTCTTTTCGGTTTCTTGGCGTGAATCGTTCGGGATCGTTGAGAAGATCTAGAGTGTCTCAGCGCGTCACGTGACCGACATTAAGAAACGTTGAGGCTCTAATATACAGACGAGAAGAGCAGAGCAGATCCGGTCCAGCCAGATGACCAAAATTCGAAATTTCAAAAAAAGCTTCGTAGCCAAAATGTCCAAAATGTCCAAAATCACCTAAGTGCAAATTTCACCTTAAGTTTTTGTATAGAAATTTCAGAATGCACGCACCCAAATCTCTATAAACCTCACTGTGGTGGATCTTAAAATATTGCTGGCAGTCCTGGCGAAGAGGGAGAGCAATACACAACGTGCAGTCAGGAAAATGGCAATTTCGTATGAGTAGCCAGCAAAAAAAAAAAGAAAAAGAAAAAGGAAAAAAAAAAAAAGAAGAAAGAAGTTTTGGAAGAACTTGATCAACATAAAGAACACTCTACTTGTCTTGTACACCACTTGGCTAGAACTGTTGGCTGTGCAATAGACTCTAATTCTTAATTCAGCAAATGTTTTCTGAAAAAGAAGTCTTTCTTCTTGGATGATCATTTTTCTCTATTTCATCTGATAGGTTTCTGTTCTCTCTTCCTCTAGTGTTCCTCTAATTCCTCTGTTCCTCTGATGTTCCTACTCACAACCGTCTGAGTAGGTTCCATATGCCTTTTCATATAAGTTCAGATCTGGTTTCCTTCAGAACGTCTAGAGAGGCCTGAAATTTCAGCTGGCCTCTTGTTACCATCCAGTTCACTGGAAACTCTGACTAGTCCTTGTCTAATATGTTCAGCTTTCTCAGGTTTCCTTCTCAGACCATGTGATGGGCTTTATAGTCTGTTTACACTACTTATTTAATACTAAGAGGAGGATCTCAAACGGTGATGACCTAGATTCCTCTTTCTGGTTTACAATCTCTAATTCAGTCACAATTCGGCCACTTAGAACTGCTTAGCACAGTGCGATTGACTCTCACCTCATTTCAGTTTTCAACCTAATCTTTCAATAAATTAACAGAACAACAGTATCAGAGTCAAAAAATATGTGTGACTTTCGATGAGTAAAATTCTTTTTTCAGCATTTAATGAGGAGAAATGCTGTAAAGCATGGTGGTGCTCAATGTCAAACTCATGATCATCAGGAGAAGAAAATTTGGACAATAATAGTTTTGAAATTTCTATGTCTATCAGTGATTAGTAGATTAAATTAAAGGTATTCCGGTAGGTGTGTTCTCATCCAGAGTTGCTGGCAAAACCATCAAGCACCAGTTGAGTACCAAAAATCAGTCTCCCCAATCTGTTCCTACCTAGATTATGTTGAATGTAGAGTTGATGTAGAGCCCGAATAATGAACACAACGTAGGTTATGAAGTGAATTTTTTTAAATTCATCCGGGCTACACTGCCCAATCCCACAGTCTTACTCCATTTCAAACTGGTAGACGCCAATCTCTCTCGAGAAGTCACAAAATATCAATTGTACATCGCAAACACCCAATGGGCGCTAGTTCTGTTGTCTATATACCCGTCGCGGAGGAACGACGCGAACTCAAACGTCGTCCAAACCAACTCCGTCCCAAATGCAAAGCCAAGCCAGGCCATATGAAGAGCCCAGCTAAGCCGAATGAAAGCCAAAGAGAGCCGAGGCCAAATAAAAGCAGCCATCAGGAGCAAAACTTGCCCTGTCCAATCCCCAGGGCCTGCCAACCGGCAAGTGGCAAGAGGCCCATCCAGACACCTGTAGCACACCCAAAATAGTGCGAGCCAGTGCCAATCTTCTGGCCAGTATCGTTCGTCTGGTCAGTACTGCTTGTTTGACCCAATACTGCCAGTTCTGGTCAATACTACCATTTCAGGCCAGCACTGCCTGTCCAGTCAGCACCGCTCTAGGAATGTGCAAGCCAGTACAGTTTGTTCTCCTGAATAATGTCGCAGGTGTACTTCAACTCAGGCAAGAGCTCCAGAATGCTTGCAAATAAGCCCTCAGCAAACGTGTCGATGAAGAAGAGCTGACCCTTGCCGAGATGTGGAGTAGCGGCCACCACAGCATCAAGTGCCGACGGCAAGCGTGCGTATGTCTGGTCGCCTGGTGATGCGGTTCCCGCGTGGATACGTTCCAAGCGGTCGATTTCGGCAAATTCACGCAGCAAGACCAGCGCCCACTGGGCCGACACGCGGAGCGGGCGTGTGACGTTGGATATATCGGCGCATTTGATGAGAAGCAGCGCGATCACACGCACTTTGCCAGCCGCCGAGCCTGGGTGAGTACGCACATCGTGGAGGCGGTGGAGGTACTCGAAGTGCTCGGCCATATCGGTGGCCAAGATGCTGCCGCTGATGAGACTGCGCATGGGCACAGAGCCGTCTGGGTCAGTTTGGGCGTCCAAGAGCGTAGGCCAGTTGATGCGCAAGATCTTGTTGATGAACACTGCTGAGTGGTACAGCTCCAAAACGGACCGGTCGCTATACACCTGTGCGGTGGGAACCTGGTGCTTGATCATGAACGCGTTTGTGACGCCTGGATGGCCCACGTCGTGGCCAAGTGCGGCGACAAGCAAGCCAAGCGACTGGAGCGCGTTGAGGTGGGGCGCATCAGCAGGAGCAGCACCTTCAGCACTTTCGCTCAGGACTTCACTCTTACCTTCAGTCAGGTCTGTTGCCTTCTGCAGCGGGTGCTCAGCCCGCACCAAGCGCGTGTGCTTCAAAACTGGCCGAGACCCATCCAATACGCCGACGTCATCAGCACGTGGATCACGTTCGAGCTGCTCGAAACGCGGCAAGCAGCCCAAGCGCACAAGGTAGTGGAAGCAGGCCTGCATGACGTCGACGGCGTGGCGGAAGTTGTGGAACGGATTGCCGTTGTTGTATGCGTCACGCACCATCAACACAAATGCAACCAAGTGGTTGTGCAGCGGCACGCCCACGACGTCAGCGCATCCCAGCGCAGTCACGTGGTCCAATGCATGCGTCAACATCACCACCACACAGTAGACGAGGTCGTCGTTTGTGAGTTCATGAGCTGGGAACAGCCAGTGGCCTACACAGTGGCATAAGCGAGCCAAATGATGCGGCGAGTGGTCAGCCAAGAGTGTGGGGAAGTCGAGCGACGCCACCATGGCTTCCACGAGCGCACGGAGCCGCTGGTGCTGGCCCAGATTGGCAGAATGTGTCAATACAAACGACATGGTCGGGAGCACGGCGCTAGACGCATCAGGAGCGGGCGGCGCCGGGAAAAAATCCACAGGGCACGCGTCCATGCCTGTCCACGTGTCGACGCGCGCGTAGCGCTCACCGACCAAGGCGTTAACGCGGCGTACGGTCGAATTGATGGCGGCTACGCGTTCTGGCGTCAACAGCGCAGCAGCCACGGCCACGGCGTTGACACGCATGAAGAAGTAGCGCACCAAGAGCGTGACGTCACCGATGGAAAGCGAATCAAGTGCGCTAGTCTCTGACAGCGGCAGTTCAAGGGGCATATCAGGAAGTACTACCACGGTAGCACGAGGAGCGTCACATTCAGAACGACCCAACTGGAAAAGATGAGTCACAAGTTCTGACACTGTAGACACAAGTGTCGTGTGTGCAGCGGCGATCTTGAGAGCCGCTGGGGAAACAGGGCCCACCACATAGAGGTCAGCCATTTAAGCGGCAAGACTATAAAGTAAGAGGTACGGACGTTGTTGTTTGATGATAATGAAGGTGGCGTACAGGGAAAGTGCCAATTCTGCAGGAGTGTTGTTTGATAATGTATGAGTCCAAAGTTGTAGAGCAGAAAGAACTAGAAGTTTGGAGTAGTATGAAGTGGTGAGACGAGATATCGCGGGTAGCGTGCATATGGCAGAAAAAAGCAATATGGGAACTGCACTCAGCCCAACGGTCGTTATATACAGGATTCACAAAAAATTGAATAAATGATAATTTGTGGAAGGAAATTAAGGAAAAGAGTGGAAAAACGGGGAAAGACATAGCCTGAGTGGGCAACCGTTTATTGATTTTTCACTTTTTGTAAGCGTGGAGGTACGGGTGTGTGTATTCTTCCACATCCTTGTATGATCTCATTCCTGCCTATGTTCCCTGGCTGTCTCTCTCCTGCAGAAAAGTCAAACCTTCTCCTGTTCTCTCCTGTATGCCATGTTCCTTCTCCTGCCTCTCTGTCTCCCCTAACCTTGTCTTTGTGTTTCTCCTGTATGGATGTGGCCCCCTAAATAGTTTAAATTCCGGTGTGTGTTTTCTCCTCTTTTTTTTCAAAAATTTCAGAAATTTTCAGCGTCTTCCTCTGTTTTAGTTACTCCATCTCCTGTCTATTACTCTGGCCAATCTCCACTTTCACCTAAGTTTTCACTAAAATTTTAACTCTAATTTTAACTAAGGTTTTCCCTAAACTTTTCACTTATTCTTTTCTCTGTTCTCTCCTGTATGGTCTCTACCCCTTTGGGCCTTTCTTCTTCTCTCCGTTCTCAATATTTTTTTGGGTGGTCTGCCCTTCCTTCTGCCCCAACATTTCCATTCTTTCACCTTATTAATTATTCTATGTTTAATCTTCAATTTCTAACTTGCGTACTTCCGGAAATATCCTGAAATTTTTTTTTAGTCGTTCAAGTTCATGTCACTTCATTCATCTACTTCCTGTGGATTGGGCCTGAACCACCCTTCTCTCTGTTTGAATAAATGTTAATTTTTTTTTATCTTCCTTCATCTTTTTTCTTTTCAATTTTCTTTTTTCATTTTTTCACCTTTTTCTCTTTTTCGTGTTCCGATTTAGTCCTCCTTGCTTGTGGATAGATCTCTATTCTGTATAGTAAATGCACCACCGCTAATAAGTCTATCTTATTTCAGACATATTCAGTTACCGAAATAAGACCGTTTTGGTTGCTTTGAACCGCTGTGGACGGGTGAAATTTCCATTTTGAAGCGCAATTATTGCTGGTCTGGCTGTCTCTCTATAGTGACTTACCTGGTTCCAGTTAGCCACACACATGAAATGGACTACTGAAATTTCATTCTAGCCGTCAGTGGGTATTTGAAAAATCTGATCATTTCCTTGGTGTTTCTAAGCACTTTTGTTTTTCTGCTGTTCTGCTGTCTTAGTGCTCTTCACTTTCTATACTTCAGTTTTTCAGTTTTTCAGTTTTTCAGTTTTTCAATTTTTGATCTGCTATAAGTGTTCTTGCTTTCCTAAACATACCGACTTACTCCGCTTTTCCTTATCTTATTCTTCCGTGTTTTTTGCCTTTTTGTTTTCTTGTCAGCTTCGGAAATGTCACAACTTATCCGATCAGTATAGTCCGTTACTGCTGGCCCACACTAATGAAAACCAAGTAGTTGAAATAAATAAGTGATAGTATAAGAAGTTGAAGTATCTAACAACGCATTCCCAGTCTCAGAAGGTTTTTCTGGTTTTTGGTTTCGAGAAGCTCTGCCAATTCTGAGTCAAATAGGCAGCTTGTGTGTTTGAAGTTGAACACGCTCAAAGCACTGATTGACTACAATACTGGTGATTTTCCACTTCGAAAATACTCCCAAAGAGTTGCAATTAGTTATAGTGTCTTTTTACTATTATTGACTACACTTTCAATCAGGACCTGGAAAAGTCTAAATAGTACCCAGCAGTAAAATCATGAACAGAAGTTCATCCAGAATTCGGAAGTTTGTCCAGCCTTTCTGATATTTTTTTGTTCTTGCTATTATTGTCCTCTTCACATCTTCATTGACAATCCTACTCTACGGCAGTCAATAGCCCGGAAGTAAAACCGATTCCACTTTCGTCTCCAATGAAGCTTAATTAGTTTGAGTACGTAGAAGTAGAACGCAACCATCATACTTCTGCGATTGCTTACCCACGTGGTTTCTGAATAGGAAATCTAATACCAGGACAGTGAATATGAGACCAATAAAACACATTGCGTATCTTTCATTAAATGAGCATAGTAATCTTTCGCTCACAAGTGCTCCACATAGTCGGGTACGGCTGTTCCAGTAGTGCTGTCTAGCCCAAATCCATAGATTCAACTGATTTGATGATTTGATGATTTGATATTCTGATGTTCTGATGTTCTGATGCTACTTTACCAATGCTCCACTACATCGTGCCGATATATTTTTATTCCAATCCACTAAAACCCAGAGACTCCTTTTTCCCTTCTTAAATCATGTTCTCTTTCTTTCTTTCTTTCTTTCTTTCTTTCTTTCTTTCTTTCTTTCTTTCTCTCCCTCTTAGTAGTGGCTCACTATGGTGTACCCAAACACAGCAATCACCGCCACCACAAGCGCCACAATCAGCTGCCGAACTCGCCGCTGCCGCATCACCTGGTCGTACTCGGCAAATTTGCGCAGAATGTGATCTAGGGCCTGTAACTTATCCACAGAAACAGCCAAAGCTTGCTTGCTGGAAGCCATGGAGCTCCGCGCACGGTCTAGACGCTTGTTGAGCTCGTGGATCGTCTGCTCGAGCTGCTCCAATTTGGCCATGCTGTTGCGCATTTCGTCTCGGTAGTGTGTTTTAAGCTGGTCGATCGTTGCTGCTAGATCTGTCTGCGCAGCCTTCACTGCAGTGTGGATTTCCTCCAAGTGATTTTTGATACTTGCCAACTGCCGGTGTGCCGAGCCGGAGGTATCCAAAGGCTGGTGTGCCAGCGCTCGTTCGAGCTCTCGTGACGTTCGAGAGACCACCTCCACCATCTGCTCGATATTCTCGATACCAAATGTGCTGAGCACATTCTGTATGCTTTGAGCATCCGAGGAGGGCTCAGAGCGGATTTGTGAGTTCCGGTCAAACGTGTGCTGGATATCCACCATTGTCTGGGCCAAATCCGCCAGTTCCGGCACTTCCAGGGCCACATGGCGATAAACAAGTTGTCCGCCACTCACCAAGTCTGGATGTGTTTCCGTGGTCACTTCAGGAATCGGAGTAGCCGCGGCATCACGGAATACCTGTGCCACGTCGCTGTGCAGCTTTGGGCCCACGTCCACGTTGTAGAACTGCTCGACCAAGCGTGCTTTGGTGGGGAGATCATCACTCGAGTGCCGCAGATGGAACTGGCGTGGTTTTGCCAGCGACCGGAGGATTCGTGCGGGGCTCGGAGTTCTCGGAATATCGAGCGTGCTGGACATCATAATGGGTGGTAGTATCAGAGTTCCAGTGGAAAATTGAGACTTTTTGAGGGAATTGTCTTACTCAGATACTGTGCTGAGTTGAATTTTGCTGTTTTTTTCAACAGTTCCGTTGTTTGCCGCTGTGTTTGTGTGTTCACACTGTCTGGGTATGCTCACCCTAGTGTGGGGCAAGGATCTTGTTTGACTGTCTGGTTTTCTGTTTCAGCGACAAAAACGTGTTTGCTTGAAGATTTTAGCCGTGTTTCTTAGTTTTAGCAGTATTTCTTAGTGTCCCTTGTGTCCCTGGTGCTGGTAACTGGATATGGAGGCAGTTGAAGGCGTGAACGTGGAGCGGTTGCACACGCAAGAATCGATAAAGCGACTTGGAAATTCCCAAATGACGAATTCTTCACAAGAGAGCAACTGCAACTATTGGTGACTCGGAATTCTGCGTAAACTCACCACTGGTGAAACACATCAAGTTACTTGAACTCGTGAGGGCCTGCAGGCACGACCACCACCGCCTAGAGATTGCTTAGTAGAATTGAGTTAGAGTGGTTGAAAAGTGAAAAAAGAAGAAAAAAATGTTGTGTTTCGCTTTTTATGTTGTATTTCCTTTTTTCACTTTTTGGGTGTTTCTGGTGTTTCTGGTGTTTTCTGGTCTTCGCAGAATTGTTAGTGGCCAATGTCTCTAGCCAGAGAAGTGAGTAAAGGTTGATAATTAGGTGAAAGATGAAATGGCCTGAAATGGCAATTTCACAAGAATGACAAATATTTGAATTGGTAAGTCGAGTTATATCATTTTTCCTCACAGTCTTCTTCTTCTTCCTCTTCTTCTTCTTCTTCTTCATCTTCTTCTGCTCGTACAACATAAATTGAGTAGTGGTATGTCTCCTCTGCCTAATTGGCAGAACCACGGCCACCGGCACCGGCAGTGATGAGCGCCAAAGTCTCGGCGCTCAACTCCACATCAGGCAAGGGCTGGCCCTCTCCGTCAGGCTTAGGCAAGAACCCAATCTTCACCAAGTAGCTGATGTAGATGCTCATCTGCTCCTCATCCACACCCTTACCAGCGCTTTCGTCGCTGGAATACTTGGCGTCAGCCTTCAAAGAGCGAACGGCGTTTTGGTCGTCCAACTCAGGCGCCTTGGTGTCTTGAGGCAAGTTGTCCAATACAAAGTGCAACAATGGGAACAACGCCGAGTCGGACTTCTCCAAAACGTACTCTTCCAAGTGGTTTCTCCACACAGGGTAGTCCTCACATTTCACGTTGTAGCCGTAAGTCTTCAACGTGCGCAAGAACTCGTTGAATTTGATCCGTGGGTGGCCTGTCACCTGTGCAACAGACAAGTACTCCCGAGGAGGATGCAACGCCGTGGCAACAACAACACGCGCCACGTGATCAACAGGAACCATGTTCACGTTGTTTGAAATGTCTGGGTATGCGCCCAACTCCGCACAGCCCTTCAACATTCTCAACAAGAAGTCGTCCGTGTTGGATGCACCTGTAGCGGAAAATCCAGTGACATAGCCTGGTCTGGTGATGCATCCTTGCAATCCACGCTCTCCAGCTCTGCGAATAATGTACTCGGCAGCCCATTTGGACTGGCCGTATCCGTTTCCTAAGCCAGTGGCAGATCCAGACAAGTCGTCCGACTCTGGAATACCAGGGAACCCACGAGAAGTCAACTCATCGGAGTCGTCAACAAAGTGGTCAGTGTCGAGAACAGAGGTGGAAGACACAAACGAGAAGTACTTTGGTTTCCCCTCGCCTGCCATGTTCAACACATTGATGGTGCTGACGACATTGGCCTCGCGCAACTGCGAGTATGGGTACACCCAGTGGACCAACGCACCGTTGTGCACAATCACGTCGATTGTGTTGGTCAAGTTAGACCATTCAGCAGGCGCCATGCCGAACTTGGGCTTGGCCAAGTCTCCCAAAACCACCTCGATGTTGTCCACCCATTTTTCGTTCCAGATACCAAAAGTCTTACCGGTCAGTCTCAAACGGTCCAAGCCAGCCTCCTTGGAGGACGCTCTCACGTGTGCATAGACTTTGAACGAGCCAGATCTGGTCAAAAGATCTCTCAAGATGAAAGATCCAAGGAAGCCTGTTACACCAGTGACAAACACGTTCACAGGCTTGGTGAGGTCGAAGTTCTCCACTGGAGGATACTCCTTCAACAAGTCCTTGAGGAGATCTTTGGCATCGTCCGCATACGACACCGAGGTGTCGATTTCCACGTCGTGGTGCTCGGATCCGTCAGCCAACTGGGCCAGCTCGCCCTTGATGCACTTGCGCACCTCGGCCGCAAACGCCTCGATGGTTGGGTTCTTGAAAATCGCCCCCAACGGAACTTCCACGTTGAGCTTCTTTCTCAACTCGAAGATCATGCGCGTGCCCAAGATCGAGTGGCCTCCCAAGTCGAAGAACGAGTCGTCTCTCGAAATGCTTGCTGGTCTGTTGGGCAACACCTCCAACCATAAGTCACGGATGGTTTTCTCCAACTCGCTGAACGAAGCCTCCTCTTTCTCTGAGCCATGCGACAACTTGGCCACAGCCTCGAGCTGCGCAGTGTCTGGGAAGGGCAACTTGGGCTTGTCCACTTTTCCGTTGGGATTGAGAGGCAACTTCACCAAAGGCACGATGATCGATGGAATGGCGTACGACGCCAATCTCGTCTTCAAGTACTTTTTGATGTCCTTGATCAACGGACCGTACGCTGCCAACCCTCTCACAATAGGGTCGTCGACCTCCTCGATCTCCTCCTTCAATTCCTTCAACTCTGGTGAATCCTTGGGAACAATGTACGAAATCAACGTGGGCTCCTCATTCTTGTCTCTGCGCACCAACGTCACGTTCTCTCTCACCAACAGATGCTGCGACAAGTGGGTGTCGATCTCGCCCAACTCGATTCTGAACCCACGGATTTTCACCTGGTCGTCGGCTCGGCCCGAGCACTCCACGTTTCCGTCTGGCAAGTACCGGCCCAAGTCACCTGTACGGTACAATCTGTCTCTGGGTCCAAACCAGCAACCTGCCTCTCTCCAAGTTTGTTCAGGCTTCTTGTTTTTTTCATCCTGGGCCGTCCACTGCGCTGGGTCAACGTACCAGTTTGTCACGAACTTTTCCTTGTTCAAGTCTGGTAAACCTCTGTAACCTTCTGCCAAGCCGGCAGCACGAACGTAGATCTCTCCGATTTCTCCCACACCACAAGTCTGAGACCGGTCGTGCCTGTTGACCACCAAAAGCTGCACGTTGTACATTCCTGTGCCGGCAGGCATCACATCTTTCAAGTTTTTCAAGTAGTTTGGATCGGCTTTTCTGCTGGCAATCTCAAAGTACGACACAGCTCTCTGGGTCTCGGTGGTGCCGTACATGTTGACAATGTACACGTTTTCAGCCAATGTTTGCAACCGGAGACAGTCTCTCTTGGTTAAAATGTCTCCGACGAAAAAAGCATGGTGGAGCGTGGGGATAGGCGTGGAGGCCTGTGCACTCAACAACTGGCCCATGGCTGGAGTCAAATGAGTCACTGTGGCTCCGTATTCGGCCATCCAGTCGGCCAATTTACCTGGAGTGCCAATGTCGTCCGCAGTAGGAACCAACAACTGTGCACCCAAGAACAAGGGTGTGAACATGTCTCTCTGGATAGGGTCGTGGGCAATTCCAGACAACATGGTGAATTTGTCCTGCGAAGACAAGTTGAACCGTTTCGCCATCCAGGGGAAGTAGTACGCCAACGAGTAGTGACGGCCCAAGACTCCCTTGGGAATACCTTCCGACCCAGAGGTGAACGACAACGTAGGGTTGTTGTCAGGTCCAACCACAACGCCGGTGGGCTTGTCACGGAACTGCTGGTATTTGTCCAAGCAGTCTGCTCCGTTCACTGCGCCACCAACAACGGTTCCATCGTCCTGGAGCTTCAACTGGGGGATTTTGGTGATCACATTCAAGTCGGACGAAATGTAGTCCTCCACCAACTGGTCCAACACACCAGCTTTTTCCAAGCCGATCAAACCTTGCGGCTTCGCAACAGAAAGGTATATGTTCTGTCTGGCAGGAGGGTACGCTGGGTCGATCACCGAAAACGTGGCACCAGCCTTCAAAACACCCATCACAGCCACCATCAAGTCGACGCCTCGGTACGCATAGATCATCACAATGTCTCCTTTCTTGATACCAGTCTCCTTCAAGTAGTTGCCCACCACATTGGATGCCTGGTTGATCTGGCCATATGTGAAAGTTCTCGTCTTGGAATTGGGGTCCATGAACGACTTGGTTTCCACCACACAGTCACGGTCGGGGAATTTGGATGCGTTTTCCATGAAAATGTCCTGGATCGCACCACGGAATCCGCTCCAGTCCAAGTCTAAAGTTGGATCTGGCAATTCTGCCTTCTGCGATCCAGTGACCAAGTTGACCTTGGTGATAGGAACGTCTGGATTTTGTTCCACTTTCTCGAAAAACCTCGCAAGCTGCTCCGCGAAAATCCCAATGCGCGTGTGGGTATAGAGCAACGCATTGTAGTAGATGGAGAAGTTGCCGTTTTCAGAAAAGATCGCCAAGTCTCTCACCGAACCTTTGATCACGGTCTCCAACTTCTGCGATTCTCTCGCATGCTGGAACGACACCTTGAACAACGCAGGATTGGCCTCCAATCCCTTTTTGTCCTTCATGGCTGCGGCAATATCACTCAAACTGTGATACTCTACGCGCTTTTGGTTGGTGTTGTACTCCGCTCTCACTTTCTCCAACAACTGAGCAAAAGTCACCGAAGCGTCAATGGACAACCGAATAATGAACGGCTCGCCCGAGCTCTCTGCATCTGTGGCAATCACCACATCTTCGTCTCCGGTAAGTCTGTAGATTAAAGCCGCAAAAATGGCCAATCCAGTAGTGAAGTCAGAACTTCCGGGAATTGCAAAAGTTTTGGTTCCTTCTACGGATTTTCCGTTAAGAGGCCTCAAGAAGTCGTGCGGCAACACCGACAACGTCGGGTTGTCCAAATACTCCAACCAGAAATCAAGCATAGGAAAAGAAGGAGATGAAAATTGGATGGTGTGTATGCAGTGGAGAAGATAGCATGACTCACTGCGACTCACGATACTTGAGTATTCACTTTTTTTTTTTTTTTTCTTTTCTTTTTTTTTTTTTTTTTTGGAAAAGTCTGTAGTTTCTTAGATTCTCCTTTCCTGTTTGTGTCTCACCCGCTTGGTGTTTGGAATTGTCTGCTGTGCGACATGGTGGTGGTGGTGGGAGTATTGATATAACGGAATATCGAGCATGAATGACTATTTTCGAAATTTCAAGATTTCGATTTTGTCATTGTCTCAAACTCACTTTTGGTTCTCCTCTTGCCTTGTCGTGTCCTTTGGTATTATTTTGACTATTTGCAAAAGGATCTGCCCTCAGATCATACGATCCCCATACTTTTCTCAAATCGTATCTTCAGCAATTGCAATAGATTGCTCCATTGAATGTCATTAGATTAGCTTCTTTCTTCCCACATCAGTTCATGAACAAAAACTGGAGATCGTCGGGCGTCAACCGGTTGACCGCCGCATCATCGTGGTTAATAGTAGCATGAATCATGTTGGCCTTCTTCTCCTGTAACTCAATGATCTTCAGCTCGATACTGTCTTCAATGCAAAATCTCGTGATCCTGATCGGTCTCTTCTGTCCAATTCTGTGAACTCGGTCCATCGACTGCCACTCCACACTCGGATTCCACCAGGGGTCCATTAAGAAAACCTGCGATGCCTCACATAAATTCAATGCGACACCTCCAGCTTTCAACGACACCAAGAAAATCTCAACCAGGGTGTTTTCCATAAAATGCTTAATGGTCTTGTCTCGCTGCTGTGGTGACATGGAACCCTGTAATTTCACTGTCTCAAAGCCCGCCCGCTTGAGTCTCCACTCTATAAGATCAAGCATAGAAGTGAACTGCGAGAACACAATGGATTTGATGGTATGACGATCTGAACGCAACTTATAGAGTTCTTCCACAAGTGCTTCGATTTTGGTTGACGATCTCCACTCTCCTCCGTGAGTGCCCAATTTGATTCTGTTGACGATAGAAGCCTTCGAGAAAAGCTCCTCATCCACCTCGAGGGCAGGTTGCTGTAAATCGATCGACAACCCAATATGGCACACGGGACACGACAAATTTTCACCCAGAAACGACTCGGAGTACTCTCGGATGCACATTCTGCAAAATCTGTGGCGACACTTGGACTCAATCGGCTCCTCGGCTTCATCGTCACAAAGCTGGCACATAATAACACCGTCAACCTCGTTGGAAATGGCGTTAGATCCAACTCTCTTCAACACCAAGTCTGGATGGTCCGCCAACTGTCGCATCCGTGTAATCAAGGTGAAGATATTTGCGTAGTTGTTCAAAACCACACCCTCGGCAACATAAGCGTTGAACTTCCGCTTCGAGTCGCTGTAAAGCGACGTGTACAAGTCCTTCTCTTCTGGGTTGAATCTGTCCTTGCGAATCTCTACGATTCTCGGCGGAAGACCCAAATCGTCTGCTCTTTCAAGCTTTGTCCGTCTCAACATCACATTGTTAAGTAACAACCGAATGTGCTGGAATGACGTGAGACCATCTCCGGAGATTCCGTGCTTCTGGATATTCTTGAGCATAAAGTGGTTGAAGAAGTTGGTGTGCAACATGGGAGAGTGGCCACAGATGTCACAATGGCGCCAGTCCGAAAACAGCCACTCAGAAGATGAACATTCGCACTTGGTGCAAAAGTACTTGTAGAATGGGTCCAACTTCATGAAACGGATCAACAGGTACATTTCTCCAATCCGGTTCTGCAACGGAGTTCCGGTCAAACACCATCTTTTCTGGCACTGCAACTCATTTGCAGCCTTGGCAGTTCCAGACGTGCGGTCTTTGATGTTGTGAGCCTCGTCAAGAACCACTCTGTAGAACGGAATTGCATGTAGAGGCAGTTTCTGCTTCACCACGCCATCCTTCCGTTTGAATCCATACTTCTGCTTCCGGTAAACACTTTCAAGCACTGAGTACGACGTGAGAATCACATCATACTGCGTAAGCTCTTCCACGTCCGATGAGCGGTTGGCTCCGTGGAACAAGAGCACTTTGAGCATTCCGGGGTCAGTGTGGGCCTCGATCTCATTTTTCCACTGCATAAGCGCCACGGTGGGTCCCACCACCAAGTTGGGCCGTTTTGTGCGGTCGGTCATGAAAAGTGCGATGGTCTGGATGGTTTTTCCCATACCCATTTCGTCAGCCAACACTCCGCCCTGAAACTCGCCATCTTCCTGCTTCAAGAGCCAGTTAAGACCTTCTAGCTGGAACGGAAGAAGCCGTATAGTCATTCCCGGAGGCTGAGTCGCCCTTTCCGGCTTTATCCGCTCGATAGACTGCAAGTACGGAAATACATCCTTAAGTTCCGGATGGTGCTCGTACAAGCGGTTGGTTGTGCGGGTGAAATAGGGAACCTTGACCTTGGGCTCCTTTTTCTTGCGGGGTTTCCGCGTTTTCTTCTTCGGTTCAATGATCTCCTGGTCCAGATCAGAAAGCGAAATGGCATTGTCTTGAGACGTGCCTTGCGCCGGTCGTGAGATCGATACTAGCGCCACATCGCTGTCAGCGTCTCCGCTGACGTCATCGTCGTCGCTTGGCCGCTCAGGGGCGGCCTCTAGCGTGTACTCGCCATCTGATTCGCCTTCGGAGACTTTCCGTTTTTTCGAACGCGTCTGACGCGTTTTACCACGCGTCTTTCGGGCCAACGGAGCATCTTCATCGTCCAGAACCGCGACCACCTCATCTCCAGACTCCTCCTTGTAGTTCTGGACCTTTTTGGACACTTTCCGCTTGCGATTTCCGCCTTTGGAGCGTCTATCCGGATCATCCACTATAAACCCTCCCGCGGCGTCTTCGCCTTCGCTCAGCGACGGATATGCAGCGTGAGTCATGGCAAAGTATGTTCAGTTTTGATTTTTCTTCTTTTTGCTGAAAAAGTTCTTAGATCTGAAAGAAGCAAGTAGGATCTTATCAGAAGAGTGATTGCAAATTGCGATGATGGCCTGCAGGTCTGTGAGTCATCCTGCAGTACAACAAGAACTAATATATTGAAATTGGAAGATGAAAGAGCTGTGGTGCATGGTGAAAAATGGTTAAATGGGTAATGTGACTACGCTATTTTATATTCTGTGTGATTTTTTTCGTTTTTTCCAAGGGTACCAACTTGATCTGGCACATGTTAATGTAGATCAAGTGAAGGCATCGCGTCACGTGACCATGAAAGATTGACTAATCTGTTGTACCAAGGTATAGATAAGTATATAGAAATACAGTATATTAGATATTCAGTTCTGGGGTAAAACAGCATTTTCCAGCTTTTCGGTGGAAGTTCTGTGGCTGGAAATTGCATGACTTCTACCTGAACTGCGTTTATTGGGTTGCACTGAACAATGAAAGCGTGACATGGAATATTGAGAACACAGGGTTTATCTGTTATGACCAAATTTGTCGTTTGTGGGCGTAGCAAGCAACTAAATTTATAATATCAATAACGCTGATGAAAGCACTTAGAGATGTGGAAATTCATTCTCTGGACGGTTCTGGTCTTGTATTCAACAATAGAACCAATGAAAGAATGAAAGAATGAAACTAAGCTTAAGTTGCTGGTGTGTAGAGAGGATTAAATTTCTGTAGCGTTCACGCTTCAGAATGAAATTCACCTCTGCTGAAAACTTAAAGTCACAGAAAAGTAGAGATATTATTGAATCAAACCATCAAATGCAACAACGAAAACGCGATATGGAGCTACAATAGTGAAAGCAATTGGCGAGCCGGAGTAGGTAATGTACTAATCACACTAGCAGGAGCATAATCGTCACTTATGAAATCACTAGCAAGAGCATAACACTAACTACTGAATCCACACTAAAAGAACATAACAGCTACTTGTTAAATCAAACAACAACATCCACATTGAATAATTCATGGGAACACACTCAAACACACTCATCCAACATACTAGTTCACTCCAATGTATCGCACGAATGAAAGCTGTAGTCTCAAAAGCTAGTCTCAATACTGACATTTCCCACACAAATCCCCTTTTCTCCCTACACAGATTAAAGTAAACGTAAATTAAATTACAGGTGTAATGCAGCGCTCCGCATCGCTTAGCGACCACGAGAGGTGGTCTTGGTGTGCTGGCCTCTGACCTTAAGACCCCAGAAGTGTCTGATACCTCTGTGAGATCTGATCTTCTTCAATCTCTCCAAGTCATCTCTCAACTTCGACTCCAAGTTGTTGGCCAAGACGTGGTAGTCCTTACCGTCAACCTGGTCCTTCTGTCTGTTCAAGAACCAAGCAGGAATCTTGTACTGGGTAGGGTTCTGCATGATGGTCACCACTCTCTCCAACTCTTCCTGGGTCAACTCACCAGCACGCTTGTTCAAGTCGACATCGGCCTTCTTGCAAACCAAGTTAGAGTATCTTCTACCGACACCTCTAATCTTAGTCAAAGCGTACATGATCTTGATTCTGCCATCGATGTTGGTGTTCAACAAACTGAGATTAGTAATTTTGTTGGGTGAAAATGAGTGTGTGGGAGTTTTTGCTTGGAGTAGGAGGAATGATAATTGATGGAAGTAATGATGATATATGGAACATGAAAAACTTGGATGGATATAGGTCGAAAAGTTCTGTTTTGAAAGCATTTGTAAAACCAATGACAGGAACTAACTCTTCAGAATCGCATATTAAGATCCTTCTGTTTGGACGCTGGAGTTCCTCACTCTGAACTCAACTTGGACAGGTCCAGTTTGTAACTTGCAATATTCAACTCCAATACGCCCTGGAAATCGGACGGCCACACGGAAAACTCATTTGGGGAGAAATGGAAAATTCACATACCGCAAAATGTGCTGGAAGGAACCTTCCTCTTGGACAACTAAAGACATGTTGGTGTTCTGTAAGGTAGGAAAGAAATGAGAAAACCGAAATTTTTTCTCGGTGGTACTGGCGCGCGTGCAGGAGGAGAAGCGGTGTGCACGTGACGCGCGGGGGCTGGTGCCCTAGAAGTGAAGAGCGTCCAACTCAGGGAACTGGCCGGCAAAATGGAGAATTCGAAAGTTGAAACGTTTAAGACACTTGGTTGAATGTGTGTGTTGTGGTCGCTCTGCATATAGGAGGAGGGTGTGTTGTGGTGATGTTATCCACTTTGGTACTACGAAGTTGGGAGTGCGACTAATATCTGGAAGACTGGCACTAAATGGGTGTACTTGGTATTGTTCTGGAAATTCTGAATTGTAGGCTTGGCTATTGATATAGCGAAGTTTGTATGCGTGATTATATCATTTTGAGTATTTCCATTTTCTAGAGTTTGACCTCATTGTTCTTTATGTTCTACGTATATTCAGAACGGAGATTCATACAACTTGCCAGTTTGTCCGAAATTTCAATTTGGGAATTTTCCCTTAGCCTTAAGTATTAGTGTCGGTATTACATTTTCTGCATTACTTTTCCTTTTTTGCTCTCTTTCTACTGATTCTTCATTTATGTTAATGAGTTCTGCGTACTGGTATTGCAGAACGACCATTCTGTTCTGGTATGACTGTTCTACTCTGCGCACTAACATTACTCTACTTTCAGATTTGCCCCTTCCTAGATCTTGTTTCTCTGATACCACTGTGCTCCCCTAGTGTGCCCGTATTGTTCTGGGTGTAGACTACTAGTAGACAGTGCAATTAATGTCAAACGAATTTATACTATTCGCTCTGAAAACTTCAGAAATACAATTTCCAGTTACTGAAATTTCTAGATCAAGCAACCTTGTATCCAGAAATGACTGGCTGACCGTCGTCCGGCATGACTTTTCCAGGCTACTCATATAGTTATTTCTGTGGCTCTTATGACCAAGAAATGTTTGTGATATTTTGCTAATTGTGAATTTCTTGTGAATTTTTTTTTTCCTCAATTCTTCGCTTGACCTCTATTTTTCAGTCTGAGCGATTTAGTTACCTCCTGCTGTGGCCATGGCTTGAAATTCTGTACTTACAGCTGTGTAATACTGTCGAAATTTCACAGTGGAAAGACCGATATCACTAGATTTCATTCAGAGTAAATATCAAAAAGATTGGTGGACTTCCTTCATCGCTGAATTGGCGTGTTCCTCTGTGGATTCCCATCCTCTGAGCAAACGGATAAATAGCACAGATAATTGGAAAACAAATGAGCACTCAATTGCTGGCACTTTTTATTGGAAATAGAAGTTGAACAAAGAAACTGAAGATATAGAATAGATATAGGATGATATGGAGAGTTACAGTAGTAGATATAGTGTAGATATAGTGTAGGTATAGTGTAGGTATAGTGTAGGTATAGTTTAGGTATAGTGTAGGTATATGTAGGTATAGAGAAAGATAACCTAAAGATACAGAATTGATACAATAAAAGATTTATGAGAGGACAGGTAGACATATTTTCGTAGAGACAGTAATAGATCTGGTAGTATGCATACCAGTATGTGTATCATTATGTATGGCAGATACATCAACGGGTATGCAAATATCTGAAAGCCTAGCCTTCTTCCACACCAACGTACTCCAAAAGAAGAAGGAGAAACGAAAGAAATTTGAAAGTAGACCAAACCAGGCAGTACTTAACGGTTCAGTCACCTCGTCTAGATTACCATTCAACGTCACTCTTAATCTTCCAATGTCACCTCTTTCTTGTCACCTCTTTCTTGTCACCTCTTTCTTGTCACCTCTTTCTTGTCGCCTCTTTCTTGTCATTCTTACCTCTTACCTCTATCCTCCATCATTCCAACATCAGTTCTACAGCTTCAAACGTCCCCATCTCTGTACCTATATACATGTTACTCGCCGTACTTGCCGATGAACCAGTTCAACGCTGATTCCTCAATGTAAACCCTGTTGGCCTTCAACAAGTCTCTGACTTCCACCGCTTCTTTCACCAAAACATCGCACTTCTTGCCCATATCCCCACAGGCAGCCAATAAGTTGTCTCTCTGGCCGTCCGTGATGAAAAGCAACTGCAACCGCTCCAAATCGTGCTGTTCAACAAACTGCCTCATCTGATCTGGGTACTTATACTTGAAATCAGTCTTCAAAACGTCATTAGGTCCAGCTTGCTCTCCTCCAATCACAAAGAGCTTGCCCTGGCGATACTGGTCGCTGAATGCAGTGCAGAAGCTTTTACGGTATACTTTAAGTGGCAACTCGGTCGACCAATCATGAGGAGCCTTGATACCATGAGCTTTCAATCCATTATCCCGAATAGGCGAGTTGGCATCACCCACACGAGCTTTCCCCGTACCTTTTTGAGGATGTAACTTGCGGTTGGAAAACCACTTGTCTCCTTTCGTAGGAACGTATCCTGAACCAACACGTGCAGCGTCTGCTTCGTATACCACAGCACTCCATAGGAAATCTCTTCTCAAAGGTAGATCCAAAAAGCTTGTTGGATAGGCAACAAATTTGTGTGGTTCCAAAGAGGGGAAGCTTCTGATAGATGCCAAAGTGTACTTTGGTGGCACTCCAATGGCGAGTTTGCCTACCAGAGACGGCTGTACAGCTTTCTTCAACATGGTTTGGTTGTGAGAGCTCAAATTTTCCTTCTTGTGAGAGGGGGTCACGTGACCTGGGGAGGTGAACTATAACTATAGTTTGAAAACCTAAAGGAAAAAAAGGAGATTGCGGGTGTGTTGCCGTGTGTATGGTTTGACTCGGACTTATGTTTTTCTGACTTTGAAATGTGTTTTTCCGTGTAAATTGTAGGGTGTTGTTCAGTGCGAGTAGTTACCAGGCCTCCAGAGCGTAGTACTCTAGAGTAAGTACTATGAATTTGATCATTCTGTTCTTTTTGGATTTTGCAAGATGTTTCTGTTTGTTGATCCTTAGTGTTTTTTGTTGTTGTTGTTGTTGTTGTTGTTGTTGTTGTTGTTGTTGTTGTTGTTGTTGTTGTTGTTGTTGTTGTTGTTGTTGTTGTTGTTGTTGTTGTTGTTGTGTTTTCTGTGTTTTCTGTTTTCCATCTCTTTCCTTTGGTTTCTCTGTCTAATATAGTTACTCTGTATTTCCACCTATGACCGCACTAGCCAACCTTATGAATTCTGTAGTTTTCCTTTTTTTTTCTCATTCCCTCTTTCTCTCTCCGTTTATTTCTCTCTTTTCTCTTTTTCTTTCTCCCTTTTTCTTTCTCCTTTTCGTTCTTAGTGGTCATGTATGTGAATATGTGTAATCGTAATGGTGCACGCTCAAGTCGTGTCGACGCAGGTCTGCCTGTCCTCAAGCTCGGGAACGAGTGTCTTGATTGCTTGTCAATAAACGTCTCAGCTGTCGCTCAATTCAGCTCCTCCAATCAAGTAACACCTATCCAGGTAATCACTTGATCTTCTCTCCTCTGTTCGCTCAGTAGTTTGCCATATCAACTCCGCGCGGGCTCCTCGTCATCGCTCGCAATGATGAAATCATCCTGCTCTCCAGAAACACTCCCCATCTCAATGTCTCCATTGGGCACTGTGGCGTAGCCCTCAGAGCCTGTGATCTTGTGTAATGCCTTCAGTATGAAACTCTCCGGGTGCAACTCCGACTCGTCGAGCTGGTCGGCCCACTGGACGTTCTTTTTGCGCCCTGAAGGCTTTGTCTTGATGATCGAAGTTGGCTTGGACTTGTAAGTGTTGTAAAGAGCACAGATTCCCCATACTAGCACAACAATCACTGCAAGCTGAATGAGTCTCACCACACGGCTTGTATGCGACTGAGGGTCAGAGGAGTCTGGATTTGTCGAGTTGGAACCAACCACAAAATCAGTTTCAACCACTGGAACGCCCGAGGAGCCAATGGGCCGAGTGATGATCTTGGGTTTCTTCCCTTCCTCCGACCGGGTCTCCACGTTCCCGTAGAGAATGTCCATGAGCGCACGTGACGTCTCTGGCTTGTCGAACGGCACCATATGCGAAGCGTCAAACACATTGACAAAAGTTAAGTTTCGTTCGCTCTTGATATATCCCAGAACCGTGTCGTTGTAGAGCCAGTCGTACACCACCACGTCGTCGGAGTAACCGCGGCTTCCGCCCCACTCGAGCTTTTTGATCATGTCTTCAGCTCCAATGTAGTTGCAGATAATGTCTCTGTTGCCATGGAAGAGTACAATGGGGATTTCCTGCAAAATCCCATCAAACAAGGTGATTGACGGTTTCAGGTTGCGTGCACGGAACATACTGCTGACCTTCAGTGAGCATTCGTGCCATTTGGACGGATGATCGATGTGGAGCAGTTCCATGACTGAATCCTGGCGTAAAAACGGATAAACGTACTCCAAGTCTGGAGGCCAGTTCATGCCACACGATGGATACGAGTCCTTCAACGTGTAGTCGTACATGTTGTAGCATTGCTGGTCCTTGCTAGCCTTGTAGTCCTGTGTCACTTGTAAAAGCACACTCAACACTCCCTCACAGACTTTGTCCACCACTCTGTTGGCGCCAAAAGTGTCTGTGACTTTCGCTCCAGCCACAAGATCCTGGCACTTCATGTGCTGGTCAAGCACTTTCAGCCACTGTGGGTGGTCGGTGCTGATAAGACCGGCCTGGACAGCATAGGGCAAGTACGACAAGCTCTGGGTGTTGGGCGAGATCCAGCCGTTGCCAATCACGAGTCCTTTCAAGTTGTACTGTGCGGGGATGTCCTGAAGCTGTTTGGGTGTGTCTGAAAGGCTATCATCTGATGATCTATCATCACGCATGCTGTTCCCCTTCAGTACGCCCAAATCAGCCGTATCTCTGCTCATTCGGTACTTTTCTCCCGCTTGCCGGTTGTGCTCGAGAATCCCGGCTGCAATGTACGGAATGTACTGCCCCGCATAACTCTCGCCAGCCAACGTGATCTCGTAGCTGCGCTGCTCGGGAAAAACCTCAAAGTACTTCTCCAAAAACTTCAAAAAGTCATACTTCACCTGGTACAACTCAGTGTCGTAGGCGTCCGTGTAACTGAAGCCGGTTCCTGCCGGCTGGTCCACGAACACAATGTCGCCCTTTTTGTGCCATGACCCGGTATTGTAAACAACCTGCTGGTTCTCGTTGACCCGGAGCGGTCCGGCCTCCATCAATGCTCCGTCCATAGACGAACATCCGGGGCCTCCGTTGAGCCAGAAAATGGTTCTGTTTTCCGCTTCTGGAGCCTTGTTCTTGTCGGAAAACTTCCAGAAAAAATAGTTTGTGTTGTTCTCCTTGTATAACAGCAAATACCCCGCGTGCATAAGCGGCTGGTCTGTTTCGGCAATGTTATCCAAAAGTCCTGGCAAGTTTGGAACCAAATAGTCATTTTGAGCCGAGCTTCTTTTCTCCGAAAAACTCGTTCTGGCCATGCGGATAGGATTAGCCGCCGCAAGACCAGCAACAAACAAAACAAACAACAACATGTGAGTTTGCTGTGAAAAAGCCCACGGTCAGATGGATTAGAATCAATAGGCACGTTTGAGGTATGTGCTGTGTGCAGGCGAGCCATTTGAGGCTTAGAGACGACAAATTACAAATACGTTAGGAGCGGGGTAAGTGGGGAATAATGGAATGTAGCGAAGAGAAGAAGAAGAATGAAGAATGAAATAAAAAAAATTAATTGATCGTTGGAATGGTGGTGGGGAAGGTGGGGTACCACTGTTATAGTGAGAGTGTGCGGAGGAAAAAGATAAGGCTATAGCGGGGCAGAATTTGGCAGAATGGAATATCTGGGCTTTGTTGGATTGGACTTGGTGAGTACAGATGTTGATGCAGATGCTGAAAAATCAAAATCTGATAAGGAATTACTGGTGCATTTGTGCAATTGCTCATGTAGAATTGAGGTGGTAAGATAGATATTGCAAAGTTCAAAAATTCGAGCAATAAATGTGTTTGAGAAAAAAAAAAATTCAGGTGGGACCGACTCAAGCTCTGAAGTCATTTAGCACTGTTTTCTGCTTCAGTTTCATTGTTGGTACTGAAATTTGTGAATAAAAGTGTCGTGGAAAATGAGTGCTATAGTGGTTTAGATTTCGCTGGTGTAGTTATTGGTAGTGAAAGCAATTTGTTTTTGTGGAGATGTAATTGTGTAGATCTAGTGGTATGAAAATTGTGTCAAAATTTGACAAGTTATAGGGACAAATCATTTGAATGGTGGAATTAGATGGTGTACCTTTGTACTATTCTACAGCATGTGAGCTTGAAGTGCTGGTGAATCAGGTAGATTCAAAAAAAAAAAAAAAAAAAAAAAAGAAAACGAACAGTATTTATAAAGCTAGTTATAAATTCATTTGGTGTTTTACATTCGGCAGGTAGCCAGGTGAGTCCATGTTCACTCGTGGTCATTGAGCGATTGCTCAAACCTGAAGATAGGAAGATTTATAAGAATACCAGCCTGAAATCTATTTTCTCTTTTTTTTCTGGTTTTTTCTTTTTTCTCTTTTTTCTCTGTTTTCTCTGTTTTCTCTGTTTTCTCTGTTTTCTCTGTTTTCACTGAAAGCCTTATGGCCTGAGTCACACCAATTACCGGAGTTCTTGCTCGACGACCTACATTCCAATCTCACTACATACACCGAATAAGCAAAGCAAATGACAATAATATAAAATCAAAGGACACACGTGAGTCACGGTAATCACTGGTTGAGAGGCTCCACGTTCCAGATGTTCTCGGCATACTCGTCGATGCATCTGTCCGAGGAGAAGAAGCCCATGTTGGCCACCGACAACAACGACTTCTTGACCCACTTGTGCAAGTGGTCCAGGTCAGACGCATCGCCACCATGGTGGCCGTAAACCTTCTCCAATTGCTCCTGGCACTCCAAAAACAAGTCGAAGTCATCCGTCACAAGGTAGTAGTCACCGTGCTTGGTGATACTCTCCACCAAAGGCTTGTACTGGTCAGGGTTACCAAACATGCCGGACTCGATCGCCTGGAACACCTTGTGCAAATTCTCAGGCACAGACACACCCGAGTAGAGGTGCTTGTGTCTAAGTTCCTCCACGGACTCTGCCAAGTTACCAAACAAGAAGATGTTCTCCTCACCAATCTCACGAGTGATCTCAACATTGGCTCCGTCCACGGTACCAATGATCAAACCACCGTTCAACGCAAACTTCATGTTGGAAGTTCCCGAGGCCTCAGTTCCGGCAGTGGAAATGTGGTTCGACAAGTCCAGGCCAGGACAGATGATCTCGGCCTTGGACACATTGTAGTCAGGCACGAACACCACCTTCAACAAGTTGTCGATCTCGGTGTCGTTGTTGACCACACTTCCCACGGAATTGATCAAGTGGATGATGGTCTTGGCCATGTAGTAACCTGGAGCGGCTTTTCCACCGAAAATGCTGGCCTTGGAGATGAAGTGCTTCAACTTGATGTCGTCGATAGACACTCCCTCGGCCTGCAACTCCTTGATGCGCAAGTAACGGTAGATGACTGCGAAAATGTTCAATTGCTGGCGCTTGTACTCGTGGATACGTTTCACCTGAACATCGAACATCACAGTTGGGTCTACATCGACATCGGTCTCGGACTTGATCAACGCGGCCAAGCGGCGCTTGTTGTCGAACTTGATGGCGTCCCAGCGCGTCAAGAACTTGTCGTCGTTGACGAACTTCTCCAACTCCTTCAAGCGGCCCAAGTTGGTCAAGTACTCGTAGTTGGGGTCGTCCAAGGCCTCGGCGATCAACGCCGCCAACTCCGGGTTGGCCTGCTTCAACCAACGTCTAGGTGTGATACCGTTGGTCACGTTGGTGAACTTGTCGGGGCCAAATACACGCACGAAGTCCTTGAAAATGGTGGTCTTGATCAACTCAGAGTGCAACTCAGCTACACCATTGACCTTGTGAGAGCCGATGATGGCCAAGTACGCCATGCGCACGGACTTTGGCTCGCCTTCCTCAATGACAGAAACGCGAGTCAACAAGTCGCGGTCGTTGGGGAATTGGTGCTCGACCTGCTTCAAGAAGTAGTAGTTGATGTCGTAAATGATCTCCAAATGGCGGGGCAACAAGTTCTCCATCAACTGCACAGGCCATTTCTCTAAAGCCTCACTCATCACCGTGTGGTTGGTGTAGGCAAAAGTGTTGGTGACGATGGTCCAGGCGTCGTCCCATGCCAAACCTTCTAAATCCACCAAAATACGCTGCAACTCCACCACAGCCAATGTAGGGTGGGTGTCGTTCAACTGGATGGCCACTTTGTCGGTGAACTTGGACCAGTCGTCGCGGTGGTTCTTCTTGTAACGGCGCACAATGTCATGCAACGAAGCAGCCACCCAGAAGTATTGCTGCTTCAACCGCAATTCCTTACCGTTGTAGAAGTTGTCATTTGGGTACAACACCGCGGTGATGGACTCGGCACGCTGCTGCGCAGCCACTGACAGGTCGTAGTCGCCTGAGTTGAACTTGTTGAAGTCAAACTCGTTGGTGGGCTTGGCGTTCCACAACCGCAAGTTGTTAGTGTTGCTGGTGTTGAAACCGGGAATAGGGAAGTCTGCGGCCACAGCCAACACACGCTCACCGCCAGTCCACACCTTCTTTCCAACTCCGGTGGATGGGTCGATCTGCTCCTCCACCCAGCCGTAGAAATCCACAGGGATCTGGATCTCGTGACGGTCAATCTCCCAAGGGTTAGAAAACTTCAACCAGTAGTCTGGAGTCTCCACCTGGTACCCGTCCATGATGAGCTGCTTAAAGATACCGTACTGGTAGTTCAAGCCGTAGCCCCAGCCCAGGTAGTTTTTCGACGACAACGAGTCGACAAAACACGCTGCCAAACGGCCCAAGCCTCCGTTACCCAATCCGGCGTCGGGCTCCTGCTCCAAAACGTCCTCTAAGTTGAAGCCCAAGTCACCCAACGCCTGCGAAGTAACCTCACGCGAGTCCAAGTTGATCAACGCATTGTCCATGGCACGGCCCATCAAAAACTCCAAGGACAAGTAGTAAACACGCTTACCGTCGTGGATAGTCTGCTTCTGCTGGGTGTTTGCCCAGTCGAGCAAAACGGCATCACGAATGGACTCCGACGCGGCCTGGTAGGCAGCCAAGTTGTCACAGTTGTACATGTTTCTAGCCAACAGGAACTCCACGTGGTTGACGAAGTTCTTCTCGAATTCGTCGGCGTTGATGGCCGACTTATCGCCGGGCTTGGACAAGTTCTCCAACTTCTTCAACTTGGAGTACTTGCCCCAGATGCTCTTGGCAGACTCTGGGATCTGCGCATCGTAGGCGATGATCTGGTTAGGAGTGAACCCTGTGTTGGTACGCTTCAACTTAGGGTGAGGCAACTCCGATGGTGTCAAGTAGTCTCCCATGGTGAACAAGCGAGGGAAGAGAACTAGTAGTCAGGAAACCTAGAAGGCGACTTGAAGTAGCAGCCAAAAAGAAGAGTTCACGAAGTTGAAAGATAGATGTCACCAGTCACTCGCGATAATTACTCAAAATATGGAAAATTTGGGTAATTCAAGGGAGGAAGAAGCGGAAACCTTTCAATATGAGACACAAGAAATTTGAATAGTTCAAACGGATTCAATTGTTCAATTGTTCAATATGTTAGTTTGTCAGCAGGTTCAAACTTGGCAGGTCTTTCAATCACACAAAGTTTCTCAATTGCTCAACAACTAACTCAATTGCTCAATCGGATAAGAAAAAGTCGGTTGCGAAACTGGCCCTATAAGGCGTGGGGTCAAGGGTGCATAGGAAAGTCCCGGACTCCCTTCCTCCTGCTGTGTGCAGGCGCTTGCCTCAGTGTCATCAGGCGATAAATCTGACCCCTGGTGCCGCCCCACTCACGGCACGTGTGCACGCATTTTTGAGTTTTACGGGCACTTCGGTTCGGCATCTTTGGCTGTTTCGAATTTCTCGAACTTCGGCCGCGTTTGTGCCGACTTATATCGACATTCTCATGGAAATTATTGAATGGGGCCCCGCGTTGCATGCAGGCCGCCTGCCATCGGACAAAGTAGGCACTAGAGCCGGACCGCCGAGCCCGGGCGTTTCCACGTTTTGCGCATGCGTCATGTGACGGCAAGCTCCAAGTAGCAAGAGTGCGAGAGCGGGAACCGAAGGCATTTTCCAAAATTTCAACGAAATCCAATTTTTGGTCTCAACTGAGTTGTTCTGTATTGGGACACTTGTGAGACCAAACCACGGCCAACTCCACATCCCTCCAAGAAAGAAAAGCACAGTTTTTTTTTCTTAGCCACCTAGGCTCATCCTATCAATCCTGTATCGCCCGCAGTTGCTGATTATCTCCAATTTGTCCTGCAACGGGACTCTATTGAATTGTTCTGTCCTGCAGCCAAGCGCCCAACACGGACCACTGCAGCCGGCGCCATACAGGTCAGTGCCCACCAACACGGGGGGCGTGGGCTTCCATGCAGACATCTCGAGCCCGTATGCACACCACGGAAGCTAACTCTTTTTTTTTTTTCCTGTATTAGTTAGTCAACATCAGGTGGTGGTTGTCGCTTATCTTGGTTTATTGTCCTGCAGACAAGCCGAACCCACCACCTTAATGAACTTAGTAACTGCACTTGTGCCGGTGTCCGAGCGGTACGTAGCAGCAGGCGACGCGTCATCGTGCGTGAGTCTCCGACGATTCGGTCCGACTTCCGATGGCTCTTTTGTCAAAAATGCCCCGCTGGTACCCCGCGAATTTGCCCCGCTGCCCCACCATCACCATCACCATCCCATCTCCTACTCCACACACACGACGCCGGTCGGGAAATGCTCCCACCACGCCGTGACTGCTTTGGCTGCTTTGGGAAGTCACGTGACCGCCGCCAGCGGCGCTTCAGTCTCGGTATGGGACGTGGTTGCGCCTGCACGTGTAAACCACTACTCCACACTAGAACACACGAATTGTGTGGACTATTTGGCGCCAGGCTTGGTTGCAGCAGTGGGGAATGCGTGCCTGTTGCTGCTTTTCGATCTCCGCCTGCGTGTGCCTGCGTTTTCTGCGGTGGTTTCCACCGATAACTTGTATGCTGTGGCCGCACACGAGGGCTCCATTTTCTGTGGAGGCGCAGACGGCAAAATATACAGAGTAGACCTCCGAAACCAGCGGAAGGAGGTTTGGAAATTGGGCAATGATGCTGTGCTTGATGTGCACGTGACTCCTGGAGCAGGCCTAATAGCAGGTCCAGAACGCCGAAACGGTCAAAACGGAGAGAGGCCAAACACAGAGAAACTAAAAGCTTATCAGTCCTCTTACTCTGAAAATTCACCTGTATCCAATACAAAGGCATACGACGTGGTGGCCTTGTTGGAGTCTGGAACGGTGTGTGGGGTTGGAGACAGTATAGCATTTTCGAGCCAGATAACCCCGACGCTTACTCACAAGATCCGATGTGACGTTGCAGCAGATGGCAGTGCTATTGTATGTGGTGACGAGACCGGTGTGGTGCACGTTTTTGACGTAGAAGATGCCTCATGCCGAAAACGCACGGAAGTGACAGTTGGTGACGGTCTAGTGGCTGGTGTGCGCTGGTGTGAGCACGGATTCTATGCCGCAAGCGGCAGTGAAGTGGTGATGGTGGAGATTTAGCACAGCACTGAACTGGAAATTTGGGAATGAAGGAGACTAGACTGGGAAAGGGAGTTATGTTGTCTGAGAGGCCTCACAGCAAAATTGAGAATGGTTAATTGTCGATCGTCTCTTCTCTTCATTCTTTCCGTCACTATTCCATCGTCTGTGATTCTGTCGGGAGACGAAAATTGTGAACGCCGCTTGTTTGTGTGCTCATGTGGCTCCTCTCAATCAGCTCATTTGCTCGAGAAAATGCTCTCCATCAGAAGGCTGTGAGTTTTGTGCTGGCACCAGAGAATCACGCCTGAAGATCAAAATGTGAAACAACTTTTAGAACTGCCATGCGGAGAGTCCACATCCTTTCATCACCTGCTCTCTGGAAAGCCATATTGCAAGATTCTCTCACAGATTCGGATTCTTCTCAGCATCTGGGATGTTGGCATCTCCCTTAATAGATGACAAACATTCGTTGCCATACATGCAATTGCACGAAGAGGCCACTTTGTCTCCTGGCAGGAGCCATGCAAAAAGCAAAACTATCCCCTAATGAAATTTAACGACGGTACTCTGTAGATAACTTCTCTTTTTTTAATCTTCTTTCATTTTAATCTTTTTGCGAGTTAGTCTTTTCGCAAATCCAACACTTCAGGCCTCATATTCCAACACCCAATATCCCCATCTCCCTTATCAAATTTTCCTGAAACTTCAATTCTGTCACCACCAAATCACTTTAAAGCTTTTTCCCCAAATCACACTTCAATTTTCATATCTTCTTGGTAAAGCATTTCGCAATTCATCACTCCCCTCATTAGACCTTGTGATGCACGACTCCCTCTAAATCTCCCCAACTAAATTTCACCAGACACTCCAAATACTTCAAAAATTCAAATTTCCTCACTTTAAATCACCAACCCTCTCTTTCCTCCCCTTTTCAGCATCATTGTCCTTTGCAAATTGGCCTGTTCCTGCAGCCCACACGTATCACCAATTCAAGCGCGACATACCCATACTTGACTTCACCATGGTCGAGCCGTCGGACATTCCGGCGTCGGAACCCGAAACACAAACACTGGAAAAGGAAACGAAATCCTCTGCATCAATGCTGCACCCAATGACAAAATCAGATTATTCAGATGATCCAGATACCCTCCAATCTCAACTAGGATTGGAACCTACTACCATTGTCTTAGCCAAGGTGAAAGGCTATCGGGCATGGCCTGCCATGGTGCTCGCATACGACATTTTGCCGGAAAACATCAAAAGCATGCGGCCAAAGTCTGTTAAGCAAACGCGTAAACTGAAACAGCCACTTATAGTGGTGCCAGTCCGTTTCTTCAGCGACGACACTTATATCTGGATCAAGTCTGCAGACTTGAAGATCCTTAGCAAGCCGGAAATCGATGCCTTCTTGAGCAAACGTTCCAGTGGCAAAAAGGACACTTTGGTGGATGCATACAAATTGGCTGAGAATCCTCCGGATATGGACGAGTTCAATCGGTGGGGCTCGTCTGGACCGCCTCCGGAAATTCCCGACAGCACAGAAGACCTCTATGGCGAAGAGGACGAGCCGCCGAGAAAGAAGTTGAAGATCCGGATTTCCGTTAAGAAAGTGACTGCGCCGAAAAAGGAGACCAAGAAGGCGAGTTCCAAACTGAAAGCGGCTTCCAAACCGAAGCTGGCGAAAAAGGCTCTGAAGCCACGCAATGAAAGCGAAGATCCTGGGTACGCCAACTATGAGCAGTTCGAGCGCGACTTGGACGAGGCAGAATCTGATGAGGACCCAGAGTATGACTCTGACTGGGGACTTGACGAAGAGAGTTTCGACTTTGAAACCGGCGACTTTGTCTATGACGACCAAAAGCAGCAGAGGCAGTTTGCGCTGGATTTTCCTCGGGCCAAAGACCTCGCCAAGACGTTGGCCTACTACAACAAACAGTTGCAGACAAAGCACAAGGATATCGCGCCACACCTTCTCTCGGACGACGATATGAACGAAAAGGAGTTGCTCGGCGATCTCCGAGAGGTCGAGAAGCTTGTTGCGCTGGGTGAAGTACCGATGATCGCGTTCACCAAGTCACCTCTTTTCCGAGCACTTCTTGTCACCGTGCACAAGCCGGAGGAGAAGTTTCCTCATAAGCAAGTGCGGACCGAGATCGAGAAAATCTTGAAACTCGTGGCTATCAAGCCTTGTAAGCTCACGATCGAGGATTTGGTGGTGCCTACGCCTGAGGAGACTCCCGCCGAGACTCCTGGTGTGACTCCGGGGCCTGAGGTGAAAACTGAGGCTGAAAATGGTCTTTCAACTGAGTCAGTGGCTGAAGGTATCACTGAAGGTATCACTGAAGGCGTCACTGAAGGCGTCACTGACGATGGGCTGGACCATGAAACTCTGAAGCTTGAGAATGGACACAACGGCCAGACTATCAAAGAGGATGGAGAGGCCGAAGCTGAATGAGCTTGAGACAGGGTAGACAGAATAGGCCGTGATGGGACAGAACTGGTCACAGGAAACTGATCAGAACCAGTCGATCAGAGGAACTTGGTTTTTGGCAAAAATGATTTTGATGTTGTCTGCTGTTAGTATAGTTGCTGTTATATGGCTATTTTTCATTATGACTCTGTCAACATGAATTTGTCATTTTTTTCTTTCAGCTGTTGATACAGCTCCTGTGGCTGCTAATTTAGCTGCATGGCTTGACAGTGAGAATGCTGCTGCAGAATATCTGGAAGTCAGTGTGAGTGATTCGGCACCAAAATCAGATGAAGTGGCACGATGCGCTGCATACCCAAATTATGCTGGCATAACAAATTTCGTACCAACAATAATTATCAGTTATGATAGTTAATTTTAGTATGCGAGTATATTTCCGCACGGCGGCGTAATTTGCGGCACGGGAGTGCGCTGCACAGGAACTCCAAAAAGAGTTAAATTCTCAAACTTCCCTTCCTTGTTTTGATAGCAGCATCTACCATAGCACAACAAGTATGTATGATTTTCAAACAATCTGACAATATAACTTTGCCATTTTAGCCTGAATGCAGGTACGTCTGTCCCAATGTGATACAATGACTCGCGGCTATTTCACTGCCAATGGTGGTGATGTTTTTTTTTTTTTTTTGAGACCAGGTTACCCAATCGGGCACGCCAACCTTCCTATTAGGGACGGTGCCTTGATGTGGATCTTATCTCATTGGAACATGGCACGCGACAGGTCTCACGTGGATATGACGCCAACACACAAACGAAGAGAACACGTGGCGAATTTGATGGCAACAGTGTTATTGTCCGGTGACGTCGGCAAGTTATTAACCCCCCAGGAATGTCTGAGGTGACCAATCCAGCCAAGTTGGAAGGCAACGACGAGGTTATGGGAGCCGCCGGAGCGCAGTTTAACCGCGGGTCTGTGAGCGGCGTTGGCGGCGAAGATGATGATGATGACGAGCCTGCTGGAGGCAAGCAGCAAAAGGAAAGACGCAAGATTGAAATCAAGTTCATCCAGGATAAGTCAAGAAGACATATCACGTTCTCCAAGAGAAAGGCCGGCATCATGAAGAAGGCGTACGAATTGTCGGTGTTGACCGGTACTCAGGTGTTGTTGTTGGTGGTCAGTGAGACAGGACTCGTGTACACCTTCACCACACCTAAGTTGCAGCCTTTGGTAACCAAATCCGAGGGTAAGAACTTGATCCAGGCATGCTTGAATGCACCCGAGGAAGGCTTGGGTGATGACCAGGGCGACCAGAGTGATGGCAACTCGCAAGAACTGCCTGACCAAAGTCCTGCCGCCCCTCAACCACAGCAGCAGGTTCCTCCTCTCGCACAAGTGCCCCCACAGCATCAACACCAGGCAGCGGCACACCAGCAGCAACAGCAGCAGCAGCAACAGTTGCCTCCGGCACATTTGCCCCACGGCATGCCGTATCAGGGCCAGGGCCACCCTCAGGGCGGATTGCCCATGCCACAGGCTGGCGCGTACAACGATCCTTACCAGTACTTTGGGAACATGCCCAACGCCAACATGCCCAACCAGCAACAGTACCAGTGATGGAAGGGGCGTGAGGAGTTTAGTTCGCCGAGTGATTGTGTTTTAGCAGTTGATTTTACCAATGCGTATGACCCTTTGGGGTTTTGTAGTGTAGTTGTGGGGCCAGCAATGGATATCTCCATGGGAGCCCTGGCTCGATATTGAGTGATGTCAGTTGGTCTAAAGAAAGATTTCTGATGTGTTCAAATTTGTTCAACTGTGTTTAAAAGTTCCTTTTGGCCTTCATTATTGAAGGTTCTTCCTTGAGTTTAAGACGCTCTGAAGTTTTCTGATTTTCTTTATGTCTTTGATTTTCGACAAGATGCTCATATCTGGCGTCCCAGTTCTGGTGAGAATCCCGTCATCATGCCCGGCCAACTAAAATGTGTGGACAAAAAATAATGTTTCTTGAGGCGTTTGCCTGCTTTGTCAACGCAGCAACCTCAGATAAATTCATAGCTCATCCATAAACTTACAGTTTGAAATTTCGCAGCACCAGTGCTTAATCGCAGACGGTGATATTTTTTAGCAATGCGCGATCTTAAAACCTGAATCGGTCCATCTGCAGAGGTTTGTGGGCGCCATACGAAACAGACCTCAAGCTCGAAAGACAAACTTTTCGAAACATTCAGATAATGTGAAACCATTCAAAGAGTGGCTCAAATGAGTTGATGTTGTCTCAGGTATAGTGGTCAAGTCGATTGTACAACCTCAATGGGATGGCTGATAATTGAGATGTTTCAGTATCGTAATATTTCGATTGTTTCATTGTCGTAATATTTCGATTGTTTCAGCGTCATAGTGTTTCAGTTCATGCGATAACAATGTCACGAAGTGGCTCGAGTCGCATGAAACATGGCTAAAGAGAAACGAGGGGAGGTGATTTGAAGTCTTGAGCAGAATCCATTAACAATTCCTCCAACAAAATTGAAAACAGATTCAAACAGTGTAGATACTTAAAGATAAGCACATTTGAGAGGATGGGCGAATAGGAGATTAATGGAATACCCAACAGAATAAACCCAAACAAGTGTCGAGGTGAGTCTCCAACTGTAGTAAGATCGCCCAATGCCAAGTGTAAGTATGTTCAAGCAGAAATAGATACCTCAATTCAGTCAGACATTTCTATGGGAAAACACTCACGCACTATAAGAGGGAGATCAGACAGAAATTCGCACTCAAGCAGAAATCAATTGAGTAAAAGTAAGCGTAATTTATACTCCAGCCTTAACAGATCTTAAGTTCAAGTAGGTTCGAGCAAGGCACCGAAGCTCCTTAAGTCAGATTCACATATAAGTACAGTGAGTATGCACCTCTCTTTTCTCAAGAGCAGTTAGATACTCAATTGATTTTCCCTCTTGTTCTTTATTCGCGTTGGAACCACTTAGATCTGCGCTCGGTCTCTTTCAATTCCCGTTTGTCACTCCTCATTTAGTTATGTTCAAATCTCAGTTTTATCCAAACATGTCTAAATACTCTTCTCGAATTTCACCCAAAACACGCCCAAATTATTCCAGATGATATAAATTATATCTAAAACATTTCCAAATTACTTCCAAATTACTTCCAAATTACTTCCAAATTACTTCCAAATTACTTCCAAATTACTTCCAAATTACTTCCAAATTACTTCCAAATTACTTCCCCTTCCAAATTATCAAACACTTGCAAGTTTAATCTAAATATACTTAATCAATCCCCTAGAGAGCTCAAATTGGTATGTTTAGTTGTATCTAAACACATCTTTATTGTACTATTTTCTGATTCTCTTGTGAATGTACAGTAATTTATCAACGTCTCACGAACGCAAGAGTTATATATAGACTTTACAAAGACAAAAACAAAAACAAACAGAGAAGACTAGAAAGAGAGGAGTACAGAATTACCAGTTGCATTGCCGCCAGAAATGCCGAAAATGCTGCAAAAAACACCAGCAAATATAAATATTCGCGTTTTCCTCTTATGAATGAACAGGATTTTTTTTTCAAGTTTTTTTTTTTTTCTTTTTCGGTTTGGTCTTGTCTTCGCGCACAATTCTTGTCGCTTCTGGTCGAGACAATAGGATCCCGCATCGGATTGTTTTGGGAATTCCCAAACGGCAAGATTTGTCCGATTTAGCCGTTCATTTTTTGACCAATTTTCCCGAGCAAATCTCTTATGCTCCTGCTATTTTGGAAATTGTACGAAAACAGCCGTAGACGTGACCAATTTGCTCGACAAGGGTCGACGGCAGGAGCAGCAAGTACCACTTGAGGGAGAGTGTGCTCCTGCAGATACGCCGCACGGCCAACGGGGTTGTGCATGGCGCCAAGTGGCGTCGTATGTGGGACGTGAGACCCTGCATGATAAACAACTGTAAATGTTTCATCTACTGGTATAAGTGATCATAATTAATGATCGATGACTAATAGTGGAGAAGAAAAGATGTATATAAAGAATATTCTGGAATTTTACATTTAAATGACCTCTCAGTCATGATGCGGCCTAGCATTTTTTGGGGATGGTTTCGCGCCCCACAAGTCAGATGATCCTGGGCTCCTGCAAATTGACGTTGGCCTCTGTGGCTAACCACAGGTCCATGCAGGAGACGGTCACTACATTTATCAAGGCCTTCTAGTCGCTTAAAAAAAGATACTAGGCCTATCAATTTTTCTTCTCATTGTTATTGGCCTATTTTTGATTTCGTCTATCAACTACTTTTCTTTTCCAGCTTACTCAAATTCGACTGCTGAACACTCAAGTTCTGCCATTATTTGACTGTTCCCCGCAGCCACTACCATTCCCATGTTTGGGCTGATTCTCCCTGAAAAAACCATGTACAACAATTACACTGCTGACGATAATCGTGCACGCCGCCGACTGTCGTTGTACGAATCGAGCATATGGGGACCACAGACTTCTGAGCACAGAGTTTCTGTCGACTTGAATTCCAACGAAATCTCAACTTTGTTAGCGCCTGACCAGTTACACCCACCAGGACCGCTTATGGATCAATCTTCGATGCAGCTTCAAAATCGCTATGATCTGGCCCCTTTGAGCCAGGGCCAAACTATGCCGGGCCAGAACAGCGTGCCTGCTTACCCTCCTAACTTCGCCGCGCAGTCGATGGGGGGCCGAAACAACCTCTTTGGGCCGAATTTTGCAGGCCAGAACTACTATGGCCAAAACTACGCTGGCCAGAACTATGCTGGTCAGAACTATGCCGGTCAGAACTTTACCGGCCAAAACTTTGCCGCTCTGAATTATGCTGGGCAGCCCTATCCAGGGCAGAACTATCCCGGCCAAAACTACCCCGAGTCTTTCTCAAACAGTCCTCAACAGAGCCCCTCTCAGGTCGCGGCTGGTCCGGACCAGGGAAGACCTCTTGGAGGTGACTGGTCGTTTGGTAATTTGCAGTCGAATCCAACGGCCATGAGGTCGCGTAGCTACCCACTGCTGAGTGCGGGCCCTAACCTCTGGAACGGCTTGAAGGACCAACCTCTTCTTTTTCCCGGGGCTCCACTGCAAGGTGTGGCGCTGGCTGTGCTGCTGGCCCCTGCGCCAAATGTGGAGCGGGTGCAAACATCTGATGGAGGATTTCCAGCACTTTCTGCTTCGTTTATGCAAGGCGTGAGTTTGAATGAGCTGATTCTGCAACCGGTCACAGCGCGTCGCCACTCTTATGGTGACGGTTTCGGCCTCAGGAGACAAAGTGCGCCTGTGGGGCCGGTTTCGACCCCGCAAGAGAATTCGGCAGAGTCACAAACTTTGGCTGCTGTGCATGAGTACTTCTCATTGGACCCTCATGAGCGTGTAACAGTGACTGCGGAGTACTTGCAACAGCGGTGCTTTGAGGAGGAGAAGTACTTGGACGACCTGTACCAACTTCCTAAGTTCCCCATGGAGAATCAATTGCGCAACTACCTGTTGGTATTGGTTGGATTCAAGGCAGGGCGTATCGATGTGTTCTACTTGCCGGGTGACGTCGATGAGCTCCAGAAGACTAAAGTGGGTGACCTAGTGATTGTGGAGGCTGACCGCGGTCGTGACTTGGGAAAAATTGTCAAGATGAATATTTCCATCGATGAGGCACGTCTCTTGAAGCTCTTGCAGCACTTGGAGCAGCAGGCATCATTGAGTGACCACGTAACGGTGAATGACTTATCAGTGAAGTCGCTCCAAACCTCGGGCTCCGGGCACCACGGGCACCATGGAGCCAGTGCACCTCCTACATTACACTTCCCGAAGCCAATTTTGTCGTTGGCGCAGTCGGGCGAGGTGTCACAGATTCTTAGCAAGAAACAGGACGAGGAGAGGGCGTGCCGGTTGTGCTTGGCCAAGATCGAGTCAACGACTAACAATTTAAGCTCCGGTCATAGCCATGGTACATTGACATCATCGGATTTGATGCAGATGAAGCTTCTTGACGCAGAGTACCAGTTTGATCGCCGCAAACTCATTTTCTACTACTCTACGTCCAAGCGCATTGACTTCCGTGACCTTGTCCGTGAATTGTTCCGCATCTACAAGACACGTATTTGGATGTGTGCAGCCAGTGGTATCCCTTATACACCACAACAGAAGACCAAGGCTAAGACGAACCAGGGCCGCAATGGAAATGGCAAGAACAACTCCAGTGGAGATAACGGTAAGAATGGCGTTGCAAATCGAACGCAATCACCGAATCATCTGCTGAGTGGTCAGGCGGGTCGTAGTCCCGATCGGAGATTCTCCTACCAAGGAGAATTGTCCCTGGGAGCATCCGAGCTTGGGGTTCCGCGCAATTTCCAGGCCTGCGACCATATTGAGGAAGAGACTTCACGCGACAGCGGCGAGTCGCTAGTATTGAAGTCTTTAGTTGATACGCTCAATCACTAAAGTGGTGGGTGTGGTATGATACAGCAAGAACCTACAGCAAAGAGATTGGTCCCCTCTCCCCCTCCCCTTTAAAGCAGGGACGATTTTAAAATTACACGGATTGGGACATCAGGGAACCCGAAAGCGGGTTGTGATGAGTTTGATTTAGAATTTTTTTTTCTTTCTAGTCACTGGATGCTAGAAATGAATCACATCATTTGAACGGTTTGCATGTAGCAAAGCCCAATGGTAGTATTCTTGGTGGTGAGCATATATTTGGAATGTGTGCAGGCGCACGTGCCGGGGTCGTGCGTGGCTAAGGAGATGACTAATTGCGGATTCGCTTACCTAATGCGGGCAAGCCGGGTCTGAGCAAAAAATTTTCTTCAACAGGTGAAGGCGTTGAAACCACGTATTCTTCTCACTGCAGTTTAACAAAAAGTTAGTGGATCATGAATTTCCAGCCTACGGATTACTTGGCCAATTTGAACTTGGAATTCGACGCCAACGTGTCGCCGGAGGAAAATGCAAACGATTTGGATTTGTTCTCCCAGTCGGAGTTTTTCGACTTGGATGTCTTTTCCAGTGACTTTTCCGCTCCTCTGAAAGAGCAGCAGTTGAAGCAGCTCCAACAGACAAGCCTCAATCGTCCTCTGCAAATTTCCAACGTTAAGCAGGAGTTTGTGGAGCATGATTTGCTCTTACCAACCAATGAGAGTATCAACGGCAGTCCGCTTGTGTCTGAATTCACATCAAATGTTACTGAACAAGATTCAGTTTCAGTTTCACAGCCTGACTTGGGAGAAATCAAGAGAAAACGTAACACCGCTGCAAGTGCCCGGTTCAGAATCAAGAAGAAGTTGAAGGAGAGACAGATGGAACAGCAGGCCAAGGACTTGCAAGAGAAATTGAGCCTGCTTGAAAAGAAGGTGCGGTCTTTGGAGATGGAGAACAAGTGTCTCAAGCAGTTGATCTTGGAGAAGAATGAGGAAAGAAGCTGCGACCTTCTTGAGTCCATCAAGAAGCGGTCGCTCGGGGAGTCGGGATTCACCTTCACGAACTAAGTGCGGCGGTTGCTTGACATTAGCATCGATTAAAATCCAACTTTTAACGACGTTACGACGCCGCGGGCCGATCCAACTCGGCCACGCGGATATAATGACATGTGTCCGGCGAGGCACTTTTAATTCTTCGACTGATTCAGTCCATGTATAGTATTTTACGATATACCTTTTGCGTGTGTAAACCTGCGAAAGTATTTACAAATTGCTGACGAAAATTGTTGACAAAAATTGATGAACCATACCAGGTGTGTTTTTGCCTCTGACTCTTGAAGTTGCTGGTTTTGGCTTCAAAGTTGAAGTGCAATTGACCTGTTATTGACTTTGGGAAGTTAAACTATTCAATACGTAAAGTACGTCCTTTCATCTCCATTTCTTCCCTTAATGGATTTGCATTCCAATTGGCCAATGGCTGTCCTGAGAGCAGTTACACCAATATTGAAAAGTCACGCATCTACATTTTTTTGACAATGATTTCTGAAATTAATCAGCAAATGATTGATTGGAAAGTTAAAATCCTTTTCCTCCTTAGATGTCGAATATGTACCTGAACTTGTGGCGTAGTCTGTTTTGACCCTGCACTTTATTGGTTCTTTGGTGAACCAAAACACTGTCTGCTTTGATAAGTGAAACAACTTCCATGTATATATACAGCTTTTCAATTACTTTTAATGAGTTTACTTCACTTATCTTTCTTCACTGAGTCGGTTCCGTTTCCTGCAATTTGATGTCTACCGTGTTCATTCCAAAACGTTTCAGAAAACAATGTGGGGAGCAAATGTGAAGAAAAGAGATTGAAAGAAACAAAAATCTAAACTTATTGGAAAGTTTTTTCTACAGTAAAAGCGATAAATTTCACCTCTATCTTTTTATTTCCATCCGTTGCTTATGCTTATCTGTACTCTCAGTAGGCAGGCAGATAATCAACAACCATCAATCTTCTCCTATGCCCTCTATATTGCTCCATTAAATGTTATGATATTCGTTACACTATTTTATTCTTCGAATATAGATTTCAACCTTCTATTTAAGGTCGCTGATTTTTGAGGTGCGTTTGAAGAATTGTATTATGTACGAGTGCGCAATATTTAATTAGATTTCGCAAACATATGTCTACATCCGATTACAATAACAGAAAAATGAAAAATCTAATATATGATTATTTAAAAAAAAAATCACTGTATAATCTATTTGTGCACTAAAATTGAAATTCTATTTTTGAATCACATATTAATCAATAGAATTGGACGGAAATTCATTTCCATCTGATCGTGACGTTTACTACGTTATCAGCGGAATGAACTGGCTCTCTGAGTCAGACAGAAACAGATGAAGTTGAATTCTAGGGGAAACCCACACGATTAGAATTTAATATATGATTATTTGAAAAAAAAAAAAAAAAGACAATCTTATCATGGGGAAATAGAAAATCTTCAAGTGTAACAAAAGTAGAAAACAAACTAGAGTGATAATTCTAGAACGTGCGCCATATCTGGAATTATACTCTATCCTCCACATTTATTACCTCTCTGCTAAAAATCATTGAACTGATTCCAGTTAGGCTCGGGAAATTCTGCTTCTATCACAAACAGTGATGGAACATAAATGGCCTCTTAGAGATAATAAAACTACAAGATTTTCATGCAACAGCAGTGAATATGAGCCAAGAAAACAGTAATTCATACTCCTTATCAAGAGTGCGTACGTTCATCTCAAGTTGATACTCTCTTGAAGCGAGGAATGAACCTTCTTTGTAGCTTAATGGCTCAATGCCACCTCTTCAAGTAATTGGAATATATGATATACGCTGATAATGTCATTTTGAATTACTCTTTGCATTTCTATTTTCAGAGAGGAAGTGCCTTGTCGCAATGAATCTTCTAGTTGCAAAGTGAGAAGGTTCGTATTGAAGGCAGCGTAGTCCAGAACCCATGTAGCTCATAAAAAGAGTAATCCTTCTGGTATGGTCTTGATAGAAATTCTTGAAAAAAGGTAAACTCGTCCCATATCCACTTAGCTCTCGGACCTTTCTTCCCCTCCATACCTGTAGTCCTTTTCATTTTCCAGCGTAAATGATAAATTTCAATAATGGCTCTGGAGAAAATCAATAAACTCTAACGTCCCTATTTTTTGCAAATTTCCATTCCTCCTATCCCGTTCAATCCTGTTCCTACCTTTCCATTCTTTTTTCCCCAGTCTCTTCACCACTCTTTTTTCTTTTTCCTTTTCTTTCCCCTCTTTATTGAGCACTGTCAAAAAAATAATAAAAAGACTATAAAAGGATGGCAATTCCCACATTTTTCTCACTTCTCCCCACTCGTTAGTACCCCCCTAGTTTGCAGCCGGTTGTGCATATACACAGATACACCTGCACAATACCCAGGCGTGCTCCCAAACCTCCCACATTACATACAGGTCGCCCCACGATCTTACCCTCAAGCCTTCTGGACACGCCTAGTCTCTCAACTTCTTCTGCTCCACCCTCACCCCGTGCCATCTACCTGCGGAGGCGCTTTGTGTCGGTGCTGCACGTGACTTTTCCCGCTTTTTGGCTTTTTTAATGGCCTCTAATCATACACATCCGGACTTGTTCAATGATCCGGCGTTTGCGGTGCTGGAAGCTCAAATCCGCGAGCTTGAGCGCTCAGTGTCGCCGTGCGAGATCCCCGCACTCCTCAGCCCGGCTCCTGCCGGCCTGCCGCCGCTTTTCGCCCACAATGACCAACTCGACTTACAACTCGCATCAGGAAGTAACCCCACAGTGGTGATCGAGTTGGACATGGACTGCAACCTCCGCTACGTCAGCAAAAGCTGGGAGGCGCTCGTAGGTACGTCCATCAAGAAGATCTTGAACAAGCCCATCGCCAACATCCTCATTGGCAGCTCGCCTGCTGACTTGCACGTGTTCAACGACGCCGTGTCACACATGGTCGAAGACGACGCGTCGTACAAGATTACGTTTGTCACCGCCACAAACGATGTGAAATACGACATTTTGAGCGACGAGGCGCTCTCGGACCAAGCCTCACTAACGCCTGCGGACGGTCGCAGCCATACCGACGAGTCACTGTCTACTACAAGCTCACAGGTGTCCAACAATGGCGACATCATCGAATTGGAGGCCCAAGGCATTTTGATCCACGATCCACAGTCGAACCTACCGACCCATTCGATCTGGACCATCCGCCCTTTCGTTCGCATCGACTTGGAGTTGACCATCCCGCCCCAGCTCGTGGACTTGCTTGGTTTCGGTTCCGAGATCTTCGAAGGCTACCTCCTCAGCTTGCGTGAGGCAGGAATAATCGAGGAAGACTCAGTACCTGAGCCTAAGACCATCTTGTGTCGCATTTGCGAAACGAGCTTCCCCGCATGGTTCATCGAAAAGCACAGCGACTTGTGCTTGCTTGAACACAAGGTGGAAGAGGAGCTACAGTTGTGCCATGATCTCATCGCAGATCAGCGCGACCTTATAGTGCGCATTTCTGAGAGTCTCTGGAACCAGCAGTTTGAGAGCCCAAGCGGCTCGTGTTCGCCATTGTCAAGTACCAGCTCACTTTCGTCATCGTCATCGACATCACTCCCCAGCATACACGAATATAAGGGTCTCCCGCTCCCGTCCATGAGCTCGGAATCCACGTCGCTGCCGAGAGGTGGCTCCTCCATGCAGAAGAGTTTGTCGTCGTTTCTGTCGATCCAGCATACTAAAAAGTTCCCCTTTGGCATTCTCCAGAGACTCATGGAGTACTGCGATGAAGCTCTACTAATCAACCCCGCAGACAGACAGGACGACAGCAACGAACTACAGTTTTCGCCTAACTCCGAGAAGGCCATCAACATGGTCATGTGCTGGAAGGTGCTCGAGACATCTGACCCGGCAATTCGTGCCATGGTTGAGGATAGTCAGAGGCTAGTGACAGACAAGATCGATAACCTCACGCGGCTCATATCCATCATCAAGTACTCTGACAAGATCAAAAAGGAGGTTGACGAGTACGTGCTTCAATCTGTGAAAGAGACGGTTTCTCGCATTCGTGAGAAGACAATCGAAAAGGACACCGCTGAGCCCAACCATCGCTCGTCGCTTACGGCTTTCTTGGGATCACATTCCAATTCTTCTGTCGATGTTACAACGGCAATCAACAGCACTAGCGGATCTGATACGGTTGCTCCATCGTCGCTGGAGTCTCCAGCCTTAGGCCAACTTGGTCCGCCACATTCTCAGCCTAGCAATTTGCATTATCCCCAGCCTTCGAGAGTTCGGAGCCCGAATGCTAAAGTTCTTGGTGACACATACGGCAAAGACATAGAAAGACCGTCTCCCTTACAGTCGATCACACCACGAGATTTGTTGGGTGAGAGACCGGAAAGTAATCGGTCTGGTTCGTCACTATCGCCAAATTCCTCATATCCTAGATTGAATGCCATGGTGGACTCATTCAACGACCTTGACCTCTCCAAGAAGTCTGCGGAATCGAGAGGTAATTTGCTTTCTACTCCAAGAAGGCATTTGTCCCCAGCGCCCTATGTTGAGAAGCAAAGTTACTCAACGTTACAGAGGAGTGTGAAGAGCCACCAGGTACTGCCACCTCTAGGGTCACCAGCAGGTATACATGCCGAGCTCCATGAACTGTCCAGCTCGCCATTGTTGATGCCTTCATCCGTTAAGAAGGAGAACTCTTCTACAAATCTTTCCCTTCCTCCTACTACAGCTCAGTCAACAGGCTCGAGCCTGGGGCTATTTCACAGTCCTGTCATTGCCCCAATGGTTTCTGCTAAAGGATCGATGCATGCACATACGAAGCCTCCGCTTTCTCCTTTGCTCGTTTCGCAAGCACCAAACCCGAAACCAAGCTCGGGAGGAGTTAAGGACTACGAGATTATCAAGGCTATCAGTAAAGGTGCGTTTGGTTCAGTATTCTTAGCAAAAAGAAGGCTCACCGGTGACTATGTTGCAATCAAGTGCTTGAAGAAGAGAGACATGATTGCAAAGAATCAAGTGCTAAACGTCCGCTCCGAAAGGGCTGTTATGATGAGACAAACGGATTCTCCTTACGTTGCCCAGCTTTACAGCAGCTTTCAGACTAAGGATTACCTATACTTGGTGATGGAGTACTTGAATGGAGGTGACTGTGCAACATTACTCAAGATGTTGGGCACTCTAGGTGACAAATGGGCCAGAAGGTATATTGCTGAGGTTATCGTGGGGGTAGATGACTTGCACAAGAGAGGGATCATCCACAGAGACTTAAAGCCTGACAATTTGTTAATCGATAGCGCAGGTCACTTGAAGTTGACTGACTTTGGGCTTTCCAAGATGGGTGTTGTGGGACGTCAGACAATGCAGCACAGAAAGAGTAGTACTTCTGAGCATGCTCTTGATGTTTTCAGAAAGAGTATTCAGAATAATGTTGCTCAAAGTCCTCTTGTTCTAGGATCAACTGGACCAATGGACTCACCCGAACTCCTTCCACACAACCACAAGAGGAATCTTTCTGTTACTCCATTTTCATTGTCACCAGGAGAGCTGCCTCGCTTCAGTACACATGCGCATCTGGGGTCCGTTTCTTCCCACGAGTCGCCGACATCATCTATTATGCCAGTTAAGAAGAGATCTGGGTCACTACTTCGGACATCCAATAGCAACAGAGCTGGATCTGCAAGCAGTGGAGCTGATTCTCCTGGAATCAATGCGTCTTTACCAAGGACGTCGTCAGAGTCATCCTTTGCCATTGTTGATGACGACTTTTCAATCACGCCACCACAGCCAGAGATTATTAATTACGTTCTCTATGATCCAGAGCATGATTCGGAAACCAAGAGGTTTGTGGGCACTCCGGACTATTTGGCACCAGAGACAATTCTTGGTGAGGCTCAGGGAGAGCATTCTGATTGGTGGTCTATTGGCTGTATACTTTTCGAGTTTCTCTTCGGGTATCCACCTTTCCACGCAGACACCCCGGACAAAGTGTTCAAGAATATACTTAAGGGAGAGATCGATTGGCCTAATCTTACCGAGGAACAAGAGCGCGAAATTTGCTCTCCTGAAGCCAAAGATTTGATCAAAAGATTGCTCTGCGTTGAAGTCGAGGATCGTATCGGCTTCAATGGATCGAAGGAGATTATGGATCACCCATACTTCAAGGATATAAGGTGGGATACACTTTACGAGGAAGAACCCGATTCATTCGTCCCTGTCATTGACGATCCAGAGTCGACGGACTACTTTGACTCCCGTGGTGCTGATATTTCTCAATTCCCCAAGGATGACTCCGATGACGAAATGATTGCTCCACAGACGGCTAAAGAGGCAGGATCTCCTCTGTATTTCAGTGGAGGGTTACAGATGTCGAACTTATCTTTACCCACGACACCCATGACTTCAAAAAGAGAGAGACGTGGAAGCAAGTTGGCTGATGCTAGTGAGTTCGGCTCGTTTCATTTCCGGAATTTGAATGTCTTGGAAAAAGCCAACAAAGACGTCATTAACCGGTTGAAGTCGGAACACCTAGAGCATCGCAACAGCTTCTCATCTTCATCCTCCGACAGTACACCACTAGGATTTCCTAAATCTAGAGGTCTGTCAATTTCCTCGACCGTGGTCAACCCTGGTAGCCCGTTCAAGCGGGCTGTGTCGCCAGTATCCAACTTATCGGCATCACCGAACAAGGAAAAGACGCTTGCGAAACGAGAAAGTTCCGGCTCCCTCGAAAGTAGTGGAGAATCACGTCTACGGTTACTAGCACCCTCGTTAACAAGACAGGTCCTCCATAAGAGTTTCAGTGAACTGGTACAGTCGCCATCCAGCTCAGACAACGAAGACTACTCCTCTGCGTTGATGCGTGTACGGCAGCGCCGCGGAAGTTTGCTACACTCGACAAGCTCGGGTAGTGGATCATTGCCAATCTCTGTGCTGAGCTCAGTCAAGAGTGAACTCTCTCCTGAATTGGGTGTACTATACTGCGAGCCGATTCCTATCGTGCGACACACGGTGGCCAAACTCTTGGAAAAGCATGGCTGCTTAGTAGTTGCCACTAGTGATGGCGACAACTTGATTCGTCGTGCGACTAGCCAGGTGAAATTCGATTTGATCTTTACTGCCTTGCGGTTACCAAAGATCGAGGCGATTGATGCGATCAAGTTGATCAAACACACGAGCGGGGTCAATTCAAATACACCAGTCATTGCTATCACTGGGTTCGCCAAGGAGGCACAAGAACTGGGTGTATTTGATCAAGTGCTTGAGAAACCAGTGGACGGCGCTGCAATCAGCAATGTTATTGCGAAGTTTCAGAGTAGCGACGTGGCAGTGGAGTCTGATCCAGAAGAATAGCCACGGGGACCCATTAATTAGCTATATACGTATAAGGCATCGCTACTTTCTGGCCTTGGCTTTTGTGGGAGTCACTACACTCTCAACCTCCTCTCCCGCACTATCGACCTCGATGACTTCATCGACGTCAGCCGATACAAGAGATTCAGGTTCAGTAGCAACAACAACATTTTCAGCAACACCAGCAGCATCGGGGGTTTCAGCCTTAGACGTGCCATTAATAGTGCTGGTAGCCTCAGCACAACCTTCATTCGCGGCATGACCAGGTGCTGCCGTCTTTTCCACACGGGCTTTCTTGGAAGGAGGTTCTTCCCTTCTATCAGCAGGTACTTGTAAACCCTCCGGAATATCTTTGCGCAAATAGTTACTGCGGTACCATTTCAACTGATTGATACTTTCCAAAATGTCGGACTTAGCTGTATGGTTGCCCTGCTTCTTAGGAAACAATTTCATAAGAGCAGGATTGTGACGGAACCCAACTTCCATGATGGACGAAACATCCACTAACCGATAGTGCAAATGCTCGATGACCTGGGGAAACTCCTTCATCATGAAGAACTTATCCATGTGAATAGAATTGCCGGCCAAAATTGCGACCCGAGGCTGCGGAACATACAGCTTAATATACTCAAGCAATTCAAGTTGCACTTTTGCTAATGTTTGCAGTGGATTGGCCAACACTTTGGCTGTGAGTCCGGACTTTCCATGCTGGTTCACACACCACTCGTTCATGTTATCTAAGACTTTTTTCGGCACATGAACGGTGCTCTCATACCCCTCCTGGTCAATGATGTTCAAGTTACCATCGGTGATTATGCAGCAGATCTCAATGATGTGGTCTTTGGCAATATCAAGTCCAGTCATCTCGCAGTCGATCCAGACTAGCGGCTTGAAGATTGTCGAATGGTACTTCCGCTTTGGAGCAGTCACCTCGACTGTGGTGGTAGATTGGCGAGGAAGTAAACGTGAGAGAAGTCTGAACATACCGAAGAAGTTGATGATGCTTCAAGATCCGAACAAGATGATGTAGTAGTTTCCTGCAGGACGACTGTTGTAGTTTTAGTGCGCCTAATAGAAGAGTTGCAACTTGGGAAGTTGATAAAAATGAAATTGTTGAGATGTTTGTATGAAAACTTAAACCGATTCACCAAAAGAGGCGATGTAGTTATTTTGAAGATTTATACTATCTCTCGGATTTGAAACAGCACTTCATGCGGTGGAAATTGTGTTTCACAAATGTCTCATAAAGGTCCACTGCGGACTCCGTGCCACCATGGCACGTGTTATCATCTCACTAAAGAGCTATTCTACTCGACTTAGGCCAAACAAGCACTCCAAATTTTAAGCCCTGAAGTCTTAACTGCAAGTGCACGGGGTACTAGCAGAATAGCAGGTCACGTGAGTCGAGTGATCGCCTGGCATCCTCTGAACAATACTGTGAATATGGCCTATACTTTTGAACATATCATAATTATCTTTCTCAGCAAGACGACCAGGCCAAATATCTAGATACGGATTTGGAATATCTGGCTATCGACACGTGATAGCCAAATGTCAATTCAATCAAGTAGACCAAGTCGCATTAGGAAGGAACGCGAGTTCTAAATCAGAGTGCGGAGAATTCAGTTGAACAAACGACGAATTCGGCTTTCGGCTCACTTCTACACAAACGAATTCCAATATCACTGGATCAAGCAATAGCTGACTATACGAATTGAAAGCATAAAGAAGTGCTCTACGCTAAAATTCCTCAACCTCAGAATGAACAGAAGAGATACATTATACTACTGGTATTTTCTAATCCACATACCTGTCACTGCTATAATTGATGCATGTATTGTGATTCCCAAAGAAAACAGACACTGGGTCCAACAGGTGGCGTTGGATTTCCATATTGCTATGAATAAAGACTTTCTCCTTGCGCACCCACCTCTATGGCTTCAAGTGTTTGGGTGGTTTGAGCTTTTGGTTCAAATGCCTATTTTTGTTTTCGTACCAATAGCATTGCGTGCTGGGAGCAGGAAGGTGTTTGTGGTGATGACAATATATGGGTTCAATGCATTCTTGACCACTGTGGTCTGTTTGACATACGTTCTTGACAAAGGAGAAGCACACGGACTTACAGTGGAGGAAACATGGAACTTGGCTGCATTATATGCTCCTTATGTTGTGATACCTTTCTTCATGATGATTGATAGTGGGTGGAGACTAATGAGAATGATTGAGACAGAGAACAGCACAACAGCAAAGGCTAAAACAAAAAAGACCAAGACAAAGGGGGTTAAAACAGAAAAGACTAAGGCAAAAATCATCAAGACAAAGGAGGCTCAACCAGGAAGTATCGAGATGGAAGAGATTGAAACAGAAGAGGAATTATAGAATGTTAAGTCTTATTTCTTCAGGAATGAATAATTTGCAATTTTCAGTTTAGATTCTTTTTCTGAGAAATGCATTGGAACATCATACTCAATGAACTGCTATTGATGACTTATAGAGATTTACTAGCTTACTTCCTAGTTTGTCCGAGATTTCCTAGTCTGTAGTTGTGACTGCTCCTCAATAGGAGCAACCATGTGTCATTCAGGTGAATAGTGTCAATCAATGGCAATAATAGCCCACCAACTTATGTTTCTTGATATACCCAGGGGAAAAGTGTCATTGAGCACTCAAAACTTCAAGCGAGCGCCACAAAATATTTCTTTCCTCAAAGAGAACAATAAAAAAGAAGGATGAAACAAAACCACGAATTTTCCAGTAAAGACTGAGATTCAGAAGCAAATAAAAAGTGAAGAGCGATGATAAGACAAAATCTAACTCCATAAGTGGTGAATAACAAAGGGATACACAAATGTATCCATACCCTATCAGAAGAGCTTTTCGGATCCGTTCGGGTACCGTCCTCGAGAATAGCAATGTGTAAAGTCTAGTGTCCACCAATGAGATTAAGAGACGAAGCTAGAAGAGTTTACTTGAAGAGATCGATTGTGTGATCGTTAAGGGGTACACCAGCTCTCCACAGCGTTGAGGAGGTCAAGAGGGCAGCGAGTAAGACACATCTCACCAAGGATTCGAATTGATGCCGATATATATCTCCATGTATTCATATACCATTACCTCAATCGAAGGTTGCAATAGTATTTTACTGAAGTGCCGGCCATAGTGTAAATGTGCAACCCTTAGCAGGGGAGTTCCGATAAATGTCTTTGAGAAGAAAAAAGAAGCAATCACCTTTGGAGCTTTCTCCCGAAAGGATGCATGGCAGTAAAAAATGATGAAAGTCGTTTCCAACCCTGGAATTAGGAGAAAACGATGAAAAGAATATTGAATGGTCGGTCTTTATGAAACGTGGTGGTCACATGATTATACACACCATTCTTTGAAGTGTGCTTAAAAGCACAGTGATTCTCATCTTCTAACATGAAAAAATTCGTCTCCCTTTTTAGTTACTTTGTTCTCCATGCTCCTAACCTTTACAAACAGTTTTAATCATGAATCCACAACCACGTTGAGCACAAGGTTTGATAATCAGCAAGGTTTCAAAGACCACAAATAAAAGAGAGTTCAGTAAAGTTAATTCTTCCGCCCCGTGTACTACTGTGGATTACTTTGCTATTTCAGATGAAAGGAAAGCAACTTTCGTGAGTCTCGCCATGCGGCCAAAGCCACAACCGCCGTTAGCACCTCAACCGTTTTTTTTTTCATTTTGGCGCGCTGCAGAAGACACGACATAAAAGCATTTTCTGATAATTGCATTCCGCTTTTCCCGGAGTTCATCAGTCCATGATAGGAGACGTTCTTTATAGCAGTGTATTTACACCGCAGAAAACATTACAATCATGAGATCTGTTATAACTGTAACCTACAAATATTTTACACAATTCTGTGAGCAAACCAACACACAAATAGACACAAATTTAGCTTCCAAGCTCAAGACAGCATCAAGTGCTGACCTATATATATAAATGATCCGTAGATTGTATATCACACGTGACTTAGTATCATCCATTTTGAATACAATCGCCTTTACGTTTCGTCATTCTCCTTTATTATCTACCAATATTCGCGTCTCCAAAAGTAGAATACACCTCAGCTTATATGACTGATCCGAAAATAGAATTCTCAAACTCAATACAAAATATCTTTTTGAGCAAGGTATCATTTCGTGAAAGAGTTTTATTGAATTGCACTTCTTAAATTCGGATAGCACATTAGGAATGGTCTATCACTGAACCACCGCAGCTGACCACTAAGAGATGATAACTTGATCTCTAGCGTTTGTGAAAGGAACAAAAATAAAAACACAACAAAACAAAAACAAAAACGAAAACAAAAAAAAACCACACAAAAACATAGCAAAAAAAAAAAAAAAAGAGAAAAAAATTACTCGTGTGATCAGCTATATGCTCTTCTTTCACTAGCTGTGTCACAGATATCTATTGTTCGTGCATTCTATCAAACATGAGTGGTAGAAAATCTTGAAACGCAAACGCAATAAAACAGTGCAGCCTTTTGCACTGCGTATTCCAAATCATCCCATAGCAACATCCTCAACTTTCTCAATGTCGAGTATGGCTTGTGTGATTTGTATTTCAGGATCTGCATCCAGAGGAGGTGGTCTATTTCTGTCCCATACTGTACTTGTTCTGACGAGTGAGGTCTATGCCAGAGTGGCGCTAAGTTGGACCTTATTCTTCCTCTCTCCTTCCATCTGAGTTGAGGACTTGCCCCAGTGCTTCCTAACAAGAATTCAATGACTCTAATGGTATCAACTGATGTAATCATGAACTTGACCTGAGAATTTTGAAATGTATGCATAATACAAGAAACCTCCAAGTACTCTTTTCCATTAACTTTAAAGGAACTCTCATAAGATAGAGATGGTTGGACTGTCAGAAAGATAACTGTCAAAATATTACCCTCTTGTATCTTGTTAATTCGTATAATTCTCCGTCCTTCTAGTTTCTCATTGCTATTCCATGGAATTTTGACGATATCAGCGAGTGTGCAACCAAATATTCTCAACTCTATATCCTGATATTTTGATTGCTGACTCTGCGAAGTAAATGAATCAGTAAGAGGCATTGGTGCCACTGCCGGTCGACGAATTATAGGATACCAACCATTAGATTGATACTGCTCTCCTTTATGATTTAGAGGAGGTGATTCTCTCATGCCTTGAAAACTATGGCTAACCAATTGTTCTCTTAAATATTGAGTTTTATGATTATAGTTGTCAATATCTTCCTTCCCCTGGTGAACAAGTCCACGTCCACTCTCCATTTCCTCAAGAGATGATGTAACCTTTGGATCATTGCCCCTCAAATCAAGCACATTTGGCTCACCATTGACTAAGTTTCGTTGATATCCATTTGTAAAATTTGGAATCTCATTATAAATAGGATAGTTATGCCCTGGTTGATCTAAGTAATTCGCCGACAACATTCTTGAAGACGTCTCATCAATAGTGCCAGAAGGGTACAATGGGGAGCGAGGCCTATCAAATCCATGCATTCCCAACACAGTTGGCATAGCAGGTGGAAAATTTGCATGGTAGTTAGTTTGCTGACCACCAACCCATTTACCTCTTTGAACCGTGCTCTTGTGTTCTCTCCTGCACTGTTCAGAATATGGATCAAATTGTGAAAGAGCGAACAATTGTGAATCTTCGAGCAGAGCACCAAATGTATACTTGCGATTGAGGTAAGCCCCCAGACTTAGGTCGTGCAGATTTATTGATTCCATAGTTACAGGGGCTGGTGGCTGAGTTTCCTCAACTCTGCAGCTGCTGAACTCGGGCTCGATAATGCGATGGGTCTGAATTAAAGCCATAAGAGAAATACTTCCTTTTAGAAAATAGAATGGAATTCTCCCCTATTTGAGATTCTGATATATCTCCAAGTTTCTTATATCCGGTGTTCCTGTAAGCGAATGGCAGATAAAGAGGGAAATTGTTAGCCATCTCCACCTGCCTGTCATTACGAGCACCCACACAGTGCATACGCTATGTGCAGTGGTGCTGATGTGTTTATGCATGTACTGTTCCTACTCGAGCTGAACCAACATTACGGGCTAAATAAGTGAGATTTTGAACTCTGCACATCGTTTAAAAAAAGTAGAATGGGACTTTGGCCGCCGGAAAAATAATATGCTTTATCGCGTTCAAGGTCCCTCGGCTACAGGAGATCCTGCATTTCAAATACTGAACATCCAAATCTGGACTGAGGATGTGTAGGGGGATGATTTTGCATTTGCATGTTAATATTTTTTTGCAGTCCACACTGCCTATTGGAGACGTTGACGAAGAGAAAATATTTTGCTTCACGATTTACAAGGATTCAAGGATCAACCGAAGCAGGAAAATCTACAGAAGCCCTTCCCTCACTTACAGGAAGGTTTGAGTCAATCGTATGCTCTCATGTTTTGGTAAACTGTTTCGCATTCCTAATTAGCTAATGCTTTCACCAATATTTGCTCGCTGTTTTGAAAAGCGCATTGTGGGATGGTAGGGTTTCAGTTGAAGAGTGACCTGAACCAATTTGTAACTTGTTTATGCGGCTTTTACGAGCAAATTCGGCATTTTGTTTCAGATACACAATAGCACGCATTTAGTTAAAAAAAATCTGTGCTATTGTTCCTGTCATCGAAACAAGCGTTACCGACCTTTGTGGTGCATGGAAGGATATGAAAAGAGGACCCCGTACATTTGAACACTTATGGAAACTCATAGAGGGATCTCTAAAAGGTGTTCAAGGACAACGTTTGTCCAATCAGTGTGTGTTTGAGTTCGGCCTATCGGCGTGAGTTATGAAATGATGACGGAATGCAACATACACAACTTGCATATCTTTCTAATTTGAAAAAATACACACGACCTACATAGAGCCTACATGTACATGCAAAGTGCGCTCGGTTCTTGCGTCGGTGAAGCGCAAAGTTCCTGCATTGCATGTACTTACCAAATTGGGTTTTGGGCATATTCAGAGCAAGCGAAAACAATAATGAACTTTGTGATACTATGACAATAATGGTGAAGGCATGATCTTGTAGAATTTGTAACAAATGAATTGAATGGACATCAGTGTAGACTATGACGGCTTTTCATTTGAAGACGCCCATTCAGGTCATGTATCTTCTAGTTCAGGAACCAGTGTTTCCTATTCTTCAATTAGCATTTAATCAGAAAAGTGGTATTCATCTCTGCTCTCCACTGGCAAGAACACCTGGAAACGTATTCGCCGTGTTGCAAAGCTCCAAGGGAAACTCATCAATTGTAAGATTGCTTCCATTTTCTCATTAAAACATCACAGATTGCTCTTGCTCTCAGATCCCTGTTTGAAAAGACTACGGGAGACATATCTAATGAGCACTTTTAAAGACTTCCAACGAAGCCATGTATTAGTTCTTCAACTCAATATGGGATATCCTTTCGAAAAAGGTGGATGTGTTCTGTTTTTTTAGAATCTATTTGATTTTTGGTTTTGCGGATTTACTTGGAAAAATTCCGAACAGCTGACATTCACATGCAAGAGACCGAAAAAGACATACAAACTCCTCGCACAAGGCATGTCACGATTCTCTTACTATTTGGCTTTGCATCAAGATTGTGTGCTATCTAGTACATGGTAGAATGGAAGAGAACTCAAAAAACGTGAAAAGAGACCGATTACTAATTTTCTTTTCAGTTGTTCACTTCCCCTACATTCTAAATTTCACTTAATATCACTGCTATATCATTATAAGCACTAATTGGACACGTGCTTCATTTTGAAGAGCCGAGGAAAGCTTCTCTAGAGAATCAAATTGACAGTCTTTCAATGTCAACACATTCAAGGGCACATGTCTTGCCCTGGGAGTTTTCGACAACTGACCAGTTCTCCTCCATACAACCAATAACTTCAGCTTTTGAAATAGAAACTGAGAAGCTAAACGCGTGGCCCAATAGTGGATGTCGATAGTTGGTTTCCCGAGCTCGCTACATGAAGGGATGCTAAAACGATATTCACCTTATGGAAATCACTTGTCTCTAGTTCTCTTTCATGCAACAAGAAACTGATACTTTGCGACTTGTCTAGAAAAGCCAGCGGGTAGATGTGTAACTTCTGCCATCATAATTGACTTGTCTTCCGAACTCCCGACCAGTTTTGTGCAGACCCGGTACAAGAAACAGGATCCATCAAGTCACCTATGTCATCTCTACGTTTCTACGTGTGTCCACGGGAACTTTCGTCAGCAACAATATGTCAAGAATGATTTACTTTTCCATTATCGCATGTTCATTATTCGCTCGTCCAACGAGGTAACTAGAAACCGTTTGCTTATATACAGTAGATACAAGTGAGTAAGATACCCTACACTACCCTTTTATTCTGTATGTACGATATTTTTCTATTGTGCTTACTACAAACTGAGCGTGCCAAGAAGTTGCAGAAAAGGTTGAGATATCTGTGGTCACTTAGACTGAAGCCAACAGACGTCTCGGGGCCGTGGCATGGCTTTGAGAGGGACTCCGATTTCGCATTAATTTCAAGCTCGATAAAACCATTTATGTGAAAGAGAACCGAAAGTAAAATAGAGAGTAATTATAGAGCAAAAAGAAATTTATTATCCTTAACACATTATCGAATGCCACCTTTCAACATGCTGGCTCAATTCTGCAGAAAATTTCCCCTATTGGAATCCGAGCGCAAATGGATTTCAAGATGAAATGAGGCACAAAATAAAAAAAGGAAAGAGGGAAGATGATCGAAGGAGTGTAAATAGTAAACGCAGTTCTGATTTTAGACTCTAGTTAGGAAGAACAGAAAATGACACATTCTGCAAGTTTCGGATACACTGCTCAAAAGTCCAGTAGAAAAGAACAAATAAATCCTGCGATTAGCAAGACTTCGCATCAATGATCGACAGTAAAGAGGCATGTTCGGGCAATGAAGAATATCTGACTTATAAGAAAACACATCCAACAGTGCAGATTGCTCATACAGGTCATGAGTATTTGATCTACTATGCATAATCACATTTCTCAGTTCGGAAAATGTAAAGTCATGCATCTGCAACAAAGATATGGCTTATATACAGATACATATTCCGTGTGGTTATTCTTTGGGTGGAAGTTCGCTAGACCTCTTATCTACAGCTTGTCCTGTCGGTAAGGTCACCTTGGTCAGCCCGTTTCGCATAGCGGGTTATCCTTAGCGGGTGGAAAACGAGCCACCTTCATAATGTTTGAGTATTTTGAGGTTCTTTTTGCAGGTTGAAAAGTGATGTGTTCCACAAATCCGATTCTTGCCCTATTGTACACCTGTAAACATTCGAATGATTTTTGAAGGTAATTTTTACAAGGGAGAGAACTAGGGACACTCGGCAGGTTCCATCGTCTACCATTGAAAACAAATAACTACATAACTTCAGAGCAGAAAAAGTTCAATGGGAACTTCAGGTGACGTACCCTCTTCTATGCTTCCAAGTACAGGAAAAAATTCTTGGGGAATCATTATACGTATCCTAAGGCTTAGTCAAATACAGAAAGAGAAAAAGAACAAGTAAATTCACGAAAGTTTGATAGCTATGGAGATTAAAACAAATACAATCAGCTCAAGTCCAACAGGATGGAATATTGGTATTCACCTGTCAAATATGTCAACATTCATGGTGCTTACTACCAGTATCTGTGATCTCATTGGACGTGAATACAGTAGCTGATTATTTGACACAAAAGAGGGAATTCTAAGTTCAGGGTAAATAGACCATATCTGGACATCCTGCGTCAACAATACTGACGTAATTTATGTTTCGCGCCGTTGTCGAAACGCCAAGAGTTCAAATGGACAAACCACAAGAAAGGCTGCATAAAATTAGTTAAATCCCGGTAAATAGCCTGGAAGAATTGATGCTGATAACGAGTGCTATCTGAACTGATGGATTCATCGATGAACAACTCAACTTATGTTACAACAATAGTGCATATATATATACAGAAAGGGAGCCAAGCAAAAATTGAAGAATCACTCAGGTTTCCTGCTGCTTGACTAGATTGTAGGGTGCATTCAAGTTTATCTTCCAGAAAGATGAATCGCCAACCATTAGCATTCATATTGACTTATTGAGAGGGAGCTGAAATCCATTGTGGATGATGCATTTTTGGAGCACAATCAAAAGATTTCCCCTAAGACGTATGACGGATCATCCCAACAGTTCATTTAGATTAGATAATCATTGAATCTCCTTTATCAAATATCACCTTTTCAGGCCTGTTTGAATGACAATAGAAACCTTATGATACCAAAACTCAACAGGTGATATTATCCGGAAAGTTCGCTTGTCGCAGGAAAGCGCTTATATCATTCAATCTATTTTGGAGGTCGAACATGAAAAAATAGAAAAGAAAGATTGAAAATTTTGATTCAACAGCGCAGGATTTGATTAGGACAAGAACTTGAAATATCTGCCAAGAGTGGATAAACCGAGGCTGCAGTTTCATTTAGGGATATCCTACACACACGTGTTTTTACCGAACACTGTTTTTGATTACTTGAAAGCGAAATCGTGTATCGAATGCCCCGATTCGGGTTGATATTCGTAATTTACAGCACCGAAGGGGGACACATTGGATTGCAGCCAGTTTATTTTTTCCTCGCCATTTACGAAGTAGTTATGCCCGAAAGACACAGTTCTGTGAGTTTCAGGAACTCACAGATCGCTGAACATCAAAATTAGTCATCAGAAGCGCTACAAGATGAATAGACTAAAACTGGATTACGTTCAGTTAACAGTTAGCCTTCAGACAAATTTAGAGACTTTTCTAATGGGATCGAGGTAACAAGTGGGCTGTTTAATTTTCAAAGAGGTACTTCATTAAGTTTCCTTGCGTGAGATTAGTATTCTCACAATCAGAAAGAAGATATCGGAACTTTTCTGCATGGGAGATGAAAATGTAACGGGCATTCTCTTGCATCAGAAAATAAAGAATCATCCTGCACATCTCTGCCGCTAAGAAAGGGCGGCATAAATTTCGTCTTTATGACGTCATCAAAATATAGCGGGTATGGCAAGCGTCGTAAATCAGCTTCAAGAAAGAGCTTGTACTCAAGTACACGGGAATATTCTGACGGCAAGAGGTAATACTGGAAACTACGTTTTCCACTATACACTATCGCGGAAAGCAAAACGTCGTTATCACCGAGAAGGAGAAATGATTGTGTGCAGGGCACTGGGCATTAGAACAGGAACCTGCTGTCAGTGAGCACACTACCAACTTGCATATACTGGTTTCAAATAGCCCACTTTCTCAAAGTATTTTGCAATAGAAGCCGCTAAAATCTTCATTGGAACTTCGCCGTTATTTTATTTTTTAGTTTTTCTTTCTATCTCTGTTCCCCTCGTGTGGGGATGCGTAGCGCAATCCAATAGTGAAGTTTGACGTCATTACTAGCATTCGACCTAAAAGGGCACTAAAATAAACTCACAATCTTATCTCGAATTATAATGATTAGAGACCAGCGCATCCCTACATTTTCGGAGTATGGAATATCCCGAACAAAACAGTTATCAGGATTCCTATTATCAAAGCCAGTAGATGTACCGCAAGTAGCAAAGGAGAACGCTCATATCATGGAAGTGATTGTTTTATGTAGGAAATTCAAGGAAACTTTCCAACCGACGATTATTCCCTTGCTATTGAAAAGATAGCAACATACGTCTCATTTCAGTTTTTTGGTACATCTACATACAGGAAACAGCCCATCCGCCTGTGTGGCTTTTGTAGCACCGAACAGGTTGATACTCCGTGGTCGACCAGATCGATTTATTGATAGTTCATTCAAAAAAGAATCAGATCACACAGCCTTTCCGATACTGACCATTTCTGTAATTGAAATCTTGAATAACGGTCCCCTAGTACACAACTATATGGAATGCACAGTCTGCGAGAGCTGGATAAAAGAAAACATAAGAAAAAAAAAGAAAATCAACAACAACAGAGAATACGTGCTATTGAAATATATTTTACAGATGAGTCTACTTGTCCAAGTTAGAAAGAATCGCATGAACTCCAAACATGGTCGGATAACGAAATATTTGAGTTATCCAGATTTGTTGTAAGTTGCTCAGCCTTTCCTAACTTTTTGCTTTCAATGTCCTGGCTTACTCTAACGGAAAGATAAGCACGCTTTTCTGGAAGTCAAGTACCCCTTGTCCTCACATAAAAAGTCACTACCGCACAAGAATGAGGAAGCGTTGACCCGAATTCCGCTGGATTCTGGATTGTCTTGAAGACATGATCTCTCCAGATAATCGAAAATCGAAGAGTTTGTTGAGGCTTTAACTTTCTCTACTTCTGTCTCCAAATGTGGCGGCCAGTCCGTGCTCAAGTTGAGTTACAACTTTCCCCAACGATTTAGCTTTATTCAACACCAAACTCACCTTGTTTGGTCTCCTTGCTCCATTAAGTGCAAGTTCGTTTTGGTGAAACGGTGCCTGGGATGTTAACATCGTTTTTGAAATATTCCGAAATGATGACAAGGATGATTAGAGATACCAATGTGCCTGACAATGTGACCAACATGGTTACATTTTCTAAGATTCGACATATATATCACAGAGCATTTTTCACTCTCGAGCGGTTGGTGTTATATTGAAGAAAGATCGTTGAGGGCATTTGTAACTGAATTGATGACCATTTTTATCTAGAACAGTTGCCCAATTTGGGCTCAGACTACTCGTTTGATCTTACGCTAAGAAAACCGTTACTTCCTGCGAGCACTGTGCTTTTCCACAATTTTGATTTCTAGTCACTATATTTTGTTCCCTAAAGCTCTTCAACAATTAAAGATATGACAGTAACTGACAATCCAATTATTTTTATGAATTGCCATTGCATCTATCAGGTAAGTAGAGAGAAACGGGAAAAGGGCAGCTCTACCCGTGTTTATTGGGTCAGACTTACTCAGGACTAAAAAAAAAAATGAAGAAGAAAAGACCTTAATCGGCGCTTTCTTGATTGTACGTTATGCCGAGGATATCTTTGAAGCAGCCAGTAAGGGCTCTCATGTCTTCATCGTGCGCTTTTGCTGAACATAAACACTATTATCTTAGCCTATCATCGAGTTTTGAATTTCCACCATATATGCTCCAAACCAGGAACAGTTTGGGTATGGATGGCTCATTTCATCGAACTTTTCGCAAGGGATACCACGATGAACATCTTGTTCATATTGTGTAACTCTTCTTCTGGGAAATCACCATGGCTGCATTGCAATTTTTGGGCCCATGTAAATTAGTGTGGTTCTCTACGATTGCTCCAAAATACGCTCGAAACCCAATGTGGTATGTACATGCAATGCAGGAGCTTTGCGCTTCTAGTGTATTTTGCATACACGTGTAGGACAAGATTATTTTTTTCGAATCAGAAAGATATGCAAGTCGTGTATGCGGGATGCCGTCACGAGTCGATCTTGCACGTCGATAGGCCGAACTTGAACACACACTGATTGGACAATCCACGCATGTCGGTGCCTTGAGAAGTTTCCTTCGATGAGTATGCATGACAGTGATTGTTCTAATGGAATACGTTATCCATGCATATCACTCCACATCTATCAAATTCCGGTAACTCATATTTTGGTAACAGGCACGACGGCATGTGTGTTACATTGCATCTGGAACGAACTACTTAGGCTGCTCGTAAAAGTACACTTAGACAACTTGCAAGTTCGGTAAGATTACTCGCGACATTCACCATAGAGCTTTTCAAAACAACGCAAGATGATGAAGCAAACACTAGAAACCCGCGATATCCCCAGCAGATCTAGAAAGCACATGAGCATAAAATTGACTCAAGACTTCCTGTGAGTAAGGGAAGCGCTTCTGCAGATTTACCTGCTTCGGATGATCCTTGAATCCTTATGAATCGTGGAGCAAAATATTTTTTGTTCGCCAACGTCTCCAATAGGCAGTGGGAGCCGCAAAAAAATATTAAAAGGTAAATGCAAAATCATCTCCTTACACATCCTGAGTCCAGATTCGGAGGTTCTGCCGCCTTAAATGCAGGATCTCCTGTAGCCGAGGAACTTTGAACGCGATAAAGCAAATTATTTGTTGGGCGGCCAATGTGGCATTCTAATTATTTAAACAATGTGCAGAATTCAGAATCTCACTTATTTAGCCTGTAATGTTACTTTGACTTGGTTAGGAGAAATATATGCATAAACACTCAGCTCCACTGCATACAGCATATGCACTGTGCTTCTCGTATTGACAGCAGGCCGGCGGAGAGTGGCTAGTATTTCCATCTTTATCTGCCATTCTCTTACAGGAATAGCGGATAAAAGAAATCTGAAGTTATATTAAAGCATTAGAAAAGAAGGAATCGCCCCATTTTTTGGAAGCAGATCTTTCTATTATGACTTCAATGCAGACCCATCGCATGATCGATCATGAGTTCGCCAACTACAGACTTGATGAGACCCAGCCAGTTGCTCCTGGAAACATGGAATCAATAAACTTTTATGACTCATATCCGGGAGGTCAAATCAATCGCAAGTACACATTTGGTCCTCTGCTCGAAGATTCGCAACTGTTCGCGGTCGCTCAAATCGATCCGTATTCCGAGCACTGGAAGAGAGAAAACAAGAGCACGGTTCAAAAAGGCAAATGGAGTAATGGTCAGCAAACCAACTACTATGCCAATTTTCCGCCTGCTATGCCAGTGATGCTGGGTATGTATGGATTTGATAGACCTCGCTCTCCTTTCTACCCTTCCAATATTATCGATGAGGTATGCTCTAGGATGCTGTTGGCAAACTACTTAGAACAGCCTGGACAGAACACATCCATTTATAATGAGCTTCCAAACATTACAAACGAGTATCAGCGTCACTTAAGCAATGGTGAATCAAACTCACCTGAAATTAAGGACAATGATACTAAAGTTACTTCGACTCTTGATAATATGGGGCGCAGTCATGTACCTAATCATCAAGGAGAAGAAAACACTAACGGCCATGATAATAAATCTCAATATTCAAGAGAGCCATTGCTTGGCCAAAGTTTTCAGGGAATGAAAGAAACACCTCCTTTGTATCAGAAAGGAGTACAGTCTCAAGCTGTTGGTTGGTACCCTATAATTCGTCGGCCGGTTGTGGCACCTATGCCTCTCGCTGATTCATTCGTTGCACAAAATCAACAATCAAGATATCAGGATATAGACTTGAGGATATGCGGCTGCACACTTGCAGATATCGTCAGAGTATCATGGAAGCACAGCGAGAGACAGGAGGGACGAAGAATTATACGAATCAACAAGATACAAGAGGGAAATGTTTTGACAGCTATATTTCTGACCACAGACTCCTTTTTAACCAATGAGAATACATCTCAAGTCAATGGAAAGGATTACCTAGAGGTTTCTTGTATTATGCACACATTCCAAAATTCTCAGGTCAAGTTCATGATTACATCAGTTGATACCATTAGAGTCATTGAATTCTTATTAGGAAGCACTGGGGCAAGTCCTCAACTCAGATGGAAGGAGAGAGGAAGAATAAGGTCCAACCTAGCGCCACTCTGGCACAGACCTTATTCGTCAGAACATGTACAGTATGGGACTGAAGTAGACCACCTCCTCTGGATGCAGATCCTGAAATACAAGTCACACAAGCCTTACTCGACATTGAGAAAGTTGAGGATGTTGCTATGGGATGATTTGGAATACGCAATGCAAAAAGCTGCGCTGTTTTATTGCGTTTGCATTCCAGAATTTCGTGCTGTTCCTGTTTGATTTAATACAGAATCAACCGATATCTGTGAAACAGACAGCGTAAGGGATAAATAGTGGCAATCATGCAGGTAATGCTTGTCATGAGATCCCATTAAGATAGTGATCAATCTATTAAATTTTGCAGATCAGCTTTGGAGGCGTAGTCACAGGCTTGCAACGTAGGCTACTTATACCTTGAAAGCATGCTATGTTGAATTAAGCATGATTCCTTGTTCAGTGACTGCTGCAAGTACTACAATTGTGTTTGTGGTTTCTTCCAATCCCAACAAGAGCTCCAAATAAAGGTAGACAATATAGTAGAGAATGTGAAATGTTTCTAGTAGAGTAAAATTTGTTGATCTATCCTGTTGGTAATGGATAGCAATATGTTCTGAGAGTTAATAGCCACAAGTATAACATTAATTGTTCTGATCATTCGCTCGTTGACGGGCTCAAAAGAATCAGATGTACTTGTGCGCTGGGGGAAGTAACTATTCTGATTAAGCTACGATTAATCTAATTCTTTTTTGGGCTGAGAAGCTGCCTCTTTAAGATACATAGATGCTAGTTCTAAAAATTGGCATATGGCCAATAAGTATATCAAGAACCAAATAAGAGGAAAACAGGTTGGGGGATTACCTGAGACACCATTTGTGCAACGGTTTCTGCAGGGCGCGAAAATGGAGGAGGGGTAAATTGTGTGCCGTTTTAGTAGGTGTCATGCTACATTTCTTAAGAGCTGTTCATATATTTTCTCCCGGAAAGATTGTTGAAACATTAAGGACGAACGGAATTAGGACATGCCATATGGAGCTTTTCAGGCCATCTGAATTGATGTTTCTCCTTGGTTCCATATTAGCTTGTCCACATCAGCGCTAAATAGAGCTACTTAAGAATAAACAAGAACCCAAACAGATTGTTACCCGAAAATCTGGCCGATCAACTTGTGTTATTCTCAGCTTTCTCTTTTTGCATGCCCGTTTGTTGGAGTGCACGTGCGTTTCGAAGCATGTTCTAAGTACACTAAATCTTGTAGATTTGTGCAGTTCAAAGTACGATATTATATAAATCAGAATGTACTGGTCTTAGAATGTGCAGATAATTTCCGTATTTTAAAGCTGAGGCCACCGTGTCTTGACACGGTGTCCATTACAGCCTCGAAGCGCAAAAGTTCCTTGCATATTTGTCTACTATGGTCACTTCCCCTATTACTGCTGTAGCGACGCCCCTCCTGTCTAGCATCAATGCATGTAGAATGCTTTCCCTCTGTTGATGAGCGAGTACTGATCTGTGGGAAAGAAACAAGTGACTCGTGTGCTCCTACAGATATAGACCCTAAGAGCAGCAAAGTTATAGCTGATTTTTTGAGAAAGAGGATATGCTCACATTTTAGCAGTCAATCTACTGTCATGCATATTACTACAAGACTTCAAACCGCTATGATTCAAGACCTCACTCAACGCTGCCGGTGGGCATTTGAGAAAAACCAGTCTCTTAACGGAATATGGCGTAGAATTCGTAGGGCGCACAACGGAAAATCGATATTAGAAAGTATTTTGGACATGGTGTAAAAGCTCACTGTGGTACAATGCCAAAACGATACGCAACGCGCGGAATATGTGTTTGTGTACAAGCACCAAACTATTCGCTGGAAGGAGGTGGAAACAGACATGTATTCGGCCATGTGAAAAATGGTGAAACTGTTTGCTTCGGAGTAAATTGTAGAGTTAAGGCATCCTTTCGTATTTCATTGGCAGTGGGTACTAATCGATATAGAGTACAAATCCAAAGCAGATGTGCAACATAGAGTAAATGATGAATGATTGCAATTCATTCTTGCATTGTCTAAAAAATCAGTTGACTTCCACTGACTTCTGCTGTGGCCATCGGAGTGGAACGATCCATATAATATTGCACATAGACTGTTCTTGAGGGGAACGGGAAACAGGAACCGAATGCACATAAGGTAAGCGAACGCGCCAAGCACGGAAATTGAAAACGGAATAGGTCATCACGTATTGGTTGTGTAAACTTTGTCAAGACAGCCCATAGAGACGCCCACAAAAACAGAAACATACAAAAGCTCGAATGGCAAGGTTAATGGAGAAAACCATAGACAGATTTAGCGACAACTCTAAATATTCACCAGAATCCTCGTAATGCAACAACAAAAAGACACAATTGAATGTCGTACTCAAAGGATCGAGACAAATTACCAATTGACATCCGTATTTGCCAGTTTGAGAGTTTCTTAACAGTGATCTGTATCAAATTTGTCGTTTTTTGTTCTTTTCTCACCAGCACAACAAGGATGAGAGTTCGTATTTTGAGGGGTGGAAGACTTCACACTTGCACCCAAAAAGAAGAATATGGTTTCAGAATGTGATAAGATACTAATTAGGGGTATCAAAAGAGAGGATATTTTAGTTAAACGACAGCCACTCATTAGGAATCGATCTCTCGAAAGAGATCACTATGAAACCCAACTTTCAGATGAAGATATTGACCGAGAGGCTTATAAGTTTGCCATACAACAGTCCCTCGGGAATTTGAGTCTTCTAGTATTCAAGATATTGGCTAAATTCACATTTAAGAGGTTGAACGAAAGAACGTCGTATACAAGTGCGAAGATGGGAAACCTTGATGTACACTTTGGCTGTATCTTGAGAGTTTTCCCTTCGCACCAATCAATCTCGATAACCACAACTTTCAAGGTCTGAAAACGAACTTGGAAGAGCGGAAGTTCAACTCATACATATAACTGTGGGAATCTGAAATTGTGGTTATGCAAATTCTTGAAAGCGAACTAGGATTGGTCTGATTCCTTTCTGTTTTTTCGGGAGCAATCTTAGTATTAATGCATGCAAGTTGTGAATAACCTTCTCGACAGTTTTTGAGTACACTCGCTCCAGGTAAGCCTGTTTATCTACAATGAACTGCTACCGCAGACTCCTAGACTAATAATCTTTTGTGCTTCCTTCTAGTTCACCTGAATTTCTATCACCAGCAAAACGAATATCCATTTCTTGCCCAGTCTTCAGACAGAATCTTAGTTGATATACGACTTAGATCAACGACCATCTCGAGAAGACAATGCAGAAATATCAGACATGCTCTCAAGTAAATTAGACACACAACACACGGAGTCTTGGCGTTTTTGTTTCACTAGCTTATCGTAGGCCCCCTCAGTTGCGTAACCCAGATCATTGCCCCGCCAAGCCTGCTATCTGCATTCTGACTATTGTTCACCTGGTTGAAATATTCGAGTTCTTTCAGAGATTTTTAGTCGAGGATAAGCGTGGATCATGATGTGGTGGCGATTGGGGGCAGATCATCCGTGGCAATCTGGAGTTCTCAACTGCTACCTCGGACATTCAGCCCTATTCTGATCTACAAACTACCTGCTTCCGATTTACCAGAAGCGGGATTAATACACAAACATACTCTACATTTATCGACTTATGATATGCATTGCTCTTAGTTGTACTTGCCAATCAATTCAGTGGCCAACTCAATGTACTGCTGCTCTGCCTCCTCCTGAGAAAGACCCTTCAAGTCCTCCCACGCCTGCCACTTGTACTTTCCCTTGAAATCCATCAAACCAGGCTTGGTGGTTTCGTTGTCACCAACGGTGGCTTGTTTGAACAAGCCGTACAACTTCAACAATTCATCATCAGAGGGGCGCTTGGCCAAGTTGGACACAGCATCAGCCTGAAGTTAGTAAATAATCAGAATCAATTTGATCAAAACACATACTTTAGCGGTAAATTCGGCGGAAACCATTGTGGTGGAGGTTGAGGATAAAATGTTGGATTTCGTGGGGTTGCGTGGGCAACACACGTGACTCAGCACACGTGAGATCAAAATTAAGAAGACAACACCTACGCGTTCATCTCAAAAGGGGCACGTGATGAAGTTCACGTGTACATACCTGCATATTACAAGCGTGACCAAAAAGTCCGGGTCAGTCGGAACTTCCGAAGCTCCCGTTTTCCGACGATCAGATATAGCCGCATCCCGAAGACACCCGCACCCGCACCCGCAGTCACGTGACCAAAATCCGGCATACAACCGAGGAAGACTCAGAATATGTCAGCCGCTTCTGCAGAGAGAGCGATTAGTGAGAAAGATTAGAAATGTGGCAACGGATCCGTACATCTCATCGACGGCGTTAACGGAGCCGTCGTGTCTCGAGATACGTGTTTGTGTTCACTTTCTTTCGAGCTCGAATTTGTAGGATGGAAAGACAAGCCCGAAAATTTGTTAAAATATTCAATCACCAGACACATACACCTACACTGTTTTCTTCGCCTCATTTTTTTTCCGTCTCCGTTTCCATTTGTAAGGGTAATCTGCTCCGGTCCGCGGCCGTGTGCACAGAGACGGAGTTACTCATCATTCCCGATTCCGCTTAGATCCGAAGCGACGGCTCCGCACTTCAAAATTATATATATTTCTGTTGTTTGCTTCTTAATCTACATCTTTCAACATGTGGAAAACAAAGTTCGATTCCATACTTAACCAAGTCTATTACGTCAACACTTCCGATGGCAGCGTGAGTTTTGACCTTCCCTGTGAGGTGCAGAACCCAAAGACCAAGCCTAGAAGTTGTAACTTGAGAAGCAACAGACCAAATCTTTTGTCAAGGATTTCGTCAAAGTTGCTAATGCACAGAAGCAAATCTTCTGAAGAACTGCCCAGTTTATGCAGTGACTCCGAGCCAGAGTTGACTCAACCAGAATCTCAACCAATGTCCTCTGCTCCTTCCCTTTATTTGCTGTCCGTTCCACACTTAGCACTCAGTCTGGAAGACAGCTATATGTTGGATGAGCCTCTTAACTTGTACCAATACCAATCGGATGCATCTAGTGTGTCATCAGACGAATCCATTCAGTCTTTCTACCTGGAGTTGCTGGCCAATGACATTTACTACGACTACGAACATTCTATTTATTACGACGACAAGTCGATGCAGCACACCGAGGATGGATATGACAAAGAGCGTGAGCGGATGGAGCTCCGTCTTCAGATATTGAAGGAGTTGTACTAGTAAGTTGTGCTAGTACTGGGGGTTTCTTGCACATAGTTTAGGGTTAATGATATTTATAGAGTCCAAGTGTTGTAGAATTATAGTAGGTATCAGAATTGGCTTTCAGTTTTGTATCTTTGTGACAAAATTGTATTCCTGACTATAGAGTACGATTGTTTTTTGGCGTAACATGCGTTCATGGAGGTGAATAGGGGAGAAAAAGGTACGGAACAATTAGGAAGGCTGAAAAGGGGTTCAAATGTCGATGCACGACTTTGGCCCAATATTGCAGGCGTGACTTGAGAAGTACACGTTCAAGAAGTACATCTGGTGAAATCTCGATCACAGAACGCAACTCAATTGACGAGAGCAGCACAGGAAAACCATTACGGAATTGGTCTAGTCCAATTGAGTTGTTCTGTCAATTGAGTTGTTTTGCTTACTATTATTAGTTCTGCATTTTTACGCAAAACCTTGATAAACAAAAATACCCATGGAAGCTCCAGAGTATCTACATCAACACTGTGTCCGTTCAGCACAGATTTCTCTTCTAGTTCGCCATTGGGAAACAAGATCACATTCTACACTACGGAAGATATCGACAACAGTATACAAAGTTTATTTGCAAACTTGCTCCAGTTTGAATACGCCTTCCTGACTGTACACACCACCACAGTACCATCAGAAACTCGAGCTCAGGCGAGAGGCATAGAGCCAATTATACATCAGCTGCAATTATAACATTAGCGTTGTCATAACATCAATGTAGTGAGAACATGAACGTAGTCATAACATCACTGTAGTGAGAACATCAACTGCTGCAGCAAAAGGGTCACTCTTTCAAGAAAAGGTGAATCCATTATACACCAAACACACCAGAAATTACCACATCGAAACTCCCAATTGAGACTTATTCTTCTCCAATTCAATCAGCCAGAGCTAACAATTTTGGGTCATACTCCACCTCCACCAGAGCCAAGAGCCGGTCAAAAACACCCAACACTCGGTAGGTGGAATGTGCCATCTGCTCCTCCTGGGCGGTTTTCTCTGCAAGTTTGGCGTCGTAGTTGGCCCGGGCATCCTGCAACGCACGCAGGTTCTCCTCCTTGACCATATCCTCGTAGTAAATACGTGTTGTTGTCTTCAACCGCGAAAATGGATCGCCATCGGAGGTGTCGGTAGTTTTCCGCAACTGCGACGACTTCAACTCGGCCCGCCGGATGTTGGTTTGGTTGAGTTTTCTGTTCCGTTCATTGACCTTGGACATATCGGTCAACAGGCTCTTGGATGCACGCTCGTTGTCTTTCAGTAACACCTCATCCAATTGGCGTAACCGCGACGCCAATTCCTTGGCTCGTCCAGTGTCACCTTCCTGGCGGGCAACCTTCAATTCGTCCAAAACCTTTGATTTCTGGTAAACGGCATCGTAGGTACGGATTTCGCCGCGCATTTCGCGCTTGCGTGTGACCATTTCATCGATATCCTGGTTGGAAAGTCCGCTGTTCATCAAATCGTTGAGTTCACTCGCTTTTTCCGCCACATCGTCCGCATATGGTACATCCTCGTTTGTCTTAGCCAACTCCTGTGCGTACCGCTCAAACTCGTCGGCCAGAATGTCGCTGTCGCTAAACACCGTAATAGGAAACTCCTTCGTCTGTGTACGGTTCTGGCTGACTCGCAAATAGAGGTCTGTGGTTGTGTCACTCATTCGGTACTGTTTCTGAGGCCTGTTGATGGCCTCCTCGATTTGAACAACACGGTACATGGGTTTACGTGTTGCACGGTCCACACCAACGTTGATACGTCCAAAAGTGTGCACAACAACGTCCTCAAACTTGCGGTAGTAGAGGTATTTGCCCAAGAAGCTCCGTCCGACACGAATGCGATTGATATCGGCCACCGACGCCCGCTCAAGACTCCGCGGCTTGAACCGGGACTTTCCGGAGCCCCACACCACCGGCTCTTCGCCGTAGGCGTCGTCTGCATCCTCCATTTCCTCATCGGCACTTTCCTCGTCTTCCTCCTCAATATAGTCGTCTGCTGCGGCTGCACGCCTGCTCTTCTGCTCACGCTGTTTCCGCAACTCACTCAATTTATCCAGTTTGGGCGTGGCGGCAGCTTTACGGCTGCTAGAACGCGTTTTGGTCTCGACCTTAGCTTCCTTCTGCTGTTTCATCCGCTGCTGCAAATATTGCTTCTCATGGTACCGGTCCATCTCCTGCAGCCGCTCGAAAAGCGTCTGTTCACGCTCGATTTCGTCCATATCGAGCAACGCCGTTCGATCCGCTTCGTCTTTGTACTTTCCTTCCAAAGGATATGGGTTTTGGAGGTCCACATCTCCGCTTTCGGCGTCATCCGCATCATCTGCAGCTCCGCTATCTGATTCATCTTCAGCCTCTTCCTCTGCGTCGTCCTCTTCCTCGTCTTCGTCTCCTTCTTCCTCTTCATCTTCTTCAGACGCACTTCTGGACCGTTTTCGGCTGGAATCGTCGTTCCGGGCCCGCTTCAACGGAACATCCAGCGACTCTGATTCGGCACCTGAGTCACCGCCGGCAAGTGCCAACAAGTCGTCTTCCAAGTCAGACATGAAAGTAGTTAGTAGTTGAAGATTGTTGAGGGCCAGGTGCAGGCATATATCAGCTGGCGGAGGAAAAGTAGAATGCAAACAGGAAAATAGGGAGGTGCTAAATAGAAAGGAATAAAAAGGAGAATAACTGGTGTTTTGAAATTTTTTGAGCAGGAAATCGAGGTTGTGTTTGTTGTTTGGAGACTGGATATTGAGAATGGGTATCGACAGTGAGTGACTGTGGAGATAGACAAATAAATAAATAAAAAAATGGAGAGTAACAGTTATTGTGTTAAGTAGAAAGAAAAACAGAAGAGTTAAAAACTTGGGAAGATTCAAAAAAGAAGATCAATGTGTAAGAATTGATGAGTGTTTGGGCTGTTAGATCAATTAGTGCGAACAGGCGAAAGCGGATAAAGAGTAAGCAAGGAAGGAAATATGGAATAAGTAAGGGAAACCATAAAAAAGGAATAAGATAAAACAAACTGAAAGTGAAATTGTCCAAAAGTGAATTCTAAAATAAAGGAACCTTGAGAGATCGACTGGGAGCACTGGCACGTAATTGAATAGTCATCGGGTTGCTGCTGAAATGAGATTGTTTGATTCGTTTTTCAAATTTACTAAAAATGTCATTGGATTCAAATTGGAGCTGAGTAGTAATAGGTTCTGTTCTGTTTGTTTTGGTCTCCTAATCGTGCCTTGTCAACGCTTGAATGCGAATACCGGGCTGTGATACGGTCGACAACAGGAAGCTGTTCCCAATCGAGAAGAAATAGAAAGAGCTAAAGACCAGAAAATGTTTCCATGGCGTTAATGATCATTGAAGTCATTGTTATTGTCACTGAAACGGTGATAGTGTAGCATCCAGACAAAGAACTTAGCTTCCACACAAGCAGAGATGAACGGACTAGAACCAGATTAGGAGTGTCCCAAAGTCAGTAAATGATCTCAGCTCTAAGAAAATTCACTTATCTTTGATGGCTAACAAAAACGAATTAGAAGTAGATCACATTTTCTGTTAGCGTATGGGTGTGAGTGATCTATATCACCAAATTACTGCGTAATCAAGAGACATTAAAAGAAAATTGGAACTTAAATATTCTTATTATCACCTCCTCACTGAGTTTTACCAGATTTGGGCTTCGGCTGTTCTTCCTACTACCATTCTTTTAGTTTAATAGAAATGGCATGACCATCCATTGAAAGATGTTAACACAACCTATTTTATCACGACCTTAGCATAAATTTATGAACTTCAGAGAGTGTTAGTTTAGCTCCATCTCTTTGGGTTCCCCGCCCAATATTTAAGTTAGGCTTTGTACCCTCCTTTAGCATTGTAAAACGAACACCGCGTAAAAAATTCTTGAATTGACTCAAAAAGAACGGATTTTGAATCACAAAAAGGACAGGGGGAACATTTCCCTTAAAAATCAATTATGCTACGATGTTTGCAGATTAGTTTACTGAGAATTAGCGATATCTGTTCGACACAGCCAGGTTCAATCCACAAATGAAACAGAAATTGATTTAAATGTTACGAATTATAAAAAAAACCATAAACTCAAAAACACAAATACAAAGAAGAATTGCAAACAGCGTGTTTTATGTTTTACTCTATAGCGATTTAGTAGTCAATATGAGCTGCGATAAGACCACTTCCAAATTCTACACCACACCCACATCCACCACAGATTCAACCACACGAAAAAACAATTACAGAAGATAACAATACCCACACCCGACAATCACAATTAACTTGCAAAGCTGTACTTACATTTTTTTAGAAGTTTCATATAGGGCACGAGCCCTACCTGCATACACACCCAAACACGTGACCACGAGTGACTGTCTACAATTAACCTAGTGATATGTTATACTATTATGACCTAATAACACTCGTAGCACTACCGAAGCAGCACACTAGTAGTACAGTTGAAATGCCTTAACGCAATCTTCTGGCCTCACGCTCAGACTCCATCAAGCACAAGATGTCGTTCTCTCTGACTGGACCCTTGACGTTTCTGACAATGGTTCTAGAGGAGTCTTCCAAAAACTCAACTCTGACCTGGGTGACACCACCTCTGGAGCCGGTTCTACCCAAAACCTTGATAACCTTAGCAAGAGTGACTGGAGTCTTAGTGTCCTGGAAGTTAGTATGAGAATTCGGGCGAAAATGACAGTAGAAAAGCGCTGAAAAGAGTATAACTCATCTGAATATGATCACAGAGTTCAACTGTAGGAAAACGAAAATTCGAATAGCCCTTCTGCGCTCCAGACCTTAAAGATCCTTGGAAAACGAATATTGCTCTGGCCAGATCTGGAAAAACAGCTGGAAAAACTTAGGAGGAGAATAACAGCATGCCTCCGTAACGTTTCATCGAGTATGACTTCATAGACTTTCAAAATAGGTTTTTACATACCATGATTGATAGTAAGTGATAGAGAAGAGAAAAAATTTTGAAAAATGAGCATAGAGGTTTTGAAGACGCGCACGACCGTCGACGATGGGTCACGTGCAGGAAATACACACGGCGCGTGATATACGTCACGTGATCAATGGCCATACGCCCCTGGTAATTTAGTCTAGATACTGTGAGTAGCTGGAGAGTGTGGAAAATCAGAATTAGGTCAAATACGGAAAAATAGCAAATGGTTTCTACAGAGGTTTACGGTTGTTATGGGCTTGTGTTCAGACTACAATTATTTGTTTTCAACATTTCTAGCTAACCAATACCAGAAGAAGGTAACAACCCAATTAGGAACAAGTAGGTTTGTATGACAAATTAAAGCCATTTACTACAGCTGGTGAATTTTGTGAATTCCAACTGCCAAATATTACTCCGTTGGGTGCATTCTCAAAGTGATCTAAACAGAATGCTTACTAAAAAGGGAAACAGCAGCCGAGTGATCAAGGGACGCCAATGCACGTATCGGAAAATAGACAAGATCAATAGCCCAGGACCAATTGAAATGCTTGTTTGTGTTATTTTTCCCTGGCACTGTTAAATCCGAGATGTGACCTTATATCCGAACACGAAAGCTGGTCGCCTGATTGACAGAACTAATACTACTGGAAATTTTTAGCAGCAGTATCTCAAAAGTTGTGTGCTACTACTATTGATGGAATTTCGTTTTGTACCATCCAACTACATTCATCACAAAAAAAGTGCATCTCATCAACATTCCAAAGCTCTTTCGTGAAAGAATGTTCCCTGCTAGGTAATAACGCACAATACCAACAGGAGTAATGACTTTTTCTCCGAGAAAAAATATTGCATGTTGGGTAGTATTGCACAATACCAACCCCGATAATGACTCTCCTATTGTGGTTATCTCCGTCGATTCACTCCGCCCTGTGGAATTAAGCCGTTCCCCTACGTCCATACACAACCGCTAATTCCACGGTGGCAACTCTGCATCCTGTTGCCATTATGCACTCATTTGGACAATATCCGAAAGGAAGATCGCCCTTGCCACTCACAAGGCTGGTTTCCATTTGTACCACCATCAAGTTCAACACACCACTACACCAGACTTCTGTTTTTGAATTACAATTTGCTATTAAATGGTGCCAAGGGTCCGCTCCTGCATCTTTCCCATTGGTTCATCCGCTTCTTCTGCACTCTTTTGCTTTTTTCTTTTTTTCCGTTTTTCCTCCTCCGTCTAATGCTCTGTTAATATCTTTGACCCTATATACCGGCAATACGTCTCTGGTCACGTGACCCGGATAATCCGGCGACGGTGGCGAAAAAAAACAAAAACAAATACAGCGAGCACGTGACCTGTCAAGAACACCTAGTATATTTTCTCCAGCGTCTCGTTACTCTTTTCCTACTCTTTTCTTTTTCTCCGCTTCTCTCTCGCTACAATTCTGTTCGGAACTTCGGCTTACTGCGCCTTCCGCACCTTATCGCCGCTCGGCTCACGGCGTTTACTATCGGGCGTGTCACGTGACCATAGATCACTATATATCACCGTATCTTGCCACTACTACTCTACTATGTCTGCTGCAAATTCTGTTGAGCCCGCAGAGGGCTCGGGTCAACGGAAGAAAGTTAATGAGTTCAATGACGGACGTATAGTGCCCGTTTATCCATGGAAATCTTCGTTTTCTGATTGGTACAAACATTCTTTCTATAAAGAATACCTGGACAAGGCCGTTGAAGCACGTCTTCTTTCGTATCTTCCGTTTTTCCCCGAGGGAGACGGAAAACGCCGCGCCCAGATCATCGACACCGATATTGGTGACGGAAATTACATCCACGAGTTGTTCATTGAAAACACCGAAAAACCTGGTCCAAAATCGCCTGAAGTCAAGGATGTGGTGTTGGTACACGGATACGCGGCGTCTTTGGGTCTTTTCGTGGAAAATTTCGACCTGATTCTGGCTGTTCCGGGCATCCGGATCCATGCCATCGATTTATTGGGATTTGGGCTTCTGTCGCGGCCCAAGTTCCCTAAATTCCCTTCAAAAACCAAGGAAGACATTTACGCGATCGAAAACTGGTTCATCGACTCTATGGAGGAGTGGAGAAAGCGCAGAGGAATCGAGCGTTTCGTTCTTGTGGGTCACTCTTTTGGAGGTTACCTCAGCTGCGCTTACGCGCTCAAATACAACCAAAACTTGATCAACGCCGCCACAGGAGTCCTGCAGCGTATGATTGAAAAGTTGGTGCTTGTCAGCCCTGTCGGAGTGGAGCGTCACCGCGGTTCTCTTCTTGCCAACACTCCACCACTGTCAGCACAGGTTTCAACGGCAGAATTCCACAGAGAAAACTCCCGCACACACGAAGTGCCTGTTGCGCAGGAAATCAACGCCGACCAGGAGTCCATAGTGCGTGGAGAGGCTCCGAAGAACCCAAATGACCGTACTAACTGGGGAGAGGAAAACAAGGACGAGCTGCGCGGAAGAAAAATGTTCCGGTGGCTCTGGGAGAAAAATGCATCGCCGTTTTCCATTGTTCGTCACGGCGGACCCGCTCGGTCCAAGTGGATTCTGCGCTGGACCACTCACCGCTTCTCACACGTATACTACAAGAATCCTGAGCATTTCCAGAACATTCACGACTATTTCTACCGCGTGTTCAACGGTGCAGGCTCTGGAGAGTATGCTATAACACGTGTGCTCCAGTTTGGAGCGTTGGCTCGCATGCCTTTGCTCGATAGATGTCCCGAGAAGTTTGTTCAAATGGGACTTCCTACGTTGTGGATGTACGGAGATAAAGACTGGATGAACGAAGAGGCCGGACTTGAGATGACAAAAGAAATCAATCTGTTGTCGGAGAAGGACGGGAAGGGCCTGTTGGCGAGCTTCAGCATGCTCAAGAATGCAGGCCACCACTTGTACTTGGACAACCCTCAGGACTTTGCCAAGACGGTCCTTAAATTTGCTGGGTTCAGCCCGCGATAGAAATGTATAGAATAACTGGACGGTGTCAGAGACTAGATGTAGAGAGACTGGGCTGTCGAGTCTGAAGTTCTCGTATCTTCAATGCAATGGTATGATGAAGAAGACTTAGGAAGGGCCACATTTATCGTCCAGAAGGAAAGAAGTTATTGGTGCGTTGCTGTTTGTAGAATCTGACCAGAAGGCCCATTTCAGAGTACACGGAGAACTCTATAAGCTCTAAATGTTTGAATACTATCAACATCTGAGTGCTGTGAGCTCCGATGAACTTCATAAGTCTAACTTCTGAGCTGTCGAACTCCTGAATATCTGAATCTCTTAACAATTTGACCTCTAACTTTGGGAAACTTGAACATTTAATCATTTGAGCATTTGAACATTTGAATACCCGTGGATCTGAATATCCGAGAGTCTAGATCCAACATGATATAGTTGTTGGCAGCACTTCCCAAGACCAGCCTATGTTTTTCAACATGTCACGAGTTTCCTTGATCGCCTGGGTGTATAATAGATAAGGTTGAGTCTTCCAGGCAAATTGGTTTCTTAAAGTTCTGCAAGAGCTGCCGCAGGAGTTAACGAAGCTCTAGGAGCATCATCGAAAAAAAAAAAAAAACTATTAATGTGACTTGAGATGAGGTCTTCGCAGATGATTTTCTTTCCTCAAATGATCTGAGAAGCCTTAATCAGAGTTTAAATGCTTTTTAGAGTTAGAGCACTTTTAGAGTGTGAAACTCTTTGTAGAAGTCGACACTGCCACGTTGGAACTTAAAAAAAATTAAATTAAGGGAGTAACAGACTTTTAGGATATTCTAACTGTTTTCTGGTGTTACTGGTAGCTGTAAAATTCATAGCACATTGGATATAATTGCAGGGAGTCCTCAGAGCGTTTGTTTTCAGTCTAATCTCGGCTTTAGCAGAAATAGCTGGTCAACGATAACGAATGGCATTTCTGGTTTAGGCATGCCTTGCGTATTTTGTTGGGTATTTTTTTTCACGTCTCTCAGAATGCACGGTGAGTTATTGTTATAAAAAGGACACCAAATCAAAAACCTAGATGGCGGAACATGGATTGACCGATTTCTCCGACAGACGTAAGTGTTAGAGTCCATGGGAAAGTTGCAAAACTTTGGATTCCGGACAGAATGTGGCCGCATAACCACGGAAACGAAGTAGGAGTGAAGTATCTCAGAAAGAAAATGTGCAAAATATAGATGGAACGCACTTCTCACTTCTATTGTGCTGTATCTAGAACGTGATCTGTAGTGATTCTTTAAAAGTTTGTCTTTAATTTCTCAGCAAATAGTCTCCTAAAATGTGTTATATGGTTTTAGGAGAATGCTGGAAAGGTATAAATGCTGGACCAGTATGTTTTGGATCTATTGGCTGGCTTGTGTTTGGTTTGGAGCCATTCTGTCAAGCCAACTAGTACAGACAGTGCGATATGCCGAATGTGGAAATGACGCGTCCGGTATACGCCGCACGCTATGCTTGCAAATCCAGAAGTGGCTCATGCAAATTGAGCCGCCATAAATTTGGCGCATGTGCGTCGCTGGCGATGCGAGAGCGCGTTTTTGCCCCGTTTTGTGCATAAGGCAACTCCTTTTGCTGCACCCCACAATGCAAGATGTATTATGCGTGCAGAGATGCTGCAAAAAGCAGGACACAAACGGAAATCCGGATTCTGCACCGTCAACGACTCATGCATCAGGCGGGAACCAGTTATGCAGCTATATAATTATGCAATTATGGATGTATGTATTACATCGTGCATATTCTCTGCTTTCGGTTTTTGCATTCATCGCTCCGCTGACTCTATGCATATCATGTAAGTCGTGCAGCCAACCATACATGAACCACATCACTCTCAATTTGCTAAACAATATCAGACATGAATCATCCCCTATTTACAACTTTCCAATAAATGTAAGGATATTATATCTATAGTGTTGGCCCACTAACGGGATGGCGCGGTCGTGCGCTGCCCAACTGTCAAGGAAAAGTTTGCATATACATGAGTCAGTTATCTACAACTTAGTCATGTCTAGTGAAGACGAACTTGTGGCACAATTCCGCAACATCGGATTGCCCGATAAGAAAGCTGCAGACATTGCAAAGAACAAAAAGGTTTGCGAGCGTTTTGTAGCCGTTTTAGCCGAGGGAAATGTGTCTGATGCATCATCGGCTGACGAGAAGAAGTTGACCTTGTTGCAGGCATTAGCTGTGGAAAGCAAAAGTGCAGGAGAGGAGCCTGTGGCTGGCAGACCATTGGTGACTGCAGCCATTTTAGATGGCCGTCTTAAAACAACCTTGCAGGTGACAGAAGCATTCAAGTACATCAAGGAGCATGGTGCAAACTCTAAAGAGGCAGACATGAACGACCATGCTGGTGTCGGTGTAGATTTGAGCCGTGCAGACATCAAGGCACATATTCTCGCGTATGTGGACGCACACAAAGATGCAGTGATGGCCAAACGCTACGGAGGTGTACCTGCATTATTGGGAGAAAGCAAGAAGCTTCCTGCTTTGAAATGGGCTGCACCAGCGTTGTTCAAGCCTGTGATTGATGAAATTGCATTGGAGCTTTTTGGTCCTAAAGACGAGAGAGATGTGGTTAAAAAGGAGAAGAAGAAGAAGGAGAAACCAGTGGGGAAGGCTCCAGAACCAGAACGGTCTATGTACACCGAGGGATTCTTGGGAGACCTCCACAAACCCGGAGAAAACCCACAGGCATACCCGGAATTGATGAAGGAGCATTTGGAGTTTACAAAAGGAAAAGTGTTTACACGGTTTCCTCCAGAACCCAACGGATTCCTTCATATTGGCCACTCCAAAGCGATTATGGTGAACTTTGGATATGCCAAACATAATGGCGGTAACTGCTACTTGCGGTTTGATGACACAAACCCAGAAGCTGAGGAAGAGGTGTACTTCACTTCAATCAAGAACATGGTTGAATGGCTTGGGTTTGAGCCCTGGCGCATCACATACTCTTCTGATTACTTTGACAGATTATATGATTTAGCCGAAAAGCTTATCAATGTCGATAAAGCATATGTATGTCACTGTACTGCAGAGGAAGTGAAGGTGCAGCGTGGACTTAAAGCAGATGGCACTTTGGGTGGTGAACGACATGCATGTGTGCATCGCAGTGCATCAGTTGAACACAATTTGACAGAATTTCGCCGTATGCGCGATGGCGCCTACAAACCTGGTGAGGCTACTTTGCGTATGAAGCAAGATATTACGTCTCCTCTGCCTCAAATGTGGGATTTGGTTGCATACCGTGTACTTGATGCACCCCACCATCGTACAGGCGACCGCTGGAAGATTTACCCCACCTACGACTTTACCCACTGTTTGGTCGATTCCTTTGAGAACATCTCGCATTCTCTTTGTACCACCGAGTTCCGCTTGAGTCGTGAGTCCTACGAGTGGTTATGTGACGCTCTTCATGTGTACCGTCCTGCCCAGAGAGAGTACGGAAGACTCAACATTACTGGAACTATTATGTCCAAGCGTAAAATTGCAAAGTTGGTCAACGAAGGATACGTGCGTGGCTGGGACGACCCACGTTTGTACACCTTGGAATCGATCAAGCGTCGTGGTGTGCCTCCAGGAGCCATTTTGTCGTTCATCAACACTTTGGGTGTGACTACATCCACCACCAACATCCAGGCGGTTCGTTTCGAGAGCTCCGTCAGACTGTACTTGGATGCTACTACTCCTCGCTTGATGGTTGTGTTGGAGCCTTTGTTGTGTGAAATTGCTAATGTGGACGACGACTTTGAAGAGGAAGTGGAAATGTCCTACAAACCAGGATCGGACGAGAAATTTGGCGTGAGAAAATTGACTTTCTCCAAGCACTTCTACATCGACAGAAGCGACTACCGTGACTCGGTGGACTCGGAATACTTCCGGTTGGCACCTGGCCAGCCTGTTGGTTTGATGAAAGTTCCTTTCAACATCAGTGTCAAGGAAGTTGTGCGTGAAAACGGCAAAGTTGTCAAGCTTGTGGTTAACTACGACAAGGACACACCAAAGAAGCCTAAAACTTACATTCAATGGGTTAGCAAGGCCAATGCCCGCACAGTTAAAGAAGTGCGCATCTATAACCAGCTTTTCTACAGTGAAAACCCCAGTGCACACCCAGATGGCTACTTGAAGGACATCAATGCGGACTCGGAAGAGATTGTGCCTAATGCGGTTATTGAAGGTGCTGGTTTTGATGAAATTCGTGCCAAGTCACCATTAAACATTGGCGTTGAGGGCTCAGAGTTCAATTTGCAGGAGAAAAAGGGGCCTGAAACTGTTAGATTCCAAGCTTTGCGGATTGGGTACTTCTGTTTGGACAAGGAGAGTACACAATCAGACATTGTCTTGAATCGCATTGTTACATTGAAGGAAGATGCGGCCAAAGCGTAATAGAGTTAATAATAGCGAATTTTTGTCTATAATGATGCACGCCTGTATGTAGTGCGGCCTGCATGACACCGCAGAATCGCCCGCGCATCACGTGAGACGTGATGCCCAAAAAACTCTGTTCAGACAGTCGCCATGCATGTATGCTGGATCCCCACAGGCGGGGTGGGGTGCACAGAGATTAGATAAATCCACGCTTGGCCAGCACCCGAATCAGGCACAGAAAATTCTCCTCCGGGACGACTTTTTGCCGAATGTGCCGATAACTTTCGGTGTGCCGGCATCTTGTACATCCGATATAAGTAAAGAAGTCCGTTTACGGTGATGAAGGTCCTGCACACAAACGAGCCAGCTCACTTTAATAATTGCGCCGACAGTCGGACGCTGAACTGATGAAGTTGGAGATGAACCTAATTTGGTAATTTGGGTGTGAACCCTCGGAACTAATTAAAAAGAATAATTAATGGAATCCGGGGAAGATATGCAATCAGTGTGTCAACGTATGTGTGATGTCATGCCGTCACAAAAGCACCCCACATTCCAATTCGGCCCCCCTTATCTTACACGGAGTTTTGTGGTGGTGTGGTTGCTCTTGCATATAGTCGCGAAGGTGGCGCACGGACTGCAGGCTCGATCGAATCTCAGGAGCTCCTTATTAAAAACTGATTTAACGCGTGACCAATATCGTGTATTCAAATTGTAAGTAACCAGCAAACGCGTTTTTTAAGATCCGAGGGTATTACAACCAGCAGTAAGTACAATGTAGATTAAGTTTCAAAATTGAGCTCCGGCCTTGACCGTGAATCGCAGGCCGCCAGCAGTCAGGGTTCCTATGCAAGCTTAGGTATGTGCCGGACTGCAGCCTCTCCGCATGGAGAAAATTTTCTTTTCCTGCTCAACAAATGCACGCTTTGCTTTTTCCACGCACTTGATATAAATGGCGCGCATCCTGCGAAAGTAGGAATTTTCTGTGTTTTCCCGCGAGACTCCCATATCGGTTTTCTGACCACATAGCACTATGTCAACGTTGACACTTGCTGTGGATGATTACTTCCGGCCTGATTTAAGTGCCAAGGCCGATGTGGGTGGCCCAGTGGCTGGATCCCCTTCTGCATCTACCGGACATTCTAACGCATCAGTTGTGCGTTCGGGTGCATCGGGCCCGCTTTTTGCAGCGTATACATTTTCCAAGTCAACTTCCGACTTAACGCTGCCGACGGGTTTATGTGACTTCCGGTCTGTGCCGGTTGTGGATCCTGTTGCTGCCGCCCCTCGGCTGTATCCTATTGCCACTACTGCAGATACAAATGCAAATGTAAACGCAACTGCAAATGCAAATGCAACTCCTGTCACAATATCTGTGGCAAGTGCCCCGCACATCGTATTGGACGATTCCAGAGCTGGCTCGGATGCTCCTCCTATGAGAAAGTTGAAATCTTCTTTGAAGTTACCTAGCCTTACTAAACTGTTCTCTACATCTCACCTCCTGCCTAAGCTGGTGAGATTTGCGTCTGCACTCGAGAAAGTGAAAATGTTCGATGGAAGAGACTCACCTGCTGCAGTTTCTCTCCAAAACACACCTGAGGGACTGCCCAACTTCCCAGACTTTGACCTTTCGGACTATTTCTCCTCACATCGCAACTTCACCGATCTTGGCATCGATGACTCTAACTCGGATTCCGATTCTGACACCTTTTCCGAGTATACCAAGGCCAGAAAATACAGAATTAGTCTGTCCAACTTCTCTGCGCCGAAAAACATCTACGACCGTCAAGGCAGTCCCGTGTACCTTCAGCTGTTGGCCCTTGGTGCCGATAAAGAGCTGTTGGTACTTTGCGTGATGTGCCAGAATGTTGCGTTTGAAAAAAGCGTTTCCGTCAAGCTCACGTTGAATAACTGGCAGAGTACCTTGATTTTTAACAACGCTACGTACGTGAAGTCATTTACTTCGGTCAACTACGACCAATTCCGCTTCACCGTACCACTTTCGCATCTTCCAAGTACTGTTAGTGCCCAGTTCTGTATCCGTTACGATGTTAATGGCCAGACATACTGGGACAACAACAGCAACCGCAACTACAATGTTGTTTTGGCCACGTTCCTGCAGGGCTCCTCTTTCGGATACAAGGCTCCCACATTTGCGCCCAAACCGATCGAGAAAACCCCGGCATACAACTACGACGACCTTATCTCCAAATTGGTTCTGGTACTGAAAAGCATGGAGAAACTGCAGCCACAAGTGAACAAACAGGTTCGTCCACGGTACCTGCAGTCGTTCCGCAGCAAGAGCGCCAACGAAACTCCTGTTTTGAAAAATACAAAGGACACAAAAGAGGTGAAGGAGGTATCTAAGGATAAAGATACTTCTGGTTCGATTTCTATTCCCAAGGGAAAGAAGTCAGAGGTCAAAATCGGCCGAGTCAAACCCGCCAGTTTCCAGGACTCTAAGTTCAACTCGTCCTCATATGCCACGTTGTTGCAGACATACTGCTTCAACGGATCGGCCGCATCGCTGCCCAATGGGTCTTTGAGCAACTCGCGGTCCAACTCAAGTTCGTCCATCAACTCGGACTTCAATATGACGAGTTTCCACCTGTTTGGTGACTCGATCCACATCTAGCTACATCTGGCTGTACATTAGGGTTTGGTATTGTTTCAATTCTTCGCATTATAGATAGTATCTAATTGACTGATTTCACTTTTCGCTTTTCGCTTGCGAATGTATGCACTGCAAATCGTAGCTGCACACGTGGCATAGTAATACTGTTGACGTGCGTTGATGCTCCACGTGCAGCAATGAACGGCGTATCGAAGATGTAGTAAAGAATAGTGTTAGTTAAGGCCTTGGCTAAATTGATAAGATCGCTCTACTGCGCCTCCTTCGCAACTTTACGGTTAAAATATGTATATGAATAAATAGAACTTAAATATCGCGTTCGATAATTTCCTATTCAACTGTGAAAGCCTACAGCATCACTGCTCTGCTGTTTAAAAACTTACTTGTCGCTTGTCGCTATGGTTCTCGAAGCTGGTGACGTTTTACTTGTGGAAGGTGGCTTAGTTCCCCTCAGCCAAGACTTTATATAAGCCCGTATTCCAAATACACTCTTCTCGAGATTAAGAAACACTTCTGAAACACGTAATCTGCTGTTTCATGCTGGATTTGACACATAGTTAGTCAGTTTGAGGAAACAGCAATAGAGCAATGTAGAAAATGGCTTTATCTGCAGCCCCCAAATGATGCTGATTTTTCACTTTTGATTCAGAAAGAGCATTGTTGACGTGGTACAAAAGGCATCCCCAGCTAACTTGAGGTGTTTGTGAACCGTACGGCTCTAGATCTACAACACTAGCACCAGCTTGCTGCATCTCCGGCATGCAGCGAATTTGGACCAGCAGAAGCGCCGTAAATGATTTGATCGGAAAGTCCGGAACAGCTTTTCCGCGGATATGATTGGTTAGAAGTTGTATTACTAGGGGCAGATAATTTGTGTACCACAGTAATTAAGCACACTTCATGCACTCGCGGAATTATGTAGGATAATTTCCATCTCGGACTGCAGACGGCCGTGCAGTCATGTGGGGAGGTGTTGCATACAGGTAGGTAGATCTACCATTTCGCTTGGCTACTTCTATGGAAAATCGTGTAGTACCTACAAGTCCAATCACAGGTTGCCAAATTGTTATGTCAGCTGAACTGTAAACGAAAGTATTTTGCTGAAAGGAAGCTACGACTAACTCATTTCTCTTTGAGACATGACTCGTCCTGTACGCAGCATGTTCCAAGCATGTACATGCATGCACCCCACTCACCCTACCTGTCACCTGCACATGATGCGACGACATATCTGAGTCATTACTACTATGTCTTTTGGAACGAAAGCTGCCGAGCGTTTGGCAAACAAAATCGTATTAATTACTGGCGCCTCTTCTGGAATTGGTGCTGCCACTGCCAAGGAATTTGCCTCTGCCGCAAATGGAAACATCAAGTTGATCTTGACTGCTCGTCGTGTTAACCGGTTGACAGAATTGGAAGCAGAGTTGACTAAAGCGTATACTTCTATTCGCATTCATACTGCCAAACTTGATGTCAGTGACGCGTCGGCAATTAAGCCATTTGTGTCCGGATTGCCAACGGAATTCGCTAACATTGACGTATTAATCAACAACGCAGGTAAAGCATTGGGACGTGACGTGGTAGGCAGCATCACGCAGGAAGACATCTCTGGTATGATGCAGACCAATGTTTTAGGTTTGATCAACATGACGCAGGCCGTTTTGCCCGGAATGCAGAAGAGAAACTCCGGCACAATAGTCAACATTGGCTCGATTGCTGGAAAAGAGCCTTACCCTGGAGGAAGCGTCTACTGTGCATCGAAAGCTGCAGTGAATTTCTTCACTCACTCTTTGCGTAAGGAATTAATTAGCACCAGAATTCGTGTTTTGGAGGTCGATCCAGGTGCCGTAGAGACAGAATTCAGTGTGGTGCGTTTCCATGGCGACCAGGCTGCAGCAGATAAGGTGTACGAAGGGTGTGAGCCGTTGACAGCAGATGACATTGCGGAGATTGTTGTTTTCGGCGTTTCCAGAAGAGAAAATACCGTGATTGCAGAGACGTTGGTGTTCCCTAGTCACCAGGCTGGCTCTACACATGTGTACAAAAAGAGTGCATAAGTGAATGCTAAGATCTGGAGAATTAAGTATGATAGAAGAAATAGAAGATGATGATAAATGAGCATGGGATGGTGAAGTTCATGTTTGAGAACGAGAACTCTATGAAAAAGGAGTTTCACTGAAGCTCAACTGAAGAGTTTGTAAATAACAAGGTAGAGTTGGATTAGGTCATACTTGCGTGGTGTGAATTCTACGATTAGGATTCCTTAGAAAACAGAGAGAAATGACGTGTTTATGAACTCGCTTTATTCAGAAAGCTACTCTGTAAGTTTCTCACAGGAGGAGCATTTCATTGCTGCGATCTGTAGTGTAAGTACATATCTCAGCTGAACCGTAGAACGAGCAACTTCACAGAGAATGGAAGAGAAAACTAATTTGTATCAATTTGGAAATAATAGCACCAAAAACTTTCTGAGCACATAGTGAATAGAGTGTGTCGTGATTATCTTGACTGGTCAAGTCTATGTGATAGAGCACGTAATAGCCACTGCCGTGGACCCAAACCTCTTTCAGCTTTCAAATTCCATGTAAAATTGAAAACATGGATGATTGTATTCTTAAGTTTTTTCTACAGTTATCAGCGTAAATCACCAATTTTCTTTCAAGTAAACTGCTGAATACTGGCAAGTACTCACATGCTCCATCCTTCAGAAGCTTGTGAGGCTTATGAGAAAGAACTGTTCCCTCACACCCTCTAACTCGTCGCCAATAGAATGTTAAACAAAATTGTCATATTCCTATTGATTTTCAGTACTTGCGAAACCACTAGGCATACTCTCTGAGTCAGACGCAACAGATCAACCAAAGACCCAATAATTCCCGTTCCCCAGGAGCAAACGCCTTCCTTCTTTAACTTCAAAACCGCATAGTTCCTCCTTCTCTAAATCTCTCTTCAGGAACTCAACTGATAGAAAATGACTTCTGGAAATTCATATCATATAACTCCTCTAGAAATTTTCTTAGACACTGATCACTAGAATCAAATTTCCATACAACTACTCAACACCTCTTTTCATTCTTCTATTACTGTATTACCTCCCTTTGTTTTCCTAGAAACTGAGCTGCTCGAGTGTTCGGGACAACTTCGCAGCTCCATCTCCCGAAGACTCCACAGCCACCTTGGCCCTGTTCATCTCGAGCCCACCGAGAAGAATGCATGCTTTGCAAATCCGATTCGACGTGATGTAGCCGCATTTTTCACACGTGTTGCCGTTCGCCAGCTTCTGGAGCGAAACTGACCCATCAGCATTCACCTCTTGCTCCATGTTGCCCTTGCGGGAGTTTTTGTACTTGGGCGTCAGCTTCTTCTTTTTAGAAAGCACAAAGTGCTCGCCGGAGTATATGATGTCCATAATACACAGCGGCCGGATAGCACCCAACGACTTGAGAAGCTCACGTGCTGTGCCCCGAAACGCTTCCGGAGCGTAGGTGCATTCTGTGCTGAAGTAGTCAAGCTTCTTGTAGTGGGCATAGAGCACGATTTCCTTTTGGTATGTGTACTTGAACGGCTTGGACCGCTTGATTGGTGACCCACTGCTCTGCGTGAGTATAGCACACGAATTCTCGAGTCTGGCGGTGTCTCCGCGTAGCAAATTCATGAGAACCGTTTCGGCCATGTCGTCTGCATTGTGTCCTGTGACCACGTGATGTATTCCAAGCTTCGCTGCTCCTCTATCAAGGGCCTGTCTTCTCAACACTCCACAGTAGGTGCAACTGCTCCGGATGCCCGCACACGACACGATTTCGTCCATCAGCCAGTCGTAGAGCTCTTTGTACGACACGATTTCCAACTCCATCTCGTACTGCTGCTGGTTCCTCTTGACTGTGGCGAGCGAATCGTCTCGGTACCCTTTGATGCCTTCGTCGATGGATAGAAGCACCAAATGCAATCCGTAGTTGTACCGCTCATTTAGCGTTTTCAAAATCGACGCCAAAACTGTCGAATCCTTGCCTCCGGACGCTCCAATAGCAACTTTCTCGCCAGGCTGAAAGAGATGAGCACTGGTGATGGTGTTGTGGATTTCCGTCTCGAAAACACGGAAAAAGCACTCCTTACATAGCTTGTGGAGGTTTTTCGGTCTTTTCATCACCGCCTTGCGCCCGTGGCAAAGCTGGCAAAGTGCAGACACCTTGACTGGGCGGTCCTTTTTGTCCATAGTAGGTGGTGATGAGGTGTGCATGTGGAGATGAGTTAGCAGAGAGGAAAGAGCAGGTTTTGGAAAAGTGTGGAAAGTAAGTTTGGGTGTGTATTGTGGATTTTGGAGTAGGAAAGGTGTGATTTTTCGTTTTTTGCTGTTTTTGCTTCGTTGTGTGTTGTTTAAGTGTGCACTAGAGGTGTGGTTTTTGCTATGATAAGACCTCTCTGTGAATAATTCGATGGGTAGTTCTGTTTTTGTAATCTTCTGTTTGTGTTTCCTTATTGGTTTTGTGTTTCGTATTTTCAGGCCAATTGTGTTCTTGGGATAGCTGAAGAATTAGTCACATTATCTATATTCTGTCACACTTGCTCAGTATTGGGTGCGAAATGGAAATCAGAAAATGGCAAAAGTCACAGACAAAAATTGGAAAAGCTCCGAAAATCACAGAAAAGGAGCCAAATAAGACCTTTGAACCAAACTCCTACTGAATCAGAGAAATTTCATTTTGTATCTTTGTAAACAAAACACGTCCAGCTCTTAATGAAGAAAGACAAATGTCCAACAAAAGCACAACCATATTTATATATCTTTTCATTTTTAGACAGAAAATCCCAAATTTCAACAGCAAAGCTTTAGTAACTCCATTCACCCGTAAATATATGCTTATGGACACATTTGGAAAGACAAACATACAACGAACGTTCAAGATCACAACAACAGGTCACAGAGACTTATCGAGAATTCATATATGTACTCACTTCAGATATCACAATCCACCTAAACAAATCAACTACATCAACTACATCAATAGCACTTACCCATTCAGTGCCACATTCAGTATCCAAATTTAGTACAACTTATCACTTCAGCTCAAATGTACTATTCAATTCAATGCACTCATCATACCCACTGTCTACATTCAGATACTTCTGCTGCTCCCAATTCTCAAACTTCACTTTTCATCTACAACCACGTACTGAAATGTGTATTAGCCTATGTTACAGCCGGGCTACACCGGCACCTGGAACTCGTCGTTGTTGGTGTTGACGTTGGCGTACCGGAAGCGGTTGTTCTCCTCCTGCAACATCTCCTTCTGTTCCTTCTGCTCCTTCTGTTGCTGCTGTTGCTGCTGGATGGCCTGCTTGCGGCCGTGACCATTGGCTGCGGTCTTCTCGTTCTTCTCGTTCAACAAACCAACCTTCTCGTTCATGACAATGGCCAACTCCTGCAACTTGGAGCGCTGGGGCTCGTCGGTGGCGAAGTTGATGAATCCAGCCTCCACAGAGCCCTGGATATCTTCGGCAAGCATGCGGTCCACAATGTCGGCCACAGTGGCAGCGTCAAGCTCGAACATCTGGGCCAACGTGGCCACAGACAACTTGGAGAAAATGGCTTTGTAAGTGAAGATGTAGGTGCGCAATCCTTCCACTTGCAACTGGCGACGCAACATGGCCAACAACGCGGCGTGGTCAGGGAACAAGTTCCAGATCTTGATGGACAGCAACAACTCGTAGGATTTGGCCCACGAGCCACGCTGCAAGTAACGCAGTGCATAGATCAAGTGGTCCTTGATGCTCTCTGGAGGACCTGTGAAGTACTGGCGGTCGTGGAACTCCAACTTGCTCTTGAAGGACTTGATGCTGGCCTTGCGGCGGGCGTCCTTGGGCTTAGCAGCCGCAGCAAGTGCTGGGATCTCGATCAACAACGAAGCGGTCATGAAAACACACTCCAACAACTCCAAGTTGATGTGCATGTGGAAAGGCAACAAGCGCAGACGTTCGGCAGCAGAGGCCTGACTTGGGTACTTCAGGTTGAAACCTTGGCCCAACAACTCCTTGAGGCGCTGGGAGTTTGCAATCTCGTTCAAGATCTGGTGCGACTCGTCGATTTCACCAGCACGGAACGCACTCAACCCAAGCTGCACCAATGCACGGTTGTACAACACCTGAACGGCCAGGTCGGCAGTAGCAATCACGCCCCATACTTGAGATGTCAAGAACAAGTCACGTGCGGCGGCGTACCGACTGTTAACTGCGTGGTAATAAGTGTACGCCAACAACGCGTGCTTAGAGTAGTCTCCATTTTCTGGCTGGCGCAAGTATTCGTACAATGCCGCCACAACCTCTGCAGGCTCGTTGCCGCGAGTGACAAGAGAAGAGTTCTCAAGCTCAATTCCTTCCCAGGTGTCGGCCCACGCAGTTTTCTCGTTCACAGCAATCAACTGGTCGGGCTTGTAGTAGATATGGTCCAAGCGGCGGAGAACCACGCGGGCCAAGTGCTCGCCGCGGCCGGTGGCCAGCTCCACGTAAACTTGCGCACGAACAATCAAGCGGTAGAGCGCAGCACCGTCCTTCAAGCGCTCAATGTACTCAAGCAGGTGAGGATCGGTGTTTTGAAGCAGCCGCGTGAACTCGTCGTCCAAGCGCTCCACCATGGCCAGCACAGAGCCCAACACGTGGCGGACGCCTGCTGCGTCTGGTGCAGGCTCCACGTCCAAGTCGTCGGTGAGAGCCGCGGTTTCTGAGAGGCGGTAGGTCTGGGCGTTTGTCTCCAACAACAGCAACAAGTCGCCAATGTCACGGAACTGCGCTGCCCACATCTTAAGTGGCATGTACGCCTGGGACGCCGCCGCGTCAAACCGCACGCTCACCACCATCTGGAAAAGGCACAACCGCTCAAACACAGTCTGAGCAGACTCGGCCAAGCGCTCCAACGCCGCCACCTGCTCGTGCTTGTCGATGTTTTTCTTTCCACGCGTCTCGGCCACCTGCTTCAACGCAGCAAACACGGGGCTCACCACACGGTCGGAGGCAGGCGCTGCGGTGTCGCCCAAGCCGTCGTCCAACTGGACGGGCTCGTCGCCGTCGAACGCCGCGGGGTTTTCCGCGTAAAGCTCCACGTATGGAGCAAGAGTCTTGGCAAGCTTCTTCAACCGCTGGCGGATCGTGTTGAACGCGCGGCTCTGGTCTCCTGGCATCTTTTTAGCCGCCCGGTCTGCCGACACAGCAGCAACGCCAGATTCCAACTGGCACACGGCCTTGTAGTAGGCGTTGGGCACCTGCACGTGCTGCTGGTGAGCACGCACCAACAAGCGCTGCAAACGGTCGAATTCCGTGAGTACAAGCGACCAATTCTCAAGATTGTAGGCATTGGTAAGAGCGTCGATAGCTTCGGCCACATCGTCGCCCAACTTGTCACGCGCAGACTTGACCACACGGCGGTCCAGGTCCAGGTCCGAGTCCAGCGCAGCGGCGCCTTTCAAGAAGTCCTTTTTCAAGAAGTAAGACGGTCCTCGAACATCGTAGTCTGAGTCGTCGGACAGTTCTTCCAGATCCAGGGCAAACTCGCTATCTGTGGAGATTTCCGAGATGTTTTCGTCGGAGGAGAGCAAGTCTTCGTCCGACGACGTGTCGGACGTGTAGCCGGCGGCAAAGAATCTGGACATGGTAGGTGTAAAATTTTCCGGCCTCTGCAGGAGAGTAGGAGGAGGGTAGGGAAGAGCCAGGAGGAAAAAGGGAGAAGGGGCTGGAAAATGCAGGGAAGTAGATTTTGGAAAATTGGGGGTGATTTGGGTTTTGGTTTTGTGTTTGTTTTCTGGGAGAAGACGGCTGTGGTGCGATGGCCCAGAGCAGGGTTAGAGGAGAGTAGAGAGAAGGGAAGGAGGGAAAAAAAAGAAGAAAGAAGAAAAGAAAAGAGAAATAGGAAGAAATGAAATAACGGAGTTGATATTTGTAATTTTGAATTTTGGTTTACGTGTTTGTGTTTGCGTTTGGTTTCATCTTTGGTGATGGGTGTTTGGTGTTTGGTGTTTGGTGATTAGTGAGTGAGATGAGAAGGAGCACAACGAAAAAATGAAGTGATAGAGAAAAATCATGGAAAAGATGGAAAAGCGATTTGAAAAATTCGAAACAGAAAATCTGAAATATTTATGGAATGGCAGTTGCGGCTTGAAGATGGAATTGGAGGTTGGCCCTCTCAGCGAGGCCGAAAAGAAAGACAGAACACTTAACTTAGCGGACCACAATAAGGAACTTTGTTATAGGTAAAGAATCCAAATGAATCATTTTCTGTTTTTCTGAATGTCTTCTCTTTTTTTCTTTCTCTCTATTTTAAAAGAGGTTTTGGAGCATTCTTGTTCCGTCTACCTCAGTGTGAATGTTGCTATCTCTGCTGCCTAATGGCAACGACAATTGGAACCACGATAAGGCGTTCTGGCAATAAAACTCAAAAGATTCAGCAGGGCAGGCAAATTGCTTGTTGCTGCTTTGATTTTAAACATATCTGTTCAGCCAGGCTTCGTTTCGGAGGGAGAAGCAAAGGAACAAATGAGTTTGAAGAAAGAGAATATCGAAAGAAAAAATGAAAAGTTAGAAACTGTAGATTTACGAAATCCAGGGAAATGCAAAGAATAGACCATAGTGGACGATTGAAGATTTGGTGTCGCTCGATATCTTTGAGTTCATTTTGACAGGGTCGTAGTAGAATTAAGGGACATATGAAGTTGAATCCTCAGGACCTATAATAGGCGTTTTTTGACATTTGATACAATTTCACTTCTTTTCACTTCTTTTCACTTCTTTTCACTTCTTTTCACTTCTTTTCACTTTTTCACTTCAAAAGGGGCGATAATTCCACGCCTGATACTCTACGGAACGATATCCATGACCAGGTTATAGCGTCCAGTTAACCTCATAAACCAATTTTGCATTTTGACCTCAGAATTGATACTCACATTCCAATACTGCTTCTTTACACATTTTATTCCCAAACTTCCTATAACTTACAATTTTGGAAGCTTAGGGTCTGTTGATGACATCTTCCCACTGAATGATCTACCCAATGCCCCATTCGGACCAAACACCTTAGTGTGTGTAAGTTACCACCTTCCGAACTTCTAAAAATCGCTATAATGACACGAGTTTCAGTTCTATTTTCACCCCAAAAGTCGATCTCCCAAAAGTAATCTAAACTCCCTCCTTGAATATCTGACCAACTGAGGCCAAGAATACGGACCATAATATCACCGGCTCCACAGACACAGCCCTTCACAGCTTCAGTCAGTACTTAACATGAAAATTGTGCAAAGTGCTCCCACACAGCACTTTCTATAACAAAGAAAGACTTTCAGACCAATATTTCCAGATCAGACCAACAGTTCCTGACCACCAGTCCAACATTTCCCACATTAGTCCAACATTTCTGACAGTCAGACCAAAAATTCACACCCAATTGTACCCCTAGTTGTCCACCGCATACGACCGCACCCTCAGGAACTTGAATGACTTCTCGTTCCTCAAGGAAAAGTCCACATGCTCGCCCTCGCGGTCGTCTTCCGGAAACATTTTCTTCCGTATGGCGTAGTACCGCATCCACGCCAACTTGTTGTGCCGCGTCGTCCCACCTACGTGCCCCACCTTGAACCGGTAGAAAAATGTGTAGTACGGCACTGACCCCGAGTCCACGCGCACCTCCACCTCTCCCTCTGTCGAAATGGTCCACGTGCCTTGGAAAATGCGGTGCGGCTGTGCTGTGGCGTGGTTCACGTCAAGCTCCGGGTTCGCCAAAAGACACCCAAGTGTGTTTTCTCGCAGAAGCTGAGGAACAACTTTGGTCGGCTCCAACGTGGTCAATGCCATCACACAGCGGCCCTGCGGATAGAACCGGAGAAACCGGTAGTACGTGATGGTGCGCACTGGGTTTGTCCAGCTCAGCGAGAACTCAGGGCGTGCTCCCTCACTGTAGTAGTTGACCACACTGATGTAGCAGCCCAAGAACTTGACGAACGGCCGGTCGTGCAAAAGCGTTTTCCACGAGTTGTTGTATGCTGGTAGTAGCGCCAGCGGGTCTGAGGGGACGGGCAATTCCCCAATTCCGTGGCTGATTCTGTTATCATGTCCTCTGGAGATTACGTTCTCTTCGTACACCTGTTTCGGGAACACGAGGTAGCACATGCGGCTCCAGAGCTCCGAGGACGCAAACGCTAGGTACGCGTGTTTTTTGCACGTCACGCCAAACGAAAACCACAGCTCGGGGTCTGACGAAACAACTATGTCTAGAACGTGCACCCAGATCTCGTTCGGAAGCTTTATGAGGGGCAGAACCAGCCCCAAATCAACAACGCGGTCCTCGCCGCCAATGTCCATGCTGGCAAACTTTATGGCCATGTGTGACTCGTCGTAATGGTCCGGGTTGTTCGGGTCGGGCGCATGGGCCTCTTCCAGCTCAAACAGCGCTAGAAGCTCGTCCACATTGATACTGCGCAATAGCAGCTGGTCGATTTTCTTGGAAAAGTTCTTCCCGTGCTCCTGCTTCAACTTCTGCACCGCCTGGGGCACCTTCTGCTGCCGGTACAATAGGTCGATGCGACTGTTGAGCTTGAACGCTTCTCTGTAGTATTTCACTGCATCCGACATCAGGCCGTGCAGTTCTTTCTCCATGGCCAACTCAAAAAGCTCCATGGCCTTCAAGTTGGCGCCGGAGTCTGGGGCTTCTGAAAGAGTAGCCATAGTGGAGTGTAGATAAATGAGATCGGATAAGTAGGGAAAAAGGAAGGAAAAAGAAGGAAAAAGGAAGAAAAAAAAAGAATACCTACTTCATGACACAGTTTCAATTCGTCTTTTGGCTTTGGCTGAATTTCCGGTTTTGGTGTTTTTCTTGGATTTGGTTGATCTGGGTGATCTGGGTGATTTGGGCCTTATCAGTGGTGCGCACTCTTACCGTGGAGATTTATCACACTCATAGGTGAAAAGAAGATTGGGAAATTGATTAAGATGGAAATCCTGAAATGGAAGTTTTCAAAGTATTTTTCCAATTGCTTAGTTGCAAAATCTCGGTTTTCCTTGCTGGATCACACGAGCTCTAGTTCCAGCCTGGTCAGCATTAGAGACTTAGAAACAGAAAAAGAAGAGGAACCAAAGGAAAAGAACAGGATGGTGAAAGGTTTTCAAAGAGATTCAGAACGGATCAATTTAGGGAGATCGAGGAGACAGAAGTATCAAAGACTTTTTAAACACATTTGGGATCATTGGAGGTCGATTCATTTTGATTAGACTCAGACGAAAAGAGCACGTCTAAAGATCCAGACCCAGAACAAAATTCCAACGAAGAATGAAGCATAATGTTCATTGAAGATCGAATCAGGAACAAATTACAAAGTTCAGTGTCAGTCACCCACGATCGAAGACTCATGTTTCTCTTCTCAAATCAAGACTCAGACACTCATTCAACGAGCCAACATTAGAATCTATTTCTGCTCACATTGAACACTGCTCTGGTCATTCAACGGCATATCATCAAGCATTCATTTCAACAGCTCGTTCTAAATACTTTTCCACTTCAACGACTCACAGATGTGCCATTTGAAAGACACCCTTCGAGCGACTCATGAAACACCCAACAATTATTTTCAGCATCCGAACGCCTCTGAGCGACCCAAACGTCAGACTCATCATCTGATGGCTTTTGATGACTCACCTCGAGAAGTCTTCACCTCAATTCTTCAACTTATTTGAAGTCACTTCTTCAACTCAACACATCAACACCTCATTAATACTTTTTTCCTTAGAACAACACCACTCCAATGCCGCTGCCCTTGTCGGAAACCTGCCTCGACACAGGATCAATGCCTCCATCGATAGGCTTCACACGGTAGTTGAAGAGGTAGTAGTTGAGGAGTCCGTCACCGCTGCCAAACTTGGCTTCCTTGATGAAAAGCGGGTTGTCCTGGCACGTCAATGCGTTGAACACATCCACATCGAACTGTTTTGCTGTAATGAGCGCATCGGTGATCAAAGCATTCAACCGTTGTGCGTATCCGTCTGTTTCAGCACTCTCCGACGCATAGTAGTAGAGATAGGCAATCCCGAGCTCGTTGTGGGTCGGATGGTTCAACACCGTGAACGGAAGCAAGTAGTACAGGAAGAAGTCTGTGATTTTCCCCTCTTGTTCCACCACATACGTCTTGATCACGTCGCTACCGTACTCTCCACCCAAAAGCCAGTGGGCCAACTCATTTTTGGTGAAAATCTGCACCAAGTCAAACCGTTTCTGGAACCGGTGCAAGAGTTCGTGCACAGAGTCCAAGTCGGCCATTTCCATGCGGCGAAGTCCCGGGGTTTTCGTCGCATTGGGCAATGCATAGTTGGCCACCATACTGGCCTTTGTTCTGTCCACCGGCAAGTGCGAGAAGCCGACATCGTGCAATTTGGACCAGTTGAGCGGCCTGTGTGTATAGCGACACGAAGCCAACGGCGAAGGAAGCACGATTCCTGCCGTATAAAGAGCCTGCCAGATGTTCTGCTTATTGACGCGTCTGGTGATCTCCTTGATCAAAACAGGCGTCAAGCGCTTGCTGCGCAACTTCTTGTGGATGCACAAAAAGTTGATTTCCACACTGGCGATGGTGTTGTCGGAGCGAGTGAGTTGTAAAGTGACCGGGACTGCTGCTATGAAAGCAACCAACTTCCCAGTAGTTTTCACACGAACTCCCACGTGCCAATCTTTTCTCCATCCTGGCGGTTTCAACGCCCATTTGAAGAAATCGTGCAGGTACTTGAACCGGAAGGTAGCATCCTGGTCTTCCACGTAGTGTTCGTACAAGAGAGTGTAAACTTCGTCCAAATCGCTTGAACTTTCCACATCGATGGTGCTCCACTCGAAATCGCCCAAGAGCGGCAAAGGCGAGTCTGGAACGTCCTCAGGCGTCTTGGTGGCGTCTATGGGGCCTTCAGCACTGACCACCTCGTCCAAGCTCGGCACCGGCTGAGTTTTCCAGAATTTGTAGTCTTTCATTTGCTTCTGCTGCGCCTCGTTGAGCACTTCCCCCATTGAGATGAGTTTCAAGAGCTCCTCGATCAGTTTGGGTTTGTCCATGTTGTCGACTTGTAGATGGTTTGGGTGCAGGGCAGAGAGAAGAGGAGAAGGGAAGAAAGAAGGGAGGAACGAGAGGAAGAACGAAAGGAAAATGAAAAAAAAAAAAAAAAAGAACTAGAAAAGTATTTGAGAAAGAAATAAATACAAAAAAGAGGGGATGAGAGGATAATGGGAAGTTTCAGTTTGTCTTGCTTGACTGGAATCTGATAGAGGTCGTCTGGCTGATCTGCGAATTACGGAACACCAATAAGAGGAGGAGAGAGAAGACAAAGAAGGAAGAAGAAAAAAAAAGAAGAAAAGAAAGAGGAAGTTCGGAATAATGGAAATAGGCAAAAGTTCCTTTGAGACTGAAATGGAAGTATTTGGAATTTAGATGATATTACTGAATAACTGTCTGGGATTTGTCTCAGGTGAAGAAGAGTGGCACATTCTCCTTCACTCCAGAAGTCAGGCCAAGTTGGAAAATTGAAAAATTTAAAAAATGAGAAGTATGGAATGATAGAGCTCATTTTGATCCATAAATCCTCTACTCTATGCCATGTATTGTGGAGTTTATTGACTCATCTTCCTCATAGTAAAGCAAGGCTCTTGATATCATAGAGACCAACTGAACTGAAACAAATAACTTACAAAAAACCATTTTTTGATCCCTCTCGAGCACAATTCAACTGTCCTAAGCGATCTCCCATCTGCCAGTGTACGACTTAGCAGACATCTTCACTGCCTTTGGACTGTCCAGAACATCTTCAGCCTAGCACTTATTCAGCCGGGCCATTAAATGAATGTGATTGAAAAAAATAAAGAAATTCTGTTCCAGGGAGTCATTATTGAGGTGAGTCACTATTGAGTTTATTTCTATTGAATCTATTCTCTGAATGGTTTGGCTTTTCTGAGGTTAGTCTTGAGGTTAGTCTACTGACATTGGTCTCTCTATAGTATTTATTCGCTCAGTTCGTACTTATAAATCTTAGTTTTTTTGAATTCTTGAGATCTACCTATGAAATTGGCCCTACAATTTGATTTTTTCTTTTTCTGCTTTTTTTTTTTTTTGCAATACTCTTCCGTACTCATCTACGTCTCTATGTGCTCCATGCTTACCTGACACACACCAGAGATGCAACACAATTTCAAAGTAAAAAAAGAAAGAAAATCCCTATTAGCATCCCTTTACTCCAATAAATTTGGCTTTTTATTCTCTTTTTCTTTTTTCTTCTCTTCTTTGCTTTTCTTTTTCTCCAATCTCTACCTTCTCCTCTGGTCCTACATTTCGCACCCAGATCAAGTGCTACTTCTGGTAAGTACTACAGATCTTCTATCTTCACCACTGATTCCACTGACAAAATGGTGTTACACAAAAACAAGTGGGACCACAAAGCCAAAATCGCCTACCTCAAGAAACACGGCCTCACCAGAGGAAAAGTGCAGCCGGAAATCACACCGAAATGGTCTTCCAAGAAGACTACGCAGTCAGCGAGAACTGTCTACTTCGACGACTCCGACAGTGAGTGGGACTCCGAGGACGAGGCGCTTCTCAACCACTTCTACCCGGAAATCGCCGAGCAAGAGCTCTCCGAGGACCAGAAGAAGAAAATCAAGAGACAGATCGTCAATGGACTTCGACAGAAGGCACAGGAAGAAAACACGGAGGAAACCGAAAATAACGACGGAGAGGAGGAAACAAAGTCCGAGGATGAAATGGGAGGCATCTATTTGGGCACAGAGCCCGAAAACGCCGACGACGAGATCGATCTTCCTGACTTGGAGGCACGAATCAGCGATTTCGTCGTTACAGACATGGCCAAGACGAAAAACCGCCGGATGTTGAAAAACAAGATCCTGGACAGTCTATTGACGGACTACGGCATCGAGAGCTACCTGGATACAGTGAAAAGCACCGACTACAACAAGCTCAAGCAAGACCGAAAAGATGTGGACAAACTCACAGCGGATGAGTTGCACGGGTTCCGCATTGGGCAGCCTGGCAAGAGCACAAGCCCTTTTATCCGTACGCTCACAGACAGCGAGCTTCAGGAGCACGCCGAGAGATCGAAAAAGCTCGAAAGTGCCAAACTCTACGAGCTGATGAAGAGGAGGTTTGGAGACGCTGCGCCCAAGGCGAAAGTGTTGGAAATCAACAACTTCAACGCTGACGATAAGCGTCTGATGGCGGTTTTGAACCTGAAACTCACGCACACCGAGGAGAAGAACACATTGAACGATGATCTCGACTTACTACTTGGCAAACAAGAACACCACGAGAATGTTACAAGCACACCTGCAGACTTGGACCTGCTACTACAGCAGGCTGCCAGGGGGGAGATTTTGGTGGAGAAAAAAACGACCAACACAGTGGGACACCATGCGTCCAAGGCAGACGAGGACTTCCTTGATGATTTGCTTGGTTAGGGAGTTTTTAAAGAAAAGAGATTTGATAAGAGAACTGTTTTGTGTATTGGATCTTTGCTGGAATGGGTAAGGAGATTGAGCTGCAAACCGAGGAACTCAATTCATCACTGAGTCAACTATCATTAAGTCAACTGCCACTTATCATTTAAGAGTACGATGCATGCTCTAATTCCGGCACATCTTCAGGCTTCAGTTTGAGTTGCTACTGAGGAGAAATTCACAGAGCTGAGTTGCACATATGAAGATTCCCTGTGGTTTAGCAGATGATTGAGTTCTGCCTTCCACAATTGAAACTTGGCTGCTTTGTGAGTTGTACAATTCATGATTCAATTTATGTGATCACCACACCTTAAGTGCTGTGATATGACTAGCACTTACTATTGTTTCTGCTGATTTGTCTTTTCCATTACAGCTTTTCCATTTCAACTTTTTTTTTCCAGGTTAAGACTGCTAATTCGCTCTGGCTTTTTCGTGCGCACTGAAGAGAAGAACCGAAGTCAGAGGAATCAGAGAATCAGAAAATCAAGAAAGCACAGATTTGAAATTTCGCCAAAAACGGAAAATCACAATCTTTCTCCTCTTTTCTAATTTCTACTTTTTTCGTTTTTCTCCTGTTTTCTTTCTTCTTTCTTGCTTCTGGGTCCCACCTGCACACAGCATAAGAATTTTTATAGCCATCGCGATGTGCGATGCTACACTACTAGCATGATTTCCTCCAGTTGCTGGGTCCCTCGGGGATTTGCCTCGGAATTCCCCGAGAAATACGAGTTGGACGACGCCGAGATGGAGCGAATCACGCAAATGGCCAAACTCGAATTGGACGACGCAAGAGATGACTTGGAACTGGCCAAAAAGGGTTTATCCGACTTATCCACCCAGGTGGAGATCGATGACGACCTCAAAGAGTACGATTTGGAGAACTACGACGACGAGGATGCAGACAATGCCGAGAAAATCACCATGTTCCCCGGCTTGGCTGCTACAGATGCAACTTTCCAGGAATCCGAAGGTGATGCGTACCTTTCGCTTCCGACGGAGTTGGAGCAGCAGGAAGAAAAACAGGAGTTGCAGGTTTATCCGACTGACAACTTGGTTTTGGCTACGCGCACAGAAGACGACATTTCGTACTTGGACGTGTATGTTTACGACGACGGAGCAGGTGCACCAGAAGGCAGCAACGAGGAGGAAGCAGACAAATTAGACGCCGACGTGGCCAAAGGGTTGGTGCGAGAATCCAACTTGTACGTGCACCACGACTTGATGTTGCCAGCATTCCCGCTTTGCGTGGAATGGATCAACTTCCGTCCTGGAACCTCCAACGCCGACAACATCGGCAACTTTGCCGCCATCGGAACGTTCGACCCGCAGATCGAGATCTGGAACTTGGACTGCGTGGACAAGGCGTTTCCAGACATGATCTTGGGCGAGCCACAGCAGAACTCTATGGCTTCGTTATCCAAGAAGAAGAAAAAGAAGAAGTCCAAGGGGCACGTGACCACCCACCACACCGACGCAGTGTTGTCGTTGGCACACAACAGAAACCACCGCAGTGTTTTGGCGTCGACTTCCGCCGATACTACTGTGAAATTGTGGGATTTGGCTGGAGGAAACGCCGTGAGGTCGTTGAACTCCGTACACCAGGGCAAAACCGTGTCGTCGTCGCAGTGGCACGGCAAGGAGGCGGCTATTTTGCTCACAGGAGGCTACAACGGCGCCTGTGCGGTCTCGGACGTCAGAATTTCCAGCGAAAACGACATGTCCAAGTCATTTTTCGTGGGCAACGGGCAGGAGGTCGAGAGCGTGCGGTGGGGAGCCAGGGACGAGCTCTTCTACTGCGGAACAGACAACGGAAACGTCTACTGCTTCGATGTTCGTGTTCAGGACAAGCCAGTATGGACATTGCATGCTCACGATCTGGGCATTTCGTCTTTGGACGTCAACGCCAACGTGGACGGTATGTTGGTGACGTCAGCGATGAACGACAAGGTGGTGAAATTGTGGAAGTGCCCCGAGGGCAGCGGGCCTTCGATGGTGTTGTCGCGTGACTTTGGCGTAGGAAACGTGTTGACCACTTCGTTTGCTGGCGACCTTGAAGTTGCAGGAAACCTCACTGTGGGAGGAGTGGCTGGAGCGTTGAAGATGTGGGATGCATTTTCCAACCGCGCGGTGCGTGGGTCGTTCAAGGACGAATTGAAGGAATTGCAGAGGAGAGCTCGGGAGGATGCAACCAGTGTGGGTCGTGCGTCGAGAATCGCCCGTAAGTACCAGGCTGGCGGTGAGACTGTGATGACGGTCGAGGCCGGAAGCATGGAAAACGATTCCGAGGAGGAGGATGGAGAGGACGATGAAGAAGCCGATGAAGAGGAGATGGAGGTGGAGGAGTGATGGACGGGATGTATAATACACAGCATGGAAAGAGAAGGAGAGAGAAAGAGAAAGAGAAGAGAGAAAGAGAAAGAGAGAGAGATGGAAGAGAGAAGAGAACTGTAGAAGGAAATGTAAGAGGTTGAAGTGAATACTGGGAACTGTGAGTACTCAGTTCTATGGCAGGAAGCAGCAAGTCAATATGAAAGGCAGTAAGTGTGAAATGAAATACTGCGACACGCTGGATATAGAAGAAAGAGAATAAGCAGTTCGAGAATTGAGTCTATGAATTTTGTTCTCTAGCCAAAATTTGTAGAGGGCGAGGTGTTCTTAGCAGCTCTCCATGTGTGGTTAGCAAATGAGCATTACAGGAGTTCTAAGACGAAAAGATATGAAGAAGAACAGAAAAGGAATGGAGAATACAAAAAAAGGAGTGATCTTATTATCTTTTTTCTATTATCCCTCAGAGACTTGTTAGGGAGTGGAGTGTCCTTATAGCAGTATGTGAGACTCCATCTCAACATTGGAGACAATTGCAGAGCTGAGAGGTTCAAAAAAAGAAAAACATAGTACGAAAAAGAAAAGAAGAGCTGTTAGAAATGTAGTATTAAGTTCAGAATAGCTTGCTTTCAAGAGAACAGCTTTGTTATTCACGCTGTTCGGTGCGTCCTACTACAGTGGAGCAGACGGAACAAACTGGTTCACCGAACTACCGTAGACTGTTGTGAATGTCAAAAATTTCACCCGGAAAGATGAATTTAGATTGTCAAGCGAGAAATCAGACAAGTATGATCTATGATTTCCTGATAGAAAGGCCTGATCATTAGTCTGGCAATGACTAAGAAAGAAAGAAAGAAATAAGATAACGAAAGAAAATCAGCACAATACCTAATCTACTACAAAGTGGTCAATTCATTGCAAGGCTAGTTATCTGTGAGGACAGACAGAGAACAAGAAAAGGCCACATTGTCTTCAGGAAAAGAGCAAAAAACAGAAACTAAGGGAAGACTGAAACACAGAAACGACACATAAAAGAGAAGAAAACTACCAAAAGAGAAAGTGATAGAGGGGACATCACCAGTGACCGCAGTACTGGAAGGCTACGCACAGAACAACATACTGGTAACAGCAGAGTTTTTTATAAAAGTAATCTTTTTTTTAAAAAAACAGACAACCCACCCAAAAGCAACTTCCACTGCCAAACTCCTCTAACAATTCAAATCCTGTTCTCCTCTTTTTTTTTTGCCAACTATACAACTACCAATATCACCAGCCACTGGCGGAGGTACGGGTGTCACCACTACTCACTACACCTCCTTATACAACCACCAGCCATCATGCCCAGGTTGGAAGAATGGGAAATTAAAAAGTATTGGGAGATCTTCCAAGGTCTCAAGCCGGAAGACAACAAATTGACCGGAGATAAAGTTGCGCCCGTACTTAAAAACTCCAGGTTATCAGACTCACAATTATCCCAGATATGGGACTTGTCAGATATTGACGCAGACGGCCGTTTGGACTTCGAAGAGTTCTGTATCACGATGCGGGTGATCTTTGACGTGGTCAATGGCAGTATCAGTGAAGTTCCTGACGAATTACCCGGGTGGTTAGTGCCTCTGTCGAAAGCACACTTGATCCAGGCCAACAAGGCGGTTGCAACGGGTACAAACGCAGGAAACGATGACGATGACGATTTTCTCTCGGACGACTTTGACTGGTACATTTCGCCGACCGATCGACTGACGTACGAGGCCATTTACAACTCCAACTGCGATGGGTACGGAAGGGTCCGTTTTGAGCTGTTGGATGGCTTGTACCGCACACTTAAACGGGTACCACGGCTGGATATTCTGTCGGCGTGGAACTTGGTCAACCCGAAATCGTTCGAGACCATAGACAAGGACCAGGTGTTGGTTTTTCTCCATATTTTGAACCAGAGAGAGAACGGCAAGCGGATTCCACGCGGAGTGCCAGCTTCGTTGCGTGCGACATTCTCCAAAGAAACACCGAAGTACGACTTGAGTGTCAAGCCGGTGACGGAGCCCTCTGCGAACAACAAGACCGCATTCGGCACAAACTACTTGAACAAGATCGGCCAGGGCCACCAGACAGAAAAGGGCACGGATTTCTCGGTGACAGAAGGCACCGACTGGGAAGTTGTGCGTTTAAGGCGCGAGTTGGCTGGCTTGGAGCGGTTGTTGGAGCAGGCACAGCAGGAGGCCCAGAATCCAGATGGAGAAAGTGCTGTGATCAAGTTTGAGTTCGAGCAGTTGTTGAAGTACAAACAGGAGCAGTTGCGCGAGTTGCAGGCGATGCCTGCGGCTGACAAGGACTTGGCAGATGTTCGGAACGACGTGGAGTTGATAGCATCACAGGTGCAGACGTTGGAGGAGTTTTTGGGCACCAAGGAGCGGGAGTTGGCGCTGTTGCGAGAAGAGCTTGCGAGTGTGTAAGGAGAGAAAAGTAGGAGGAAAAGAAGAGAGAAGAGGAAGTGTTGGGACGCTGGACGAAAGTGTGTAGGAGAGAATACAGGATGAGTAGCTTGAAAGGAGCAATTAATGTTAGATTAAGACAGAGTAGAGGTATGAAACAAATGTGAAAGAGTAGCAGAATGTCAAGTGGGTGATTAATGAGCCATAAAGAAGGTAAGATTAGAGATAGAGATCTAAGTTGCATTTGTTTCTTGGAACATTAGAGGATGAATATACGGGTCAACACAAATGAACAGCAAGTTGTGTTGGCTACGGATCTTGAAATTCTCCTAAATCTCACCACAGTTCTTGACGAAGCATGAGCCCCTATGTTCACAATACTGTTTTGTAGAATAATATGACCAAAACGTATTGATGATTTGTGATGATTTGGATTGATTTGTATTGATTTGTATTGATTTGTATTGGTGGTATTGGTACTGATACTGATACTGATACTGATACTGATACTGATACTGATACTGATACTGATACTGATACTGATACTGATACTGATACTGATACTGATACTGATACTGATACTGATACTGATACTGATACTGATACTGATACTGATACTGATTGCTGTAATCGTTCTCCTAATTTTTTTCTTTTCAGATGTTTCAATTCTTTGGGTCTTTCGATTTTCTGATCATCGTCTCCTGATCTCTCGGCTCATCTGATTTCTTTGGCTCGCTCCCCTTCTACAACACTATACTTTCTCATGATATTCTCATGACAGTCTCATGGTGACTCCTCACGATTGTTCATGTTTTCGCATGGTCCTATGTTAATCCACAACGACTCAATGACTCATGATGCCCATGTATCTAGTACAACTTGGTCGTATCGAGACCCGATCCCATGGTGTGCTATGCAGATGCCTACTTCTTCTCCTCCTCCTGCTGGGGCTCCGGCTCCGGCGTGGGCAACTTGAACGACTCAGGCGTGAAGTCCTGGCCCTCGCCAACCTGCTCCCACACTGACGAACCCACAGTGAAGTTTCTCCACGCTTGCGTCAATTCCAATGGCTCGTACACCACTCTCTTCTTTTCTTCGTCGTAACGCACCTCCGTGTAACCTGTAGTAGGGAAATCTTTTCTCAAAGGGTGGCCCTCAAAGCCGTAATCGGTCATGATGCGTCTCAAGTCTGGGTGGCCTTCGAAAAACACTCCAAACAAGTCGTACGTCTCTCTTTCGTACCAGTTAGCGCCCTGGAAAATTGGAACCACCGAAGGAACTGCCGATGTCTCGGATGCGTACGTTTTCACCCGGATTCTGGAGTTGTGTCTCACACTCAACAAATTGTACACCACATCGAAACGGTTCTGGCGCGAGGGGTAGTCTGCTGCCGTCACGTCCATACAGGCCTTGAACTGAGCAGGGGTATGGTTTTTCAAAAACACCATCACTGGTCTAACCGCCGATGGAGCCACATAAACAGTCAACTCATCTTTCCACACAGAAAATTGCTGGATATACTTGGGCATACATGACATCACGTACGTACCGAACTTGTGCAACTCTTCCGATACTTCTCTATACTTTTCAGCAGGGTTAACCAATGGAACCTGCAATGGCGCGTTGGACTTTCTTGGTAGTTCATTAACATTGACCAAGGGCTCTTCCAGGTTTCTCAAACGGGTGGAAATCCCAAACCCTCTCGAAATCACACGCGCACGTGACACGGCGCCCGCCACTGTGCTGACTATTCTAGGGTTTCTGGCCAACATGAGAAGAAGATGGAGGTTTTTGGTGTGCAGATATGTAATTGTGCGGATACGATTGGAGGAGGCCTGGTGCACGGGTGTAGGCGGGGGATGGATGCAGTAGGAAGGGAAGGAGGAGGGAGAAAAGAGGGAAAGAGAAGAAAGTGAGAGTGAAAAAGAGAAAGTAAAAAATGTGAATAGCGAAATATGCGATTGTGTAAGCATAGGAGTTTGGAGAGGTGGAGATGTGGAAGTTCAAACAGGTGGAATCTTTATATGTTGGTGCGAATTGACATCGCAGTGCTGGATGAAATAGTAAGTAGAAGTGAGAATGAAGAACTAAAGAGAAATGAGAACTAAGTATAAATGAAAACTAAGTATAAATGAAAATGAGGTGAAACTGTCTTAATGAAAGGATCAGTAGAGAGAATCACGATTTCTGGTACTCTTTTACAGCGGGAATTGCACACCTGAATGTTCTTCCCTGAGCTATTGGAGTGGAAGGGCCAGACTGGCCGTTCGGTAGGCATTTTCATGGTAGCAAAAATAGAGCAATTGAGAAAAACCAATTACAAATCAGCTCTTTTGACATATAGAAGTGTTGTCGTTTTGAGTTTGCAGGTTCAGCGATTTGTGAGACTAGTACAACAAGACAAGGAGCTCAAAACACGAACCGGAGAAACGAAAATCACGTTCCAAAGACTGTAGAGTGAAAATGCATCTAATTTGAGTGTGCTGTGATACACGGAAACAGTCAATGTTCAGTCAACCAGTTGCTTCCTATACTCTCACAGAGCATCTTCACAAAACACATATCTCCAACAAAAATGCGTTGAAAAAAAAGAAAAATGGAAAACTGGACAAGACTAGCAGACCAAAGAGTCACAAACGCAAATCATGATGCACTGATCAACACTCGAAGCGATATACACATGACGTGAATCAGTACTTCCTGCTCGAACATCATTTCTATAGAGTTATTGAAGACTCATGGCCCAGCATTAAAGACGCTACAATCTCGAAAAGCAGGTGGAAATTTTATGACTATAGCAACGATGAATTGATAAAGCTTACTTTGGGCCAATTAGACCTCTCCTCAACTATTGAAGCGGTGAGTTGCTATCTTTTTTTTTTTTTTCAAACACATTTATTGGGACTCAGACCTAAGGTCATTAAGTCCCGCTATAATAAGCTAAAAGTTTCTGTAAGATACGCTGCCTTCATCATTAGAACTCTCACCATCCAACTAGGCACTCCGCCTAAGACCGGCTATGGAGATCTCCACCGGTCAACAGGCTCTATCACGGCACAAGTATTGGACAGACATCTGCCCAATAGTAGCGTAAATAAAACTGAGAACTGTATGCCATAAGGTCCCGGGCTGACGCATTTGCGCAGTCTCGGAGGGCGGCATCCATCTCTTCCTCGGTAAAGTCTTGCTCAAGTTTGGTCATCTGCTCAGAGGTGAGACGTGATGACACTCCAGCTAGATAGCTGGTTGTGGCAGTCTTTGAGAGCATAAGGATTGGTTCATAGAGGGACTGATAGTATTGGGTAACCAACAGGATCATATCCCCGCCTTGGTGGTGCTTACTTGGAAGAGTCTTCTTCTCTCCTAAGGTCTGATTGGAGGTACTGAGGAAACTGCTCTGAACATGGAGGAAAACTGCTCTGAACACGGAGGAATCCGAAGAAAAATCATTGGATGTCATCAGTTCAGGACAAACCATGAGTCCAATTGTGAATCGAATGCTTTTACACGAGAGTGGCATCGCATTCAGCGTCCTCATGAAATCAGACTATCAACAAAATGTCAATCTTCCCGTGAAAGAATGTGAAGTTATGGGAAGAACGACTTACCCGAGTTTGTGTCACCAGCCCAGAAGCCACATTTTGATAAAAAGCAAAGTGCTCAAATTGTAGAACTCGTTTGGTTCTGAGTTTTCCATGCTACAGCTATCAAGTCTGAGTAGTCAAAAGTGATACTCAAAAGTGATACTCAAAAGTCTAACATGTTCAGCAAGGAAAGAGAGGAGATATCATTTGGAAGGACCGTTTTGGAGAATTGAAGACACGATACTCAAATGGCTGTTGGAGAAAGAGAAGCTGAGGCTTACTGCCTGTCTCGGTCTGGAAAAAAAAACTCACTAGAACTGATCAAAAAGGAGTGACACTCAGAGTTTAGAGCCAAGATGGTCAAACCAGTGAGAAGTGATGTGAGCTGATTTCTATTCTCCTTATGATATTTTAGGCTCTGGTGGAGGCGAGTGTTGTTTATGTGCTGAGGACCGTCGAATATATTCATCGAAAATGGCTGAGAACTCAATGGTTATTTAAACTTTCCTTTGAATGTTGCATAAGAAAGTAATGCAGCACAGAAGATATTTCTTGCCTTGAGTGATATGGTTGGGAAATTCACGAGGTATTTCTGTTGGCTCGGTTCGGGCTTAAAGGTTCGAAAAAGAAAAATGAACAAATAGCTATGACTCAGAGGACTCTAGTACCAGCAAAATACAAGGAAAACAATTTTAACCAACTCAGTAACTCAGTTTTATTGCTTTCACTAGAACACTTGAAGTGTGGTTGCTTCCCCCTCAAGGAAGTCGAACCCCTTTGCAGTACAGAGGGAGCAATATTTGAACACACAACAGTAAAAGTCCTGCTCTTGTCATTGAAATTCTTTTTCTTGGAAATTTTGGACATGGAAAAAGTATCATCTAGAATCGAGATTCTAACCCAATTTAGGAGCCAGACAGAAAGCGCTTTGTCAAGATAACATGAATAAACGCCATGAAGAAAACCAAAAGCTTAAAGTCTAAATAATGGGATGAATGCTATTAAAAGGAAGACGCTGGTCATTGAAGTTTGCGTACCGGAGATAGCCATAACTTGAAGAAGCGAAAAACTTATAAAGCGCAAAACCAAGAGCAACCCCCGGTACTTGGTGAACTCAACGGATTCTAGAACTTTGGATTTCCCAAAACTATAGAAGTCCTGAAATCTCTAGAACTCAAAGAACACAAAAAACGCAGCCCCTAAATCCTAAAGTCAAACCTCAAAAGTCTTCTACCACACCAACCCTACAAGTCATAGCCCCTTTCTATATTATTTCTTGTAGTTAACTCAGTTCCGCAAAATGACACATCCTTATTTGAATGTGCTTTTGAAGATATTCTCAATAGCGGTTCTTTATTCCTTTCCACCAAACAATTTTCTAAAACCCAAGTTCACCGTCTAATATTCTGGTTCTCTTCGGCTGAAGCTTATGCATGCGGTAACCCGGCTACGATATCTGATCTGTCAACATAGTGTTTCTGCCCGGGTGTGGTATAATTTTCTATCAGAATAGCTAATCGCTAATCAGCACTAGCCCGGGAGAAATCGGGGGCTGCTTTGTAACCAATGAAAGCCAGGCGGAATTTATTAAACAATAATCAGTTACCCGGGTGCACTCGCTTGCGTCTATACTTGGAGATCGACAATCTAATAAAGTGACACACAATCAACAGATCAGCCAGGTTCAATCCGAGATCACGAAAAGGGGGGTTACAAAACCGAAATAACATACCAACCTCCATACTAATTTCAAGTACCTCAATTGAAAACCAAATAAGTCAAACCTGTGGCTTATCTGTGTTTCGGTATGGGGTAGGACTAAAGAGGCTCGGCAGTAAGGATCTGCTAATCCGACACAAAGTCAACATCGGAGGTGATGGCCCGCAAGATCGGCCACAATAGCGAGCGTAAATCTTCGATTCCTTATTTCGCTGGTTGACCTAATTTTTCGGTTAGCGGGTCAACATGCATTTGACATGATGTTGTACACATAACCGTTTAAATGGAGGCTTAAAAATTCCAACCGTGGCACTGCATATCCACTGCTGGCCAATTGAACAAAAAAGTAAAGTAGTGCTGGAGTCGCCATTTTATATGTTATAGTAATAGAAGGCTAGATGCCCTCGCCAACCGAAACGAGCGACGCAGGGAGCATCTCGGTGCTCGCAACAGATGCGCAATACTCTCGAGGATTTGCGAAAGATGCTCGCCTTGTAGACTGCATATTTCAAGGCATAATGCGCATGCATAAATATACGATTCAATGGGCGTCGAGGGTTTCACCAAAAGGGGAGAATCGATGCTTATGATTGGGTAGATTGCAAATGATCCATGGACCAATAAGCATTGTAATTACCTAAGCCAGGCAATGGTCCGTATATCTACCAAATGAGGAGAAGGCACAGCGCAACTCTAAATGCAAGTGCACCAAAGCGGAAACAGAAGCATGAGACACGTCTAGCAAACGGCAAGCATTGCATCGCGTCAGCATTTGAGCTTTAGTTTAGGCGATCATGGGATATGCATCTGAGTCTGCAGGGTGCTCACAAGTTTTGTCGTGTATAGAGAAACCACCGCTTATTCTGCACTTTTGCAACCCAGATAGACGATACGGCAACGAGAGTGGAAAAAAGGATCGGTAAGGGTAAACAAGAATTCACGGGAATCCCCACTAGACACTGTGTACACACCTTACTCTAGACTAACTCTAGCCTAAGCTAGGTAATTTAAAGAGCCCAGACCACATAAACGCCGTGCGGTCGCCTTCAGCAATCAGATACGATATGCAGGCGCCAAGTCTGTTTGAGAGAATGAAAAACTTGCAAGGAGACCGGAGGAGAAGTTTTTGTAGTTTTTGAACGTGACCATAATCTATATTTGTGAACAGAATCTGGAATGGTATATAGAAGCAAGAACAGACCTTGCATACTCTGTGGGGTGCATAAAGCATGGACTGTGTGGTAAGAGGACCGCGTGATGTGAGAACTGTCAGGCGAGGACTGCATGAACTGTGTGACATGCTCGACACATGCAGAAGATGCGTCAAGCGATATGCATATGGGCTCTTCGTCTGATGTCCTCCCTACGACGCGCAAAGGAGAAAATATTATTTAGAAAAGCCGACGGGCATAAGAATAGAATACGACTATTAGCAAAACTTTACTTCCAGCTGCGAACTACTAGTTATACCTTCTAATGTATTCACCTTTTGTGTGGCAAAATTGCGAGCCCTGCGGGGCGGGCGGGCGCGGAGTAGCGGGAGCACAAACTGCAGACGGCACATAATGCTCTATGAAGGGTAGCGGTAGATCGCTGCACCTCATCGTTCCATCGCAGGCACCGTGGAAAAAAAAAAGGCCATCTCATGCATATACGGTGCAACATAGAATTAACCAAATCAAATAGTGATTCCTGTGTGGATACATGTAATCCTGATATTTACAGTATCGCCCCATATGTGCATATTCCAATAAGTACTATGATGTAACAGATTCTAAAGTCAATTTGGCTATCACCCTGCAAGCATCCCAGATCGATTCTGCAGCTTTTGCGACTTGAAACCCTATGCGAGTATCCACAGAAATGCTAATAAAATATAGAGTAGAACAGATTATAAGACACGCATCAGTGTTTTTAAGCGGATTTTGAGTATATTTCACCAGTTGTAGTTGTTACATTTTACTCATTCATACTATGCGCAAAACACTAGTGAACCTCCACTGAAATCTCGTACTGCGTAAAAGCCATGCACGCTATACACACACCTTCGGGTCTTTACTACAAGCCTTCCGGCTGCGAAGTATTCGATAGATCGTTGACGATTCGGGTGAGTCCGAATGGCGCATCATGTATATACGGCATATATGGCGGGATCCATCTGCATGCCGGTTTCTTCCCGGCACATAACCCACGCCTCCCTCGCAACTCTGACGCACGCGTGCTGCATGCGCAGCGTCTGTGCCCTGTCCACATCCATGCGCCCTGCACATCCTCATCAATGCAAACGAACCAGTGACCTCGGCCACCTTAAAACTCCCGGAATGCCGAGTACCTTGTTTCTGCTCAGCTGTGTATATCCACCTGATTCAAATACTTCCATCTTTCTTTAACATACTTGAATCCCTAACTTTTCCAAGTACACTACAAAGTCATGAGTGCATCTACACATGGTTCCGTTCCAACGGGTGCAGCTCCTCCGGAAGGTCGTCGTCGTTCAAGACGTACCTATTCATGTGGACCATGCAAGCGTTACAAAATGAAATGTGACATGGAACTTCCATGTAGGCTGTGCCGCCTTGCAAAGAGAGATAATGAATGTTTGCTCAATCCACCTAATCCTCCGTCTGAAGAGGAGAAAACTCGCATTGCACGTCGACGCGGACGCAAACTGCGGCAACGTGATGCAGACGCAGACGCAAATGCAAAACGCAAGCGCAAATTGGCTACTTCGCGTGCACCCCCAATCCCCGCGTTTGCAGCAACCAATGGTGTTTTACTGCCACTGACCAGCCCATCTAACCCTCTGGTACTTTCTAATGGGTCATCACCTTTGCTGCTGGCAACCCTGAGCAGTGACGGTGATGTTCAGGCATCGATGCACGACGCTGCAACTGCAGCTGCAGCTCCAAACGCATCACTTGTTACGGTGCGTACATACACAGGCATAAACATCCACGGATTTGCATTTCTTAAAGAATACGCCAACGAATGCAAGGCAATACCAATTTCGGTGAAACCGGCAGTGATGTCGCGATGGCGTCAGTTAGTGAACACTACACCCAACCACGACATTGTGCGGTGGATGCAGCGGTACGGAATTTACGATCTGGCCGGAATTCACGAAGTGGTGGATGTAGCTAGTGTTACAAACGCTGCATATAGCATGAGAGCTCGGTTAAATTCCGACGTAATGTACGCAGCATTTGATAAGCACCTTTTGCAATGCATGGCACTTGCATGCGTTATCATCGCCGAAGGTGCAGCGATCGATGGTGCACTGCTGCAAGCACATCAATGGCTTGTACTTGCGCGTGATCTTCGCAACTCAACTGCTCCATTTGTACTGGTTGGTGATTGCATTTTCTTAACTCTGTGGATTGTTCAATGCAAAACTCCCCATATGGTGTTGAGCTCTTTGGCAGACTATCTGGTCCTTTTTGAACAGTATATGGCCACAATACTGCTTGCACACGGTTTTGTGGACCAAATTCATCGTGCAAATGTGTTGGTTCCGGATGATGTTTTCATTGCGTGTGCACGGGTTTGGCTGCTTGTGAAAATTCTCGAAACGGAAGTGAGTGTTTTACAGCCAAGCAATTCATATCAGTACAAATGGGCTGCACTCCAGGATACTGTTGTGCCAGACAGCCAAGTTATCAAACTCTTATACGGAGTTGATTTTATTGGCCCACTCGACGACTTCCTGGCATTTAATATTGCTATCGTGGCACTGAGCTACTATTTCCGCCGTTTTGAAAATGCCATTCTGCCTCGTGACGTGATCTATCAGTACTTGACACTCTACAGTGACTTTTGCACAAAACTCCAACCTGCAGCTGATCGTTTAACCAATGTGATGGCCTTGCAGCTTGATATAGCTGCATTGGACCAGTGCGGTGAGTGGATAGGTGCTACATCCATGTGCATGTTCTTACTGGTCCGGTGGCTCAGTATAGTGAGGGCTGATGGTCCACATTTCCCTTCACTCCGTTTTGCACACTATTTATCGACATTGATGGTGATTAATAATGTCATGCATGATATTGATGACAGATTAGTTTTGGGTCCTGGAGTTTTGGTTGAGGCCGTTCTCCGTGGATCTCAAGCAGTGGGTATTATTCACCTGTATCATGCAGTTGGTCACCAAGCACTTTTCTCTGCAGCAATGACGTGCTTCATTCTGCGTGATACTCGTGCATTTGCTCTCGACCTTGCATATGTACGAAATGTTATTTCGAAATCTGTGGCACGCAGTATGACCAAGATTCGCCTGAGTCCTCCTTTCATCAACACTCCGGCGGTATCACTGCTTGTACAGGCTGTGGATGTGCTCATCACCATTGCAGAAGACCTTACACTTGCTAATGCTCTGGCTGCAGACTTCACTACAGCTCTTCGCTCGCTTATGCCGACTCATGTATGGAACGCGTTTGTTCTTGACTTGTTTGGTACAGAGGAAAACTATGACAACCATATGGGACAGCTTTGGAGATTGGGTGAGTTTGTGACGAAAAATGGCTCTGCTCCAATCCCAATCACGTCCACGTTATATTTATCCACAGATTTCTTACGCCAGTACGAACTGGCATACTTCCCGTTCTGGTACACCCAGGATGTGGTAGACGGCTACATGACGGATGTGGTAGATGCACAATGCACGGCTTAGAGCAGGCTGTTGTAACAATTTTTAGTGTAGCAGTGAACGTAGTAATGTTAAGTTTGATTTTCTTTTGGTTTACAAATATGTGTAGAGTGATTGTTGTAATGTAGGTGGTATGTCTAGAAGTTTAACGATTGCAATATCATATGAAACATATGTGCGTTACTAGTGAAGATTAGTTCAAATAAGGAGAATTTCAAATATTACTGGTTCAATGGTTTTGTAAATTTGTTGCCATTTGTCTTTGAAGGTTTCACTCCGCCTCATCAACTGGAATTGCATACTATGAAACTGTTAGGTGTTTCATTCAATATTTCCTTAGGTAAAACAATCTATTTTCATGCGTATGTGACACAACCAGATTGATTACCAAGAAAATCTGTGAGTAAATTTCAGCTATTGGGCTGGCTACAACATGCCGGATCTGCACCTAGATCCGCAGATCCTTCTGTATTAGTGTGCTGTACATCCTGTACGTACATTCCACGTTCTTTTCGTATTTCCTGCAAATTGCTCAATCGATTGACCAGCGCTATCAATTCGGGCCGAGACGATCAAACGTAATACGGAAGTGTATACTCACACTGTGCAGTTTGAACCCTCTTTTTTTCCTTTCTCTTTTAGGGTCCAGCAGACCCGTAAACGCTTTCATTAAGGAGCTACAAATTCGCGTTTGTGCACTGAAATTTTTGTAGAGCCAGATAAAATTGCACTAGACATGACGTATTGCTCTGTACAATAAAAATATCTATTTACACATAATCTCCGGCTAAACTAGCCTCTTTCTATTTTTGTAAATCATAGCCTCCCCCTGCGCTTCTACCCAGTCCAGCTCTCTACTGATGATAAGCTGAATGCAATGTGTACTGTATACAAGAATCCAGCTCATGCTTTATGATGCCACTGCTACAGATTTTCTTGTAGTGCAGGGTCATGACATATGTCATGTTCTATTTGTACACATCATCATGCAGATATACTTATTAATTTGAGGGGGTCATGACCCCTCTGTTTGCATTGAGCTTATTTTTCCGGGTGAGTGACGTCACAACAACAACATTCCGATCCATTTGACTCAATGATCTGCAAAGGGAGCGGTGCCGCTTTAATAATTATGCGTCAATGACATTATACTTGCTTTGATGTTGCTACGTTACTAATTTCCCATTCAAAATTAAACAAGGCTGAATGGATTTGTAGATCAGTCCGGATATACCGTTATATCCGGAGAGCCTACGGAGATAAGCAGGGTCATGCTCAACAGTAGTATGCGAGTGATAATCTAATCGCCGAGCTCATCACACAATCACCGTATCTCCGCACATAAGCACACCTACACATATATTTATATCTTATAGAAGATAGCCGTCGTGCAAATGCTCCTTAGATTGAATCTGGAAGACTATTGTGAATGATAAGTATCGTTGTAGATCAAATACCCAGCTAGCAAAATTTGCGACAAATCTAAATTTTGTGTCCAAGTATGAAATGTAACTAGATAGTATCATCCCATTTCCTTGCATATACGGCTAGTTGGCTGTGACCGTTATTCATTGGCTATTCCTTTTTTTAAATTATTTTTTCGTCTGGAGTGCAACCACCAATTACCGTATGATGTTGCTGTTCCACAATTGGCGGGCCAGTCACGTGAGCCAAGAATCCACAAACAGAAGTGGAACCCGCATACAGCACATGCAGAGAGCGGCAATAACGCATGAACCTCCCGGCTTGGCAACTCATTTCAGAGTGTATACTATAGATGTTCCAATGGCTGGACAACAACGGGGTGGAATTCCCAAACTGCAACCTCATGCACTGAAATTGGTTTTGATGCATGAAAATATGTATTATGACTGTAATTATATGATAAACATTTTTTTTTTCCTTTCACCAGCTGACCTGACCGAATCATGACTAGCCAAAAGCACTGCACATATGAACTCTTCCACGTGATCAGTCACGTGACCGTTGATCGTGGTGGTGGTCGGTGGTACATCCACGTCCTTCCATGCGTGATCGCGCACGTGACTACTTGGTGACACATATATCCAACTCCATTTGTAAGCAACTGGATACTCTACTTCTTTCTTTCGCCACCATGTCCGAGCATGTGCGTCCGGAAAACTCCGGACCAGCCGAATCCGGCAATTCCCTGCATTCACCCAGTGAATCAACTCTTCACAATCGGGATGATTCACATTCCACCCAATCTAGCAATGGTGGGTGGTCGAGTGGGAACAATCACGACGAAAATGCAAATGATACAAACACACAACAAAGTGCACAACATGATCATGTGGTACAAACAGGAAACCACTCAGATCCACAACCGGAAAGCCTTTCCGGCGATTACAGCAACCATACGGAGTCCGGCGGCTCCAGGTCCCAGGAGTCTAGCCCGGTCTCTGGCGAGGCAAATGGGCCAAGTTCGAGCGGCACAGATCGTCCAGACAGCTCGAATTCTTCGCTGAACGAGCACAGACACGACTTTGCGTTCCACCAGCTCATTGATGCGATGTTCAGGGGTTTCCCTGGCGCGAGCCGTGCAGAGAACGGGAACAGCGAAGGTCTGGACTCTGTCAACGCCCCAGATTCCGATACAACCAACCAACTCACTGGCGCAAGCATAAATTTCCCTGGAGCACCGGCTCTGGAGAGTCCAAGCGAAAATGCGGGCGCCATTGTGATAACCGTCAACTACATGTTTATTGAAGGAGGCGACAATGTGAACCCGGGCCGAACCGGGTCTCTCGTGGTGACACTTCCAAATAATGCCGCTAACAGAGAGCCTCGGATCATTCTGCAGTTTATCTCGCTTGCTACTCGCATGGCATACAACGCGCTAGTGACCAATGCACCCAAGGTTCATCCGGGCGTTACATTGGAGAAGTTTAACTCTTTTGCGATTAAAAACGCCAGCGAGTTGGCCGACTCACGGTGCCTGATTTGCTTTGAGGAGTACGAGCAGATTGAACCTCCAAAGCCTGAGCCTAAGGTCGAACCGAAGGACGAGGTGGTTGCTGCGAAAAAGCGCAAATTGGGGCTCGACACACACTGTGTTTCTGCACTGAGTTCCACAGAACGGCTAGATGTGGATCGTTCCAGTGTGGGCACAGGCTCTCTGAGCTCAGACATTTCGGGGGCCTCCACGCGGCCCTCACCAACCAGCATAAACACCAACACTGGCACTAATGTCACCAATACTGGCAATAATACTGGCACCAACACAGACACCAATAGTGATGCCACTGCCAGTATTGACACCAATACGGAGACCAGCACTGACACAGAAGAACCACAGCAAAAGTACTTGTGCGAGCACAACGAGGAGTACAAGCACGTGCCCTTGCAGATGCCATGTGGCCACGTGTTTGGCCAGTCTTGTTTGTCACACTGGCTCAAGGAAAACACCAGCTGTCCATTGTGCCGTGTGTCTGTGGGCGAAAACAGACCACGTCCACAGGTGGCGCCCATCAGCTACATCCGTTTTGGCGGCATAGGCAGCGACGAGTCGGTCGAGACGTCGGGCCTAGAACCGCCGGTGGCTGTTTCGCCGCCTCCTTCCAGAGATCCGCCACCTCCTCCGTTGTTGCCGCCTCGCCAGCGCCGGGCCCGTAACTCGGGCGTCTCGCCCGTTATCGACAACATCCTCAACTACTTTGGGCGTGCTAGACGCCAGCGCGAGCAGGACGGAACCACATCGCCGCTTTTTGCATCGGGAGTGGCCAGCCGGCGGACTCCTACAGGCGTACACACGGTGACGTCGGACTCAGACGCTACAGACCCACTCACAGAGTCGTTGTTTGCCAACTTGGCCAGTTTGACTGGCGACAGCGGATCCTCTGGACCTGTCGGCGGCTCTGGCGGATCTAATGCGCCAAGCAACTCGGGCGATTCAAGTAACACTAGAAGCAGCCTGAGCGAGTCTAGCGGCTCTGCAATTGGCACCAGCGAACACTTTCTGGAGGATTCCGACTCGAGCGCTGGCGCCGGCGATTCCAGAAACGGCCAATGATTGCATGTTACAGTTAACGAAGACCAATGCGGCAATTAAGGCATTGGAAAACTGCATGACAGAGAGATTAATGTTCAGGAGACTAATGTTCAAGAGATTAATGTTCTAGAGGTTTAATGTTCAAGAGGTTTTACAGAAAGTTGCATGTTTAAGCATATGATCAGTCAAGATCCGTGGTGCAGAGCGCGAGGTTTCGCTCATGGTGATATCATTTCATACCACTTTGTACCACCTAACGAACCAGAGACTCTCGTGATTTCCATGAACCAGGATGCACGCCAGATAACCTAATGATACCCATCCAGAACCTGGGTCATGATGTACCGCAAGACTGGAACTCCATGATATTAATTGACAAGGACGCTTGCGTCTGTTGTTCTAATGCATTGGTTACGATTCGGAGCATTTACGCATAGTATATAGAATGCATGTTATTTATTGCCCACCGTACTGCCTTTACTCGTACTTTTTCTTCAGCTCTCCTGCTTGAACCCCGTATTTCAAATATCATTAGCTCTTTGATAATTCACTCACATCTTTTCCTTTAAATTTCCGTCCTTCTCCTTCCTTTCTTGCTCCTCTCTCTCCTTCTTTTCCTTCTCTTCCTTCTTTCGCTGCTTCTCGGCTCGCACAGTCTCACGCCGCTCCATCCCCTCTTGCTTCATTCTCTCACGTCGCTGCTCCTTCGTCTCCTTTGCAACGACATTGCCCATGCTGGATATGGCCTGCTCAAGCTGGGCCATTTTCCGGAAATTCTCAGAAAACCTGTCTAGTGAGAGCTGGGTAAGAACACCCAAGTAGTCCCGCAGAACATACAGAACGAGTTTTTCGCCGTCTAATTGACCAATAGGAACGTCGAGTCGGATCAGGATCCGGATTCCCACGATGTTGTTGCTTCCTATTCCGGTTTCACGGAACCCACATCCCATCGCCGTGGAAAAGAGGAGACTGGCCGTAGAAGAGTCACGACACTTGACGTGGAGTATAAGCGGCTCGAACTTGAAGAGAATATATCGCGTGGAGCCCTCCGTTGCTGGAAATGTGCCATAGTGGAAGTCCACACTGTCGTACCAGTTCTGGATGTTTTCCGGATCGTGAGACACAAAAATCCACCTTCCTTCATTTCCCTTGGCTCCAATCTGAGTGCCGGTTTTGTTTCCCTCCAAAAAGACCGAGACCCGGCCCGAACACAGCGATGTAGTGACCATGTCTGGATGTTGGTTGATAATGGCCATTATAGGAAGGCATCTCGAGTCGATGGTGCCTTTGGGAGACGCATCGCGCAATTCTGCCGAGGTCAGGCCGATTTCTGCTAGAATCGCAGCTTTTTTCTGGTCGAATGCGTTGGACATGAGAAGCAGCAGATTTGGTGAATCTGATGATCATCACGCGTGCATGCAGGCCCGACCAAGGTCAGTCCAAGAATGACAAGATAGCCATGAGACAAATAAGAAATGACAAATGACAAAAGATATGAAAAGTCAATTGAGAGAGTCGAATCACACTATTTTCAGTTGCGATTCATTTGGCAGCCTCGCGGAGTAAACTTCAATGAGTCCAGTCAGCGTGCACTATGCACATCATTCCAACAGGAAAAAAAAACCAGCGAAGTGGAGGTCAAAAGGTTGAAAAGCACACTACTCATCGTAGTAGCCGATTCCGATTCAGAGCTCTGACACCAATGACAAATTGGAAATCAAACCCAAAACCGAGGCAAGAAAGAAAAGACAGAGCAGAGACGCAACACCAGAATGACAACACCAGAAGTAAAGAGACTAGCAAAAAGACAGTAGTCGAAAGGCAACCCCGAGACCATATCACAAGATTTCAAGAATTCCAGTCTTGACTCGAAACTCCCGCCTCACCTCTCCACCTACTTCAACGCCGCCACAAGCATGCGCTCCTCGTCGTCGTCCAACTCGAAAAGCGTCTTCACCACAGGCATGAGCTGTGCACGCTGCTCCCTGTGCTCGAAAAATCCCATTAGCACATTTTTCAAGTACGCCACGTTGGTTCCCAGTTTCTGTTCCTTCACCACAACCTCCACCGGCTTTTCCCCCCGCTCCGGCACCCGGCTCTGCATCTGCCGGTACTGCTGCGTCACATGCTTGTAGTTCTTCGACAACCGCTCGAATTTTAACGCCAGCTCCTCGTTCAACTTCTTCAAAACCTTGTTCACCTGATCGTAGTCGTTGACCTTCTTGGTGGCGGCCTGGAGCAGCGCACGGAGCTCGTCCACGGTGCTGGCCAAGTCTCGCTCGTGCTCTGTCTCCTCTGGCGATGCCACCGCGGCCTCGTTGCATTTCTCCTCGAGTTCCGCACAAGTCTGCTCCAACTCACGGATCCGGGCCTGGTACCCATCGGCGGCGGCCCGGAGCTCGTCAGCCTCGCGCTGGCGACGCTTCATGAGCGCCAGGAAATTGCTCTCGGCCTCCTCCTTCTCGTCAGCCACCGCACGCACCTCGTTTTTTAACTCGGCCACACGAATGTTGCACAGCTCTTCAGACTCCACAAGAAGACGCCGCAACGTCGCAGCCTCACGCGTGCGCTCCTGCAACAATGCACGGGCGTCGCTGACGTCATCCTCGAGCGTGTCGATACGCGTTTGCGCCTCGCGAGCCTTCATAAGAAGCTCGTCGTGCTGCTGGCGGAACGTCTGGATCTCGTCGGACGAGTTGGCCTTGGTGGCCACCAACGCGTTGTACTTCAACTTGAGCGCCTCAAGATCCGTGGCCACCTTCTGCCGACTCACCTGGAGCTTGGACAACTCTGCGTTCAACGCGGTGGTGCGCTCAAACGACATTTCGTGCCTTGTCACCAAATCCGCCTTCTCGGCAACAAGCCCGCGGTTAGCCAGGCTGAGGTCCTCGTTGGACGTGCGGAGACTGGCGATGGTGTTGTTGAGCTCGTCACGCTCGCGGTTCTTCTTTTCCACTGTATCCTTGAGCTCTCTGATTTGCTCGTCCTTGTGGGAGATGGACGACTGCAACGACGCGATCTCGAGCTTCAACGACGACTCGGCGCTGCGGAACTTGGCGAGCTCGGCCACGCGCGCGTTCAACTTCTGTTTTTCGTCCTTGAGGCTGGCGATCTCGCGGTTGGCGGCGCCCAACTGCTTCTCGACTTGCGCAACGGTGTTCTGGAGCTCGGCAACTGAAGTTCTGAGCTTCGACGACTCGGCCTGGGACGTTTCCAAGTCAGACTTTGCAGAGGCGAGCTCTGCTACGGTGCCCGTCAACTGAGTCTTCGTGGAGTCCAACTCTGTTTTGGCTAAACTCAACTCTGTCTTCGAAGAGCTCAACTCCTTCTTCGCCGAGTCCAACTCCGCCTGCGCGCTCTTGAAGTCCGCCTCACTGATCGTCGACTTCGACTCCTCCAACTTCTGCTTCGTCGCAGCCAACTCCTCTTGCACGTCACTCATCAGCTTCTCCACTTTCGAGAGCTGCTCCTCCTTGCTCTTGACCTGGGCCAAAAGCTGGCTTTCCCTCGTTTCGAGCTCTGTAATACGGGCTGAACTCTCGGTGTCGGACTTCTGCTTGATCTCCTTGAGCTCGTCTTTCACTGTGACCAAGTCGTCGCCCACATCACGCAACATATCGCGCAAGTTCTCGATCTCTTCCTCCTTCGACGCCAAGTTGTGTTTTGTCTCCCGGAGTTCCACACTCAAGGCCTCCTTCTCCTGAAGCAACTCCTGGTGCTTCGCCACGGCGGCCTCATACTGCGCGGAGATCTCCTTGCTCAGGCTGGCCAATTCGTCGTGCTTCGCTTTCCACTCGGTCTCCGTAGACTCTGCATGCTCGGAATCGGGAGTTGCTGTATGGTGAGCGTTCTTCTTGTTCTTTTTCTTCTTTCCCTTTGAGGTCACAGGCGCCTGTTTGACATTCTGGCCCTCTGTGTCCTTGCCATTGAGTTGCTGCTCTAAGGCCTCGATTTTCTCCGTCAATTCCAACGCCTTGCTGCTCTGCTTCTCCAACTGCAGCTGGAGCTCGGTTTTTTCACCAAGAGCCCGTTTCAATTCGTCGTTTTTGGCGCTCGCCTCGACTTGAAGAGCCTCGTACTCGGTCTTCAAGGTACTATGCTCACTTGCCAGAACAGAATTAAGCTGTGCCAGTTCCTGATCTTTGCTCAATTCTGCGAGCTTATCCTTAGCAGCCTGCAATTCTCCCTCGACTTCCTTCACACGAGACTCGGCCGACTCTTTGGATTCAACCAATGCAGCCAACTCAGCCTTTAGCAGTTTGACTTCGCTATTAAGTTGATCTTGAAGACTAGAAGACTCCTCCATCGCACTTTCAAGCTGCCCAGTGAGCTCTTTAGACTTGCTCTCAGCTTTCTCACATTTCGCCTCGAGGTCCTTCACTTCCTCCTGTGCGCCTTCTAACTTCACTTGTAAGTCTTTGGCTTCACTCTGCGCCTCTTCGAATTTCACCCTGAGTTCGTCTGACTCGCGTTTTGCTTCTGTGAGCTTGGCTTTGAGCCCACTCGACTCACTCTCAGCATCCACAAGTCGCTTCTCGGCCGCTGCCAAGTCCTTTTGAGCAGTCTCTAGTGCGCCTTCAGAATCCGCTGTAGTCAGCTCGGTATTTTGCACATTCTCGGATTCCACCTGCTTTTCTTCGCTGCCATTCGTCTCTTCTTCAGTCTCAACTCGTTTCTGGCTTTCCTCGAGTTTCCTCTCAAGGTCAGTAATCTGGCTTCTCAATTGCTGATTCTCTTCCTTGAGGTCGTCTGTCAGTCGAGCAGCTTTCTGGAGATTCTCCTCACTGTACTTGATGGTTTTCTCCAAGTCACCAATTTTCTTTTCGAGCTGTGTCTTGTCACTAGTGAGCTTACTCACCTCAGCCACAGATTTGCGCAATTCTCCTTCCAGCAACGTCGCTTTCTCGCGAATTCCAGTTAAAAAGTCCACAAGAAGCCCAGCATCCGCTATGGACGAAACGGGCGTGCATTCCCGCAATACTTTCTCGAAAACAATCACCAATTCCGCTTTCTTCTTCTCTGTCTTGTATGCATCCAACAACACCGGGTACTTCTCCTCATACTTGGAGAATTTGCGTAATTTCGCTCTTACTGGCGGTTGCAATACGTTCATATCGATATCTTTGAGTGGTCCAGACGTGGCAATAGGAATAGTCTGCGATACAGTGGAATTGGCTGAATCCTTTGTCCCATCTGGACCTGGAGTACCTCCATTCAGAGCACTTTCATCCTCTGGCTGCTTCAAGTCTGCTGAATCCGGAGTTTTCGTATTAAGCACGGAAGAGCCGTTTTTGAGTTGCTTGAAGTTCTCGGCGTTTCTTCGGCTTGGATCTCCCTGCTGGATCTCATTGAAGCTTTTGGCAACATCCTCAGAAAACGACTTAAGTTTATTGAACATTATAGACACGTCGTCCCAATTCGGTTTTCACGATTCCAGGGCCTCTATTTTTCTCAATACGATTGTGATCTGAAAGTTACTGAGGCTGTGCTGCATGCAATAGCCGGTGCTGCATGGTGTTACTGCTACCGCTTCAAGTGTACATTAGACGAAATACTAATTCAGCTCCAAGAAAAAAAAAATTCTTTTCTTTCATGAAACTTATCGGAGACCAAGAACATTCATAGGCTGTCTATGCCGAAGACTCGAGATGTGAGTTTGTTGCTGCGGTGTTTTCGGAAGCGCCTTGCTCTGCTTCCGGTCCGAAACTTCGCGGGGCTCCAAATTAAGCGATAACTGATACTGTTCCTCGATCGTGGGGCACTTATCAAACCAAAGATCAAGATAGTTCTGGATCTCGTTTACGGTCTGGAAGTTATAGCCAATTCGCTTGAACCGGTCAATGCCCGTGACAATGTCCACTGTCTTCGCTCGTTTGGCGAAATTCACCATGCGGTTCCGGTTCAACAAGTAGTCTGGGTTGCCGTGGTACACGAACGTCAAATCACTAAGATAGACGCCAAAAAATGGCACACATGGCTCCGACCCAATAAACTTGAGCATGTCTCTGTATTCGTTGAAGTTTCTGCTCGAGTTCATGAGTTTGTTCATACTCTGAAGCTGGGCCCAAGTATCCCTGGAAACATACGCCCATGTCTTCTTCAACCGGTGAATTGGCGACGAGTAGAGTGCAGATATAATCGCAGTCATGGAGGAGAAATTGTTGTACTGCCGACACTTATCAGCAACGTGAACAAAGTATCGTATCACCTGCACTCTCTTCCGGGAGTCTTTTTTTCTCAAAATCATGTAGGCAACAAAATTCGTCAACTGGTTGGAAGCTTTGATAAAGGCGGTGATGGGTTCAATTGACTCAGTCAAGCCCGACTTCTTGCCCCAGACCTTATTGATGCATGCCAATTTGGAGATTTCGGAATACAATGCAAACTCGCGTATGGTGAGTTGTCTAGCAAGCTCGACGTATTCGATGTCCAGAAGCTTCAACTTCCTCAAGGCAAAGCCCTTCAAAATTGGTGCTGGAGGCTTATCGCCAAGTAAAATTGTCTCTGGTTCCTCTGTCAATATCTCACCATCCAAGATCAATTCGATATCAGTGATCAACCGACTAGTAATTTGAAATGAGATCACATCCAGTTGCTTGAGGAAACTCGACCACCGATTTAAAACGGTTTTGTTGAAGTAAGAGTCACTCCAATAGTTTTCAAGAATGAGCTTCATGATGTTGAGCACTTTGAGGCGAATCCGGCCCTGCTTTTGAGACTTCCAGCTCAAATATTCTTCATAACTCAACCCTTCCGGTGCCTCAATATTGAATCTGTTGATCAACAACTGAATCATTTCACCAATAGGCATAATCGTAGCAAATGATACCAAGAATGCCGTATTGAAAGAAGCGTCAAATTCCTCGTGATGTGTCAAGTGCGCTACTAAAGCCTCTTTAGTACCTCCCTTGATATGCCTGTTTGCATCAAACAAAAGGTCAAATTCCTCGTCACCCTCCATGTACCACGGAGTGTCTTCATTCTTCGATTTCCCGCTGTAATAATGATTGGCACCATCGTCAGATTTATGGCCAGCAGAAGTGTTATTCTTCTCAATAACGAGAAGTTCAACGTTAAAATCATCATGCATAACTCTCGTTGCATAGTTAAGGATGGTCTCCCGCTCTTCCACTAACAGTTGAATTGTCTTCAATATGACTTGGGTTACGTCAAGTCCGCTCTCTATAAGCTCTGACAAATGCTGATCCAGGTCAATGGACATCCGCTCAACACCCTTCCGTTTTCCTTGTTGAGAGATTATATTGCTCAAGAGTCTCGAAGATCGTTCAAGGGGGCTTTTCAATGCTTCACGATTATAGACAACAGAGTCATCCTCCTTCATAGCAGTGAAAACATCAGGATCCTCCAATGTCAATGACTGCGAGTGTATAACAATGCTGGCAATCCAAGTATGAAGTTGCTGTTTGTACTGAAAGAATTCAAGAACCATTGGATAGTCAAAAGTGAGATTGCTGTTCGCAACCTGGTCACTGGTATCACCAGGGGTAATGATGTTCTCGTCACTTTCGTCAGGCAGCCGCTCGTGATGCTGCATGGGTGGTATCTTTTCATCATCCGTGCTCAGTGAGGGCGACTTGTCAGCGGAAGAGTACCTCTTGATAAGACAGAAGACCGTGAAGTCAAGTGACTCCAAAAGGTCCACAAGCGAACTCGCATGGTGCAAAAGCTTGTACATGATTCGAAGAACCTGTTCGTTCCGCTCTGCTTTGAGCGACTCATTATAGTAGCGGTCCTGTTGGTCCGGTGCAAGGTAATGATTGATATCCTTGGAGTGTTTGGTCATTTCTGCGGTGTATTTTGCAGCCTGGTCGTAAGCCAACTGATCAATCACGGCCTTGAGATGATATCTGTTTTTAAGCTGGTCTCCACTTAAATTGAGGTACGAGTGACCACCCGCAAAGAAAGGGTTGCACCAGTTACCTCCATTAAACTCCTCTGTTATGAATCGAGGGTACACCTGCGGCAACACGTTGTACCTATCCTGATCCTCATTTTCTGACATGTCGGAGCTATCGTAGTCACGTGCAGATACCTTCTTGTTCTTGGACAACCGGAGAAAGATCTTCATCAAGCCGTTTAAGCTGTCACGCACAATCTCAGCATCGTGGTCGATCTGGTGCAAATATGAGACAATGGCTTCCTCAGAGGAGTTCAGCATCGCGGCCAGCGCCTGGTCCAGATACTCCTCAGTCGGCTTCTGTTGTGTGAGCGGAAATGCTGCACCGAGCAGGCCCTTAGAAGAGCCGCTCTGGTGAATGGTTGATTGCGAGCTGGTGGACTTGTTAAGGCGTCGTATATCGAGACTGAACAAGTCAGCTGTAGAGGAGGCCAGCGAGTAGTGCATGACACTCAAATGTAGCAAACCGTTGATATACATCTGTGCAAAACTTTCTGAAAGGCGTTTGAGCTTGCGCCGCACCGATTTCTCGTACTTGGAGCCAACAAAGTCGTCCTGGACGAGGCGTGCTGAGAACATCACGATGGCCACTAGCTTTGTGAGACGCGAGAGGTGCATGGTGAACAACTGCTTGTTGGAGTCTTTAAGCGCTTTATATGTTAAATCAAGGAGGTAGTTGAACTGCTCGTGGAGCTCAGTCCACTGGGTCAAGTCCAGATACTGTGCGTGGAAAAGTCCTGGCACGTTGAAGAACGGATGCATAAAGTGATGGTATGATGATGCGCTGTTCTGTGAGATGTTGCTGGCGTTGGAATCGCGCTTGATGTCGAAGCTCTTGGTCACACTGGAACCCAGGCGCGACGCAGGCTCAATCAGGTCCGAGTCGTAGAAATCGGCACCCGCGGGCACGTGTGACACAATGGTGGTGTCGTTGATGGCCTCTTGCGATGGAAGAATCATGTTACCGCCGTCCAAGTCTACGGCCATATCCAACTGCACAAGGGGAAGCGCCTCACAGTACACGTCCAACTCCTCGGAGTAAAAGGCGAGGTCACCGGAGTCTGTAAGCCGCGGAAGCCACACCACATTGCGGCCGTGTGCCTTTTTGATTGCGGTAGCCAAGTTCTCGGCCTCTTCGACGGGCACAAACCGCGAGTAGTCCGCGCTTTCCGAAGGGGACATGCTCTGGGAAAACGAGCCGTACGGCATCAGAATCGTCGATGCCACGGAATACTGGTGATTTGCTGGTGGCGGCGGTTGCGATGGCAGCTGCGGCGGCTCCAGTTTGTGCTCGCGGCGGGAGCGGGACTCCGAGTGGATGCTAGTCTCCAGAGAGGCGAAACTCACGACGGAGTTCTTGCGCGTGTTGCTTGCCGGGCTGTCGCGGCCCAAGTCACCCAAGTTTTTCTGGAGCAACACGGCAAACAGCGGAATCAACACATTAGCCGCGGTGTTGGCGGCGGTGATGGAATCTAGCTCCTTATTATCCTTGAGCTTGTTGAGCACGGGCTGGGCGTAATTGACAGACCGCACGTACGTATGAGGGAACCAGCCGCGGCTCATATCGCCAGAGCGGCTGAAAACAACACCGTCCCACCATCCCGAGTCATTTTTGGCCAACACATAAACAGTGTCACCCAAATCCAAAGGAAGATGCGATGGCTGAGTGCCTGGAAAATCGTAGAGTGCAATCACCGTATCCAAGCATTTGAAAGGCGTGTTCATGGCCACCAGGCCGGCGTCAAGCGGCGCCACTGCATCGGGCGGGAGGTCGTCGTAGGACATATCGGGAAGCTGCACGTGCGGGGCGTGCAGCAAACGGGCAACAGGACGCAGGTAAGGGTATAAGCGGCAATAGACGCTATAACACAAACACAACGAAGTCAAGAGACGAAGGTCTTGATTTGTAGAAAGTTAAGGGTAGTAGAATTTAAAGACACAGGTTGGGTCAGGGTGGTCCTGTGTGCAGGACGATCGCGAAGGATCTGGGAAGTCCAGAACAGAAGAGGGGAGAGGAAGAAGAAGAAGGAGAAGTAGTATAAAAGAGAAAATTGAGTTGAGTGCGAAAAGGAAAAGAGGGGTGTATTTGAGGGGAAGGAGAAAGACTAGGAGGAAAGAAAGAAAAAAGTAAAAAAAGGGAATGAGGGAAAAAAGCTGAAAGGACAGAAGTGGAATATTTAGCGGTCTGTGCAGAAAAGGTGAGTAACCAGCGGAATTTCTGGAGACAGTAGAAGCTGAGTTGAGGCGGACGAAATTGAAAAAAAAATGGGGAGTACAAAAAGAAGAAGCTGTCTAAGAAATTTAGGAAGTGCAATGTATAGTAGGAAGAAAGGACTAGTAACACAAATGTGGATAACTAATGTAGCGAATGAGGAGCGAGGGAATACGTCAAATAGAGCGACGATAGATAAATAGGTGATTTGAATGTGGTGTGCAGGAAGAAGTGTTGATATTTTTTGTTTAATTTTCGCTAAGAGGCTCGCACCTTACTCAATTAAATGAATTGAGTTTGTGAAATAAGCCTGGCGAGATTATTAAGTATTAGCATTTGGCAGTCGATCGTAGAGTGGAGTGCGTGTGTGCAGGTGGCTGCGAAATGAGACAGCCTAGAAGGACAAATATCAAGAAAAAGAACAGAAGTAGAAAAACAGAATTCAAATTATTTCTCGTTGATTGGAAAAAAATAAGAAAGCTTTTGCAGATTCTAATTGGCACAGACAAAAGCAGGAGGTGTGAATATCATGCTGAAAGGAGGAACATCCCCGTATTAAGGTTCCTGGGAATGGGTGTTCTGATTTACAAAGAAAACGAGACGTTTGTAACAAAAAAGATCAATTGATTGTGACACCAGTAGTCCATTAGTCCAGTAACTGTAAATGAAAAGTAAAATACAAAAGGTGGGTGTGTCGAACAATCGTATTCCGAACGGTGAACAGTATCTGCAAGTGTTGGAGCTTGGTAGGCCATGACAACGCTCTTGAACTTTTTGAGAGGCATTTTGAAGCAATTCAATGTTTCCAAAACAGCTGATTTATCTCTAGGCATTCTTACCAAAGTACTCCCCACTCTCGCTATTGGTTCGAGATAGTACTATCAGTGTTCTCTATTGAGTCAATTCTCCTTAAATATATTGCTACAATGAGGCTATTTCACATCGCTAGAAAGTTTCTGCCAATAGTTCTAATGTGTTTAGGTCGGTCTATCAGTACTTAACAAGCTTACGAGACTGTTGACTGGTATTGTAAATGAATTCTGGGTTGTTCTTAATCAGACGAAAAATTAGCAGTAGAGAACCTAAAACAAAGAAATTGCTTTGAGTGGCTTTGGATTGAAAAATCTGATTTACTGATTCGAATTCTAGATAGTGGCATCGGTAGCTTGAATTTGCAGCCAGAGCGCCATTGCTGGGCTGTTCACTATGTAAGAGCTTGAGAATACCGATCTATAATATCAGCACTCAAAAAGAGGTCCACTTATACGACTGATATAAAGCGATCTTCTTATTTGTTGTCACTTTTTTGGATTGTTTTAATGTACCAAAACAAATGACTAAATGAACAGATCAAAAATAAAGCGATTTTGTACGGGCAATATAGGAAAATAAAATAACCTTGCTTATAAAAATCAGCCACATTGCACAAAATTGAGAAAAGAGAGTTCTGAGGTGGAAATTGGCATATTCTTCCAAGAACAATAAACGACGTCATTACCGAAACAGGCCTGTATCTTTAACAAAAGTGGCTGAGCTATTTCTGTAACAAAATGCTTTCCAAAAATTCCCTTCTGTACACTTTGGGTGGCAAAGCGGAGGCTAATGCAAGCGCGCATTTATTGATTTTGCGCGAAATTAGCAGATCGCGACCACCTGTCAAAATTCACATCTACTTATGCTGACAGTATCTCCAATTCCCATACCAGTAACAAAGTAAAGATATCAAACCACAAACTGAAGACCACAAACCCGATATTACAAACGTAAAATATAATTAAATATTTGATGGACTTCCCAACAAATCATCTAAATCTTTTTCCCCTCGCAGTTTGGCACCGCGCAGGTTATTCTGGAAGCCGGACCAGCCGGACATGAGCAAAATACCCACCAAGGACCAAAAGCCCTGAAATAGCTGAATTTCAATTATTTGCTCATTTCGCCGTACAATGCTCAATGGGTAATCGCCGTGCAATATCGCCGTATTCGGACCTACAGTGGTGCTACATCACACATCAGCATGATAGGCCTTCCATCGTAGAAGCCCGAAGTGCGGGAATCTTCCTGATGTAACGTAGTGGAAAGTTTCACAAAGCCCTGAAAATTGGCTGAAAATTCCCTTTTGTGTAAGTCCAAAACGCCCCCTATTGTCAACTGAGTCACTCCATCACTACTAGACCGCACCAGCCAATTGGCGATCACAAACACCAAGCATGCCCTGGTGATATTTGCTCAGCAGACGCTATTCCAAACGCAAATCGAATGACTCGGACTAGGCGCATTCCGGACCGATCAGCCCCGTGTACCGGAGCACCCGGTCAATCCGTCACCTGAGTCTATGGTGAGTAATATGATGAGTAATATGATGAGTAATATGATGATACCAGATCTGGGCAAACTCTGGGATAGAAACAGCTATAGACGAGAAATGAAATTTTATTTACATTGTTCGCCCACACACCAGTGCTGTGGCCCCCAATTGGCCTCCTTTTCAATGTCTAGGCCCCTTGGGTGTTATTTTTAGTGGCTTATTAGTGCTCCTTATAGTGGAGTGCATGGGTGCGTACATCACACCACCACCACCAAAGCCGCACCGTCACCATACTCCATGGCGTAGTATATATAGCCCCGGTATGTCCAGTAGCCCAACCATAGTAAACCTACTACATTAACATTACATCATGGTCACCATTGGAATTAACGGATTCGGTAGAATCGGGCGTCTTGTGTTGAGAATCGCCTTGTCTAGACCAGACATCACTGTTGTGGCCGTCAACGACCCATTTGTGGCTCCTGACTACGCTGCCTACATGTTCAAGTACGACTCCACCCATGGTCGTTACAAGGGTGAGGTCACTTCTGAGGGTAATGCCTTGATCATTGACGGAAAGAAAATCATCGTTTACCAGGAAAGAGACCCTGCTAACATCCCATGGGGCAAAGATGGAGTCGACTTGGTGGTGGACTCCACCGGTGTGTTCACCAAGCTCGAAGGTGCGCAGAAGCACATTGACGCTGGCGCCAAAAAGGTTGTTATTACTGCTCCTTCTGCTGACGCACCTATGTTCGTCATGGGCGTCAACGAGAAGACATACGCGGGCCAGGCCATCGTGTCGAACGCGTCGTGCACCACCAACGGCTTGGCTCCTTTGGCCAAGGTAATTAACGACACTTTTGGCATTGAGGAAGGTTTGATGACCACTGTTCACTCTATTACTGCCACTCAGAAGACTGTGGATGGTCCATCGCACAAGGACTGGAGAGGCGGCCGTACTGCGTCCGGAAACATCATTCCTTCGTCCACAGGAGCCGCCAAGGCCGTGGGTAAAGTGATTCCTGAGTTGAACGGGAAATTGACTGGTATGTGCTTCAGAGTGCCTACTGTGGACGTTTCCGTGGTTGACTTGACCGTCAACTTGAAGAAGCCTGCTACTTACGAGGAGATCTGTGCTACCATGAAGAAGGCTGCCGAGGGTGAGTTGAAGGGCATTGTGGGTTACACCGAGGATGCCGTTGTGTCGAGTGACTTCTTGACTTCGACCTACTCGTCTGTGTTCGACGCCAAGGCTGGTATCTTGTTGTCGCCCAAGTTCGTGAAGTTGGTTGCGTGGTACGACAACGAGTTTGGCTACTCGACCAGAGTGGTTGACTTGGTGGAGTACGTGGCCTCGAAGTAACTGTATAGCTAAGATGATTTAAGAAATAGAGTCGATGAGTAGTACAGAGTGAATAATTGAGAGCTCTGGTTTCTGGCTGTGTAGAATAGAGTTGCGAAGTCTCGTGTATTGTGAATCTTAATGATTCTACTGCTTGAACTACTCACTGTGAAGGTATCGTGTCATTCAGCTTATATAATGCGTCTTATCGTTTAGATTCTTCTTCCTGCTGGAGGCATATACAATATCTAGATCCACATCCACGTTGTGATTTACAGACATTTCTCTGTCTCAGAACTGTTTGTTCTATAACCACATTGGGTGGTCCTAAAAGTCTGTAGATCTGGAGATGTTAGAGAAGTAGAAGAGTAATTTTTCATTCTTCCAGTCCCATGAGCCTAATGTGGTTGTGGACCTGATTTCTGAAGAATTTCTAAAGATTATGGGCCAGTTGATGGAGATGGTATGTATAGAGAAGTCACCAATTGAAGTACCGCCTTCGCAACTAGTCAACACATTGTAATATCGAAGTTGCGATTCCCTCAATATCAGAAATGAAGAAATAAGCACTTTCAGATCGATAATGGCATGTATTCATTGGATCAAATTATATCTGGCTCTTTTGGTTGACATACTTCGCATGTGAGACATTGCTCTACTTTCTCGGAGTTTTCAGCATTTTGTGAAACAAAGGACTTTATTGGCAATGATAATTCTATAGTAGTAACATACTTACAGACGCATTATTGGCACCAAATAACTATGTCTCTCCATTCAGTGAATCTGTCTATTCTTGATAAGCACGTGTGGTGTACCTCCTAAAGTGTTGGAACAGACTGAAGTACACACAACGCTTTCATCGCAACAATGAAATAGCTCAAAATCGGTAAAATCAGCTTGTCGTCAACTACTCAATCAAAATTCCTTCTTCTAAGTTTCAATATCTCAGCAGTAGCTCTGTGGCTGTACATGCCTAGTATACATCCCCAGTGCACAAAGACACACAAACGAACAAAAAGAAGAAACAAAATACAAATAGAAATTCCCTCAACACCCAATTCACCATGCTACCTACCTAATGTTGTATCCCTCTGCCTTGCTAATTCAATACTTATCAGTATGCCTGCACAGACCGCCAATCAGCTTACCACCATGTCTCTCTTCTTCAAAGCGCCTTTGGATATCGAAATCAGACTAGAAGGCGAAAATACTCGCAAACACGTGGAAATAAAAGCTGTTCTGGACAGAACCGAGTCGTTACCTCTATACAAGGACGGAGAGTCTGTAAAAGGAGCAGTAACTGTTAGAACAAGAGAAGGCAAGCATGTAGAGCATATCGGAATCAAAGTCCAGTTGCTTGGGTCAATAGAGTCACAGTTGGATGCAGTGGCGTCGTCAGACTTCCTTTCTTTAGCCACAGAGTTGGCTGCACCTCTGGAGGTGTCTCACCCAGAAACATTCCCATTTGAGTTCCGAAACGTGGAGAAACAGTACGAGAGTTACCGGGGAAAGAATGTGCGATTAAGATACTATGTACGGGTTGTTGTTTCGCGGAAAAACAAGTCGGAAATCACTCGCGAGAAGGAGATCTGGGTGTACCAGTATGCTTCTCCACAACCACCTCAGGACGTGGTTGCACCAGCGACTACCACGGTGAAAATGGACGTTGGTATCGAGCACTGCTTACACATTGAGTTCGAGTACCTGAAACCGCGGTTTCTGCTCAAAGAGGTGATTGTGGGTCGCATATACTTCTTGTTGGTTCGACTCAAGATCAAACACATGGAGATTCTGTTGATTCGCCGAGAAACGGTCGGTTCGCCACCCAATCAGGTGGTCGACAGCGAAACCATGGTGAAGTTCGAGATTATGGACGGAGCTCCGGTAAAAGGTGAGAGTATTCCGATCAGATTGTTTTTGGGTGGCTACAATCTTACGCCGACCTACAAAGAGGTGAACAAGAAATTTTCCACGCGGACGTACTTGTCGTTGGTTTTAATTGACGAAGATGCAAGACGCTACTTCAAGCAGAGCGAGATCATCTTGTACCGGGATGAGTAAATGATTTTGAATGAAAAAGACATCTGTGTGGTGGACTACTCAGGAAGAAATTGAAACAGAAGAGCTTGTTTGGTCAAATGTGAGTCTCTGTATATATTTTCTGGTTTTACTATGGCTCACATGTTGCTTGAATCTCTCGGTATGAATCGCTGAATTCAGAGGCTTGATGCACTGAGTTGTACACTGCCATGGTTTCTAGACAGACTTGTATTCTGAATGGAATACGAGTGTTGATTCAATCGCACTGAGCGGAGCGAAATAACTGCAGCCCATCGAACTTGTCTGATTGACTGTTTCGCCTTGCTCGTTGGCTGTGAAGTAGTGGATATCTGATGCAGTGGGTCCCGCTGAATGGGTATGACAAAACTTTAAGTTGTATTAAAGAACTGACTCAATTCCAGCGAATCGCCTAATTAGTGATCGAGCAGACAAATGGGAGAGCTTCATCCAGAGTTGAGAATGAGGTACCCGGTATTAAGGACGGATCATCAAAGTCTGCATTCGTACTCTTACTATAACCGAACCATCCAACTTGAAATACTTCTGCAGTATATCCATACCAAGTGCGGATGGCATTCTCTCCAGAAGAATTCATTCATTTGGAGTAGGTTTCAAAGAATGAGTATCGCTATCGATATTTGTTGGTTCGTTCGTTGTTGTCCAAAGAGGTACTATTAGTATCTGGCGTGCTAGACTCACGCGTTTTTCTTAGCTTGAGGTTGTGGCTATATGTCCCATCTTATATCATTAAAGTGAGTCCTCGATAACATTGTCTGAATCTCATATGTGAGGGATCATATCGTTTCATATACTGGAACAAGGCTCTGTATCAGCTTCCAACATAAGATAAAGAGCACATATCTGACACTGTAATAAAGAATGATCGCTATTCATCTCAACATCATTTGTGCTGATATGGGAAGGCGAAGCAATAGGGTCTGAATAAGATCGCTCTATTGTTGAGTGAACTTATTGTTCATCGTTTACCCAGTCGATTCTGAACCTTTTGAGTTGCCTACGAGCACTCCAAACGGTGAATTCAAACACTTCTCTCCCTCGTAAGTAACATTGTTTTCTTCCAATTCTTGAATTTGTCGTTCATTGGCTTGGCCCAGATTACAAATGAAAGCCTTTGATGTGTACAATTAGCATTATCTCCTACATCGAACCCGGAAATACTGCTCTAAAGGGTGGAGGGATAAATGGATTGTACAGAAACTACACCGACTTGCCTTATCTTAATATTTTCTACCTTATGTCTATGCTATTTTTTAGCCATGTCGGCGGGCCCTGCATGTCTGGTTATTTTTCACTCGACTGCTTATCAGCTTGCATCACTAATCTACAGAACACACTCTGTTTACAAAATAGCAGGAGAACTAACTGCCTAATTTTCTCTCAAAATGTCTGTCCAATCTAATTCTTTGATCAAAATAATTGTTTTTCACCAGAACCTTGAGTGTGTTTTCAACATGTCTGCTAGGAGCATTTTCGTATGTAAAAGCATAATCAGCACTTTTGAATTGATTAGGCAGACAAAGGCCCTCAAATCCGTTTGGCAGAATCCTTGAATTTGCGTTGTCGGCAAACCTCTCTAAAAAGTAATGACCCTGGTGTTGGACTGCATCGGAGCTGGACCTACGAAGTCCGCCGGGGCAATAGACTTGCGCAGTTCACATGCCGTCTCGTCAACTACAGGATTGATGGATTGATGCCCTTCCCATCCAGTAATATATAAAGGGTCTAAACTCTAGCGATGGAGCTGTTGAGTGATTTTTGAATTTTTTTCATAGAGCATTTGCTGTTACATTCCTATCGCTTCTTATCATCCTCAATTAAGCCAGGACTTGTTGGTGTCCCTTTTACTTCCAAAATGAAAAGGCATTCTGGATAGTCTACACGATAAAAAAGTGTAATTGTTTAGGGAAAAGTGAACTCTGCTACCTGAAAGTACATTTTCGTATCCAGATCTTGCATGACTGAGTCGAGGTGTTACAGTTGGTTAGCCTGATATGGATATAGCCTTACTTCACCAATATTGGCTGCGAACCTTTTGTCAGAGTCTAATGAGATCTTTCAGCCTACAAATTTGGATAAGCTAATAGCAAGGCAAGACTATGAAACTACGAAATTAGCTCAGTGCGAGAGGTGAGTTTGTGGTAAGGCAATTATTAGGATCTTCTGTTCTATGAGAGAGTCTCGACATTCGCTAATTTGAAAAGCGAAATTTGTGAGTTTGGCAATTGACAAACTCAAAATATCCAAACGATGTGCTTCTGGATGTGGCTGCAATTTACACTTCATCGGAATTCAGCATTGCTGGAAAGTGAACTCGATATTTCTTCATCAAAAACGGATATCAGAAGAGCCGAGTGCGATTCTAGAATCTCCACTAGCAAATTTTCAGTGTGTGCCTACGAACTCGGGTGCTGGACATGCGAATCTTTCGTGATACATACTCTACAGCTTCACCAGCACATACTAAAGTGCAAACTGGAAAAATCGGAAAATTGAAAAATTGAAAAACAAAAATTGAAAAGTGGCGAAATCACACAATTTCTCCCCAATTACTGATCTACCCCACCAGCTCGCCACCGCTCACTGTGCAGATCGGTCCACCGCACGCTACTAAATCTGCTTGAGTATTATCGTGGCGATCGCCTGCAGACAAGCCGAGACCTACCACCACCATCTCATCTCCATAACAGAGTCTAGACATAATGTCGGCAGTCCTACGAAGTGACGATGTGCCTGCAGAAGTACGATCGTCCAATCAGACTGTTACACTTTCTACTGCGGGGATGCGAGCGTTGATATATCAGCTTCAGGCTCTATATCTCCGTACTCCGGTCAAGTTGTTCCGGCCGTCCCGATTCGATTATATGGCGTATGTTCGCGAGCTTGCGAATAAGCACGACAACATATCTGCCAAGCCGTATCGCTTCCACACACACCTGTCCATAGGAATGTTGGTCAGTGTGATGAAAAAGGAAGGTTGGAAATTCATTCCTGACCAGGTGCTCCCGCCTCTTTTGGCCAATTCCGCCACGGGTGTGATCTTGTACGGAACATATTTAACTGCTCTTGATGCGTTTGACCTGCGAAAGGGCCAGAAAACAAAGGACTTCTACTATTCGCCAATTGACACTTGGAAGGCTGGTTTCATTGCAGGTGCAGTGCAGTCGCTCGCTGCAGCCCCAGTGGACGCAATCTACACGCGTCTGACCACTGCGGAATTGTTGGGAGGCGAGCACCAGAACTTGTGGATATACGGACTCAACAAACTTAAGGAGATTGGCTTGGTGGGAGTGTTTGCAGGATACGGTTTCTCGCTCATAAAGGAAAGTCTTGGTTTTGCATTCTACTTCTCGACATTCGAATTGGTCAAGACCCGCGGTTACAACTTGATGTACCGTACTATTTCGGCGTACCGCCGCTTCAGCATTGCGTTGCGGGAGAAAATCCCCATTTTCCGCGTGAAAGTCGACGAAACAGACGCAGCCAGACTCCAATTGGAGCAGAAACGCCTGACCAAAATCCTCAAGTCGACGTTCATTCTCTTGGCTGGAGCGTCAGCTGCATTTTCGCTTTTGGCAGTGCAATATCCGCTCTCTAAGGTGCAAAAGATCCATTTGTCTCGATTGGAAGCGCTCGATATCTACAACTCGTCAGTGCATCCGCAGAAACGGCCGTTTTTCAAGTTGTACTACAACTCGTACATCGACACTTTCCAGCACATGGTCAAGATGAAACAGCGCGCCAACCAAACATGGTTTCAGGCAGCATACAAGGGTTTTGTGCGAAATGCACTCTCGACGATCCCGGCCACTTCCGTGGGACTTTTGGTGTTTGAAATCATGCGCACGCGGTTGGCCAGCAGTTTGGACGAGCGAATGGAGTCGTGAGGGCGAAGTATCCCTAAAAGCAGTTGACCTTGTTTGCTTAATGATTCTGAATTATTCCCTCGTACCTTATTACTGATTCTGTTCACGGTGGTTCTTTCCACGCTGTGAACCTGTCCCTAAAGACCAGAAGTTGTCCTTTTGGGCCTGTGGCCAGTTCTCACCGTATGGCGATCCAAATCGCTTCTATTGTGATAATTGGGTGTTAAAGTTGGGTGAACAAATTCTGTTCCCACAACGGTTTTTTTCTGCCCATACAGTGTATTTATTCTTGCAGAAGTTCGATTCTGCTCACAGTGCTCGACAGCTGGTTGTCCCACTCTGTCTAGTTTCTTGTTCATACGGTTGTTCAATTTTTCAGTTGCTCAACTTTCACAACTGCTCGGTGTTGTCTATACAGTGGTCCTGCGGTGACCTCTCTGTCCATACAGTTGTGATGGCCTACCCTGGTCTATCCAGCCTATCCTGATCATTCTAGGTCAAATTCAACAAGCATCCATGCGACCTCGTCCATGGCCTACATAAAGTGTAAGTATCACGATTACTGAGGCTCCTTTACTCCTCTCTACCTACTGCTTTCAAGTATGCGTTCCATCCAGCACTGCGGTACCGCTCACCCTCCACTGAGGGGTCTCTGCCCTTTCCAAACAATCCACGCCCCACAATGATAATGTCTGTTCCCGTCGAAACCACCTCGTCCACCGTGCGGTACTGCTGGCCCAACGCATCTCCCTTATCGTCAAGACCCACACCAGGAGTCATCACTAACCAGTCAAAGCCTTCGTCGTGGCCGCCCATACTGCGCTGTGCAATGAAACCAATCACGAAATCCTTGTCGGACTTAGCAATGTCCACTGTTTCCTCGGTGTACTTGCCGTGGGCCAAAGAACCTTTGGAGGAGAGTTCTGCCAACATAAGAAGACCTCGAGGCTCGGAAGTCGTTTCCTGAGCAGCCTGTTTCAAGCCCTGCACAATTCCTGCGCCGGTAACTCCGTGTGCATTGGTGATGTCTGCCCATTTCGCGATCTGGTACACTCCTCCAGAGTACTGCTTCTTGACGGTATTGCCAATGTCTGCGAACTTGCGGTCTTCGAAAATCATGAAATTGTGCTTTTTGGCGAGCGCCAACAACGGCACGATAGTTCCCTCGTAAGAGAAATCGTCAATGATGTCAATGTGTGTTTTAACAAGACAGATGTATGGACCAAGCTTGTCTATGAGACCCAAGAACTCTGCTGTTGTGTTGACGTCCACCGACGCACACAAGTTGGATTTTTTCAGTTCCATGAGCTTCAAGAGCCTGCTGGCCACGGCCGAAGCATGTTTTTCTGCTCTCTCGGCGTACGTTTGAACCATGATGGAGTAGTATGGAGTTTTCCAGGTCCGCGATGGCGCACGTGACCTGCGTACATGCCCTCACTGAGTCTCTAGATAACCAAGTAAGTCTAACTAACGGGGATCTCGTCCTTCATCCCGGGGTAAATCGGATCGAGGCTTTTCCAGGTAGCGTCCCAGAGCTCGGCGTTTTCAGGGACAAGGAAATCGTTGCGCAACACCAAAATCATGTTGCGCATGATTTCCAGACTCGACTCGCGCACCTCTGCTTTATGGAACTTGGCATTGATCTGGTTGATCACCACGAAATTTTCCAAGATCCCAAGCCACACTTTGGCCCGGTCATCTGCAGAAAGCTCTGTGTGGAACTGCAAAAACACCTTACTCACTAAGTTCAAGATCTGCTGGTGAGTATCCGGGAACCCTGCGGTATCAGTGTGGAACACGTCATCCTTCTCCAACTCAGCCACCAACGGGAACAACCCGTATTCGTAGACTCCTGCTGCCGTGTACTCTGGCGTGAAATGGCCCGACAAAAGCGTCACCTGCAACACCAGGATCGCGTGCGATCTGATCTCGCGGCATGGGTTAAAGCACTGGTGCGCCAATGCCTGGATGAGTGGATACGACACTGAGTGCTGCACGTTGGCCAACTCACCCGTCAATGTAACAGACTTCTTCGACACTTCCACTGACTTTTTCGCCGTATCCTGGTCCACACCACCAACGTCGTGCTCTTTGGTCTGCTCAAAATGAGCACCTACAGCACCCAACGACGAGATCTCGTCAAGCAACGCCAAGAAAGACACGTAGTTGTTGTCGTTGACATCCTCCGGCGAGTTCTTGACAAACGACTCAACAAAAGACAACACCGCCGGAGCGCACTCGAATGAAGATCCTGCGAGCTTCAAGAGGTTCCAGTACGACTCCTCAGCAACTAGTGTCTTCAAGCCCGACTCGTCGTCCACGAGTGAAAACAACGTCTGGTTCAACGCCGCGCCGTTTTTGGCCAACACGTCTTTGTCCAAAGTGGCCAAGTGCTTCAAGGTCTCCACAACAATGTCCTTGACAGATGCATCACTCTGTCTGGCAAGTAAATACAAGTACACACAGAGTCTGAGGTAGCCCTTTGTGGAGATATGCTCAGATTTCAAGTAGAGCACCAACTTGTCGATGACGGTTCTGGTGACAGTCTTCTCGTTGATGATGAGCGAGAAGCATACGGCGATCTCAAACAAGAACATCACCTCAGTCTGGAAAAACCGCTTCTTGTCCGCGTCGTATTCTGGTAAGTTGGCCACCACAATGTCGATAAACGTAGTCAATTCTGCGTTGGAGCCCTTGGACACCGTGTCGAAAATGCCAGGCACGTTCACTGAGCGCACGCAGTCTATGGTTGAAAATGCAGACTCAACCTCCTGGTCAGTAGGTTCTGGAGGCTCGTCCGAGTAGCTTTTCAAGAAAGACAGGAACGTCGACAAGAGCCCCGAGTCCTTCAGCGGCTTCATGCGCTGGATGACGTAGCGTGGCTTCACCTTCGCAAGCGGAGGAAGCCTGAGCTTCTTCTGGAACTCGCTGAACAAGTTCGGGTTGATGAGGCAGTTTTCAAACAACGTCAAGATGATCTTGACCACTGCCTGCCACGAGTCCGTAACACGGCAGTCGGGTTTCTTGATCAAGCGGAAAAGTACCACCGTAGAAAGCTGGGCCTTGAAGTCGCGGCCAAACCGCACTGCCATGTTGCCAATGGTGATTGTCTCGTTCTTCTTCTCGATGGTGATCTGCGTGATGGGGATGTCCGAGCGCATGTTCTCGTCGGCAATGCTGAGGTAGTTGCGGTCCGAAAGTGTGGTCAACTCCGAAAGACGTGCAATCAACTTGTCCACGGCGTCGGTCAAGCCGTAGGTGATGCAAATGCTGGCACATTTGTCGATCGACAGCATCAACTTGGTGATGATGTTGTCGTCAGAAGCCTCGCGGAACACCTGGATCAAGGTGTCAATGGTCTCGTCCACAATCGACACGAACAAGAGCTTGTCGAACTGGCACAATGTGGGCACGTCAAAATCGTCGATGGAGATGCCGTGGTCCTGTGCGTATTTCGACTGCGACAGAATGAGGTTGTGCCACGCGTCGTCAAACCACTTGTCGGTACCGTGGTGTTCTTCGGGCATGATGATCTCGCGGTCGCGGATCGAGCTGTAGATCTTGGACAAGTACCACTCGGGGAAGTCGCGCCCGTTGTTGACGCCCTTCAAGTTGCGTCGGTACGCGTCCAAGTCCATCTGTCTCTTGACCTGAGGATTGTGCAAGTCTGTGTTGAGCAAGATGATGGAGTATGACAATACAAACACCGCGTCGCGGTCTGGAGTGACGGGCTCCTGGTCCGGCTCGTGAGGGCAGAAACTGTCTGGGTCTGACTGGCACAGCACGTACGCTTCGGCAAAGAGCTCGACTATGCGCTCGATCTGCTGCGACTCGCCCGGCAACCGGAACGCTTTAAGCACCAAGCGCAAGGCCTCGTCAACGCGGAGACCGTCGAACTCAAAGAGCGTCATGAAGTGCTTCAACATGTCCACGTTGGAAGGTTTGGCAAGGTACTCGCCAAGCACTTTCTTGTTGAGGCGCGTGGACTTGTGGAAGAAGAACTCTGCCAACTCGCGTGGGTCGGTTGGGTCGTGGACAAAACCCTTCTCTGTGAGCGCAGCAATGCCCTTCTTGGGGCTCTCGTTGAAGATGGCCGTGCACCGCACAAACGACGTTTTCTTCTCCTTGTCCCGGATCAACGGATGCACCGGGGCATCTGCGTGAGACACGGCCTTGGCTCTATCGTTTATACCAGCAATGAGCGAAAGCACGCCCTCCAAGCAAATGGGCGGAACGTTGTCGGTAGACAAGAGCGCCGACTCCGGGAGCGCAAGTTTGCACAAGAAATGAACAAAAGCCGTGGCCATATCGGAGCGCTCGAAGTCGCAGTCGAACTCGACGAACAACCGGGCGAAAAACTGCGGCAGGCGAGTCCAGAGCAACAGAAGTGACTCCACAATCAACTCCTTGGACGCAGGCAGGCGCAACGCCGACGCCGATGCCGATGCCGACGCCGCAGGCCCGATTTTCGCCGGCTGGTTGCCCTTGAAGTCGTCGCCCTGTTGCGCCACGATCGTACGGAACAAGAGGTTGAACGACAACTCGATCTGCGACTTGAGTCTGCTGTTGAGCACAATGGCCATGGTGGTGAAGAGTCCGAGCGCTGCCAGCAACAACGCAGGCGAATCTGTGGTGGTCATGATGTGCAAGACGTCTTTGGACACTGCGTCGGCGACCAAGGCCATGAGTGATGAGTGGCGCGGGAGATCGTCGCCGGCCACCTCCACAATGGTGTTGATCAACGAAAGTGCAAACACGCGCGTGGATTCCATGTGCTGGTACTGGTTTTCGGGCGCCACCATGGATATTAGAATGGCAAACACCTCGTTGATGCAGGCGATGTCGAACGGAGGGTGCGACAGGCTGGCGGCGGTCTTTTCGGAGGATAAACCCGCGTCGGAAAGCGTTTCTGTGCCGTTGGCCTGAGGAGGAACAGCAGCATGGACAGGTTCCGCAAGAGGGTCTTTCTGACTGTCTGACTCGAGAGAGAGCGTCTTCTCTGAATGGTCTGTCTTCTCTGAATGGTCTGTCTTCTCTGATTCTTCTGCCAGTTCTGCTTTCTCCACCTCTTCTGCATTCTCTGTCTGCTCTTTCTCCTCCTTCTCTGCCTCCTCCTTCTCTGCCTCCTCCTTCTCTGCCTCCTCCTTCTCTGCCTCCTCCTGTTCGGGCTTCTCCAGGCCCATCACATCAAGAGGCAACTCCACGTTCGGCACGTCCTCGCCTCCGTCGGGCTCCAAGTCGCGCAAGCGCAGAAACACCCGTACCGTCATAGCCGCCGTAGCCATCTCCGCGGCCCGCCGGAGAACTTCGCTGCGCCGCTTGTTGCACGCAAGCAGAAGACACGTCTGGACCACTTCAGACACGGCCGAGTTGGGCAACGTGGCCAGAAGCGGCAGGCCGACCACCTGCTCCAAAAGCCGCAACACTTTGAGCAAAACCGCGTCGTCTGCGTTCAGATCGGACGCCTCAAATCGGCAGTGGGTCAACAGCAGTGCTACCTGGACCAAAGTAGCTTCTAAATTGCGCAGATTTGCCAGAAGCACGCCGTAGTCAAAGAATTTCGCTAAAGCATCCAATGCCATTGCGGTCACGTGGCCCAGCGTGCTACTAGCTTCCACTGCCATTAAAAACGGCTGAAGTAAGGTTAAACTGTCCACTGTATCGATATCGGCGGTATCGGCCAAGATCTGGCGTAGCTGAAGAAAGCTCAGGTGGAGCGGGTTAGCCGTCGGCGCCACCGCGGCCCCGTTGCCCCGCAACACGCCCAACGTGTCGTCGTCGTCTCCAAAAAGATCTCCTGCTCCAAGAAGAGCAGCGACTCCACTCTGATTCCACCGGTGCATTTTGCGCATGGCCAGCAGAATCGCCATACACTCGTGCATCATGAGTGTGACGGGGTCGACCGCCACACGTGGAGACGAAGCAAGCATTAGGGAGAAAATGGATGTTTTAGTGTAGTTGTATGGTGTTGATACGTAGTGCGGAGGTCGTGTGGTGCACAGGATGGGGAGAGGTATATATTAGTGAAAAATGGGAGATGTTGGATGTGAGGGTGATTGCGGTGTGTTTTTGAAAAGTGTGGGAAATGTGGTTTTTGTTGATCTTTTTTCCTCTTATTTTTGGTGAGTGGTGGTTTTGGCTGGGCCATGTGAGAAGATAGAGAGCAGGTGCGACAGGAAATTAGCGAGCAAAGTGGAATAGCAAATTGGAATAGCGTGGAGAGAAGAGAAAGGGAGGAAAAGAAAAATAGGGGAGAATTAGAAAAAGAGAAGAATTGGAAAAAAGAGAAGAATTGGAAACATAGAGGGAAGTGAAAAAATGGATCTAAAGTCAAAGGAAATTACGTGTTGGTTTCACCGAGATCTATAGCATTTTGCAGAACGCGATCGTAAGGAACGTGTCAGGAATGAAAAAAAAAAAAAAAAAGAAAGGAAAGAAGTAAAGAAGTAAAGAGATACTTGTTTCTAGTTCAATGTTAATCCTTATTATTTTTTGTTTTTTGTTTTGTAATTCCTTTGGTGTCTTTCATTGGGTTGTTCTCCTGCTAATCAGCCACGCAGCTCTGTACTGAGATCAGACACTGTCAAGACATATTCTATAGTGACAACATTCGTAAATGTCGATGATTAGGAACCCACTTTTGAATTGGCATTAGTGGACATTGGTTCGTTGGAAAAGAAGGCAAGTTTAGCCAAATTTGGTCTGAGGTGACATCCAATTAGAGTTCAATCTTCTGCAGAATCAAGTAATGGAAAGACTTTCCTTTCCGATAATTCGCTATAAAGCCCAAGTATTACTTGTCTATACGGCACTTATCAGTTGGTCTACTGCCGTTGAAATTTCAGAGTCTCTCTCTCAATTTTCCGCTTACTTTCTGTGTGCCTTGAATCCTACGCCCAGCCACATTCGTATTACCAAATTAGAACACAAAAGGGGTGATCTAGAGTGATCAAGAAGCAAATTAGGCCACTAATTCCCGTTTCTTTTCATTTTTTTTTTTTTTTTCATTTCGCCTCAAATCGGAATGTTGCGTGTTGTATGCTTGTCTGAAGCAACATGACGAAAACGGCAACATCGAAGATGCTCTCAATCCGTATGTGGAATAGACTGGTTCTCTATTTGAGTGAACAATATTTGGGTCGTATCGCGATACTGGCTGAATTTTCACTCTCATTCCTATAATTTCGGTTTATGATTATGGCTGCGAAAAGTGGAGGAACTGTGGGAAATCAAGAAAAGAAACTGAAGAGAACCATTCTGTTCCGAAAGAAAAAATTGTAAAATAAAAACAATGAAAGAACCAAGCTGGAATTTTTCATTCTCATAACACTTAAATATCTTCCATAAGACTTTTATGCTGATTATATAGACAGTACCTGGTAACCAAACGCACCTCCACCGACTCACCGGAGGCGATCAGAAAAAGCACAAAACAAAAGGAAAAAATTCCAAAAAAGACAAGAAGAGAAGAAATACTTTGATTGTATCATATTGGATCAATACACCTTTTCTAAGCCAAGTAACCAGTCCTGACTATAACTGCCCTACTAACTACAACAGTCTTCTTCACCGTGTTCACCCCAATGCCACACATCAGTCCGATACTACTGTTCGCCCAACTATCCATCCTCTACATATAACCCGATAATGCGTATATATACAAGGTGAGAACATCCAGTTCATAATTCGTTCCAGCCACAGTCTGTTGACAAACATCCAGACCGCCCTCAGTCATGGTGCCACAACATTCACAAACTTTCCTAGATCTTCCGCTGGTAGTAGCTCCGGAAAGAGCGCCACGCCAACCGCCACTCCTTCTGCTGGAGCTTCGGGCTCAACACATTGAAATCGTGCTTCTCAAGCTTGTGCAAGTACAACGACGTCGGAATGGCCACCATGAACGGCGTGAACACCACGTCTGGAATACCGCGGCGCCACTTGCGACTGTTTCTCCCCAAGAGCGCATCGTCGGGTCTCTCGTTCACCATTCGCGAGATATCCAGCTTCACCAGCTCCAACTTCGTTCTCGCAGCCAAAAGATGGTCGTTGGCGTTGACGGCGGTCTCGAAAACCACGTTCTGCAACTTCTCGGTCGCCTCATCTACCTCAGCCTTCTCCTTCAAGTGGCCCTGCGCCAATCGCAACACAGTCTCCTGCGAGAGCTCAAACTTGGTCATGAGATCCACCGGAACAGTCACCTGGTTGCGAGACGTGGCATAGTACTGCAAACCCAAGATCATCGAGCTCACCGCAGTAGCTTGGCCAATATGTGCTGCAATATCGCCAACGTTGGTCTGGAGCTCCGGAGACAACTCTAGCAAGTGGATCACCGAGGGAGAAATCGACGGAGACAAGAGAACTCCCTGTGTGGCGTAGTTGAGCTGCGAGTACGTGCCCTCGCCATACGAGCAGATGTCAGCCACGGAGTTGAACTGGTTGGCCTGGAGAAAATGCCTTCTGGTCTGGAGAAACAGGTGGAAGTGAGCAATGTCCAAGTTGAGCCCGGCATCCAAGGCGTCTCGAAGAAGGAAAACCACGGGCTCGCCGATGTCGCCCGATCCGGAAAACGCCCGGCCCACCATATCGCTCCAGAACTTGAACTTCATGTCTGCTGTAGAAATACCCATAGATCCTGACAACTGGCTCAGCGCCCGGGACGCCCGCGACTGCGAGTTTGTGCCGCCGTCAGAGATCTTGTTGACCTCTAGGCCAAACGCTCGAATGGCTAGAAAAGCGTTCCGTGCTGGCTCAGGAACGTACTGTGCGAGCAAGTACGACAGACGGTCGTTCTGCTCCAAAAGAGCACTCACGTTTTCCACAGCGTTATGGACCTGTTGCTGGTACGACAACGTACGTGCCGACACCGAGAGACACCTTCTGGAGGCGCGAATTAGTGTCATTGGCAGTGAGTAGGCAAACTAGACAAAGTAGACTTAACAGTAATAAGCTAGGCTGAGACTCACACTCGAAAATTCCTGGATTGGAAACTATCGACGTATTCCGAGAAAGAACCTGCCCAAAAAGGAAAACACAATCTGTTCTCCTATTAACTGATCTTAGGCCCAACTCTCACTAGTTGGTGGTTGTGACATCGCGAACTCTGTATAGGACATTCCACTAGGAAGCTACCTCTTCTCTACACAGTATGATAATAGAAAGCGTCCAGCCCAAGGCGTATTTGGACGTTTCTATTGGCCAGGAGAAGTGTGGCCGCATAGTTGTTGAGCTCTATGCCGATAAAGCTCCAACCACCACTGCCAATTTCGTGAAACTCTTGCCTCAGCTCAAGAACACATACTTCCACCGTGTGATCAAGAACTTCATGATCCAGGGCGGAGATGTGCAGTATGGCCAGGTCGAAAGCTATACCGACGGAAAAGTCGGCACAGGAACACTTGCTGAACCGTTTGCAGACGAAAACTTGTTGGAGAAGCTCGACAAGCCTTTCAAGGTCTGTATGGCCAACAGCGGGCCCAACACCAACGGGACGCAGTTTTTCATCACAACATACCCTGCTCCACACTTGGAGGGGAAGCACAGCGTGTTTGGACACGTTTTGCACGGGAAATCTGTTGTTCGAGCCATTGAGCGGGTGAAAACAGCCGCCTCAAACGTTCCGGTAATCTCCGAGCTCCCTGTGATCACAGACGCGGGCGAATGGAACGACTCTGACCCGGTGCCGATCTTCAATGCGTGCTACGACTCCATTGGCGGCGATATATACGAGGAGTACCCTGACGACGACGAGAACATCGACAAGGACTCCTCGCAGTCAGTTTACGAGGCTGCTACGATCATCAAAAACGGCGGCGGCGAATTGTTCAAGAAGGGCGACGTGGCCAATGCGTTGCTCAAGTACAAGAAGGCATTGAGGTATGTGATGGAGTACATTCCGGACGAGGACCAGGAACCAGACTATTTTGCCAAGTACTCGGACCTCAAGAAGAAGCTCTATCTCAATTTATCGTTGGTGTGTTTGAAACTGGATGATTGCGCAAAATGTGTGGACTACTGTACTTACTTGCTAGACATGGAACTTACAGACCCAGAGCGGGCCAAGACGTTGTACCGGATGGGCAGCGCACACATTGCGACGAAGAAGTATGCGGAGGCAATCAAATACTTGCAGAGAGCAGCTGAGGTGCTGAACGATGCTGGCATTGAGAAAGAGTTGAAGCGAGCACAGGACCTTCTAGAGGCGGAGAAGAAGCGTGAGAGGGGGAGGTACGCCAAGTTCTTTGGTTGATTAGAATTGAGTTCTTCGGCTGGTTTGAGTGAACGGTCAGCACGTTTGGTCTGGGAAATTTGAAATTGTTGGACGATTGAGACAATCAGTTGGATGAAGATTTGGCAACAGGGTCTTCACAGAGCCACGTGAGAGAGAGAGAGAATTCACAGAGAGTTTATAGAGCTTTCATGGAGAGTGTTTGCAAAGCTTATGGAGAGTTCACGGAGTGTTCTAGAGGTTTTCACAGAGGTGACTTTCTCACCGTCGGAGCAAATAGAGGAAAACATACTCACTGGTTGAAACTGAGGCGGGCTGATTGTCTGGTCTAAGATAGTGCACGACTCTTCAGAGAACACAGTGACGATCCAGGAGGATACTATTAATGAGTCCAACATAGTTGGCTCTTCAGCTTATAGCGGAGCCACAAAGAGCATTCTACCAAGTAAAATGGTGAATATAATAGAAGAAAGAACAAGTAATAGACAAATGGAACAGAAGAAAGGCAAAGCACATCACTGTAACTTGAAGCAAATGCGATAATACACGCAACAGAGCACTTTGGCCTTCTAAGGATACATCCGCTTATATTTTCGTGACCAATATCACCATCTACAACCCAAATCAGAGCTCTACTGTGAAATGTAATTTCTACTGAGTATACTTAGGCCTTGCAATCTCTATTGTGGATGTGCCTTACAGCTTCGTCACGTGACTACGTATTCCGTTACCGAGAGTTATTGCACGTACCAGCGGAGAAAATTTTGCGTTTCCGTACGATATGCATAGAAACCAGTAACATTACCTTTCTGACCAAGCCTTAGGTCCATAGAGGCACTGCAGCCGCTGTGACGGTTGTTCTGGCTGTAAAATCGCGTCACGTGACTGGACCTATATGATACATCTGTAGCCTTATACCGAGGCAGCTCAGCAAATTTGGAATTCTTCTCCTATATTCAAGATCTCCCGAATAAAAAACTCAATGAACTCACAAACACGACTCTTTTTTCATTTTTCCCCAACATTCGCTATTCCACCTTCCCGTTCATTTCGCTCACGTGACCGCATCGAGCAAGAGCCCTACTTTTCACACCCGTACACCAGCTTAGGTCAGTCAATTGACCCCCTCCACTTTCCACACTTTTCATCCAAAAATGCCACAAAAAGCGCTACACGCATAAATTACAACACTCACTCCAACATCTCTACAGTTGATTTTCCAGTAATAACACTGTATCATAAGTTTGAATTAGCCAAATCACGTGACCAAAAATCTTTCGTCCTGCACACACCGAGAGTTGGTGAGAAAAAAAAATTTTCATCAAAATTTCTTCACACAAACTACTTCCTAATGTCTCGTCCTCAAGTTTCCGTTGTTTCCACTCAGGGCCAGAAGTCCTCCACTCAGGTCTCTTTGCCTGCTGTTTTCTCTGCTCCAGTTAGAGCTGACATTGTTCACTCTGTCTTTGTTAGAGTTAACAAGAACAAGAGACAGGCTTACGCTGTCTCTGAGAAGGCTGGTCACCAGACTTCTGCTGAGTCTTGGGGTACCGGTCGTGCTGTTGCCAGAATTCCCAGAGTTGGAGGTTCTGGTACTCACAGAGCTGGTCAGGGTGCTTTCGGTAACATGTGCAGAGGTGGTCGTATGTTTGCTCCTACCAAGACTTGGAGAAGATGGCACGTGAAGGTGAACCAGAACGAGAAGCGTTACGCTACTGCTTCTGCTATTGCTGCTTCTGCCGTGACTTCTTTGGTTATTGCTAGAGGTCACAGAGTCGAGCAGGTTGAGGAGTTGCCTTTGGTTGTTGACAACGCTTTCGAGTCTGTTTCTAAGACCAAGGACGCCGTCGCCGTGTTGAAGGCTTTGGGTGCTCACAAGGACATTGTCAGAGTGATCAAATCCAAGAAGATGAGAGCTGGTAAGGGTAAGTTGAGAGGTAGAAGATTTGTCCAGAAGAGAGGTCCATTGGTGGTCTACGCCAACGACAACGGTATTGCCAAGGCCTTGAGAAACATCCCAGGTGTTGACACCGCTCACGTGTCTCGTTTGGGCTTGTTGCAGTTGGCTCCAGGTGCTCACTTGGGTCGTTTCGTTATCTGGACCCAGGCCGCTTTCGAGGCTTTGGACTCTGTCTACGACGCCAAGTCTGGTTACGCCTTGCCTTCCAACGTGGTTGCTAACTCCGACTACAAGTCGTTGATCAACTCTGCTGAGATCCAGGCTGTTGTCAGATCTACTGCTGACGCCAACACCAAGAGACCTCACGTGTTGAAGAAGAACCCATTGAAGAACAAGCAGGTGTTGTTGAGATTGAACCCTTACGCCAAGACCTACTCCGACTTGAAGTTGGGCTCTGCCAAGGCTGAGAAGAAGGTTGTCAAGGCCACCAAGGCTCTGTTCAAGGCTGTTTTGAACCAGTAAGTGTGCTGAGTGCGTGAGGCTATGAGACACGCAGTGTAATATTACATGTAATGCATACGGTGAATTAAAAGACGTAGATAGTAGATGTGAGTAGTGAGAATTGAGGGACTGAACTTAAGACGTAAGTATCGATTATTCAGGGGAAACCCTACTTTGATAAGACTTCTCTACCCTTTCTGAGATTTTGTATTTCATATTCTCAGATCATGGAGACCCTGGCCGGAGATAAGAAATCCACCGTAAAACTGGAGCAGTTTTGCGAAATAGGTGTAGTCAGGTGTATCTATTGTAAAATCTGGAACTCTGATTTCCAACTCCTCTGACATGTGAATCTTCACCTGCCTAGGGTATTTCTCCAAATAAGCTTTTGTCTAATAATCAGATGTGCATCATCCAGCGTTTATGGCCTGTGTTTGTCTTGGGTCGTGCACCTAGGACCATCCATTAAGGTTTGTCCAGCCGTCGAGCCATTGAGGCGTTCTGTCCAGCATCACAATCGCATTCAGGGTACATGCACAATCGCAGGTAAGATGCGTATAATCTGTATGATATGTACTGTAGGTACCGCTTGTTGACCATTTTGTGGGGTTTATTCCTGATGCATTCAAAACCAAACACCACGTATGAATTAAATCATGACTTGTGACTTTTTGACATCCCCGCCTAGGCAGCAATTTGTCAACTCTGGAATATTTTTCACCCTGCGGATCTTTGCTATAGCGGCGCACATCAATGAGTTGATCTGCATCTATTGTGGCTGGCTGCACGCCCACAGATCTGTCAGTTTCATTCTATTACCTCCATAATTTAAGCAAAAAAGACAGTATAAAAATGGAAAAAATTAGACAAACAAACAGTCCCCACCAACTAATATAGGGCCCCATCCCCTACCCATATCCAAATTGTTCGTTCATAGATTGTGGTGCGGGTATAGCGGTGGACCCTATATACCGGTCTGCACCGTGCATGCATTAGCCAGCAAAACAACCCTCCGACATGCAAGCTTTGATGTATCCCCGGCATCTGCAGGCCTCACAGTCTTATCTTCTACATTCTCTTACTCGGTCTGTTCATTATTAAAAGTCGTCAGGAATTCGGATCCAGTCCTATTCCCTAGTCGGTAGGCAACAATGGCAACACATTCTCCGTGAAAAGCTGGTATGTCAAGGAATACACGTTACCAACCACATTTCCTGCTGGTGAGTACTCACAAATAGTGTACTGTCTCCACGCGTTGTTACAGGTGACGTAGGCGCACCCTAACTCAATGGAACTCTTCCAGATAAGTTGTGTGAAATGTCCAGTGGCAGACGAGAAGCCTGGCTGACTGTAGTTGTATAAGCTAATTTCATCATACCAAGCATCCACTGGGTCATCTCCTCCGACGTAACCTGCTGCCAAATTTTCTCCGTATGGGCCGCCAGAGTGAATAAGCTGGACGTTGTTGCAGTCGAAATTGTTAGCGGCGTAGTTTGCTGCGAAGTCAGCCAAGTCCCAGTTCCATGTCATCGCGGGAGCACCATGCAACGCTCTCTTCTCGTTGGTGCGTTCCAAGAGCTGAGACTCGATTGTGTCAAGAGTTCTAGTAGAAGAAGCTGACGACGAGGTCTTGGTAGAGCTGGAACTCGAGCTTGAGCTCTTTGGAGCAGTAGTGATTGTGCTAGTCAGCTTAGATGTCAGACTGATCAGAGTGACTCTAGATGTTGCAGAAGACGAAAGAGGGTGGGTGACAGATGTTTCAGTCACAGTCTTGAACGAAGTCACAAACGTAGATTTGGTTGAAGAGGAGCTGGAGGAGGACGACAGTGACAGCGAAGACGAAACTGACAGTGTCTCACTAGGCAAAGTGCTCGTGTGTGGCGTGTTTGTGGAAATGGTAGATGTTTCCGGTTTGTTTGAGCTGGACGTCGACAGTGTTGCAGACGTGTGTGTAGACAGAATCTCTGTCAGAGTCAGAGTCGAAGTCACTGAAGGTGGTGGTGAAGAGTACACCGTTATCGTGCTGTAGCTTACTGCCACAATTCTGGTTACAGTGGATGTAAGTGTAATCACTGCAGCGTGCGTAAGTGCAACAAAGATAGCTAGAAGAAGAGAGTGAGCGAGCTTCATTGAATAATTTGTGGATGATGAAGTTCTCTACAGCTGGGGAACCAGCCCAATAAATAGTGCAGCCTCACGGAAGTACATTCGATTCAAGCTGGTACCAGCGCCCTGGACAATCTCCGTGCATAGATCGCTATGCATGCGTTATGCATGCATTATGCACCATGTTCCTGGTTATATGCAGCATACGCCGCGCTGGTGACCCGATTTGGTTTTGGAGGAAGGAAAAAATCCATTCAAGCCAGCACTCAGTCTAACAACAACATCAGCAAGCCTGTATGTGTCTGCATTTAGTGAACTTTTTTTTGGGAAGTTACCAGCTTAAAGGCGGTTAGCTGCACATTACAAATGCCGGTATTTTTCTGGCTAAATCATGCACCGCATTCCCATTTACTCCTACAGGATGTACATTCTGACCTGAAGAGTAATTCACAAAGTTGTGTATTCCGGTCAATTTGACTATCGCGTTTGGCCACGGCTGTCATCATGTGTGCAAATATTGTTCTGCTGGAGTTGTTTGATGTGAGCAGCACGAAAAATATCACTACTACTGTGAAAAATGCACACCTCCTGAACAACCCTAGACTTTCATGACTCAGGAAACCAGAAAGGCAATATACAACGAGTAAAGGCAGAAAACACTTTAGTTACCGCTAATATCTAGCTAACTTACACAATAAGACAATTGCCTATTTCAAGTATGTTTTTTTTTTGAAGTAGCCACATTGTGAACAGCCTGCACTCAAAGCCACACCCAAAAATACGTATACCCTAAAATCAAGCAGATAAGGAGAATAAACGAAAATGAATAATTAGAAAGGGATGATGTGTCTTATTTCAATTATGAGAAAACACACAGAAAATATCACTTCTTTATCTGTGGGGCAAGACGCTCTAATACATTTGAAATTGGAGACTGCAAGGGTCCGAATATCACACTCCAATTTTTAGAAACAAAGAATACGATACAAACTTCCTACTATTAATATTATCACAGTTACAACTAAGAATACCTTACAGCTCGTTTTGTCACGGAGAGGAGTGGAACACCAGAAGGGTGGCATATAACCCAGATAGCGAACAAGCACTTCCAAAAGGCCAATTGCAATTTCCAAACAAGGCTGAAAATGTGGAAATCTCATGATATATTCACACATTTGTGACGAAAACTTCTGAAAAATTGATACACAGAGATAGTGAGCGTAGTCTGTGCATGAACACCACACACTACAAGAAGATACACCATTTTGGGACGCGTCAACAGAAAAGGGGTACTATTCCAGCCCCTGAATTGCCAATTCCCATAAGCTGAAAGGCTCCAAGCGAACTGCATGGTCAAAGTAGGTTCCCTATTTGGTTGGGCTAGATTGCTTCAGAACAGAATTTGGCGCAATAATGTCTAGTCTAATGCTTGCAAGAGGAAATCAGTATCTGGAATTATGCACACCCGACCCAGCGCTGGTCAAGCCAAGCCGAGTCAAACTCAGACAAATCAAATTCAACCACGGCAAACGATATCAAGCGGCCTTGTGGCCAAAATCCAAAACTTTTTGAGTTTCTCGAGGCATTAACTAAATCGTAGACATTCCATGCTAGTTCCGCATTTTGATCTTCCGCCAGATTGAATTGAGCATGTCAGAAAGTGACGGGAGCATACCGGAGTCTGGCGAATACCACCTGCATGAACGCGCGCCGTATAGCCGCCCCTATTTGCAGGACTCGTTTCCAACCAGCAGCAGGATTTGGGGGGTCTTGGCATATGCATGCGTCAACTGCACAATTAATGCATTTCATGCGTCTGATTTTATTGGCTTGCATCATTATCATACAATAGATACACCTCCATTCAACTACACCATGGAGGTACCTCGCAGATCCGAACCTATCGAGGCATCCGCGCATTCCGCTGGCATTATTGTGAGGGATTTTCCGCTGGTCACGTGCACACTCAATGCCGGTTATCACTGGAGTTTCCAGCAATCAAGTGGAGTTGATTTTGTTCGGCAGCGCGGTTGTTCGTTGCACAGTATCCCCCGCGTTTCATTTGGCCATCTCTTGTTTCATCTATTTGTTTGTGATTCATCTATTTCATCGTCATGCTTCGTGGAATCAGAAAGAAGGCTTCGTTACTATCTTCTGCACCTCAGCAGTCCGACAATGCCAAATACACCAAAGTACTTAAACAAGTGCATGATTTTGAAATTGCTTTAGAGGCTATGGATCTCTTACTCGATGATCGCAGTAAAGAAGGTGTTGATCTTTTAACCAAAGAACTGCTGGGTAACAAAGATCCTACTCTGGATCCAGCAGCTATTTTCCCATTAGCACTTGGAGTGATGGAATTTATTGAAGCCACACTTGGATTTGAAGCAGATGTCATGGCTCGTGCACACCGCACGCTATCTAGTGCAGAAGAAGCTTCACTTGCACATTCGAAATTCAACCAAAAACAGCAGTTGGCCACGTCGCACATATACCCTCCAGGAACCGAGTTCCAAGTGACGTATGCGGAACTGACATTACTCAATGCATTGGTGATGCTTTTGCAAGAAAATAACGGCATGGTCGAACTGGCTAAGGCGCTTTTCAAGTTACGTCGGGCGTACCAGATCTTGGACGCAACATACAAGAAGATTGCCGAATCTGAAGGAGCATTTGCACGGAATTTGGCGAAATTCCGCCGCCAGGCCGAGCAGCAGCTGGTGAGTTCTGTGGATTTGCCAGGATTTTCCATTCCAGACGGAAATCTGTCGGATTCGCTCTCTGAAGATGCACAGCTCATGCGCAACTTGGAAAACGTGTACCAGATGCGCAAGCGGCGCGTGGAGGGCACCAATTTGGGGCCGCATCCATCGCAGGTGAATCTTTTCCAGTCGACATCGCAGTTATTTCTGGATGGAGTTTCCAGTGTTTCAGGCTCGACCACTCTGCTTCCTCGAGACCGCTCTGCGATGGGACGCACGTCGTCGAACTTGAGTGCAAACGCTGCGTTCCGGCAGGGCGAGAGGGAGAAGCCAGAGAGGCCAGAAAAGTCTGAAAAATCCGAAAAATCTGAAAAATCACCCTCCAACGGCCACTCAGACTCCGCAGAGCCCGACCTAACTGCCAGAGTGGACGCCTTGGACATCGACAGCTCGGTCGAACACTCGCACAGTCTCACCCAGACGCTGTTGACCGAAGAAGCAGAGGATTCGTCGGACGACGAGTTCTCGGACGCGTCGGAGATGTTCGACACGTCAGCGTCGCCCAGCATATTTGGCCCGGGCGGACTTTCCAGCCACAGCGTGGGCAACTTGGGCAGCTCAGGAATTTCGGGAGTTTCGGGAGTTTCAGCTATTTCAGCCAACTCAGGTTCGGCCCCTATTTCTGTCCCCATTTCGGTCTCCGCTCCGTCCATCGCCTCAGGCGCCTCGTCCGCCTCCGCAGCCTCAGACACTCACTTGCACGTGCTGACCATCGACGAGTTCATCCACCTGGGCGTGCAGTTGTGTTTCGGCATCTTGCAAGTGGTGTTGCTGTTGATTCCTCCCGCAATAGGCAAGGTGTTGTCCATAGTCGGGTTCAAAGGAAACAGAGACACCGGGCTTCGCATGCTCTGGCGCACCGCCATCACCGCGCGGAACATCCACGGCGACCTCGCGCTCTTGTGTCTTCTTGTGTTCTACGACGGCCCGATCCAGTTCATCGACGTCGGGTTCCAGCTCCCGGGCCACGACGACGCCAGCGTGCAGCACGTGCTCTCGTTGCAAGGCCGGTCGACCGTGCTGGACGCCGAGCTCCTGGCGATAGTGAAAAATCCAAACCTCTACACGCCCCAGCTTTTGGCCAAGGCACGCGCGTTCTTCCCTCACAACGCACTCTGGCTTCTTCAGGAAGGCAGAATGCACGCTGCTCAGGGCAACATCTTCCGCCTGGTGCAGTTGATGCAGGCGTTCACCGACGACCCAGCAAATTCCATCCAGATGGAGCAGGTGGAGGCGCTTCTCACCTACGACCGCGCCATCTTCTATTCTTTCATCCATGACTACGACCACGCAGCACGCGATTTTCTTCGGATGACTGCGATCAACCTGTGGTCTCAAGCCGTGTATCTTTTCATGGCCGGATCGTGCTACCTTGAAAAATGGCGGATGATTGTTTGTGGCGAGATCGAGTTGAGCGATTCGGAAAGAGAACACGCGTTGGCTCACTATGGGAAGTTGGCAGATAAGTACTTGCGGTTGGCCCCCACGTACGTTCCAGGCCACGGCGCCAACGCGTCGAAAAAGGGAGGAATCGGCGGAAGCTCCAAGCAGATGCCGTTCGACAAGTTTGTGCTTCGCAAGACCCGCCTCATCGAGGCTGTGCACAAGGCCAACGCTCACCTTCTGTACATTGAGTGCGTGGGCACATCGTTGATCCACGAGTTGGTGTACTTCTGGAACGGCTACAACCGCATGCCCCATGACCATTTGGAGCTTCTGCACCGTATGTTGGCGTTTTCAGCGTCGAAACACGCGAAAATCACCGAGTCCTCAGACGAGGCCATGACAAGACACTTTTTCCAGAGCTTGGCGCTCCGCAACCTGGGCAAAGTGGCCGAGGGCGCCGCGCTCATTGACTCGGAAGTTATCGCCAAGTACGTCACCCAGCAGACGCCGCTCAAGTGGACCCGCATGACTTACTCGCCTTACTTGTACCCTACGGCGTTGTACGAGCGGGCCATGTTCACGTGGGTGCTGAAGCTGCCTGAGAACCCACGGAGAGCGATTGTGGAGACCATTGGGTGGCTTGAGCGCGCCGAGACGGTGTCGAACATTGGGGACTACGAGTTGAGCAACCGGACCAGCATGCGGATCAAGGCCGCGACGGAACGGCTCGAGCAGTTGAAGCAGGAGGCGTGACCTTTATAGTTGAAAATGGAGAAGACGGAAGGAAGAGGGAAGGAAGGGGGAGGAAGAGGGAAGGAAGGGGGGAGAAACACAGGAGAAAAAAAGACTAGTGTGATGTAGTGGTAGTGGGGGAGAAAAGACAGATAAACAGAATTTGATTGGTGGGGTGAAAACACTTTGAAGACAATTCGGAGTAGAGAGTAGATGATAGGGCAATGGTGTACTCAACCGTTGGGTAAGGCGATGAGATCAATAACGCACTGAGACCGAGTAAGCTAGAGGAATAGCTGGTAATTTTTTCAACTGCTTGAAAGTATCTTTTTCAAAACATTCATTTCACGTTCATTGGAATGAATCACTCACGAGGGCTCTGATATGTAGGCTACTCTTTCCTCTTAGGTATGCTGCCCTCGTAGGTGGACCTCTCACTTTCCAACAAGGTACACCACTGACATACAGCCACGGGATCACCCGCTTACAACACTCTAGTAGTATAATTGTAGTTAAGTTACCATTCTCATTAAGAGTCTAGTTGATATTTTTGATCCTCTAGTTGATTGTCTAGGGTTAGCATTACCGAGTCAGTGAACCAGCACGTTTGAGATTGCAAAGGAAATTAGAAGTTCATAGATCATTTTATGTATAGCCTTTTCTCCTTCTTCCAGATTTCCAGTGGCGAGGCACTTCGTTCAGCTGCCTCATTGACTCTCACTTCCAGCTAGGAACTCCTCTTGATAAAGCAGAAAAAAAAAGGATAGAAATACGTGAAATTGTGATCTTCAACCCGGGATTTCCTGCTTCTCCAAAGAGATGATAGAGCTTCTTGTCTAAAGAATAACTAATTCAGTTATGAGAGAGTGAATCTGAGAGAAGAGAACCGAGAAGGTGATTGCGGGACTTAATGACCTTAGGTCTGAGTCCCAATAAATGTGTTTGAAAAAAAAAAGTGATAAAAAGAGAATTGAGATTCTGGGAAGATCAGGACATACCCATTGTGATCATAAGACGTTTTCAGATAAGAATCGTTGTGGTGAGACAGTCTCTGTGCTTGGTCGTCCAATTGTGTTGAGCCAAATAAGGCTCTAACTGAAATACTTTAAAAATCCGACTTTGAACGATTTTCTATCTACGTTAACTTCACCGGTCTCTCCGTTCTATTCTGTTGGATTCCTCCAATGCACACTCTCCTATTTTGAACACATATCAGTGTATGCTCTCTATTTTGTATGTCCCACTTCCACGCTCAGCTCCCCACTCTCTCTACAGCACATGATATCTTCCTCAAATTTGCCATTTTCGATAAATTGTTCGACGCTGCTTTCGAACTCTCTACGACTGCATCGTAGTCCAAGATCTGGTAGGACAGAAAGCTGTGGTGGATGTCAACTGAGACCATTAGATTCATTCCAGATTAAGCTCTGACCAATTGAAGAGCGGTGCGTCAAATAAACAAACTGGATGAGTAACTTACCTTATTCTGATCCAAGTAGCAGTAATTTTCCAGACTGCAGATCTGAGGTCTGTTTCGTGCCTAAATTTCGTCTTGTACCGTATCTCCTGTTGTGTTAAGCCAGAGATCTCATATGCCACACAAACAGTTCAGATCTGATTCTGCTCTTTTCTATGAGTTAACCAATGCTGAAACACAAAAACCTCAATGGGCAAGCTGACAATAATCCAAATACGTGTTGATTGCAGTTGAACCCAGAGCTACACAGCAGACGCATTATCACCAACGACTGCAGCTATGAAACAACACAGTTTCACCACCACCAAAAGTGCCAAACAATGCCAAACTCAATTGAAGTAGTTGTCCACCATGATATGCACCACGTTGAAGCGGAACACTATACTCAAAAGCCACAAGAGCGCCAAAACAGGCAAAATGCCCGCCAAAATCGTGAGTTGGAGAATTTTTGCCGGGCTGCTTGCGGAAGCCGAGCGCGAGTACGAAGCACTCACCATAGGCAACAGATTAAAGCCGTAGAAAGTCACCACGAAGTAGTAGCCAATGGCAGTGAAATAGAGCGTGTTTCCCAAAACCAACGAGATGAACGAGTTCTTGATGGTGAGAATAGGAAGCAAGAAAAACTGCACCAAATAGAGCAAGCACCAGATGATCAAAAACAGGTTGCAGTGCACGTCGAAGCAAAAGCCCCAGTCGATATAGTTGACACTATAATGAGCGGCGGAAAACGCTGTCAGCATTCGGAACTGAGGGTTGAAAAGCTTATTTGCTATAACCCACGACACTGTGGCGATCAACATGCCCAGAACATAGAAGTCAAACACAACCATATTGAATACGAGTTTGATGATGTCCCACAAGTTGGGGGAATATGTGGCGCCCCAGGCTATGGCACTGATGCAGAGAAACCCAGTTAAAAGAATAAGAAACGACGGGTCGTCACGTGTATACGATGTTTTCCCGTTGTTCTGTTGTTTGTAAGTGTAGTTAGATCGGTACATCTTTTTAGGGTTGATAATAAGGTGAAAAATCTCCCATGTGGCCGTTTCAAAGTCTAGAGTGCGAGGCTTGAACAACCGTCTAAACATCTTCTTCCATGTAGACAAGCGAGTTTCGCCCGAGTTGCGGGGAGTAAACGCTAGTGACCCATTCCGAACAGTTTCAGTGAATGATGCACCGGAAACAGAACCGGTTCGTAAATCTCGAGGCGAAGAAGTTGCCTGAGGAAATAGATCCTGGTATGTGTAGGGCAAATTAGCTCTTTTGCTCATTGTAGATGGAGTATAGAGAGATTTGGCCTCATAGACGTTGGTGCACGGGTGTGGGGCATCAACAGAATAGAATTAGTAAGGGACGTGACTGGGGGAAGAAAAAGTGGGTTAGTATTTGAAAAGTGTAATTGGATGATTTGCTTCTGTTTTCTTCTTTTTTTCTCCTTTTTTTGGTATTGGGGCGAGTACTCTGAGGTGGTCTCGGAATAATGCGATGCTCGCACTGAGTAGTAGGGGAAGAGAAGGAGAGATCGAAACAGAAGAAAAAAAAAAGATTAAATATTGTCTAAGAAGATAAACTCAATTCCAGTTCAGAATTCTTTTACTAGTGACTTTCCAAGTTTTGTCTAAAGTGTTGTCTTAGTAGTTGAACTACACCTCAATGGCGGTGAGAGTAGGCACTCTCGAATGGATTAAATCTGTGAGTAACTGCTAGGCATGACAGTAATCAGTGGCAAAAAACAAACGAAGTGGAAGCACCACATATCTTTGTTCCCAACTGAATGCTCGTTAGTGATCATTGAAGTGACAAGCAGTGGAGCTGGCTATTGGTGATAACCATCAGTGACCTCAGAGTCACTAGTGCAAAATCCACTAGGATCTCAATGTTTTGCTTCCTTGACTTTGTTTGAAAATTCCCAACAAGTATAGATCCCGACTACTAAAGCGTACTCAGCACATCCAGATCTACATAGTGAGACATCACTGAACCAACCACCAAACCAAAGCAGATAATCGGAGAATAGAGTGGATACTCCGAGAAAATGTAATATAGTCCTTTGTATTCCTTCCGCCTTTTGAAGTTCTGCCAACTTCATCGCTTGGCTCCTCTATGTCTTGACTGCCCTATGTCTTGACTCCTCTGTTCCGACCTCTTTTCACGAACCTAGGCTTCCTCAACTCAGACTATTTTTTTAGTGCAGATGCGTTGTCTCTCGCGAAAGCATAACATTCCGTGCAAGCGAAGACATCAGAGTCTGGTTCTCCTTGTATATGTCAATATCGTCATCAAACGTCGGCAGAACTACCCTTTTGGGACTCACGGTAAGCCGCACAACTTCACTATCCCACATCTCCTGAATGTAGTCGTACACATTGTCTCGTGTGACATGTGACTCTGGATGGACAAACATACGGTCCTTATATCTATGGGCGAACCCTAGCACGCCTGCATGGCACGATATGTTTGTTCCGGTTCTGGACGTCAAATGGCTTGAAAATCGGAGCCGGATTTGCGTCCATTCAGAAAGTATGGCTTCGTGCTGGATCTTGACTGAATAATCAAGCAGGTTGACAAATCCCGGTGCAGGCAGCTCCAGATCGTCGCCTATCAAGTCACGAAGATCTAGAAGCTTCTGCTGCGTCCGTGTAGACGTTGCGTTTCCTCTTTGGGGCGAGTTTCGGTCCACAAACGTGGTCTGGAAATCGTTGATTTCCTTCATCATGTCCATCACAGAAACTGCGTTGCTCATGTCCATAGACGTCAGATGCAGTGTCCCTTCATGCTCATGATCTCTTTCTGTGTCTGTATCGCCTGTCTCGGCTTCGTCCTCGCTTGTATCCAGCTCACTTGCATACCGTGTCATAGGAGCAAGAGAATGCATGGAGTCGTGGGTTGTGCGGCGGTCCACATGGATCAACAGGCTCATTCGCTTATATAGGCGACTTGACACTGTTTGTCTGCTTTTTGCCAGGTGTGAATCCAGCGCCTCGTCGCTGTGTAAATCATCGAACTTGTTATCAGTAGTAGGAGTAGTAGGAGGAGACAGAAATGTTGTGTTTTCCGTCTGAGAAGACGTTGCTGCGCTTCCCTTGACATATGTAAGTGGAGATACGCTTGCTTTTGTGTATGTGCGGGTGGTCTCTTGCTCCACAGGTTCTGGAACAGGCGGTGGTTTCTGTTCATTTTGAGAAATGGTGAAGTTTGTCCACCGATTGCCCAAATTGCGCGCCAGCTTGGTGTCAACCTGCAACATAGGGATATTTTTGTTGATTCCAGTGCCTGGATGTGCAGCTGCAGTTGGAGCCGCTGCAGTGAGGACGTTATTTCCTGATCCAGACCGTAGAAGCCCGTTTCGTATGGCTGTATGTCGTAAATCACCCGATGCTCGATTGCTGACAGGTGTCTGGCCTGTATGCTGCACCGACAACGCTCGAGGTGCATTTTGTTGTATGCTCAAGTGGTTATGTTTGTCGGAATGTATGCTGGTAGTAGACCTTGCTCGGACCATACTGCGGCCTCTTTCTTCGGAAAGCATGGTTGGCTGCAGGACAGAATGCTAACGATATGACGGAATTATGAATACAGAGTATGTAGAAACAGGAAAATTGACCTATTTAAGTATAGATCACGTAGTTGTTGAGGTGGATCTGATGTTTCTTATCTTGCCTGAGATTATGCATGAACCTACTGCACAAAGCCTGATTCGCCTGTAGGGTGCATAAAGCGCGCATACATTGCATTCCTGACAGCGCGATTGGCAGATAACGACTAGATAAGACTGATCGATTGTGAGCCGAGACGGCAACAAATATAGAAATATAAACGAGCAACAATGTCGGAAATAATAAATTAGACTAAGATAAACTAGGAAAATAGAATATTTTACATGTGTATCAGGTTTTCATGTTCCAGGCCCTGGTCGAAATACCCACTGTCCATACATAACAAAACCGAAAGCTAGCTGTGCTGAGATCAAAATAATATTGACAGAACAATCATCTGACTCTATTAGCTGAATCAGTGGAAGAAAAAGTTATTTTTGCTGTCTTTTGTTGTTGCACGACTGGTACTGGCTGGACCTAACGGCACAACTGAGACAGAAGAGGAAGGAGGAATAGCAGAGACTAGATGGCCTAAAAGTAAATTTTCACATGATATGAAGAAAGAAAAGAAAAGAAAAGAACAGAAAATCAGCGCCGCCGTTAAGAACAGATTATCCTTTGAATTTCCTTCCGCTTGATTTTCCTACTTGTTGAGTGCCTCATTTGGAGGCATCCCACAACTCGTTAGTCCATTTATTACAGTCCCTAATAATCTCAAACCCAGAAGTGAAGCGCACATGACCAATTCCCTGGCCGGCGCGCAGTCAAATAGTTAAATCTGCAACAGTCAATAATAACCAGCATCCAGCTGTCAATGCTCAACTGAATTGTAAACTCAAATTCAAATCAAACCAAATCAGATCCAACAGTCCACTCATCTATCGCCTTCCTCGTGTTCCTCAGTAGTCACAGAACTTCAAACTGCCCAGTTTGAGTTCACTGTACGCACACTCAATAAGCTTCTCACGGAGACTCGTTATAGACGCCGCCATTTTCAAGATTCTCGCCTTGCTCAGAGTGATCGAACGTGCAACCTGATCATGAGCGGTGATGCGGCTGATATCGTCAAACACCTTTGAGAGATCGTTTGCAGCCTTGTTCAAGGATTCCTGTAACTGCTCAAGGATCGCACAGAGGTTATTTTGCGCAAGATAGAACGAGAATACGTATGTCCACATCAGCGTCTTTCTTCCGGCCGCCAAGCTGCGCAAAGCGTCAGAGAGAAACTGCACATCGTTCCATGACACGATTTTACTGCCGCTATCCCGCTGAGACTTCATGTACAAGAGCATGCACCGATGCACACGCTGTAAAGTCGCTTCGTCTCCCTCCATGGACTGCTGGTGTACTGAGAATCTCCGGAAGTAATGAAGGTACCGGTTGAGATTCTGCTGAGCCTCTGCGCGGTTCTTCCGCGTCGCAGTTGCTCCAGGCCCGTTGAAACCTTGGCAATTATGGTATCCGTGGCCCTTCCAGTCGCGGAAACAGATCCAGCAGAACTCGTAGCGGCACTTTGCACATGTCATGTGTTCGCAACCACCGTTCTTTTCAATACGTGCCTGGCATTTGGGACACGAGTTTGTGTTCAATTGCATCCAGTTAGCAGTCTCGGAATCGTCTTCACATTTCTGAATCCACTTCTTCACGATCCAGCAAGGACAAGGAAGGTGGTTTTCCTTCTGACAATCGAAGCAGAATTCATGCGAGTTCGGACATGAAACAATCGGAATGTTGCTGATATCAATGTTGGTGTCATGGTCGAACTCAGAGTCGCGTGGATCGGTCACCATCTCTGCCAAGTTGTTGCAGTCCAAAGAAGGACACCACCGGCACAGCAGAAACAGAATGTCGATCGAAGTGCGTGCTGCGCACACAAGAGCCTTGCTGCTAAGAAGAGGGTCGTCCACCGTGTACGATACACACCGGTTGGAAAGATCCATCAGCTGAAAATGTCGGTCGTACTCGTCTTCTGACGAGTCTGTATCATAATCATCATCATCGTAGGGTTTGCCATTTTGCGTTTGTTCCTCATCAGTTCGTGTCTTCTTGTCTCGGCTCGACCCAGCCCCAAACTCAACTAGCTTGTCGATATCCTCGTGGAGTAGAGTCATGGAGCATTCCGGGTCCAAGCACGTGATGAGGCTCCCGCGGGCCATCACGCCCAGAACGTGCGTGGAGTAGCACTTTGCACAGAAAGCATGGCCACAGCCCACCAGAAACGTCGCCATGTCGCCCTCCTCAATACATATATTGCAGGTGAAGTTTTTCGACTTGACAATGCTGTGCAGCACGCCCCGTTGATCCGAGAGCCCACACGCGTCTCGAAGTTTGGGCCAGTTATCGTAGAAGTCGCTAGTTACTTCATCCACCAGCCATTTCTTATGCTGGAGCATCACAAGAAGCTCACCTAGACTGAAATCCGGAATCACGGTCAGCTGCAACTGGCGAGCTTTAGATACAAAATGGTCAGAAATGTACCATTCGGGGCGGAGTGGCCGGTACCGGAAACTGCTCAAGCGGTTAGAGGACTGCTGGACCGGCAACTTTGAAGCGACAAATGTCTCGTCGTCTTCAGGGAGATCTTCGGAAAGATACAACTCATCCAAGTCGTCGCCCAAAGTGTTGACGTCGGAGTCTGAATCCATACCAGGAGGAGAGTAGTTGGAAAGTGTTATTGTGATAGTGGGCCAAGTATGCAGCACCTCGGACGATTCTGCATACTTTTGCAGTTATATACTCCAGCGTACAGAGTGGACGGTTACTGTTTTGGGGTTCGGGCGAATATACTCTGTGGAAGTAATTTTGACCTTTTGCTGAGTTGTTGGTGTGTAGTGCGTGCCACATCTGGAGTGTATCACCACAGGCAAAGAGAAAGAAAGAGAAAGGAAGAAAAAGAAAAAGAAAAGAGGAAGTGAAAGAATGAAAAATAGGGAATCTGTACTTTTCATTTTCTCATCTTATCATTATCTCAATCTGTAGATATTCAGAGCAGCTCTGGAATTGGCTTCTCCTGCAGAAACAGCCACTAGTGGATATCCTGTATGGTCCTCCCACTATACGGGCCGTTACTGCAGTTTCCATATTGTCTATCAAAGGGATAAAAAGAAAAAGAAAGGAGAAGAAAGAGAGAAAGTAAGTTTTTCTTCTTTTCACTTTTCTTTCTTCTTTCTTCCTTTTTCTCTCTTCTCTTTTTTTTTTCTTACTCTATTCTTTCTTCTTTTCTTCTTCCTCTATTACTATCATGCTAACATCGCCAACGCCCGCCCCAAAACCTCCTTCTCCTGCAAAATCATCAGCCGGGCCATTTCTCCTCTTTCGCCAGCAACTGAAATTTCCCGGTACCGCGCCAACCGCGCCTCCACCCACGCTCTCAACAATGTCTTTTCCTCTTCACTTACATCAGCATTCAACAAGTAGTGGGCCACACGCTTGACCAACTTGCGCTCGCTCAACGCGCCGGCCACTTTGTAGTGGAAAATCTTGAACGGCAAGAGAAACAACCGTACAAGTGCAATGGTCTGGTCGGTGGGTGTGCCGTCGAATCTGATCTTCGGACTGAGCTGCCACGACTCGGGGCACTCCACCTCGCTGTCGTCACAGCATCCCAGCGTGCACGAGTCGCCACAGTGATCATGATCGTGATCGTGATCATTATCATGTTCGTGATGTTCGTGGTTTTCCTCATTTCCATGATCTTCCTCATGTTCATGCTCCTCCTCTTCATGCTGTTCATGCTCTTCATCATGATCGTGATCCTGCGACGCGGCAGCAACACACAAGTCGTTCACAAGGTCAAACCCAATGTCCTCGTACCACGCCAACTTCGCCTTCAACTGGAGTCGTCTCTTCTTGTGGAGCTTCTCCTTCTTGAGGTAGCTGAACATCTGCACAGACAACAAGCACGACGTGTTTGGGTTCAGCGCAGAAACAAGCCCGTACCGCTGGAGGAGGTACGGGTTGCCGAGGTCGTCGCCGTATGTGTTGAACAATTCGTAGTTGTTTTCCTTCGTTGGTGGTGCGGTCAAGACGATGTCGCAGCACTTGGAGCTGTCGGAGAGTTCAGCCACCAACTCGGCCGCGCCGCCTTCGGAGATGGAGTTTTCGGAGTTTTCGGAAGTTTCAGAGCTGCTCTCGTCGCTTTCGTGGGTTTTGCCTTGCTCGTCCTCGCTCAACGACAACGTAGACACCTCCTCGTCGTCCTGCTCTGTTTCGGCCTCCGACATCTCCACCTCAAGGACGTCTTCCATGGTGAGCACGGTTTTTTCGGGAACTGGTTCGTCATCAACACTCTCTTCCTCGTTCTCTTCCTCCGATTCGTCCTCCAGCGAGTCAGAGTCCGACAACTCCGACGACTCTTCCAACTCGACGTCAGACTCCATAAGGTCCATTTCGTCCTCGAGATTTTCAGTTTCTTCCATTAATTCTTCCACAAACTCTTCCTCCTCTTCAATTTCCTCCTCTCCTTCCTCTTCTTCTTCTTCTTCTCCTTCCTCTTCTTCTTCATTTTCCTCCTCCTCGTCGCTGTCCAAATGGGCACAGCCTATCTCTCCACACTCTCCACACAAGTCGTCGTCGTCGTCGCAAACAAAGTGCACGTTGGCTCTCTCGACCACTTCTCCGTCTGAAAAAACAGGCGAAAGGTGGTTGAACAAGTCTGCGCCCGGAACAAGCGAAAGCCCGAGGTACTTGTCTACTGTGAATGCTCTGGAGATAACTGCCTGGACGTAGCGGCCGAAAAGCTCCAAGTTGTCCATAAACTGGCTTTTCACCGTTTCCGAGTCTGCGCCAGCTTCGATCTGCAAAACGGGCGGAGTGGCCACGAACTTTGCGTTGGTTTCTCCAAATCTAACACACTCTAAGAAGAATGCTATAAGCTCGGCCAGGTCGAGCATGTTCAAGAGATCTGCCTCTGAGTTGAACAAAGCGGCTTTTTCCTGATCCAGCCAGAGACATAGCGGCACGCTGGTCTCGCTAGTGACGTCAAATGAGTCTAGATACGAGTGCCACGGCGATTTTTCACCCATGGCCTGTTCGTAGATGAAGGTGAGCACTATCGCATGCATGCCGCCGGAGAAATCCACCGACTCGTCCTGGGGCTCGTAGTCCATAAGCATTGGGAAGATGAACGAGTTTTTCGGCGAAAGAATGGCGGATTTCGGCACTCGGAGGAGGAGATTGTCATTGTCGGTGTGTTGGCCAGGTTTCCAGAACACACCTAGGCCTCCGATTTCGGAAGGCCGAACTTCCACAAGATCCGAGTTCCAGAACGTGTTGTTCTCGAGCCATTCTAGAACCTCGTCGATTTTAGACGTGCTGGTGACTGACATCAGAGGAAGAAGGTTGTTGGTGGGGCATCGCGGAGTGCAGGCGGGGCGATGTAACGAGTCGATAAGAGGAGGAGAAGAAAGAAAGAAAAGAAAGAAGAAGAGAAAAAGGAGTTCGCTTTGGAAAGATTGGATTTCGAACGTTTACTTCAGTTTTCTTTGCAGAATTGAGATGGCTTTGTTGCTGGCCAGAACAGGCTACATAGGTCTTCTGTAGAGAGTACTGACATTCACTGTGACTAGATGGAATTGAGAGAAAGAGAAAGCACTTCTACAATATTCAGCTGAAAAAAAAAAAAAGGAAACTCTACTCTTGTTTGTTTATAGTCATTTCTCTATCATTTTTTTTTTAAGAATACCCAGTTCTCTGCGCTCCACACTGTGAGAATCAATGAAAGAGAGCCAACACAAACCAACCAAGATCTACAAAAGTAAAACTGAAAAACTCAATATTGAATCTCATCTTCATTACTCTCCTTTCCTTTCTTTCCTTTTTTTTTTTTTTTTGTTTTTTAATTTTCATTCTCTTCACTTCTTCCCCTGCGCCATCGGTTACCCGGCCAAAAAAATTTAGCACTATATAAGAACGCGATTCGCACTTTCTGAAACCCAACCATCAGTAGTGGTTATACTAAACTATATAAGTATAACTTTGTGTTTTCGAACACACTACTATAAGGGCCTTAGCCACATCCAAAATGCACCGCATTAGCGCTTGTGTGAACCGGGTGTGGCGCTCAGCTAAGAACATCCTGACCTTTTCAACAGATTGGCCACAGGGTGTACTTCGTTTCGGTCTTTTAGAGCTTTTCGGCATTTTTAAGGTTTTAGATAAGTTCTGCCAGATGCCGTATTCTTGCGGTTGTTGCTGGCAGATTAAGGCCTGATGCTACATTTTTGTATCGTAGACCCATAGTTTTTTTTTTCTTTCAAGTCCCTCTTTCTTCACTGACCCATAGTCATTCCCCACGTCACGTGAATTTCGCCTTGGCCGGTCACGTGACCGTGGGTCACGTGCCTCAGCTTTAGCCTTAGAAAAACCACTCGTTCTATCCGCCTTCTACTACTCAACTATGGCTCACAGATTATTGGTTAACGTCGTCATAACAGGTGCTGCCGTTTTCGGCCGTGCGTTCACTGAAGCATACAAGCAGGCAGCAAAAGCCAGTGCCTCCGCAGCAGCTACTGGAGCTTCTAAAGCGAAGTCAGTAGGAGGAATTCCTGTGGAAGAGGCGTTGAAGATTTTGGACATTGAAAAGAAAGATTTGACATCGGCCGAGATCGATAAAAAGTACGAGTACTTGTTTGATGTGAATTCGAAGGAGAAGGGTAATTCGTTCTACTTACAGTCGAAGGTATACTATGCGATGGATACATTGAAGAAAGAGCTAGAATACCTACAGAAGGCAAAGGAGGCAAAGGAGGGCGAGGCTGGAGCGTGAGTCATTTGGTCAGAGGCTAAGGGTAGCCGTATGTATATAATATCACGATACTGGAGCAGATGTAGGGGAGGAGAGAGAGAGAGAGAGAGAGAAAGAGAGAGAAAGGAAGAAAGAGAAAAGATGAAAAGCAAGAAAAACAGAAAAGGATCAAGACACAAATTCTTTCCATGATCAGGTTCATGATACTGCTTCTTCCATGTTTGGGTCCATCGATGAAGATCTTTATGGTGGGATGATGCTCTGTTCACCTAGAGATGAGATCGTAGAAGGGAAGTGTGCTATATGGCACCATGCTGAGAGTTGGTTTCAAGAAGAAATGTTTTTGGTGGTGGTGATCTCTATAAACTGGATGCTCCTATTCGATGTCTTGAAGAGCAGTGGTGGATAATGGATTGGCCCTTAGAGTTCTTCGAGAAACGACTGAACTTGCAGCCAAAGAATGCCTGGAGCAGAATCTAAGTATTAGGAAATGTGTGTTCTGATGGAATCTCACTTGCCTGTCGTTATTTATTGCCGGACGTGCTTCGTTTCAATGTAATGTCGTTGCATTCTGCTGATACTTAAACTAGGCACTGACTTAAATAACCACACCTTGGCGAATTTCCTAACTACTATTCAGATTCTGAATGGCCATTAACGCTTTTAAAAATGCGTTTTAACTCAAATATGACCTCTTCCTTGTAAACGCTCCATGTACTGTTTTACGGTGTCTTGTGTTGTACATCCAAGAATGGCACTATTGTTGAGCCTCCTAAATTGGCATATCGACAGCTACGAACAGCAGAACATTGAAAATTCTTCTACAACCATTGAATCTTACGCTTTTTCTGTTCAAACACATCTATACTGGATATGGCTTTCCAGTAATACTGGCCAACAACCACACTACATATCACCACAGAACAGAGACCAACATGACAATGCACTTACTCTTCTAAAGAGGATACTCTCTGCTTTGTGACCATTTGCGCTCTTTATCTTTTTTTTATTTCTCACATTTGTATTCCCACAACCTATCCTCTTTCTAATCTTTTTTGTTTTTGCTCGATCTGCTCGTAAATGAAAATCTCATAACGCTCTCTCTCTACACTAGCTTCTTTTCCACTTTTAAATATATTTGCAAACATCATTTTATTCACTCTCTGTCTCTGAAAATTTCAATTGCATCCCCACTTTTCTTTTTCCTCTATCTTTTCTCTCATTTTTCAGCCCTCTATTATTGATCCTCTCGTATATACGAGTGCGAACTCATACTTGGCTCCAAGACTTTCCTTGTCAGGCAATTTTCACCAAAATAGGCCCATACGGAATTTACGCGGAGTCACACACAAAACAATGCCGAAATTACCTGATTTTTATTACAATTTACTCGTATAACTCTATATTGTTGTACTTTTCACTACAGTCTGTCTACTATGTACCTCTACATACCCTATACTCATACAACAAATACGTCCACACCGCCAACACCTGAAATCCTGAAAAATGGCAATACTAGTCAATACACACAACACTACTCACCGCACAAAAACACTAAACCCATCCAGACCTGTTCGATCTGGTTTTCGTACCCTCGTATACCGCGCACGTGACCAGACTCATTTAACCAGCCGTACGTACATACTCACACAAACCACTCTTCCTTGTCGCCATGACAGAAAATGAAGACGAGCAGCTTCTTGAAGATGCTTCTACACTACTTATGTTTGCTAATGCGGCTGCCCGCCAACGGTCTCCGGTCCCAACCACAGATTCTGGACCGCAGAATCCAAATTCATCTTCAGCGGGTCTTCCGCCTTCTACAGCCTCCCTATCAGGAGTAGCGGGGCACCCGCGGCCGATTTCTGCTGCAAATGCCACAAACACGCATTCTGCGCCCCCTGCGCCGCGCCAGCCGTCGCCTGTACCACCCAACACTACAGCTCAGCCGCCACACGCCCTGGCACCGCTAGACGCCGCCACAGGTGCGCCCGTGCCCAAGCCGCACCTCCCGCACCCGGGGCTGGGGCCGCTGCCGCTCCTGGCGGCGCTTCAACAGGGGATGCCGCCGTTTTACCCTTACGGATTCCAGCCACAGCGGTCCAGCCCTTTGGCGCTGCATTTGCGCTTCCCGCCTCTGAATTTGCCGCCGCAGTTGCCGCCTCTGTTGGTGCCGCGGCCTGTTCTCCGCCCAGAGTCCCACGTTTCGCCGCCACCGGCTCCTTCGGACGTGGGGATGTCTCCAGGGCTTCAGCCCGGTCTTCCCGCACAGGGGAGCTTTCAAACACACCGTCGCACAGTTTCTGGCGGCAGTTCAAGCGCTGGAGTGCGCAGTCCAGTGTCTGGATCGCCAGTCTCTGCAGCAGTGGCGCTTTCGCGTGGAATCAACGTGGAAACAGGAAAACGCAACACAGACAACGCTATGATCGCTGCGGCGGCGTTGGCGGCTGCGGCAGACATCCCCCTACCGCTCAAGAGCAAGGGGTTGACGCGCAGCGCGTCCGAGAGCGAGTCTGCGCCCGTGACTTCGGGACTTTTGGGGAGATCTTTACTGTCTGCTTCTTCGCACGACGGACAGATCGGCGCTGTGGGCGGAGGCAGAATAGTACCTGATATCACTAGTGAAGGTCTAGGAAGCGCTGCTAACGTCGGAAGTACTGGTAATGCTGGACTTTCCGGCTCTCCGGCCATTCCTACTACCACTAGACTACCAGACACAGGACTCACCAGCACAGCTCGCCCTTCACTACCCAGCCCTCTACAGGTACATCGTGCTCCAAATTCTGGCGACAAAGGGATTCTCAACACTGCGAGTGCCACGGTTGTCAAAACAGACGAGTCAGTGGTAACTGAGCCAGAGGAAGACGACCGCACCGATGACGAGCCGGAACCGCCAAAAACACACGTTTACGCACATATAGCGCCGAAGACGGAACCGCTACCTGAATTGGTGCATGCACCGGTGACAAGGCCGCCACCTGCTCAGGCCACTGGAAAAGGCGCATCGTCTGCTCCAATTTCGCCTTCGACTTCCGTATCGGGACAACAAAACACACCTCCAGCGAGCAAAGTTGCTGCAGCTCCCGTCATTACTGCTCCTACAAGCACTGTCTCTACTCTTCCAGATTCAGGTTCTGCTCCTGCACCACCTCCCAAATCTGAGCAAACAGAGTCAGTTCCAGAAACGGTCGCATCTTTCCTGCCTCCCTTAGATGAGTACAAAGTCGACCCTGACTCGGGACTCATTGGCTGCATCTGTGGAATCGAGGAGGACGACGGCTTCACCATTCAGTGTGACGTGTGTTTCCGTTGGCAGCACTGTCTGTGCATGGGCTACCGAGACGCTGCAGAGATTCCCGACGTGTACAAGTGCTACTACTGTGACCAGGAAAAGTGGAATAAGTTCGATCCCGATGTGTGTCGGACCGAAACCTTGATCAGACTCAGAGGTGAGAAGGAACCAAGGAAACCTGCCCCCAAGAGGAAACCTCTGGGATCTGGCAACGACGACAAGAAGAGGCGAAAGTCAGAGAAGGACATCAAAAACGAACGTCCGACTGCTGACAAGCGCAAGTCATCTAATGCCGTGGCTGGATCGCCACAGACGTCGGCCAACTCCACCTTCGATATCAACAACAAGGACAACCCCTTGCTTGAGGATGGTGTATGCGCAGAGCAGTACGAGGGCGTCTACTTCAAGTTGCACAAAAACGACTACAAGACTCTCCAGGTGAGGAAAACCCTCGCGAAGTTGGGGTTCAACTTCGCAGCCAGCCAGCCAACCTCTACTAATGTTAAGGTGATGTCTCTTGCTGAGTTCAACTCAATCAAACTCAGCAAGGTAATTTTGCCCAACCATCAGAAATATCTACAAGAGAGGAACGAACTTCGCCGTGCCAGGGGATGCAACGATACATCCATCCAGGTTAAGGCGTACAGTGAAAATCCTAAACAGAAATTCGTGGGTATCTCGAAAATCGGAGTCTTCATCACAAAAAGAGGAGACGAGTCCAATGACACAGTTCCACCTGACACTCCTGTGGTGGAATACCTCGGTGAAGTTGACACTATGGAGCTGTACATGGCTAATCCAGTCAATCAGTATTCTAGCTGGGGAACTGTGAAACCACATGTGGCTCGTGTGGACTTAAAACTCACTACCGAGGGAGACCCAGTCTCACTTGTGGTGGACGCGCGGTTCGTGGGAAATGAGGCACGATTCATCAGAAACTCATGTGTTAACACAGCGAACTGTGAAATCAGGACGTTTTACATCCCCGAATTGCAAGAATTCAAGCACGTGGTCTACACTACTAAACCGATTACCGTTAAAGGTGAGAACATGGAGGAAGAACTCCGGCTCAGTTGGGCTTGGGACAAGAACCACCCAATCAGAAAAATGCTCACCCTGAATGCTCTGGGATCAACTGAAAGCATGAAATTCGAGGAGTTCTCAGATGACGAGAAGGTATTGCTTGTCTCTGGAGTTGATACTATTCTTAATTTTGTTGAGTGTGCGTGCAACACAACTTCCACAAACCTGCAATGTGCTATCTTCAAGATCAAGAAGGCAACGTCGTACTTGTTGCGCTCAACGAGAAAGGCCTCGAGTCTCACGAACATTGCGTTCAACAAATCCAAAGAGGAGCTTGTCATGCCCAAGAAGAGCAAACCATTTGTGTCGTGGAAAGAGCGTACGGCCGAGAGAGACAAGTTGCTTCATTCGAGAATATTCTCACTAGACGAGTCTGAGGAGAGTCAAGAGGGAATTGCCGAGGATGAAGGCGAGGATGCTTCAGAACAGAGCATGAGCCCTGACGACGATGGCCACACTGATGGAGAATCTCCTGAATTGACTACAGCGCCTCGTAAATTGCCGTTCAAGCAACAACTTCTTGCTCAAGGTAAGAAACTTACCTCGAGAAAATATGTCACAGAGCCTAGTGGCACTGATCTTAATCTTGACAACAGTCACGTTCCAAAGACCGTGGCGATTCCTTTGGTTTCAGACATTCTTATCTCTATTAAGGAGTCCGTCAATGAGTCGTTGAAGCCGTTGGCCAAAATATCCAGCACGGTCAATATTGTCGCGAGTGTTAACGACGTGGCACAAGCTGGTTCTGAGCAGGAAAAGCCAACCTGGAAAGAGGCATCCCCCACAGTTGGGGAGAAGAAAGAGGCTCCAGTCACTGAGACGAAATCACACGGACCACCAGTTGTGAAGAAGCTCTCGTTTGCAGACTACAAGAAAAAGATGAAATAGCATGGTTAGCCGGTGGTACTAATTACTTTCAAATATGTATATTATTCAATTATTATTGATCAATTTATCTGCTGAAGTCCTCAGCAGTGATGCCCGAACGCTCGCACATCTGTTGGAAAATGCCGCTTTGAGAGTTGAAAAGGTTCCAAGGAGTATCGAGTTGCTTGATTTCTCCCTTGTCAAGAACCAAAACCCTGTCGTAGTTCAAGATGGTTCTCAATCTGTGAGCAATACACAAGATCGTGCAATCACTAAACTCTCTGACGATGGTCTCCTGAATCTTACTATCAGTTTCGTAGTCAACGGAAGATGTGGCCTCGTCAAGAATCAAGATCTTGGACCCTCTAACCAAGGCTCTTGCAAAAGAAATCAACTGTCTTTCTCCAAGAGAGAAATTGGATCCTCCGTCCTCGACTTCTCTCTCCAAGTGGAACTTGTGTAAATTCTCACTGTCCTTGGTCTGGACCTTCACTTGAGCCAATTTGGATTGTTCAACCAAGCCAGCTCTTCTCAAGCAATCCCACAATACATCGTCATTACTGTAGCCGAAAGGATCCAAGTTCTTTCTGATGGAACCACGGAACAACACAGGATCCTGAGGAATGATGGAAAGCTTTGATCTCAAGTTGTTAAGACCAAGTTCCGAGATGTCGATTCCATCGATCTCGATTTTACCGTTGTTCAATTCAGACAATCTGAACAACGCAGTCATGATGGACGACTTACCTGCACCGGTTCTTCCACAGATACCGATTTTTTCAGACGGCTTGACATCCATGTTCAAGTTCTTCAAAACAAGAGGCAAGCCGGGTCTGTAAGCCAACGAGACATTTTCAAAACGAATAGATCCGTCCTCAGGCCAAGACGCTGGAGGAGCAGTTTCCGAAATCAAGTATGGAGCTTCTTCAGGCAAGTCGAAGGCGTACTCACAGATTCTCTCTGCTGAGTTCATCTCGTTCTCGAGCTGAGTGTACGTTCTGATCAACAAGGACAACTGACCGACAATCAGAAGCACGTAAGACACCAACAAACCGGTGGAAGCAGCACTGATCTTGAAAACTCTGAACACACAGAGAAGACAGATAAGCAAGGCAAACAAAGAGGCAACAAAGTCCAAGTGGATACCCAACCAACGCTGGTTGGCGATCGTGATGTAGTAGGCCTCGTTCATGTTGTCGATGTTTGTCTCGTTCTGCTCTATGAATCTGTCCTCAGCCTTGTATGCCTTGATGGTGTTCATACCACCTAAAGTCTCGTTGAAGTTGTTGTAGACAAACGATCTCTGGGTAGCCTCCAAACGTTTGATTTCTCTACCAGAAGTTTGGTAAAAGTTGGCGACGGAAACAAACATGAAACCCAAGAATGGGATAGCAATGGCAAACCACGGAAGGTAGATGATACATAAGATGATCACACCCACGATGTTGGAAAAAAAGAAAATGACCATTCTGATCTGGTTTCCGATCTCGTTATCCAAAGTGTCGGTATCTTTAGTGAATCTGTTGAGAATTCTACCCATTGGCGTAGTGTCCATATAAGACATTGGAACCCTCAAAATCTTCTCCACCGCCAACAAGTTCAAGCTGGTGGACGATTTGGTGGTCATGTAAGCCAAAAGAGTAAACATAGCAGCCAAGAAGATAAGCGTAAGCACAGTGAACATCACGTAGAATCCAATGTAGAAGTTGTCAGCCTTATCAGGAAACTTCTTCTCCGACCAGAACGACAACCATGTGTTGGTGAAAAGCTGACAGAACACACCCAAAATGGTCAATATGATCACAAGGGGAACAATCGAGTAGTGCTTGAAGATTCCAGAGCCGTATTGGACATACCGCTTGTACACACTGAACTTGATGCTGTTTTCGGCCGTCTTTTCCTGAGTCATCAACTGGCCATCGTTGACTTCGTTGGCAGCGTAGTCGTACCGCATTTCTTCCTCATCTGTGTCGAGATCTCTAGCAGAAACCTGCTTGGTGGACAGTCTGGTGAGCTGGCGCTCGATCAAAGCTTTCTCAGTCTGGACAATATCATTGACTTCTTCCTCCTGCTCGCTGGCCTTCTTGGAGTGGTCCTCCGAGTTGAAAGCCATCAAGTGGTTGAACCCAACGTTGCGCTCCTTCAACTCGTCCAAAGTACCAACGTCAATGGTTCCCTCGCCATTCAAGAAAACGACTCTGTCAGCAGAACCAATCAACGACAACTGGTGCGTGGCCAAAACTCTGGTCTTGTCCTTGAGAAGTCCCAACACACAGTTGTTCATGATATGTTTTCCGACTCTGGCATCCACGGCAGACAAAACGTCATCCAACAAAATGATCTCCTTTTCAGAGTACACAGCTCTGGCCAAGTTGATACGCGCCTTCTGTCCTCCAGACAACGTGATGCCTCGTTCTCCGATTTCTGTCTGGTCTCCCGCAGGCAAGATTTCCAAGTCACTTTCGAGCGAACATGCGTAGATCACGTCTTTGTACTTTTGCTCGTCGAGAGGCAACCCAAACAAGATGTTCTCCTTGACGGTGGTGTTCTGGATCCATGGGTTTTCACAGAGCAACAACGACCCGTTGATGTTGACGGAGCCCTGAGTCCGGTTCATGAAACCTGAGAGCGCATTCAAAAGCGACGTTTTTCCAGAGCCAATGACACCGGTGATCACAACAAACTCGCCCTTCTTGATGTCGAGGTTGATGTTCTTCAAGCCCGAGAAGATCGTGGCCTCGAGCGACGTGGAAGACGACGAGTAGTTTGTCATTTTGCGCTCGAGCTTCGACTCCAACTCTGCCTCTGCAGCGGTCTTTTCAAGCTGCGACGAGTCCTCAGACTTCTCTTCGTCTGCTGCGGGGTCCTCATCTTCATCGTCAAACGTCTGCCACTCAAACGAGGCGTGGTCAACCTTGATAGCCAAGTCGTGTTTGTCCATGTGCTCCTTCATTTCAGGAGAAGCCTCAGTGGTGGTTGCCTCCACATCAACCTCGTCAGCAGCCAAAAACGCTCCAGTTCTGATGATACCAACCAAAGCGTCCGAGCCTGTAGCCAAGGCCAAGGGAAGAAGGAAAACCTGCTGAGACAAGGAGTTGAACAAGGAAAGAGACGAGAAAAGCACAGCGGCGTCTTTGGTGCCGTTCGACACTGCGTACAACACAAGGAAAGCACTCATGGATGCGAAAAGAGTCAACGACACAGCACCAGAAGTAAGCAAGTTACGACCCACTTGCATCACGTAAACATAGCTCATTTCTTTGTTACGGTTTTCTGTGATCATTTGACGGTAAGGTTCTTCCCACGAGTAGAACTTGATCACTTTCAAGTTGTTGAGCACCTCCTTCACATAATTGACTCTGTTGTCAGTGTAGAGGTTAGCATTCTTTCTGTATGCGAAAAGCTTACCCATTACACCCATAAGAAGCAACAAAAATGCAAAAACCACACCAACACCCACCAACGAAGGTGCACCGATGTTCACGACCAAAATGGCGATGGAAATGGCAAGAGGAATCGGGAAAACAAGGAGAAATGGCTGGAAACCCAACGCAAAGTCAATCCGCGCAAGGTCTGTGCCCATGATGGAGGTGATTTTCGAGGTTGGATAGTCATGGCGTCCTGCGTCGCTCAACCGGAAACTCTTGTCCAAAACAGCTTTGGTGAGCACAGCCTTCACTTGCGCACCTGTAAGCATAGAGTTGTAGAATGCGTGGTTGATGAAAAGTCCCAACACAAGCACCACAAACGATGAACCAATGGCATAGCCTACACCTTTACCAGTATCATCCACAAGACCCAAGGATTTCAATTCCACATACTGGATCAATTTCTTGGTAAGCAAAGGTGCTGCAGACTGGCCACCCATCGACAACGCTAAGTAGAAACATGCTAATCCGTACTGAACAGCAAATGTTCTCAAGATGGCCCACAAAATCATGAACTTTGGCAAGACAAAATCTTGAAGATCATCAGCTTCGGAAACACTCAGCAGCTGAGCGGTTTCTCCACGTTCCTTAATCTTTTTAGCCACATGTTTGGCCTTTGCCAGCTCCCATCTGGCATGATAATGCTGTGAAAACTTATCCGTCATAGTCTTCACCTTAACGCCGTCGTGCAACTCGTACAAGTCTGCAGGCACCAACTTCCGCTTATAGCCGGTGGCCATAATTGGGAAAAGCCACCAGAACAACAACCACGAGACGGGATTTGGCTTCTTGGGGAAAGTCCGTCTCTCATCTTGCGTTGGGATAGGAGGAACTTTCTTCAGTAAAAACGGCGTAAGTATATGCTTTTCAGGTCGCAAAGTACTCATGATGCCGAGAATGAATATGTAGTATCAATAAGTTAAAATTCGGAGTGGCAACAATGAAACTCCACGGCTTATATGGCCACACGGAGAAAAGGTGGAAAATTCGGCGGATGAGGAAAATCTCCACTCCTGCAGGACCGATAGCCCCGAAACCAATGCGGACTTAAGCTGCTAGCCGAATTAGAGAGGGAGAGTAATTAAGTAGAGTTTACGAAATATTTAGTGACGTTGAATCTTTCCAGGTCTATCTCCGTTCGTTGTTGGGTCGTTATCCGGAAACTTCACACCGTTATGCCGTCAATTGATCTTTGATGGCGTGCGGCGTGCACGGGGCTCGCAACCGATGCGGAGCGAGCAAAAGTTCCGCCTCCGAGAGTCTGACTAAGTGCAGATGACATAAACACTAGAGGACAGCACACTGAGAATTTGTGGAATCAAACAGCTTTAGGAATTTAAAGCAATTTGGCAAGAAAATACAAGACTGCAGGTGCAACATAGCCCAGTTTACATACAATAACAAGAAAAATTCCAGCTATTGTACCTCGGATGTTTAGTGTAGGTTTAGGGGAAAGTGGTTGGGTGAGTCACGTGGAACACGTCAAAACAAAAAGACATATATTTTTTTGGGTGTTTTTAGTACACAGCGTCTCACGTGGGGGGCGGATCACGTGAGCCGCCACCGAAAAAAAAACGAGACACATTTCTAGAAGCATCATGTGGGACAGAGCACGTGACCAAAAGGGTCACGTGCGCGAGATCACGTTCAAGCACCCCCGGTTATTGTGGTCGGAAATGCGGGGATTTCCGCAAACTTCACCGGATATGTTTTTCCGCAATCCGGAAAAGCCCTTTTCCGCACATATTAACCCCAATTTCCCCAGCATCTCTACCTCAATGAGTCTCTTAAAAAAATCTGCATCTGATATCGTTCTTCTTGCTGCACAAAGATCTCCAATTACAAAAGCAATCAAAGGCGGCCTCGCACGTCTCTACCCTGAAGAACTCCTTCAGCAAGTTGTAGCAGGCACTTTTGAAAAAGCTAAGGTGGACAAGGATCTTGTGGACGATGTGCTAGTTGGAGCCGTTTTGCAAACCTTGGGAGGTCAAAAGGCTTCTGCTTTGGCTATTAAGTCACTTGGATTCCCTGTGAAAACTACGGTTAACACTATAAACAGACAGTGTGCCTCTTCCGCTCAGGCCATCACATATTCGGCAGGAACACTCCGCTCAGGTGAAAATGGCTTCACTGTGGCTGCTGGTGTCGAGTCAATGACCCACGACTACTTTCCGCATCGGGGAATTCCCGCCCGCATCTACCACCCTCTCAAAGATGCTGCCTCGCCAGAAGCTCAAGCAGTGTTGATGCCCATGGGAATCACCAGCGAAAACGTAGCAGCGCAGTACGGCGTGTCACGTGAGGACCAGGACAAGTTTGCTGTGGCCTCGCATCTCAAGGCTGCTGATGCGAGTGAGCTGGGCCACTTTGCCAACGAGATCATACCTATCAAAGCACGCATCAACGGAGACGACGAGCCACTTTCCGAAAGTGTTGTTTCGAAAGATGACGGAATCCGTGCTCTGTCCACGTATGAAAAATTGGCGACGCTCAAGCCTGTGTTCAAAGACGACGGCACTACTACCGCCGGGAATCTGAGCCAGATCTCCGACGGAGCGTCGTGTGTGATTTTGACCACACGGGAAAACGCGGAGAAACACGGCTACAAGCCGATTGCACGCTTTATAGGCTCGTCGGTGGCTGGCGTGCCTGCAGCGTTGATGGGCGTAGGACCAGCGTACGCTGTGCCTCAGCTTTTGGCCCGATTCGGACTTACCACCAGTGACATTGATATTTTCGAGTTGAACGAGGCGTTTGCTTCTCAGTCGTTGCACGTGATCGACAAGTTGGGTCTTGATATCGCCAAGGTCAATCCTTATGGCGGAGCAATTGCTCTTGGTCATCCTTTGGGTGCTACTGGTGCACGCTTGGTGGCCACTTTGTTGAATGGATTGAAGGCCCAGGGAAAGGAGCTTGGAGTAGTTTCAATGTGTACATCGACGGGGCAGGGCTATGCTGGTTTGTTTGCCAATGAGTAATGGAGTGTGAGAGTGAGAGTGAGAGTGAGAGTGAGAATAAATAGTGGGAGTTGTCAGTAAGCATAAGGTACTTAGAAGAAATGAGTGAAGATTGAAGGAGGGTGTGAAAAAAAAAATAACTAGTAGCATAGAATGACTTTGAGTGTATGGAGAGGAAATCAGAAGCTGTAACCCGTGTGCCTAGTGAGAAACCCGGTAAAAGGATGAAGCTTTTGAAAGGGAAGAAAAAATGAAAACCAAAAAAAACCTTGAGTTTATATGTACCTAATCTGATGCAATAAGAACCAATTTCTTTAATGAGATGTCGAAATGGTGAAAGTGAGAGCTCTGATGAAGCTGTGCACCAAGCAGAAACTCAGAACCTTGCAATGAAGAGCGCTTGAGTGAGTAAAGAGTTGAAAAAAACTTATTGAACGGGGGAAATGAGGAGGATGACAAATATTGGAAGTAATGGAGCTTTTTGAGAATCACATTGGGGGTTTCTAGTAGTAGGTTGAATGATTAGAGATGTGACGCACAGTGATAACCATAAAAACACCCAAGAATGAAAATGCAAGAGCAAAAGTTGATAGTTTATAAGTTCAAGAAACCTCACTAACCACCCAGAGAGCTCGGTCGATATTGGATTAGTGCTCCATTTTGGCAGGCGGCTGCTTCGATATATCACTTCTTCACCTATTCTATGAGATCTTCCAAAGAGCATCGATGTAATGAAAGTCTACTTTTAGATTAGTTTAAAAACAGCACTGTCCCATCATTAGCTTGCCAAAAGCATTAGTAAGAGTGTGAATGATTTGTAATAAAAATTACAACACATTCCTTGGTGTGCTGAAGACTTCGATAAGAGACGTAATCAGTACTCACCAGCACAAAAGATTATACTTTATAAGATCTTGAGTGGCTTCCTGAGTTTTTGCCGCTCAAGATACTTCAGTATGATCTCCAGCAGTTTATTGGAAACTAGTCAGTCAGAATCACCAAACTCAAAATCTCGTCCGAAGGTCAGACCAGCCACATGAGAACTTACGAAAGCCCGAACAATCTTTCGGAACAGTCTACGAAGAAACACAGTGCAAACTCTATTAAAGGTAATAGCTCGAGAAACACTCTCTCGTTATCTTCGGGTTGAAAATGAAGACTAAGAATTGCCAGCTCACTGAATCTTCAGTAGGAGCAATACGAAAAATGCCATAGCAGTCTCAATGGGGCAAATATCAGCAGTTCTCTACTACTTTGAAAAGTGAGAGCTGTACAAGTGCCCATCAAGCAACCCTGAGCCCTCATGGTATCATAATAAACCTCGAAAGGACTGTCACTCTGGGCACACAATTCCACAGCAGCTCCCTCAGCTATTAATTATTGTATTTCCAAGTTTCTCCATTGTGTATCTTTGCCTCAGTATCTCCTGGGTATCTCCGGATCCAAAGATATCCATTGGCGTGGAACTCCGTTGAGGGTTCCTATAAACAGCAGCCGCAAATGCAAGCAAATTGTGCCCGGATGCATCACCGCAGGCAGACTCATAGTAGAGAGTCGTCTAAATCATATGTTGGATGGAAGGGCGAGGGCTGCAAGCATGAATGAAGAAAAGCATCGAGAGACCACCGAGGCCGGAATCCAAGAAGGTGAAGCGGAATGGTACCAGACTCAACGATAACAATTATGCAAGCATGTAACGGTTCATCACATTTCTCACAGTTGATGATGTCTCCCGGTAACATTCCCTTCTGAATCCTTTCAATATTTCTGAAGATCATCGAGGCCCCTTCACCACAGCAGTCTCCCAACTAGTAACGCTGAGAATCTGGTAGTAAGGCCTTCGAGCAAGGTCAAAAAAGTAGTCAGTAATTTCAGTTTAAGAGACTTTCCCAAAATGCGTTACTCCAACACCCTCCATCATTCTCCGCATGTGCTACTTCTTCGCCACCCACACGGAACCAGCCAAAAGCACAGACCCAAGAACAGGAATGGTGAAGTTGTCGTCAAGACCAATGTCCACGGCCTCAGACACAGAGGCAGCCACTGCGCACACCACAGCGTACGCGTGGATCGACAAATGGCTTGTTTCTGGCGTCCACATCAAGTCGCCTGGTCCATTGAAGAACGAGTACTTAGGCACATAGTATCCGTAGAAAAGGTAGCATGCAACGAGTCCCGTGAAGCCACTGGCCATGCATCCAGCCAAGGACTTATCCTGGCCGACTTTCGGCGTGTATTTGCCGAACTGGCGCCCAAAAGTCGACGCTGCCGTGTCGGCCCAGCTCAAGAGCAATACGCTCATGACGGAAATGTCCTTGGGCGCCAAAGTGAACACTATGGCCAAACCAAGCAAGTAGAACACGACGCCGTTCCACGAATTGACCTCCGACTCGCGGATAATGAACCCCATGGTCCGGACCAACAACTTGTTGACGGCCGGAAATCTAAACCGCACAATGTCGTTTGTCAACAACACAACGAAAAGACCCCAAAGGGGCGCCACGAGCTGTTGCTTCTGTACTCCGTGACAATACAAGAAAAGCGTCAAGAATCCGTGGAAAGAGTGGAACACCTTTCTGGGGATCTCATTGCGGACCAAAAAGTCGTAGAATCCGCCCGGCGGACTTTGAACAGTGGATTCGTCTGTGTCCGAGTCCAACGATTCCAAAACATGCACATCTTCTTGCTCCTTGCAAGCCTCGTCGTCACTAGATGTAGCCCAATCGGAGTCTGATTCGGGCACATATGTGGCGTCGTCCTCCTCCACATAACTGGAGTTTGAGTCAGGAAAATCTCTGTTTCTGATTTTCGAAGGAGTCTCCAAGGCCAGAACCTTGTGCGGTCTGGGTGTTTCAGGAGCTTCCATGATGACAGTAAGGTCTGTTGTGGTTTTATGCACTAATTGCTGATCTCGAAGAGGATCGGGGCACGTGACCGGAGCAGACACGAGCGGTCTGACGGCTATTATTGCATGACAATAGTATTAGAGAGTGGCGAGAGAGATTTGCCAAGAAATGCGAGATTCGTTTGTCTTGGATTTATTTTCGGTTTTGGTTTTGGTGTGAGTTGTTCGGTGCTTTGGTTTGGGTTTTAGTGAAAGTTGTGAAAATTGTGACTGCACTATGGAATTATCTGTAGCTAGTGATCCAGGCCAGACCTGTCCATTTTCTGGAAAAGTCAACATGTGATCACTTTTATGATTTGTCCAGATTTCAGATTTTCACTTTTTTCTTTTCGTAATCTTTCTCTCTTGCCGTAACGAACGATTCTGCTTCTGTCGATCCATAGATCAGCCTGCAATTTCAGTTGCCACAGCCAGAATATGGAAGCAGATTAGAAATTCAGAAACAAAAAGGAATTGAAAATTGTACTCATAGCTCTGTGATAGTATTTATATGCTTTTTGGCCATTAAAATACACTTAAAGTCCCAGATCGGTTGCCATTACCAGATCCTTGTCCATTATCACATGCAAGTCACGTGATATGGGTTGACGAAGAGCTAGCGTCGTCAGAAGAACTGAAAATCGGATTCTGCTCAAATATGCAGAGACAATCCCGTATGTGAATTCTTATAATCACCCCGATTCATAATTTCTACCAGGATTTCACACAATAGAGGAGGCTGTTGTGGGGGACCTACATGCACTACCTTTGCCCAAACTTCACTGTGGCCCGATACATTCTGGAACTGAAAGAGAGAAAATGTATTTAGAGTATAGAGCTCTTTCAAAGACGAACAAATGATTTCTGCAACTTCCTTCTTCTCTTTTTCTTTTTCTTTTTTTTTTCTCACTTTTCTTTTCGCCTTATCTCTCCTCTACCTCTATCTGTCTTCACTTCGCATTTTGCACCCAACGGCCTCGCTGCTAATAACAATACGTACCGTGCACAAATTCTTTCCAAAGCTCAATAATCTTAAAATCTCGGTCATGTGGTGTATTTCTCTTTTCCGTTTCCTCTTCATCGCACAAGCTCTTCTGCTCAACCAAACTTTGGTCGACAGGTTCCACGACCACTTGCACATTCTCAGAGAGATTATTCCTATGGACTTAGCAGAGATTTCGAACTTGCGAGAGTCCATAGATGGCAATGTGTCGTTTCCAGAATCTTCTACGTTAGTGCCGGAATTTCCAGTAAACTCAGAAGGACTGACTCTCGACACTCAAACTAAGGAAGAACTTCCAATAACAGAAGAGAGGCCAAGTGTTGAGAGCGGAACAGATCTCGTGACTGACCGTTTGGAGAAGTTGGAGGCGCTTTTGGAGCTCCTTATTGGAAAATTGGCCAACAGAGAGAATACACCGAGTGATCAGGTGGAGGTCACCGAGACTCTGTCTTTGCAGGCTGAAACTACATCAGAACATCAAACAGAGAGTGAGAGTGAGAGTTACAGTTCTGTTCAAGGTGTTGAAAATGTTACTGGTGAGACTACTGAAATGGGAGAAATACCAGATTTGAGTCTGAGCGAGGTGACTACTACCTATGATATACCCAGTTCTAGTGCTCTAGAGCCCAGTGCGGTGATCACCAGTTTGGTGCCTGAGCCAACAGAAGAAGTTGACGTGATCGAGAGTGGAACTGACCTTAACTCAGAGATCTTTCCAGCTAGCGAATCTTCAAGCTTACCTCCTGATGAGGTTTCTAGTCAGCCTCCATTTGAGGAGGTTCCAGTCCAATCAACAGAGGAAACTATTCCTGAGGTGGAAACATCAACTGAAAAGAGTCCCATTGTGGAAAGTCCTACTGTGGAAATCTCTACCTCTGTGGAAATCTATACCTCTGTGGAAAGCTCTACCTTCTTGGAAACCTCTACTTCCTCCTCAGTGAATGACTTAGTATTTACAAGTGAAGAGCCAACACCGACAGCTCCAGATGTTTCTCCGTCTCCCATGCCACAAGAAAGGGCTCCTTTTGATCCCACCTCGACTCAAACACCAACCGTCGGAGACTCTGATCGCACCACAGAATCTGATCTTCTGGGCCATCTTTCATCTCCACCTCTCGCTCTGGCCCTAGATCCACTAGGCTCCAGCGAGCTCAGTCAGCCAACTGAAATTCACCAGACCACGCAGACACAAACACGGAAGGCACCGCGGCGACCCAGCAACCTCAACCATGTTCTCAACCAGAAAAAACCTCCAAACAGAATAGGTATCAGTCCGCAGTTTCAGTTCCACGACAAAGACCCCAAGAACGCACCAAAAGGAGTCTATGCGAAGCCGAAAGAGGCATGGTACGGTCCCAGTGCACCAAAGGCCACTGCGGCGAAACCTACTTCCTCGGAACAAACATCAACACCCAGCTCCAGCAGTGAACTAGAAACCAGCGAAAGTCACACAGTCATCCAAAACGAAGCACTCACTATTGTGGAGAAGCAGCCGTTGCCGCAGCACGAGGATCTCGAGAGAAGACCCGGCGAGGATCTTTTGGATTACTTCCGGAGAGTGTTTCCCAGCGTCCAGAAAGCACTTGAGAGCGAAGAATTACAGCACGAAAAGACATCCACGCAAAACGTCCAAGCTCCAAGTTTCATCACTGCTACTCCTTCCATTCACCGCTTCGCAGACTCAAGCATCGTGACGTTCAGATCCAGGACAAAGCTCCCCAAGGCCAACTTCGACCAGCTACCACTAATGCTCGAGCGGTCCAGACGCAGACGGAACCATTCGTCGTTGCTTCAGCTTGAGCGGACGATGGAAAATGTCGCAGTGACATTTGTGGGATACTCGTCGATTGTGGCTGCGGTGATCTTTGCCATGTTCGTCACAGTTTTGTAGGTCAGGAACACGAACAAGCAACGGAGCTGGAGCTGGAAAATGGAAATGGAAAGTAGGAATTGGAAAGTGGACAGATCATTCGCAAATCATCCTAACTGGCTGATGATCCCGCTGGCCACATCCATGTATGGTTTCGCAAGAGCAGCATCGGAGACCACCACGGGTTTCCCGGAGTCCGACTGCGTACATATCTGAGCATTCAACGGAATAGACGCCAAGATCCCCAAGTTGTGCTTAGCAGCCTCTTTTTTCACACCGTCCGTTCCGAAAATGTGTGTTTCGTGGCTGCAGTTCGGACACACGAAGTAGCTCATGTTCTCCACGAGCCCCAAGAGAGGAACATTCACTTTTTCAAACATGGCTATGCCCTTGACTGCGTCAATAAGTGCAATGTCCTGTGGAGTCGACACAATCACGGCTCCGTCGACCTTGAGCTGCTGGCTGATGGTAAGTTGGGTATCGCCAGTTCCGGGCGGCATATCAACAACCAAGTAGTCCAAATGTGGCCACTGGACCTCAAATAGAAGTTGTTGGAGTGCCTTCATGACCATAAGGCCTCGCCACACCACAGCCTTTTCTGGAGCAACCAAGTAGCCCATAGACATGGACGGAAGGCCGTAGTTGGTAAGAGGAAGCAATTTTCCGGTTTCCGAGATGCGGGGCTCGCCGGAAAGATTCAAGAGCTTCGGGATGGACGGCCCAAAGAGATCCACATCGAGAATGCCTGTAGACTTGCCCAATTGGCGGAGTGCTAGTGCCGTATTGACCGACACGGTGGACTTCCCTACACCGCCCTTTGCAGACGAAACGAGCACGATTTTGTCCACGTTGGGGATCTTCTGCTTGATCGGAAGCCCGCGGGCTATGCGGGGAATTTCCGGAGCGGCACCTCTTCTGGGGAGCCCGAGCGGGTTCTCGTGTAGACTTGGCCTGGCAGTATGGAGCGACCGGCAGCAGCGGAGCATTGCGAAGGAAAAGAAGCCAAAAGAGAAGAAACAGCGAAAATGAAACCCAGGATCAATTCTCAGTTATCTGAAAAGTGCTCCGTTTGGTGATAAAGAGTTGGTGTAGCTGGTGTGGAGTGCACGCGTGAGATGAGATAATCTAGTTATAGAGACTCCCCGTGATCCACATGATAAGCGTGCTCCACATGCTCAAAGCGGCCAGACCGCGACATATGTCGTCTGTACGAGGAGCCAGCCTTTTTTCACCTCGGGTTTCTTTGGTTCAGCCGTCCTTCCGTTCTCTCTACACCGAGACTCACTACCCGACCATCTACGCTCTATCCACCGAACCAGGGCGAGCTGCAATCGCCGTGATCCGTGTTCTGGGCCCGCAGGCCGCGTTTGTCTATGAAAAACTCACCAAAACTACAAAGTCGCCGGTCTCCCACCGCGCCAGCGTGAGAAAGCTCTGGCACAACGGAGGCATGTTGGACGAAGCGCTTACGGTCTTTTTCAAGGCGCCCCGCACGTACACCGGTGAAGATCTCCTTGAGTTGCACGTTCACGGCGGCAACGCCATCGTCAAGGCTGTTCTCGCCGCGATCAAGAGTCTCCATGACGAAAGCAGAGGCATCACTATTCGGTACGCAGACCACGGCGAGTTCTCGCAGCGGGCGTTTCTCAACGGCAGGTTCGACTTGACCGAGGTCGAGGGGATCCGTGAGATGATCGACGCAGACACAGAGCTGCAGCGGCTCTCGGCTTTAGCGTCCATGACGGGAGCCAACAAGCACACCATGGACAGTTGGCGCAGCGCGATTCTCCACAACGTGGCGCTTCTCACTACGGTTATTGATTTTGGCGAGGAGCACGATGTAGCTGAGACAGAGCAGCTCTTCGCTGCGGTGGAGCACAACATCGACCAGCTCATTGGTGAGATCGAGCAGTACCTCCGCAAGGTCAGAAGCTCGGAGATCTTGCTCCGGGGCATCCGCGTGAGTCTCATTGGCCCGCCCAACGCAGGAAAGCTGTCCTTGCTCAACTACTTGGCCAATAACGACTCGGCCATCGTGTCTGACATAGCAGGCACCACACGTGATGTGCTAGACGTTCCTCTAGACATAGAGGGGTACAAGGTCGTGGTGGGGGACACTGCGGGGATCCGGGCGTTGGAAGATGCAGATCTGATCGAGCAAGAGGGGATAAGGCGCGCCAAGCAGAAGTCGTTGGTGGGTGACTTGGTGTTGGTGGTGCTTCCAGTGGACGAACGAGTTTCGGACGAAATGAAGCGCCATTTGGACGCCGTTCGAACCGCAGGGAAACCTGTCACGCTAGTTCTCAACAAGCTTGACCTCCTGGCGGAAAGTGCTGGCGAGATCGCCTCGCGGTACGCTGCCCAGTTGGACATTCCTCCGCACGACATCTATGTGGTTTCTTGCACGGCCGAAACAGGAATGGAGCGGTTGCGGGGAGGCCTCACCGACCTTTTCAAGGTGCTTTCGCAGTCGGAACAATCGGACCCGGTGGTGATCTCGGCCCGAGCTCAGGATCTCTTGGAGAACGACGTTCTCTACGGGCTTCAGCAGTTCAAGATCTGGAAGGACGCCGAAGACGTGGTTCTAGCCTCAGAGTGCCTCAAGCAGTCCGTGGACGGAATAGGCCGCATCACAGGCCAGGCTATCGGCATAGAGGAGGTGTTGGGGGTGGTGTTTTCCAGCTTCTGCATCGGGAAGTAGATGTGGGAGAAAGGGTGGGTGATCAAGGAAGAGAATGATAATTCAAAAAAGGGGAAAAAGTGACTTTGGGTTCTACAATTCTAGAGAGGGATGGTCCATGTACATAGGCGGTGGAACAGAGAGGTGTTCATAGAGAATGGGTGATAGAGAATGAGTGACAGAGAATGGGTGAGAGAATGGGTGGTAAAAGAAATAGGTTCTAATAGAAAAATCAGGCTCTTCAATGACATTGAAAAGTGTTTTTGTTTTCATTTTCTGTAGAATGATTTTGGGTTCATCATGTATGGATCTGGAACAATTAAATAGTGCTGTCTCTCTCAATGTGTGCGCATGTGTATCTATTCACCAAGAGAAAGATACTTATCTGCGATTACAATTTATATTCGAGAGAATTTTCAGAGGTTTCAACAGCAAAGTTGAAGGATATATTGCCGTTTTACAATTTTTTTTTCAATACCTTAAGAAATGAGAAGATATGGCATTGTATGGTGAGGCAGAGTGAATATCAGGCCTGGTACCAAACAGCGCAATCGTCAGTCAGCATTGATATCAAAACACGCTATAAGAAGTGAGAAATAAATACATGTGTGAGAAATGAAAAAAAAGAAGAATAGAAAAAAAGAAGAACAGAAAAAAAGAACGTAATCAGGGGAAGTTGTCTGTCACATCGTAAGAGTCAATCAATGGAATACTCATAATTATCGAGAGGGTCAAGCGAAAAAGATCTAATAAATCTTGATTTTCCTCTCTTTTTTCTTTTCTTTCCCTTTTCTTTCACTTATTCTTCCTTTTCTTCCTCTTCTTCTTCACCGATTATCAAACATTCATGTCTACATCAGCACACCAAGTAAAATACATTCTATGGTACATCAGCCCGACGCCAGCACAACGTAGATGGTGAACTTCTCCACCTCCCAGTTGAGCTTGATCTGCTGCAACTGGTGCCGCGTGTGCCGCCCCGCAGTCTCGTTGCTTTCTGGCTCTGGCGCCTCTCTCTTTAGTGTCTTGGCCAACCCAGGTGCTAGACGCAACTCAAACGAGATGATGTTGAGCCCGTAGTTCAACTTGAGCTCGTAGCTGAGGCCAAGAAGCTTGGCCTTGCTCTGTGTATCTGATTCCCTGGTCATGTCGAAATTACCAGCCACTTCCTCCTCATTCAAGTACAACACACACAAGAAGTCTTCCTCGGTGCGGCCCTTGAGTAGTCCACGTCCATCGACCAAGTCTCCCTTTTTGAGGTTGTAGATGAGCTCGTGTAATGTCACTTTGAAGTTTACAAGTGGCGAACAGTCCGGGGGTAGTGTCACCGAATAGGCCTTGGTCGAGAACCCCAACGGCCCGAACTGGAAGTCGAAGAACGACGCCGCATTGCCGATCGGCGCATCAGGGAAGAGTCTCTGTTTGCAAAGTTGCATTTGTGTTGGTACAGGCTGCGCTTGTGAGGCCTGCGATGTGATCGAGTTGATAATGGAGTTGGTGGAGTTGTGTGTCGAGGTAAAGCCAACTCTGCGGATAAACACTTCTTCGGCAGGTGGGATCTTCTTGGACTTGCCCATGATATTTGTTTCTGTGGCGTTGAGCTTGCGGGAGCTCTCCTCGTCGTTGCTGCCGTCCAGCTCCTCCTGTTTAAGTGCTGCTGCCTCAAGAGCAGCTTTTCTGCGTTCCTCTTCAATCAACTTCTTTGGTTTTCTTCCTCTTCTCTTCTTCGGCGGCTCCGGCTCTGCTGGTTTCAAGTTGAGCTTAAGCTTTGTAGGTTCCTTCTTGATGGCGTCCGGAGCAACCTGGTTCTTCAAGTCGCGATACTTCTCCTCAAACACCTGCTGCAACTTCTTCGAGTCCTCGTGGATCAACGACGATGGGTCGTTGTAGAGCTGTGCATTGGCGAAAATCAACGACGTTGTATCGTAAAACACTTGCAAATTGTCTGCTGTAGAGACATCTGGAGAGAAAAGCGACCCACGCACTTGCTTGCGCACAGAGTCAAACGACATCGGCGTTTCGATGATGTTGAAGTAGTCTGGGTACTCGTCAGGGTCTACGTCCTCCATGAAAGGACCACTGAGCACTCCTTCGCCTGGGAACTCGTGGTTGATCACTTCGTCCAATATCTCCCCACACATCTTTGCCAACTCGGCCAGAGTGACTTCAGCAGTTGACCCTATGTTCTTTGCCTTCTGCTCCACCGCATGCAACAACTTTTCCGCGTCGCTAACAATCCACGACTCCGGGTCGTTGTACTTAACAGCATTGTCGTACATGAGCTGGAAATCCAGCACAAACTCTGCACCATCATGATACGCGCCCTTGGCGACTTTTTTGTGGATTTCCGCCAACGAAATCGGATTTTCAATCAACGTGTAGTAGTCTGCGTACAACTTCTTTGAAGGAAGTTTGACAAATGCTGTAACACATGCTCTAGTACCGTCATCATCCTGTAGAGAATCGAGAGAGTCGAGGATTTTCGTATACTCCGACCCTGTTTTCTGTTTTTTGGAACTTTCGGCGTCGATCACTGCCGTCCGTTTAGGGCGTCCCATTGTAGAGTAGTGAAGGTTGTTGATTTTCGTCGTAGTGAGGCCCCGAATATACAGGAAAACACCCTCCAGCCAGTGTACCAAATCTGCAAAGAGAAGAGAAATAACGAATTATCTTTAATCCAGAAACAGAGAAAACTACACCAAGAATTCCATAAAGATTTTTTTTTTTTCAAAATCTGTTCGCTGTACATCTTTCTCTTCTACCTTTATCAGATCTGGTGTACGGATGTACACCCATACATCACCACCTCGATCACTGAGTCACTACCATGCTAGATGCTCCAGTGACCAGTGTCACCATTCTATACGGAAGCGAAACTGGAAATTCTCAGGACTATGCACACTATCTTGCTCGAAGGCTCCGATACAACTCGTTGAGACCAACTTTGGCCTGTCTAGACTCGTATCCGTTGAAGAGACTAGTTACAGACACAAGGTACTTGATTATAATATGCTCGACCACGGGCCAAGGCGAACTTCCGCGGAACTCCAAGGCGTTCATGAAGTTCTTGTTGAAAAAGAAACTTCCGGGCGATCTCTTGAACCACATCGAAATGACCACTTTCGGGCTAGGCGACTCGTCGTACCCCAAGTTCAACTACGCCATCAAGAAGATCCACACACGGTTGCTCCAGCTAGGATGTCTGGAGCTTTGTCCGCGGTGTGAAAGTGACGAAATGGCTCCTGAGGGAATCGACGGATACTACGCCGAGTGGGAGTCTGCACTCATTGCTGCTCTCCGCCGGAAGTTCTCCAGCATTTTCAGCATAGACGAGAACGTTTTGCTCCCACCCGAGTACTCTGTCGAGATCGACGAAGGTGCAGGCGACGTCGCTGCTCCAGAAGGACTTTACCTAACAAGACAGGCTTCTGGATTGTTCGTGGGAAGTGTGGCAGCCAACGACCGCCTAACGGCACCAGACCATTTCCAGGATATTCGTAACTTGACGATCCGGGCCGAGAACGCAACGTTGGACTACGCTCCAGGCGATACCTTGGCATTATACCCACCCAACGACGAGCGCAGCGTGCAGCTTCTCTTAGAGCTGCAGCCACATCTCCTCAAAATAGCAGACAAGCCATTGACCGTTCTGGGCAAGCTAGACGTTGAGGGAGGGTTGGTGGACCCTCGGCTGCTCACGTTGCGAACACTCTTCACTCAGCACTTGGACATCATGTCGATCCCGCGACGGTCGTTCTTCTCTCTTCTTTTCCACTTTGTTGATGACTCTACGGAGGACGGAAAGCGAGAGAGAGAAAAGCTCAGAGAGTTCGGTAACATCGAGGAAAGCGAGGAGTTGTACAACTACGCCAACAGGCCCAGACGGCTGATTCTCGAGACCGTGATGGAGTTCGAGCACAACTTGAAGATCCCGGTCGAGTACGTGTTGGACTTGTTTCCCACCATCAAGGTGCGTTTGTTCCTGATCGCATCCAAGCCGTGTGTTGACTCAGTTCTGCTCTTGGTAGGCATAGTGGAGTACAAGACCATGCTCCGGCGCATCAGAAGAGGCTTGTGCACAAAATGGATCAAGCTGTTGGCTCCGGGAGACAAGCTCGTGTTCTCCATCCACAAGTCCAACCTCAAGTTCCTGCTTCCTGCCACTCCCCATCCGCCAGTGCTCATGATAGCTCCAGGAACCGGGTTGGCACCTATGAAGTCGTTGATCGAGCACGCTGCAGGGACCCAGGACCTCTACCTCTTCTACGGCACACGCTACAGAAACAAGGACTTCCTCTATGCTGACCTCTGGGAGGAGTATGAGCAGAAGGGCCAGCTACGGCTCTATGCTGCCATTTCGCGGGATTCAGGGTCCCAGTACAAGTACGTCCAGGACAGATTGCATGCTGAAAAGGAGCTTGTGGCCGATCTTTTGTTGAACCAGAACGCCATCGTGTTTGTATGTGGCTCCAACGGGAACATGCCACGGCAGGTGCGAATCACGCTCTTGGAGGCCATAAAGGAACACACAGACGATGCAGAGCAGTACCTCTTGCACATGGAGAACAACGGGCGGTACATCCAGGAGACGTGGTGAGGATGTGTTGAGCTGTATATATAGCACATGAGAAGTGAGAGCATAGCATAGGTGAGCCGATGTGTAGTGTAGATGTGTAGTAGTTGTAGGTTTCCAAACTGTTTCCAGTTGAGATATGGAATTGCCAGTCTTATGATGATTTTCAATTTTCACTCATTCGATCACTTTTCAAAAGTCTACTGGAACTGGCCTGTCTGGAACTGGCCTGTACTGTGGTCCCACCAGTGCCCACCAAAGTACATAATAAAGTGCCACCCGTTTCATAATTTTCAATTCTCTCTTCGATTTTCACAACTCAAAATCAACTTACTTTTCTTTTTCTTCTTTTTTCACCTCTTTCTTTTCCTCCTTTCCTTCCTCTTTTTCATTCAAGATCGTTACTGTATTCGGCACAGTGCGAATTTCTACAACCAACTTGTGCCATGATCAAACTAGCAGCGCCCTGGAGAAGATCGCTCGTTCCGTTGGCCCGAAAGTACCTGGCCAAAGTGCCCTCGGAGATCTCCGTCAATGGCCAGACTTACAAAACTGACGAGTGGACCAATGTTCCTCCACTGATTCTCGCCTTGACAGACCGCCAGCTCCACCAGAATCCAGACCACCCAATCGGGATTCTCCGGGACCTCATCGAGACAAACTTCAAAGGTTTGGGATACACTTTCTACAACGATTTCCGCCCGACAGTGACCACATTCCAGAACTTCGATGTTCTAGAGTTCCCCAAGGACCATCCAGGAAGATCCAAGCTGGACACCTACTACATCAACAAAGACCACTTGTTGAGAACACACACGTCCGCACACGAAAACGAGTGTTTTGAAAAATGCCAGACTCCAGGCTACTTCATCACTGCTGATGTGTACCGGAGAGACGAGATCGACAGAACTCACTACCCGGCCTTCCACCAGATGGAAGGTGCACGGTTGTGGTCGCAGAACACGCCCAAATTAGCGGAAGTGCTTCAAAAAGACATCGATGCCATACCGAAAACCAACATTATTGTGGAAGACCCGTTCCGTGATGCTCCAGCCAATGCTGACAACCCTAAGCAGCCATACATGAGCGACACCGAGGTGAAACTCGTGGCCACGCACCTCAAAAAGACCATCGAGTACTTGGTCAACTTAGTCTTTGAGCGTGCCCGTGAGTCTGCTCTCTTGGCTGGCTCCACGGAAGAGTATCTCAGTGAACCGTTGAAAGTGCGGTGGGTCGAGGCTTACTTCCCCTGGACATCGCCGCTGTGGGAAATCGAGGTCTGGTGGAAAGGAGAATGGCTCGAGTGCTGCGGATGTGGTGTTGTTCAGCAGAAGATCTTGCTCAACTCTGGGCTCACTCAAGATAAGCTAGGCTGGGCGTTCGGCTTGGGGTTGGACCGCATAGCCATGTTGTTGTTTGGCATTCCCGACATCCGGCTCTTCTGGTCGGCCGACGAGCGGTTTTCCAGCCAGTTCAAGCGCGGCACCATCTCGACTTTCCAGCCATACTCCAAGTACCCAGGCATCAAGAGAGATGTGAGTTACTGGATGTCGGACGTGCCATTGCACACCAATGACGTCATGGAGGTCGTGCGCCTGCGTGGAGGTGACCTCGTGGAGAGTGTCACTATTGTGGACGAGTTTGTCCATCCCAAGACTGGACGGAAGTCTCAGTGTTACCGAGTCCACTACCAGTCTATGGAGCGGAACTTGACCAGTGCGGAGATCAACGAGATCCACCAGAAAGTGGAGGAGGACTTGGTGGGGAACTTCCATGTGGAGATTCGTTAGGTGGAGAGTGGAGAGATGATATTGGAGAGGTGACTCTGGAGAGATGTTCCACTGTAGATGGCAGTTGGTTGAAATCAGAAGACAGTCGGTGTGATACGAATGTATATAGCTAAGGACCGCCGAGAGTGAATTTGTAGACTGTAACGTGAAGATACTAGAGGAAGTGACATAGAGGAAGAGGATGGTGCTTGTATAGGTTCTGGTGTGTTTACTAAGGACAATAGACTGAAGAATTAAGAAAAAAAAATGGAGGTAAAAATTGAAAGAAATGAGTAATGTCAGCAAGAATCTTGTCTTCCCTCCATAAAGATTAAATTCATTCTTTTTCCTGAATTTCTTCTCTTTCTCGTCAGGTCTACTCTGGACTTCCTGCAAGGTAATACACTATATACCATAAGACTCAGAGTAACAACACAAAAAGTGGGAAACAAAGTGAAAAAAATGTTGAAAGAAAATGAAATTCTCGCATAAATAACTCCGACTCCCCAATACTGTCTCACTCTCCTTTCACATACTTATCTATGGACTTCTTCACTACGTACTGGTGGCTCCTCCACCAGCCACCTGCACACAGCCCAAACCAAAAATTTCCTCAACAACCGTCTTCACAACTACTCCATGTTAGCGTTGGGCAGAACCACAGTGGGCTCTCTCACGCGTCAGTGGCTGATTCCGGCGCGTACGAGCACACAGCCTGTCTTTTCCGCGGCTCTCAACACTGTCTTGAAGAGATATAAGCACGAATATGCTCCCAGATACAAACAAGTGAGAAAAGCGTTCAAGGGACGGGTCACTGTCAGAACTGGTGGGTCCATCAAGGGTAATACGTTGGAATTCGGCGAAATCGGCTTGAGATTGAAGTCTAACGGTACCAGAATGACTGCGACACAGCTCCAAGAAGCTGACAAGGTTATTGCGAGAGAAATCAGACCTTCGGGCGCCCAGTTGATCACTAGATTCACATGCAACATCCCAGTGTGTGTGAAAGGTAACCAGACCAGAATGGGTAAAGGTAAGGGAGCGTTTGACCACTGGATGTGCCGTGTGCCTACAGGGAAAGTTTTGTTTGAAATCCGGGGCAAGATCCACGACAGAGTGGCGCGCGAGGCATTGAGAAAGGCAGCAGAGAAGTTGCCTGGATTGTTTGAGATTATCGACAGAAACTCGCTAGTCCGGATCAGTACTAGCGCGTTGATTGAAAAACCAGAGCCCGTGAACTACTTGGAGAAGATGCGGGCCAACCCTACGAAGAAGTGGCTCAACATCCAGCAGTCGAAGCTTCCGGAGTACATGTTGTACCGGGGTCGCTAGCGTTGTATATAGTTAAGAAACAGCTAGGTTCAGATACAGTGGAGTGAGTAGTAGAGGAGGAGCAGATAGAATTCAAAAGCTCTATTCGTAAAAAGAAAAAACTTTCATTGGATATTCTGATTTCTTTTTATTGTATTCTTTCTTTCATTTCTTACATTTTTTTTTTTTCATTCTTTCTTTTTGCTCTTATTACTGGCCCTTCAGCCAGAGTGCATGATAGGCCTTCACTAACTCAACTCTTAGCAATGTCTACACTGGATACAGCCAAGCTAATACGGCACGCGCTCAGCCAGAGCCTCAAAATGGTGGATTCCGACACTGAAGTGACCACCATCGATATCAATCTCCTAACGAATCTCAACACTAACCAGTCGCTCAACTACATCAAGCTAGTACAGCACCTAGACTCGATGGAGGAGGATACAGCGAAATTGCTGGTGATGGACGAGGAAATGCGGCTGCTCATGAAGGATCTTGATCACATCGAGAAGCAGGTGGACGCCTTGTGTGAGGTGACTGGTGAGTTGGACCAGTGGTCGAAAGAGGTGGAGCGAAAGCTGCGGGGGTAGATGCAACTGGCAAGATGTGGAATTTGGAATTGAGTATAACTGGGGGTGGTACTCAATAAGGTGATATAAACTGTTTGGACTTCAAGCAGCTTTTCTTCACCTTGATAGTGAAGGTGTATTGGCCTGGACCAGTGTGGTTTAGTGGGGATAACTATGTGGCATTGATACCAGGCAGTTTGTCTATCTGAACTAAGGGAACCGTTGGCAATCAGATTTGTTTCCATTATTTGTGTATAACTCGTCTAAATCGACTCCAGGTGTTCTTCTCCGTTTGCCTGCCACCTTACCTGGCCTCATTTGTCATATTACCTTTACAGGGATCAAATAATCCGGAACTAGCTTAATTTGGTTCTATTCTCAATCAGCATCGTCACAAGCAGCTTTGATCTGGATCAAATCTCTGGGTCGGTGGGTTCAGATGTGCTCAACTCCATCCAGCCTAATTCTAAGAGCAAGCGCTTAAAGATCTTTTTGGCTCAAAACAACTGACACAATCTGGTATTAAGATCTCCAAGAGAACTCCATATGCAATTTATGTTCATATGGTCAGCTTACACTGTGGTTGGTCTTATATCAGATATGCTTTCCTTCCCACTTGATCTGACAGGAACCTTCTGTTTTTCAATTCTTTTGGTTTAGTTGTTAACTGTTCAATCTTACATGGTTCAATTCTGGGCGGTTCAATCTACTCTTCTACATTTCTTTCTGGTCAGCTCTGCACAATTAGTCCTAGCAGAAAGGACATTATTCAAGTCGACCTCTAGCTCAATTGTCCCAGTTCTCCATACTCAATATTTGCTAACTCTTTTTCATAATTGCCTGGTCGAGTTTACTTTGCTTCTTTCGATCTACCCTGGTTTATGGGTGCAACTTGATGTCTCGCACAATCCAAATCTGACCTAGCTTATTCCTACAGTCAATTTGCAGATTTTGGATCCTCTGAAATTTCTGTTCCACGCTTCCTGCGTCTCTATTGCTGTAACAATGCCCTCTTCTGGTGCATGCTCGCAAACCTGTCACAACTCAAACTACTGACAGTTGCTCATTTTCCTTTGTATCCAAACTAAACCAAAGAATCATGAAAGTCCTAGTGACCCTGTTTTTGGTCTTGTGCACAGTTGCTGACGCCATCACAATCCCGCTGTCGGATTTGTTGTCTGCTTTCAATGTTCTCACCACTCCGCACGAAATCGTGCCTCTGGGTGCTCTCCGCAAGGCGGTCTCACAGAAAATCAACGACAACGTGGCTGGCGCTCTCAAAGTATCTCTGCAGCTTGCGGCGGTGGCGCCAAACGCAAAGAATAAGGTGCTCCAGTTGGTCAATTTGGTGGCCAACCGGAACGTGGAAAAGCCCGAATCAGACATCGCAGATAAGGTTCAAAGCGCAAAAGTGATAACCACCGTGAATCAGAAACCGTTCATTGAGTTGGTCACCAGCAAGGTTTTCTTACCTGCTGCCGCAGTGGTGCCAGATGTAGCCCGGGCCATCAAACACAAGTCGCAGAGGTTAGTGCAAAAAGCGAACATGTTGAAGCTTGCGAAGCAGTTGCGCCTAGTTGAAATTGACGAGCTCAATGGAGATGCATCCAAATTCGATCCGATGCGTTATCAGGACGAAAGAGATGCGTTCGAAACCATGAAAGTGCTCACATCCATTTTGGAGAAGTTGATGCGTGAAGGTAACACCAGCGGCGACGACAGCGACGGAACGGATTCCGAGTCGAAATACCGGTACGACTCCGAATATGAAAATGATCAGGTCGAGTCGGACTGGGATTCAGACGACGACGACAACAACTATGGCGACTACGACGACTATGACGACTGTGACGACTACTGGTACTACCTGCACCATGTGGCCAACTTCACAGGAAATGGCACCAATATCACCAGAAGCCGCAAGAAGAGCCGCTCGCGGAATTCGACAAATTCCCTGGGTTGGAGAGTTTCCACTGTTTGGGGGAATTACTCAATTGTGGTCCACCCCGATAAGGTGTCATCTTCCAGTGCAGCGGTGTTGGTGCGGTTGTATGCAATTTGCGTAGCGTTCGCACTCATGTTATTTTGAGAATTGGAGTCGAGCCAATAATGTCATCGCACCTGGCTTTGTGTATTTCTTCCCCATAGTTCGCATACTTTAACCACATGCTTTGGATCTCTGTATTAGCACTCGCCACATTCGGCATCACTGTGGCCGCCAATGATGACGTACCACATTCACAGTTGGCCCTGTTCAAGGATGAATCCTTTCTTGAGAATGTCGTCCATTTTGTAGAAGATACCCGGCGTGCACAAGAGGAGGCTGGCCACGAGCACCATAACGAGAATGGAAATGGAGCACATGAAGTAGTCGCTCCAAAAGAGGCATTAGAGCCGTCTCAGGGAATTCCAGAGCCTGGCTCTGGATCTGGGTCTGGAAACTCTACGGTGCACCAGGCGGATTTCCGCATTGAGACTGGTCTCTTCTTCGACTTGAACAAAGGAGACGAAAGTGATTGCGAGGAAGAAGAGGAGGAGTCCAAGGGCAAGCTCAAAAAGCTTCTCTTTTTCCTTCCCTCGTCAACAAACTCAAGTCGTCTGAACTCCACTGCGATGGTGTCGCCCTCCATCCTCATCAACCACTCAGACCAGCACAATCTCTTCACGAGCGAGCCACAGAAGTTTGAATATGACGAGGCTGCGTCGCTTGAGGAGCCAGGAACACAAAAGTTTCTGCCCCAGGTGATGCCTGAGCATACAGACGACACGCCTGCTGACTGGACTGAAGAGTCGAACGTGACCTTTCCAACGTTTGTGCCGCGTGCACACGACTCGCGTGCCTCCAGTTCGAAAATGTCGCTCGTCGCTGTTGTGGCGCTCAGCCTTCTAAATTGGTGGAGCTGCTCGTTCATATTCTAGTGTCCACATATCTCACCACATCGGAGCAATAAGATGTCCTTCCAACGCTCGTTACTCCTGAAGTGCCCTGAGCCGCTGTCTCATTTCATCCAACACCTCGTGCTCTTCTTCGTCTAGAGGTGCAGCGACTTCTTCTTCAGGCAAAGCGGTGGTGGGAACTTCGTGGTCAATCTTGGAGATCTTGTCCTCGGTAAGACTTTGGATGACCTTGTTGACTTCCTCTTGCGACTCTTCCTCTAGTTCCTCGTCAACATCCAAGTCCACCATGTCGTCCATCATCTCGTTGATGATTCCTGCCTTCATTAACTCCTTGGATAACTCCTGGAACGTGGCGGTCATCACACCCAAATTCGTCAACAGATTGACCTCTTTCATCACCCCAGTCGACAATTGGAGCGACTGCGTTAACTTGCGCATCTGCCACTGCTCGTTAACTGCCATGTTGATGGATTCTAGTCGAGTCTTCGATGTGTGGAGCTTGCGGTACTGATTATTGATGTTTATAAGCTCGCGGGCGTAGATCTTCGCCGTCTTGTAGTCGCCGTTTTTGGCTGCTTGCTTGATGAGCCCCTCTGTTTTCTTCTTAAGCGGCTGGAGCTGGTTGAGCGAACGGTCAAGCTCCCTTTTGTTCTTGCGAAGCAACAGATTGATTTTTCTCATCTGATGTTAGTAATGAAAAATGTGAATTTCCGTAAACATACCTGCTCCTTGGGGTCTGGGCCCCAAATGGCCTTTTTGATGTAGTCCATAGTGTGGAGTGGTGATATGGAAGGGCGAGATAAGCTCGAGGGCTGGTGTACGGGTGCACCGCTGAGGTTTCTGAGCCAGGGCCTACCAAAAACACCAATTGAGAGTTGAATTTTATTTCAAAGTGGGTTGATGTGGCGTTTACATAAAAAGGTGTGTATTTGTTACGTTAGATTCTATTTCCTTCTGTGTTTGGTTGATGTAAGTAGGACTCTTCTTGACTCATTCAGCGATTGACTGGTATCAGCTGGAATGAGCTAATGCGTTGTTGAGACATCAAAAGTGGTATCCCCATGATAATAGATAAGAGCGTGTTCCTCTTATATATTTCGTTTGTTCAGGTAGAGCTCTCGACTTTCCGGACATTCAGTGGCCAGTCACGTGACTGTATCTAATAAAGGCAGCCAATATTTAAAGATGTAAGGCATTGGCCAGTGTCCAGGTTTTCAAGCACTGGTCTATTGCATTGCTTACTGCTCATTTATGAATTTTCATATTCATTTTTGGTTTTTTCTTCTTTCTTTCTCCGTGTTTCTTATCCATTTCTCTGCCTTGAGGAAGTCTGCTAATAGAAACCCACCTAGTACCAGATTACCATATCGCTAGACAAGATACAAAACTTAACATATTGGTTCTTCTATAATGTTCAACCATGTTTTATAAAACTTTTCCACTTCTTGTCATTTAGTTGTTCTTCTCTCTTTCACCTAATCCTCACATATCTCCAAGAAGCTGAGTCACTGAGTGGCAATTCCCAAGAATTCTTCTACTTTTTTACCCTTAGGCGAAATCCATAAATTTCCTTGTTTCATTTCATTACTTATGAATCTTGTTTTTTTCTTTTTCTGTTTTTTCTCTCTTTTCTCTTTTTTGATCTTCCTTTCTCGTGATAAATTGACCACTGCTGCACCCGTGCCTCCTTATCAGTGCGCCCTTTGGCCACCGCCTATTAATAGTCCCTCTCTCCTCACAAGTACTCCTACTAAAATGACTGTTTCTCCTGCTTTCTTGCACAATGGGGCCCCAAATGAAACACAAAAGCTTCTTTTGGTTCTTTTGGCCCTCTTCATTCCACCTTTACCCTTCTACCTTTTGACTGGACCCAGCCACACCGTAAGAACCAAGGAGTTCTTAATCAGCTTGTTATTGTGGTTCTTGGTTCCTTTCGGTGGCCTTTTATATGCTATCTACTTCATTTGTGTGTTGTTGCCTCAAACTTTAGAGGGTAGTAGCGGCGACGGATACATCAGAATCAACCCAGACTTGGAATCGGGTGAGAACTGTCCTGAATGTGAGCAGAATGACTCTGAGCCTTCTGCACCAAAGACTCAGCCCAAGAGCACTGCTGCTGGTGCAGGATCTGCTCCAGAGGGTCTTCCATCTTATGAAGAAGTGGAGGGTTCTAGCAACGGAGCCACCCGTCCACCTGCAGACACTAAGTTCGGTGGCGACAACAAGGTGCAGCATTAGATATGCTAGGTACTTTTTATACGGATTTTGAATGTATTGGCAAGTAGAACAGTGTAGACTGGGTGGAGAAAAGACTACAATAGAAGAAAGCTACAGAACATGAGGCCACAATGAATAACAGTATAACGCTCTGAGCCACGCTTTCTGATATGTAGCCCACGTCTCTTAGACACCGGTTTTCTTCAACTGTCCTCTCAATCCTTTATTTCAGTTAGTTCATTTGTCAATAACACTCCCTTTATTGATCCACGATCCTCTAGCTCATCGCAACCATAGCCTTGGCTGCAAAGCCCTCCAAGTGGAAAATCAGCTTCTGGCCAAGACTCAAGCGCTCGTCAAATACAGCAGCAATCTCAATGAGCAGAGTGGCCCGCTTGGAATTTTCGTTCTCGATCAACTGCAACGCCAATGTCTTCAATATGAGTCTCGCGGGGATGCAATGTGACAATAGCTCATAGAACGTGATCCGCAAAGCTGCCAAATTGGCCACACTCTGCGTAGTCTTCATGGATTTTGCAATGTTGCTTATTATCACCTCCCAGTCCAAGGTTACCACGGTGCTTTCTGGTTTGTCGGTGGGTATTGTCTCGTTTTGCATAGACAAGGTCTCGAAGGTCAATAAGGCCCGACGCAAGTTGCGGTCGCTGGCACGTGCCACGGCGATCAAGTAGGCCTCCTTCTCGCTGTCGTTGGAAAATTTCACAGCTTCCTTGGTGGCAATGTGCAGCAAAATGCCTGCAATGTCCTGTTCAGAGGGAGCAGGGATTCTCACCAAGAGCGTTCTCGATTTAATGGGCGCAATGATGTTTGAAATCGTGTTGCACACCATAATCAACCGGATGTTCGACAGGTACTTTTCCATGGTTCTTCTGAGTGCCGCTTGTGCATCTCTGGTGAGAGAGTCTGCCTCGTTGATCACCACCACTTTGAAGCGATGTTTCGATGCCAGCTTCGCCTGGTTCGAGAAATCCACCTGCTCTGTCGATGCCACGTCTTTAAGCAAATCCTGGATCACTACACGGTCATTGTTTCCCATGTCTGAAGGCGTGATCTCCAAATGGTACGGTGAGCTCAACACATTGAACTCGAGCTTGCGGTTGGACGCAGTTGTGAAGGTTTTCACGTCAATCTTCAATTTTTCAACCTGAGCACCAAACAACTCGTTCAATGTCGAGTAGATCCGGGTTTTCTTTCCTGCTCCGCTTGGCCCATACACTAGCAAATGGGGGAAGTCACCTGTACCTGCCAAAGCCTTTAGTGACAGGGTGACATTGTTGTGGTACGAGAGATTGTCGAGACTTTTCGGTCTGTATTTGTCGACCCAGAGCGACATTGTGGATGAAGACGAGTGAGTAGTTGACTGGTTCTACACGCGTCTGACAATATCCAGTCCGTAGGGAATAGAGATGAAGTTGATGAAGTTTAGGAAAGAGCAGCGTAGAGGAGACGTTATAGATGGTGTTGGTTGTAAATTGTGTGATATTTGATGATTGTTGTTTATTTGGTTTTTTTGTTTTCGTTTTTGTTTGGTGAAGTTGACTTAGTTGGCTTTCGCAACCACTGTGGAAAATGGCAGGGCTTGATATAATTAGAATGAGCAAGAAAAAAAAAAAGAGATTTAAAAGAAATAGAAAAAAGAGAAAAAAAAAGTAAAACAGTTTCTAGGTTCATGACAAATCACAGAAAATTGTTTCTAAAGTATTGGTGAAACCTCAAATGCTAATGACGTTCTCTGGAAAGGTCAAAGCACTGTCATCGTTGGGTCTGGAACGTAGACTACTCAATTGAGCACCAAATTCGACATCAAACCAGAGTTCATTATACCCACTTAGTGAATGCTCTCAACACCAAATTTCCAATGAAGTCAATACGGACGCGTTCTGTTCAATTTATTAGAGCTCATCTCTTGAGTTTCCACATATCTCATACTCGACTTCACTCTGGGAATAGAAGGAACAGATTCAATGGTTGTGAAAAATTATTGGGCCTTATGACAAGAAAATTGTCTCTAAATCTGAATATGAGCTCCCGGTTCAGTCACGGTCTGGAAACTTCAACATGCCTAGGAAGTATTATGTCGAGAAAGTTGTAGCATAATGCGTAATTGCAGACTTGTCACTCGGGCGTAAGTTCTGCCATATAGCCTCATATTCTTATTAGATCCATATTCCTTAGCTTACTATTTTTTCATATTCTTTTCAAATTGGATTTTTCATTCTCATCATCTCATCGCCTACACCAACCTCGAAATATCAAATCGTCGTTAGCAAGTTCTATAATTAACCTAAACCTTCGGCGCCATACGCAAGAAATGCGTAGGACACTCGTACCCGCCCGGGTTCTTGTCCAAGTACTTTTGGTGGTAGTCCTCAGCGTCGTACCAGATCTCGATTGGCTCGATCTGAGTGACAATCTTGTCATTTGGGTACCACGTCTTTTGGAAGCGTGCCTTAACTTCCTCAGCCGCCTTCAAGTCATCAGTATTGTGCATGAAGAGCGCACTACGGTACTGCGTACCTTGGTCAGGGCCCTGGGAGTTCACTGTGGTGGGGTCGTGGATCCGGAAGAAAATGTCCAAAAGATCCGCCAAGGACACCTGCGCTGGCTCATACGAAATCTGGAGTGCCTCAGCAAAGTTTGTCAGACCGGAACACACGTCACGGTACCCAACAGCACCCACATCTTTGCGGCCGTTAGCATAACCAACCTTGACATCCACCAAACCTTTACCTTTGAAGTACTTGTTGAACACATGCTCCACTCCCCAGAAACATCCGGCTGCAACTGTGACCAACTGCGACGTTGCAGTTGTTTTAATGGTGGGGGATACAATCATTGACGAGGTTGCTGTCAGTCAGGTTAGTAATCGGAAGTTGAGTCCGAGGTCACGTGACGTCACGTGATGTTGCGCGAGCACCAAAGTTGACATTGCAAGCAGACAAAGATAACCTTGAGTGGTTCCGATTGTAGTAATCTCTTTTGTAGCGTGGCATTCTTCAATGCTCATGCGTCTTGGGACTCTAGCTTTTACCCTTTCGTTTGAAAGAGAAGATGCTGCTGCGACGCCGTGCAGGATCGGAGTTGGTGTCCGACTTGATACTCCCACTAAGGCTGCCCAGCAGCGCCTTACGGTCTTGTGGAGTGACGTCGTTTTTCAGTTCCCGCCGTTTGAGGCCGTTGACCCAAGATTTCTTTTCGAAAATCCCGCCAGTCTTCGTAGTGCCAAGTGGTCCCTCGGTGTCCTTAGTAGAAGAACTGCGAGAAACTGACTTGGTAACAGTATCTTCAGGCACCTCTTTGCCAGAGGAGTCGAACATGAACGTTTTCTTGAAGATAGAAGTCTTGCGCACCATCGTGCCCGGCCCGCTTTCGGCCGCTTGCGTGAAGTCCTTGATGCTGTCCTCCTCAGAGTCTTCGTTCTCCACGGAATCTGCAGCCACCGAAGTCTCACTACTCACCGGCTGCATGGCAACCGAGTAGTCCAGCCCGTTGTAGACGGCCTGCATGTCGATGCCGAAGTCTAAGTCGTCGTCGATGCGTGTATCGAGCTTCTCGTAGAACAAGATGTATGCACTGGCAAGACCAGGCCCGTTGCCGAAGAACCGGAGCACATACAGCTCGTCAACAATCTCGACCGTTTCGTCATCAAACAAAAACCAAAGTCCTGCTTTGCCCTTGCAGAGTGCCACATAGTGGCCGTGCATGGGGCCTCCACCAATGTGCACCACGAGAGCATAGAGCCCGTAGAGGGAGAAGTCGTCCTTTCTGTCGGAATTTCCAGCTCCAGAAGCGTCCTTTTCTTCTTTCGAGTCGTCGCTCTTCTTGTGGGTGGTGGTGTTGAACAAACGCAACTTCAACGGGTACAGGATCAGGTCAAAGAGTTTGACCATACGGTCAAGCTTGTCGTCGTACTTAAACCGCTTGAAGTTGATGACCAACACTTCCGGCGTTTTCTTCAATTTGATTGTCTTGAGTGCCTCTTGCAACGCCAGGCACGTGTTGCAGTAGAACTTGTTCTGGTGGTTCAAAGTCTCCAGGCGGGAGAAGTTGTTGAGTGAAAACGCCAACAGGTAAGCGCTTGTGCCTGGCGGAATGTCAATGGAGAGATCCAAAAACAGCTCGTCTATTGATGTGATGGTTTCGCATGTGAGACACTTGGTCTCGTTGGTGATAGTACCTCCAAATATGTCCGTGCACCAGTTCCGCAGCGACCCGAGTTCGTGATTGACACTTTCAATGATCTCGTTGACCAAGTAATTGCAAAATTCGTGTGCGTCCTGGTGCATGTTGACCTGGCGGAACAAAAAGTTTTTCTCCTTCAACTTGGCAACGAAGTGATGCGGAGATACTACGCCAATCTGCGAGCCGTGCTCAACCATAGACTCAAACAAGTCCTTGAGCGCGTACAAAAGAACAGTATCCTCATTGGGCGCCTCTGGTTGTAACAGCTTGTCCAAGTTGAGAATGGGGCCGTTTATGAGAGCCAGGCGTTTCCGCTGGTCTGACGTCGGATTGGCGTTGAACGGGTTTATCGGGACTGCCAAGTTCTTCTCCGGGTGCGGGATTCCCACCACGATAATACTGCTTCGGCCCAGAACACCGTCCGACTCACCTGGTTGCACAGTGCCACTGGAACTGTTTTGGTCTAGAAGAGTCGCCGACGACTGCGAGTTGGAGTTGTCATTGCCACTATCACCAACAGAGGGCCGTGTGACGAGCACCTGTACGTGGTGGAGCTCGGGGTGTTTCTTGACCATAAGCCGCTGCTCAGTTGAGAGGGCTGTGCACTCTACGGCGTTCTGGACGTACCCGAGGCGCATGTAGGCCAATTCGCCGCCGTTTTCCGCCGTTTGTGGGGTCGAGTTTGTGAACTTTCCGAATATGGATGACCGGATCAGGGGTCTAACCGCCGAACCGCCATTGGCGCTGTCTGAGCCACTCACGGGAGTTTTGCCCTGTTCCTTGAGGCGTTTCGCCACAAGTTGTTCGTATTTGGCAGTGAATGTGTGGTAACTTGCACTTGTGACCGTAGTGCGGCGCTCATGTGGCAAGTTGTTGTACTGAAGAAGTTGCAGCCGGAATTTGTCGGTGAAGTATAGACACTGGAGTATGGAGTTACAGTAGCAAGTGTTCCCGAAATTTTCCATGCCAAAGATCTTGGCGGCGCCGTCTCCGTAGAAAAGAGGCGCCGGAGCTTGCTTGGTCATGGCCGATTGTAGGAATTGTGGTAGTACTAGCCAGTACTAAGTAGTCGGTAATGATTAGTAGTAGCAGACTGCGTAGGTGGTGGGTCACGTGACGGGCTCCTATTTCCAATTAGCCAGGGTAGGTGGGTAAGTGGAGCGACTACCGTGGAAAGTAGTACTTTTATGTGATTTTGTCTCTGAAAAGTTTCCTAATCTTTGGTTTGTTCAAGAAATTCTGTTTTGGTGTGGTGTGAATGCGTATGCTGGCATCAGATAAGATGCGGGGAATGAGGCCTGAGAATGTTGGTCTATGTATTTTCGATATGCTAAAAAAAAAGTGCTGTGGGAATGTGAAAGTAGAAGTACAAAATTCATGGGATATTGCTTGTGGAATATTTAATAGGTATCTATCTGGAGTATTTTTGGAAAGTGGATTTCGACGACTTTTTTTCAAACAGGTGTAATTCGTATGTGAGTATTGCCAGACCAGATCAGCTACGATGCACTCAGTGGATCCAAGTAGATGTGTACTGAAATTAAAGTTACTTGATATGATAATTACCCAATTATGTTCTTGAGTTTTGGTTTCTTGATATTGAAGCCAAATTGCACTACTTGATTGATATACCTCGCTACTTAAGCTCTGCCAGAGGTAGCACCTATAAATGTGTGAAAGAAAAAAAAAAAAATAACATGAACAGAACGAAAAAAAAGTTAATCCATCCACCTTCTTTCTCTTTAGATTCTTGAAATTTCACTTACTGCTTCTGGTCTGACTGAGTCCGTTCCATGTGGAACGATTTGCCCATACCAGATACTTTATTCAGTAGAACAAGACTGGTCAACAATTGCCAAAAAATTATTAAAGAGAACAGAAGAGAGAGATCTATTAACAAAGCAGATAGAGTTGAATTGACTAGTTCTAGCCAGATTTTTCCACAATAACTACGCATTCGGTGGCTCTGAGTGGTAACCCACTCCATTCTAACCATTCCAGCCATTCTAGCTATTCCAAAAGTGTAGATTTTCTGCTCTAGTCGATAAGAACAAATTTGCAAATTACATCTCGTCAACCTACCCTACTCTTCCATCTCCTTTCACCCGTCTATTATGCCCATTTGCCAATGAGCGCCATAAGTAACGTCCCTAAAAACAAACTGATGTATGCTGAAAAAACCTTGCGTCCATCGCTGACTTGCATCTCCCGGTCAATAAGGTAGTCCTGAGCCATAAGCTCCACTAAGCAATTGTAGATCAACAACCCGGAACAGAATGAATCAAACACTCCAACCACCACTAGTGTTCCAGTTGAGTTATCCAGGTACAAGTGACGTACTCCTAGCCCTGCAGCGATGCCGACGGGAGTCGTCAAACTGTATACTAGGGCGAAAATCCACGGCACCAGTTTCATGTTTTCCGGCCATGAAGTAGTAGCGAACCGTGCACCCAAACCTAAGCCTTCAAAGAATTGGTGGAAGGATATAGCCACGAAGAGCGTTTTAAATTCTTCACCGGCAATTGCAAGCGAGAGCCCCACGAAAACAGAATGGAACACAATTCCAAATTCAAGCAAAAAAAGACTCAGCACTTTCTTCAATGGTGTTTCCTCTATACGGGACTCAGCCTTGCTCTCACCAACAGATTCTTTCACTGCATTTTTTTCTTCACAGGAAATCTCCAACTCGTCTGCATTAGCCTGTTTCTGCTTACGTATCATGAGTTGCAGAACAAACAATTCAATCGAAAACATGGTAAATGTGCCCATTAGGCATATTCCTGATGCCCAAGAGTAGTCTTCCCATACGCCCACCAAACACGGACTGCTAAGTTTTGTTTGTGCTTCTCCTAACAAATGGATGTATGCTGTAGCAAGAATCACTCCTGTGCCAAAATGCTTAGTTATGAAAAGTGTGTTTGTTGGAAGTTTAAGAAATGTCCATCTGGCTGCGAGCAATGGGAAGAATGATCCAAATGCGGAAACTGCTAATAAAACAAATATAGATGCAATTCTAGCTCCCATATCCTGCCCATTAAAGGCAGTACTTGGGTCACAAGTTCGCATTCCTGAAGAAGTGAAAAGTTGAAGTTTTGAACTATTTATGCCTCTTCTGAAATGTTTCTCATCAATGCCAAGCCTTGCTACGTGTGCCCGGGACATACCGGACATATGGAGTCGCGGAATTTCGAAGAGTATGGGGATGTCGCATACCGGAAAACAATCCCTCCAGACCAGCAGAGATTGATCTTTGCTGGTAAGCAGTTGGAGGACGGCAGAACATTGTCTGATTACAACATCCAGAAGGAATCCACTCTCCACTTGGTTCTCAGATTGAGAGGTGGGCAGTAATTTTTTTTCACGAGTTGGCCACATAGGATAATAATAGCTAAACCCGGGGAGTATCTGTAGTATCTATGAATTTATGAATTCGGCAGCTTGCTATGCTATCTTGCTGAGTTCATTGAGAACCACACTCGACGTCTCGGTGCTTTTAAGTGCGTCGATCTTGTCTTTCACCTCTGAAACCATTTTTGAATGCCCGTTCCGTTGGAAGATGTCAATGAGCATTTTCGAGTTTCTGGCAAATATGATAACATTCTTCTCGAGCCTGTACTGGTCACCAAAGTCCAAGAGTGTCTTGAATCCGTTGGCAATCACTTCTGATTGGCTCTTGTCGAGTTTGGCATCCAGGTGAGCCAATGGGTCCAAGATCCTCTTGACGTTTTCGTTGAACCCAAAACAGCTTCGCCAGGAGAGCTCGTGGCCAGACAGTTTGAACGATTTCATGGAATCAAATGCAAATTTCAACAAGCGTAAGTTGATGTGAGCCGTGTCTATAGCATCAAAACTATTGGCAATGTACGACAAGTACAACTCTTCAGCTGCAACAGCAACCTGGCTCTTGTGGAAATAATAGAAAAAAAAATAAGTTTAACGGCTGTTAATTAACAAAAAAGGAAGTAATAGAAAAAATTGCGCAAGCCCGGAATCGAACCGGGGGCCCAACGATGGCAACGTTGGATTTTACCACTAAACCACTTGCGCGAATTCGGAAAAACACGTTTTGACGGGTGACAGGTGTGTGGATAATCCTGCAGATAGAACCGGGTTACGAGCGTGCGTCCTGCCAAAAAAGGAATCAATGTCTTATCTGGTCTGAGGCGTACATGCCAAAAAGTATAAATTTTGCGTGTTTTCATTAGCGAAAACACGATATGCATGTATGAGCGTAAGAAGCTGTCAATATTGCCAAGAAGAAATAAACTAAATCTATTCAGTAAGACAATTAAGCTGTCTTTTAGAAGAATCTGACTGTTAACTACTTCGGAATTACTTCTTGACTTCTGCAGATATTCCCTAAAAATCTTCCGAACGGAACAATTTTTGCGTCTTCATTGTTTGACAGAACAAAGTAAAGTAGTGCACCGTGAACTCTCCTGATTCAACACACTCTGCCTTATCGGAACGGCGTCGATAGGGCACACGAGTGTTTCAGGCTCAATTGACACATTCTTGTGTACTTAAAAGCTCAATGATCCTTTCGAATACATTTAAAGTTGAAAAGTACTCTTATTAAATATGGCACCCATGAATGTGACAGTGGTGGGACTGGCTACCTATTACCAATGTGGAGAATGGTATAATGTTATCAACAACTTTACTTCTGAGTACGGTTTGGGTTCGGCGTATATTTGTGGCTACCAGCAAGCATTGTACACGTCCGGAGGTAGGCGCTTGACTTCTGTGTCATTACATACATGGCTTCTTGTGATTGTGATGATGTTCGGAGTGGTATTTGCTGATGTAGGGTTAGATGTACTGGACGTCATTAACCAACAGCAGCAGAACACACCATCGAATGTCACAGAGGTTGCCATCCATAGTGATCAGCAATTGTCAGACGTTCTCGGAAGCTCTGAAGTTGGTACAATTATCTTTGACCTGGTATCCAACACTACATATCAAGTCGAAGCTTCTAATTACACGGACTTGGACAAACGTGACCTCTACTGCACCCATTCGAGACAGACACAGGTTGCTAACAGTGGAATATGGTGGTCACCGTGGTACAAAGTCGGAAGTTGCGTTTATACTGGTGACAGTGATGGAGGTGCTCAGTATCTGATTGGGTACACATATACATACACATGGTCAATTCAAGTAGGGCCAATAGGATGGGGAGAAATCCTGTCTATCATCGGTGGCCAATGGCAGAAATCCGTGTCACATTCATCTTCATTGACTTGTATCATCAATCCACATCTGACAGGTTCAGTTTGGTACCAGACACAAGTACTTTGGGGTAACGCTCAATATCGCTCTGTTTCTGTGTGTAATGGGAGAAAAACGACTGGCTCATGGCTGAAGTATTATCACTTCAATACTCCTAGCAGATTTGACACTGGCTCAGGAACAGTACACTTAGGCTGCAGCACTGGGGCAGCCAGTCAGTGTCCTTGATGGAAGCTAGCCGTGTTGTGCAGTGTTTTTTTTTTTTTTTCTGTTTTCTATTTCTCTCGGAAGCTTACTCTTTATGATGCTCCATTCATCTCAAACGAGAATATGTCCCGCATATATGCTAATCTTGTTTTACTGTTTCCCCTTTGAGAGAATAGACCTATCACTAGACTCTCATCTTGTGTAGTTTCCCCAGGATGGCACCCGAAGTTTTATTGTCGCTTTTGACAAACTGGTCAATTCGAACATTAAGAAGAACATAATGAGCTTGCAAGACATCTCACAGTCCTGCGATGCACTCGTTTATGAAACATGCGTATATTTAAACAACTCGAAATTCCCACTTAGCTCGAAGTGAATATTGGTATTGAAATTTCATTCTTGGGAAGTAGGTGCACCTTTTCATTGTCCCTCTTAGAACGGCAGGGCAACTTTGACAGTTTACGTGATGGCAGTTTGCAATCACTCACGAGTCTGTCTGTCAATTATACAATAATGAAGAGCTATTTCATGATTGAATAACGGTGTATTCAATACATAAGGCTACTATTCTTTCAACCATTTACACATCTGTGGTAGGAAATTTGTATCTGTGCAAAAAAGTAACTCTCTGGCCAATTGCCTCTAACTGGTTCTTCAAGTTAACAAAGCAGCGGATCTGACATCACAATAAACCTAAATTATTCTACTTGAGTCAACGTAATAGGAGCCACCAAAAAGAACATGAAAGACACTTCCTCCTTCTTTCACCACTCTCTACCAATCTGTATTCAAATATTCCCATACTTATAGTGCCTTGCACAATGCCTTCCTGGCTGCAGCATACTCTGCGTACTCAGCCCCACTCTTCAACCCCTCGTATCTGGTCAACTCTATCCACCCCTCTGCAAGTCCCTTGCGGTAGAAATCGAGGGTCTGCAGCTCAGACACACCGCTGAAGCCAGCCTTCCGAAGAAGATTCCACAACGTCTCCTTCTTATCCCACTCCTGCTCTTCAGCCACCAGTGGCAAGAAGGTCCCCAGATAATGACGTCCATTTGTGTTCAAGCGCACTTTGAGTCCATGTTTGCCCACTGTCCAATCAGAAGCATCGCTGATGGGCTCAAACTTGTCTAACAATGTGACGCTGGCCGATAACAGAGGCAATTCCGATACGGAGATCGCAGGAAAGCGAGTATCCTCAAATGCACTGACCAACGCGTAGTTGGCGACGCCAGATTCCGTGGGGGAGCTCTGGAACGTGCCAATGCATCCTCTCAAGTTGTGTTTCTTGTTCCAGGTGATGAAAAGCGGGGCTTTGGAGGGGTAGTCTGCACTGGACGAGCCAACGAACAGATTGAGGTCGCTGAGGGAGATGTGCGGCGCCTTTGGGTTGAGTTTTGAGTTTAAACTTTCAAAAGCCCATAAGGCGAGTGACTTAGACATTGGAGCAGAAGGTGTTAGTAATAGAGTTAGTAGTATGAGGAGTGCGATAGTAGTATACCCAGTGCAGGTACCACCCATAGAGATAAAGAACAGAAAGAAATCAAAAAGAAAAAAAAAAGAAGAGAAAAGAAAAGAAATAGTAGAGATGAGCTTCAATGTTTTTTAAAGCCTTTTGAAAAGTTGAGCAAAGTTTGTGAAAAATGTGGAGGTCATAGAATCAGGGAGACAGATACCAACTCCAACTCATGAGAGAAGAAGGACCTGACAAATTCTGGATCGCACACAATATGGAAAATTAAAGAAGCCAAACTTTTTTACAAGCAATAAACCCATTTCCAATCAAAATCTCAATTGTAACCGAAGACCATTGGTCGCCTCTACTCTATAAGTGCCCATACCCTTCTAGTAGAGCTCGTAAGGAAACCCACCCATTCGCCCGCAAATCACAAGCTCCTGCAACTCCCGCAACCCTGCCTCCTTGATCATCATCTTGGACAACGCCTCGTTGCTGGTGCGGTAGGGAGTTCCCACCCCAATGCTGAGCTTCTGAAGACCCAGAGGAAACACTGTACGTACACTGTCGAACGACAACGCAAAGTAGTTCCCGCTCAAGTCGATGCTGGTGACCGACTCTGGGAACAGACTCACATTTTCAATCAAGTTGATCGACAAGTCCACCGTGCGCAAGCTCCGGAAGAACCCAGACTTGAACATGCCCGAGTAGTCTGAGATGATATTGCCGGAGAGGTTGATGGACTGCAACGAGTACGGTCCGCACAAAGTGTCGTAGTCACGGATGTTCAACTGCATGATGTTGTTGTTGGAGAGATCCAAGGACTTGAGGTTGGTCAAGTTGCGGTGTGGGAACGTCAGGTTGCACAAGCGGCGCAATTGGTTGTTGGAGAGGTTCAAGTGCTCCAACGTGGATGGAAACTGGAGGCTGCGGAGGTGCCACTCGGTCAAGTTGTTGTACGATAAGTCCAACGTGCGGAGGTGGTCGCAGTAGAAGCACCCATTGTCGTTGACCAAATGCTTGAGCAAATTGGACGAGCTGAAGAGTTGGAGCAGCAAGTTGTCGGTCTCGATCTCTCGGCCCGACTGGAGCAACTCAGACACGTTGACTTGTGCTTCACGGTCGCGGAAGTTTTGGCTGCCAAATCCGGGCAGGTACTTGATGGAGAACCAGCTGACGTTAAAGCCACCGGAACGCAACGGCTCAAACAACGATCTGAGAAGTGAGTTGTCCAAAGGAACATTTTCCACGAGAATTAGCCTCACGCGGAAATTCCGGGTGTAGTTCTGTAGTGCTGGCAAGTACTCGTGGAATATGGTGCGCATGTAGGCCACACTGGTGGCATAATTGGTGAAGTCGAAAAGCGCCAACGTAATGTCGCAAGGCGAAATCACAATGTGGTGGCGGATCAAGTAGTCTATCTCGGGCATGGAAAGTGTATCCAAGTCGGGATCATTGCTCACCACGAGGCTTTTCCCTGAGTGTTTAGCCACTAGAGCTTGGTGCCGTACGATAAGATAACGGTCGCACCTGTTTTCGTACAACAAGGCCGGGAGTTGGAAAAGATGGTCGAGATCGCCTGGCGAGAGGTGCTCCAAAGCCTGCAACTGAATCTCTGGCGGAAGTGAAAAAAACACGGTATCCATGGTGGTTGGGAGTTGCAATGGTGATAACCACTATAGTGCGACTGGAAAAGTGGCCGATCAGAAACCGGATTGAGGTGAGCTTTTTTTCTGGTCGGGACAAACTAACGCTCCAGAACCAACATACAACTTGTTCCAAACAGCAGAACGCAACACCGAAACCTAATTTGTTCACGGCAATTGCAGTATTGTTGCTGATTTGCAAGATTGCTTTTTGCTGATAAGACATGTGATGAGGTCGGATCTCCTCCATGCACACTGACGACGATAGGGCCAAACATAGTAGAGATGGCATCTAGGGGAGCCAAACTGCCTCTGGAGCTCTTAAATTGAAAATTTTTGCCCAGCGAAACACCATGGGAGTCCACCCACTTGCTATCCACTTGAGTCACGTGACCCGAGTCATTGATGATATAATATATTGTTCGGTCTCTCTTTTTTTTTGAATTTCGCATCACGTGACCCACCCTATCAGTTCCTCACCTCGCACCATAACCACCTACCATGGGTGCCTGTCTATCGTGTTTAGGCGGAGGCGATGACTCCGATGTGGATGAGCGCACTTCGCTACTCAACAACAACGTCTACTCGGACGAGCATCTCCAGGAGGAGATGTGGAAACAGCAGCAGCGCCAAGATGAACTTAACACCATAGTTAGTGACCTTAACGAACATTTGATTGATGTGTCGACGTTTCTCAGTGGAAACACGCAGCCGTCGCACCCGGGGTCGCAGTTTCTGATTGCGAGTCCTCGAGTGAACGACGGCGATTTTGCTGATGCCACGGCATCCCCCAGTGTGGGTCCAGCAGGACTGGAGGTGCCAGACAAGCCGTATCCACGCTTGGTGGGAGTGGAGGAGAAGGAGGAGATCATGAAGTCTGTGGAGCTTCTCGGGGTGGACGAGCGGTCTTGCAGCATTGCTCCGGCGAGTGGACCGTTGTATGTGACGTTTTAATAGCATTTCTGGTTGGAGGGTGTAGACCAAAGGATCAGTGTAGACCAAGGGATCACGCAGTGGTTGTCTAGAGAAACCAAATAAAAAGAAAGAAATTGGAAACAGCAGGGAAGTAATCATGTTTCACTGTTTTCTGTATATCAAGAAGCCACATTATAACTGTCTCGTTTCGAATCACGGTGCGAGGTGAAACTCGTCAGGCTGAGCAAATGACACACTCTCAACTTTCTCCAAGCCAATTAATTGGTCTAATAAACACAGGGACCCACCTGGGACAATCCACCCGTATGGGTATTTCTCTCTCTGGTGCTACCTTCACTCGTATGGCATATTACTCTCAGTAGCGATTCCTCTCATTCCACCTCGTCGAATCAATACCAAGAGTAACTATTTCACCATCACACCGACCCTTCACTCCCTGAATACAATCCAACCCAATATCGCATCTATCTGCTCGTTTTCTCTCGCCCCATCGTATAACACCCCCCACGGTACTCCTGCACGCACTCCGAGTCGGACTAATCTGCAAAATCTACTACACCATGCTTGTGTTGGATGTCGTGATGGCGTACTGGCGACGCTTTGACACACAGTTCATCGACATAATGTCGTCCCATTGGTTCACATACGACTTGGTGCACAACCCAGTGTCGTGCTTCATCTCCGAATGCTTCGTCATGCTTTTTGTTGGCCTTCTCGCCTATGAGTCCTTATATTGGTTGGGCATTTCCTTAGGCTTGTGGGAATACCATGCCAAGGACATCTTCACCGAGGTCCCCGTCCACTGCGCACACGTGTATGTGCGGGTCAATTTTGCTCCTGCTGATTCTCTAGATAAGGTGCGCGAGTACTATCGCATCAAGGCTGACTCTCACTACAACATCTTGAAGTGGAACAGTGTCAATGAGCTCGGACTGCTGGTTTTCGGCCTCCTGCAGTTTGTGCGCTACCACTTTGAGTTCAGTCCGGACGATTTCGAGAACAACCCAGAACCTGAGTTTGGGTCCACGGTGGAGCACTTGCGGGAGAAGATATGGAAAACCGTGCACGATTCGAAGTTATACTCGGAGTTCAAAACAGGGCTTCCGTTCGACAGCGACAAGATCTTCCTTCTCAACAATCGCGGCGTGGAAGTGCCCATTGCAGACGGCAAGCGGTACTTGAGCAAGATCCACATCGAAACAGGCAACGTCATCGACGCCGTGGTACTCTACTAGGCCATCGTGAAAAATACCAATAGAACGCCTTAGAAACTCATGTAGAAATCTAAATTTCAGAGCACAAGAATTGGGGAACTCAGCCAGAACAGCCAGGAACACCATTGGAAACCTCGAGCTACCAGAGCTCAAAGGCATTTCCCAATCATTTGCACACTCAAAGAACCTTTGGTCCAGTCTGCTGGCCGTATCTCTTAGCAGGAATGATCTTCTTATCCACCAATCGCTGTTCTGTCGCTATCCAGAGCATGGCAATACGCTCCAACTTCGACTCCAACGTGCTATGCTCTATCACCGGGTCGTCTTTCTGGTCAGTGGGCGAGTCGGAAGGGTGCGAGTCCACCTCGATCCAGTCTAGCATATCGAGCTTTGGCGGTTCCAGCGCATCTTCCATCTTTACATCCTGGCCCTCCAAAGTTGGAGCAGGTGGAAGCTTCAGAAGCATTGCTGGGCTGAAATCCGCATATGGCAACCCTTTGTAAGCCTGGATGTCTGAGTCAGTCGAGTCCAAGTCCAAAATGATCCGGTTGACCACTCTGTAGCACTCGTTTCTCAAGGAAAGATCAAACAACTGGCGGAGCTCTTCAGGCAAGTCGTTCAACTCTTCTGTGGGTTTCCGCGGGTTGAAATTGAAACAGAGAAGACTCATTGTCATCTCCAACTCCTTCAAGAGCTCGTGGGAGTGGGTGACTTTGGAGATCAACTTCTCTCGTACAAACAGTAGAATGTTGTCCAAGAACTTCCGCTCGGCGTCGGCCTCTTTCTTGACCAACTCATCCTGTTCGAGCTTGTGCTCGCGGATCATCTCAATCAAATTGAGCCGGAGCAACTTGAAAAGAAGAAGGTTGTTGCTGTCTAGCACCGTAGGGAAGTGGGTGCTTATCACATGGATGGCCTGCGTGATATCGCCCTTCAATATGAGATACTTGATTCTTTTCCTTTTTTCAATCAGCGAGTAGCCCCGGGCCATATCGGAACCGGCTTTGCTCTCGATATGGTCCAGTTCAGCAGGGCTCTTCGACTCAGCAAATCTCTTGATGGCCAGAACAAAATCCACCGGCTCAGCTGGAATTTGCAACACAAACCGAAGTGAGTCACACGGTTTAGGCAGCGCTTGTGCCGACTTGGGGTCCAAATCTATTCCCACCTCTCTGGAAAAGCTCAGGGCGGCTTCCTGGAATCCCTCCTGGATGAAGTAATTGAGCACGAGTTTGTTGATTTTCTGTTTGGAGATCGTGTCGTGAAGTGAGCTGTACGGTGTATTTGACGGTCCTGGCGGGTTTGTCTGTGCCGGCGAGTTGATTAGGTCTGTGAAGTTTGCTGAAGTCATGGTGTAGTAGTTGTGGGGTGCGCACAGTATACAGTGAGATAACGCACCCAGAGAGGAAGCAGTAAATGCAATTACAGTTTATTGAAATTTTAAATTCAGAAGAAAAATGATTTGGAATTTTATTTAGAAAAGAAATGATTTCGAATTTTAGTAAGAAAATCCATCGGTATAGTTTTTCCAGGACATCATCTCATTGACTTTTCAGTTCTCATTTCGAGATCTGGCGATACTGGACTCACCGTTACTCTAAATGAAAAAGACGATCAACAAATGATCAAAAAAACGCTCCAAAAAAATGATCAACCAATTCAATCCTTTAAAGAGAGTTTTAATCAACCCACTCTCTAATTCTTCTCCCTTTCAGTCTATGTTTGCTTGTGCAAAGACACAGGCATCTCCATCATGAGCAACACAAGCGACGACCACCCGAGGAAGTTCTTGGCGCCCCGGGCCTGGCCTGTTTGGTCGTCATAGTTCTCCCACACAAATCCTGTGACCTCCCACTCTTTTTTCACATTCTTGATGATGTTCTTCCGAAGGTCAGTATAGGTCCGGTCAATCAACTGTTTAAGCTCCGGAGAAGCGTACGGTCCAGACGCATCGTAGTAGTGCTTCAAGCTGTCAAGAACCAAGTAGTTGATGTTCATCCAGATGGGCGACCTCCAGTAGTTTTCGCCCGTGCGGTAGAGGTCACTCGACTTGGCCATCGACCGGATTCCGTACTCGGTCCAGAGCTCTTCTGGGTCAGCAATGAGCTTGACCACACTCTCGAGTTTGTCCACATCCAGCGAGGGGATGAATTTCGTCAAGAAGGGGAAAAGCGAAATGTAGCCCTTGAAGCACGCATGTACGTTTTCGTCCTCGTCGTCCACGGTGACATCACAGTAGCACTTCTCGTCATCGGACCAGTGGAACCGCGCGATGTTGTTGGTGATTTCGTCTTCAATGTTGTTGTAGAGTTTCACGTCGCCCTCAATGTCCAACAACTCGGCGATTCTCTTGATGGACCTGGTCATCACTCCAATCCAGCACAAGAGATCAACGTGCAACTCAGCAGAGTCCATGGGAAGAGAACGTGGATAATCGTCAAGTCCAGACGCAAGACAGTGGCTGGTGGTTCTTCCACGCCACCTATATGCTTCAGTAGTGCCGTCTCTGTCGAACTCGTCCATTGTACCTTGCTGAGACCGCTTGAAGCTCTCGTAGTGCAGCTTCAACTTGGGATAGATCGTTCTCGTGTAGTTGGCCAACAATTCCGGGTTGGAAAGCACAATGTTGCCGAGGTTGTTTGCGCTGATGTCTCCCTCCACTGCGTCCAAGTTCACCGGATGCTCTGAGTCTCCATGTGCTCTTTCAAGCAAAAACGTGAATGCAAGCATAATGGTGGGTGGATTCACAATTTCCGTGCTCTGGTCCACAAACTCTCGTGGAACACGTTCTCTGGACTCGACTCCCAAGATCTGCTCTCGGGCGATCCAGCCGTTATCGTCGATCAAGTCGAACCACGACTTGATGATTTCCAACGCCAAGTCAGAGTCGTACTCAAGCAAGGGGAGCAAGTGGAAACCTTCGTCCCAGTAGAATCCACGCGGAAAGAACGGTCTAGATGGAACAAGCGTGAACAACTCGAAGGGACCTTCGAAAGAGCCCTTGAACTTGGGGAGGTGAACATCTCCGTTCGAGTCTACATCCACGTTGTCGTCGTCGAGAGTCGTGGTCCGGTCAACCAAGTGGTCGCCGTAGAAGTACGAAAGGCCTCCCAAGAGGCCCGAAAGAAGCTCTTTGCCGAAAGTCTTCTCCGAGTCAGACATCTGAGAGAGAGGGAAGTGCTTTTCAAACTTGGAGTCTATCTTCGCAAGAGCTGAAGCCACGCGTGAGTTGATGTTCTCGAAAGTCACCTTCTCTGTTGGCGGTGAGCCAAGCTCGTTGAACACAATGTCGAACTCGCACTGGCCCACGAACATCTTCTGCACCAAATGGAAATTCCCTTCGTACCCATTGATATCACGGAGCAACAACCCCTGCGAGGCCGGGATCTGGCCGGCTCTCTCCTTGAATTTTTCACTGAAGTCCTTGATGCTGTCTTGCAAAAGCGTAACGAATATGGCCTCGCCCTGCCACACTGACCCATCTGGAACACGGAGACTGAGGTGGTGTGTGCGTTTAGGGTTCAACTCGGGAATCAACACTTTCCGAGCGGACGGGTGCTTGTTTTTCACGTTCTCGCCGCCGTCGTTGATCTGGATGTCGAATCCTCCCAAGTCCTCAGAGAGTCCAGAAAGCGTCACTGTTCCACGGTACCCGAGCGGGTTTGGCTCGTTTTCAAGCTTCAAAAACCCATTGGGAACCTTCAAACCGGTGGTCTCGTCAATCATCAGACCCTCGAGCCCGGAGTACCACACGAACGACGTCTTGACCTTCTCGTACCCTTTATGAGGAACTGCAGCCACCTTGACGCCCCAGTTGCGTCCATTGTCGCTCTTGACAAAATCTATCGTGACATTGATGTGACAATCGTTGTCACTTATCACCTGTCTGCCTCCAAAGCGAGGATCGTACTCAATCCAGTTGGCCCTGCTCACATTGTGGCCCTGCTCGTAGTTGTGTTTCAAAGTTCCAAATCCCACGTGGTCGTCGGCGTTAAACCACATGAGCCCAGACATGAGCGAAAAGGGGATCCGAGGACGGACGCCAAAGTAGTTCCCGCTCCGATAGGGGCCCCACCTGAGAGAATCCAGCGAAAGCTGGTCGTACATGGCCTGGGTTGAATTGTCGTGTTGTTGGTCATTTTCCAAGTCGAACTCTATGTTTTCACAGAGAACACCAACGACATATAGAAGTAGCGCCACCAGAGCGTAGAGAAGGTTCATGGTGGAGTAGTTGACCTGGCCAGTATGGTGAGCAGTATGTAGGAGAACGGTGAAATTGGGATAATTGATCTGGTGTGGAGCGCCAGAGCTGATGAAAAAAAAAAGAAAAGAAAAAGAGGGTTGACGTAGTTAGACTTACTAATGATGAATTTCTGCTTGTTTTGGTTCTTTTTCTTTGGTTGTTGTTCTTTCGGAGTGAACCCCGCATCTGGTTGGGTGCGAGGCAACTGAAATTCCATATATTGGCTGGTAATTCGAATTAGGAGTGAGGATGAAAAGTTGCAAAAATGAAAATTGGTTCCTTTGTGGAATCATCCAATCAGGTCCGTCTTTTCTTTTGTGGAATCCTGTGATGGAAGTCATAAGCCTCAGATCACAGTAGTCTAATTAGTCGAGAGACCGAATGGGAGAATTTCATCTTCTACTGTTGAAACAGATTATGACACTTTAAATAACAGTATCTATCTAAAACAACTCATGAACACACTGAGAACAGTTACATTAAGTTCAGTTTCAGGTGCGCTGTTCCAAGAGCATGCTGATCTGATTTTGAGAGCTATCTACAGACATCAGTTGAACTCACAAAAACAATTGTTCTAAGGCAAAAAAAAAAAGTCCTAGAAGAATACCCTGTTGGGTGAAGTGCCAATACTTTTCTCTGGTCTTTCATCAGACGGTGCTACCTACTGGTGTAGCACCTTACAATTGTGGACACCTTACCTGTTCAAGTTCTAACCTCTTTTCAATTTTTACATCTTTGAATTTTACATTTTTTCAATTTTCACATCTCTTCAAGTTCTTACTCTATTCACTTTCTGTAATTTTGAATTTTACGTTATTCTTTTCTTCTAGTCCTGTTCTCTTTCTGTCTTCCTTCACCCAGCACAACTGTCACTCCAGCAACCCAATTTACCCACACCAAGTCGAAAACTGTGGTCTCCATTTTTCAGCTCATGCACACCCAGTTCCACCCCAGAACATCTCTGCTTCTAATTGGCCAGCACTTCTGGCTTGGCAGTAGTGGGATCCGCACTGACTAATCCTGCTTTATTGCGAAAACGCAACTGTTCGTGAAATCTACACCTGACTCATAATTCGTAATTGTCGACCTAAAAATTCGAGACTTAGTAGCACTAAGCAGCATGGTAGTACTTTAAGGCCCAATAGCGATTTTCACCCTATTCGGTCCTCCTCTCTTTTGATACTGATTGCTTAGGTATAGTAGCGATAGTGCGAACTAGGGGCCAATTATTCTGACCGAACACGCCGAAATCACAAGCAAAAATCAGAAACAGCACACAATCTCCTCTTTTCTCCGTATCCTCTATTTTCTTCCATCCACCCGCCCCTCCATAAACTCAGGAGGCTGGCCCAGTGATAACTCCTGCACGCACCCCCGCAACTGGCCAATCCGGAATATCTCGATTACTCAACAGACCAAATACTCATCAGCCGACCACAATTGCGGTCGTATTATGCTCCGAGGCCCCGTGACCCGTTTCTTCCAAAGTACTTTTCAGCAAATCCGAACTATGCACATTGCTCCTATTCCGCTGAGCTGGGGCCAGTCCAATAACTATGCGTACCTCTTAGTTGACGAACCGACCAAGAATGCGTGGTTGATTGACCTGGCCTTCCCAGACGATGTGTTGAAGTTTCTCGACTCGAAGGCTGAAACTTTTGAATTGAAGGCAATCGTCAATACTCACCACCACTGGGACCACGCGGGAGGAAACGGAACCTTCCATAAAAGGTACCCAGACTTGCCTATTATCGGCGGCAAGGACTCGGAACTCGTCACATACACTCCGTCCCACCAGGAGGTGGTGGATTTGGGCGATCACGTGTCCATCACGGCGCTCCACACTCCGTGCCACACCCAGGACAGTATCTGCTACTATGTCAAGGATTCCCATACTGGCCAGAAAGCAGTCTTCACAGGCGACACGCTTTTCACGTCTGGATGCGGGCGGTTCTTTGAAGGTTCGGCAGAGCAGATGAACTCGGCTTTGAACAAGGTTTTGGCAAGTTTGCCCAAGGAAACAGTGGTGTACCCAGGTCACGAGTACACAAAGTCCAACGTCAAGTTCCTGCGCGCGGTGTTGGACAACGACGCCATACGCCATCTCGAGAGTTTTGCCGCTGCAAACGAGTTCACTGCAGGTAAATTCACCATCGGCGACGAATTGGAGTTCAATCCGTTCATGAGACTCGGCGACCCTCAGGTGCAGAAGGCCACCGGTGAAAGTGAAGCCGTGGATGTGATGGCCAGATTGCGTGAGATGAAGAACAATGCGTAGGACCGCAAACCAAACCAAACTGGCCTCAGGCCAGTCTATTGAACTAAGTTGGGATTTCAGTTGTACACTCACATGCGGACAAACTCAGGGAGCCACTGTGCGTCGTAGGAGAGCTCGGGCTGCCAGAGCTCGATGAACTCCAAGTCAAACTCCGACTTGCCCATGGCAAACTTCTCGTACTCTTCAAATATGCCACTCATACACCAACCCTGGAGAATCTTGCGCATAAGCCCGACCAAAACACCGATCCGGTGCTTCCCTTTATTGGAATGGATGAGCATGGGGAAATTCTGTCGGTCCAACATAAGATGGAGCGCCTGTACGAGCGCAGCATGTGTTTCTGTCTGAGTCAGAACAAATGGCTCTTGTGACAGATGCATTTCCAAATGGTAGAACTTCACGTCGGTGGATTCGATCCACTGCGTGTAATGTTCGAAGATCTCGGCCGTGCCGTGCTTGTCCTTCTTTTTCTTTGTCTTTTTGTCGTCCTTGACTGGTTTCTCCAAATCTCCAAGGTATATGATAGTTTTCAACTTAAGCTGAGCCAAAAACGGGTAGTTGATCGGCATCGGGAACCCGCTTCGGTAGATCCCGTCCTCCACAAGCGAGAAGTTGAGCGGAGGGACATAGATGGGTCGAGACACCAGGATCTGTGTCAACGTTGGTTTTGGCGTTGTTTGTTCGGTCTGGGTGTCCAACGAGGACTCTTTCGACTCAGAAGTTGGATTTGACTCTGTGAGCTGAGATGGGATTTCTGGATCATTCGCCACATCTCGTGTATTCGGTTCTGGCATGTGTAGTGTGCTAAATCTGTTGCGATAGGTCGAAGTATTGGACGCATGTATGCACCACCTAATATATGATAGAGCATTCCAGAGGAGGTTCAGAGAAAAGGAGAAGAAAGGAACAGAAAAAAGTTATTGAAACTTTGTGAATGAAATCTATGTTTATATCTATGTTTATATCTATGTCTACATTTTAGGTGGGAATTTTCCATGTCTGTATTGAGGTGTGGTGGCAGCATGAATGCGATAGAGTCGGTCTGAGTCACGTTCTGAAACGGTTGCACGTGCACTATTGGAAGTCCAGGCAAATGATGGAACAACAGAAGATGTGAAAATTGGAAAATTCGGCACATTTCTGAGTTTTTGGTTTTGTTCTTTTTGGTACTGGCATTTCCCATAGCTCTATTGAGCATACGTAAAAACGTACTACTACCCACACAATTTACTCAAAAAAAAAAAAAAAAAATGAATAAAAGAAAAATTAAGAGAAAAACATTTGAAACACGTAGATTACTGTCTAAAACAATACTGAAAATGAAATCATTCAGCGAGGTCTGACTGTTTTCTGAACCTTTCGCATTCTCAAGCATACCAGAGAAGTACCACCGTTTATCATGGATATGATTGAACAAGATTATCACAACGTGGAGTGGGGCTCATTAACTGATGAATCAAAAAGAAAGATGAACTAACAATATTGAAAATTGCTATGGTTCAAAGTGAGTTACTTTTATTGGTGACGTATTGACCATACATCTCCCCAGCCAATTGCCTGTAGAACTCACTTCTGATGAATTGCCATTTGCACTCGAAAAACAAAATCAAGTTTCGTACTCTCTACATATATACTTATATACCCAATTTCACTTCTATAATAACTCTCAGTGCTGATATGTCCTCACCGACTTCTGGCAGAAGTTCACCTGGAAGCTACAACGGACACCCGTTCTTAGAATATAACAATGTATGCTCTAACTAAAATATGCATTTCTAGATATCCCAACAAGCTCTTGGTGGGGTTTTGTGTGGTTTCACCATCATTCAACTAGTGAAGTGCCTGTAGCATTTGAGAAGGCACTGAGCTGGTATGCTTCACCAACTTGCGATCAAAGAAGCCAGAGCTTATGCAATCAAGTTACTCACGATTGACATCTCTCACTTTTATCACAGAGTCACTAGAGAGTATTCCGAGCTTCGACCCTGCGGTGACCCACCTGAGCTTTTTGTGATTGCCTGAGTTGAACTATCAAACCCACCAGATTCCATAAATTTTATATGCCAAGTGCTTTCATTTTCCATGAATTTTCCACTTCACATGATCTAGATTGAAAGACTCGCAACATAAGACGGTCTCACCAGTTCTGAGCTCAACCCCAATATGTTCCTAATCTCCGCCTACAAAAGCGGCTGGAACTTCGGCAACAACGACGTCCTCGAGTAACCCGTAGACAGACTATGACTGATCGGAGTAGGAAGCACCGGTGTAGTAGCATGTTTGATCGGTGGAGGCAAGATTATCTTGGGCAGATCGTCGTTGTACTTTGTCGAAGTGACAGTAGAAGCCAAGTCGTAGATCGGTATGGCCTGGAACCGCTGCAGAAAGATTTCGAGTTCGATGTTGTCTTCGTTCTCGAAGATCTTCTCAAGGTCAAAGTCTGATCTCACCGTGGCTCCTGTCCTGCAGTTGCGTAAGGCAAATATCTGGTTGTCATTGAGCTTGAACGCCTGTTTGGCGTTTTCTAGAAGCTCCACAAGCCTGGGTGGTGCCAGGCTGTGAATAGGGTATGTGAACTCCAACGACGACAGCAGAAACCGAAGAACAACCAGCTTCTTCTTAGTTTCGTCTGCTTCTGCTGTGGGAGACATGGAAGGCATGTGGCTGCGTATTTCAGATGCAACAGTGGCCAAGTTTGTGAGCGAAGTCTGGAAAGTCTGTTCCAGACCCAGTGACTCCATGTCAGCGCGGAGAAATGGCGATGCAGACTTCAGCACCAATGGGTACTCGATCAAAATACTGCGGTACAACGCTTCTCCGATCAGGAAAAGCACTTTGTCGAAACCAAAATCCTTGATACAGCAGCCAATGAGTGTCTGAAGAGTTAGTGAGGCAGTATCATCATCAAGGGTCTGTGTGGCAGCAGAATCGGGCTCCAAACTCCGGTAGAAGCGAGCCAAAAACGCAGTCAGAGTCACTTTCTCTTGTAAGTACTCTACCGAGGTGGAGTTGAGACTCGAAAAAGACTTTTCAAACACCATCGCTGATATGGACGCTAATGCAGACAGCCCCAATATGCGCACATAATCAGAGCCTGGCGTGGTTGCAGACTTGAGACACAGTTTGGACCGCTTCATAAGTAGCAAAAGCAGAAGACGGATCGCCTGTAGCTCTTTCTCGTTTTCAGCTTGCAGCAGTACTATGTTGCCTCCTATAGGAGGAAGAAGCACGCCCAAATGAGGGCCTCGGCTCTCCAAATTGACTGGCTGGATGATCGAGTCGATGGCCGCACGTGACTGGTCGGTGCTAGAGAAAGATTTCGTGCGTGAGTAGCTCATGTCGTACACCTGTTGGCCGTCTGTATTGAGGCGAGAGATCTCGGAGATGAAGTGGCCACGTTCGCTCTCGGAGCTATCGGCATACTCCTCTTTCATTTGCACATCAGCCATGGCGGCATCCTGCGAAAGTCTGCGTCTTTTGACGTTGCTGCGTCGAGTCTTTGTTGATCTTTTCCGGTTCCGGCGCACACTCTGGACGGCGGCCCTAACCAACTTGTCGAAGTCCGGGAAATATTCCGGCTCATACTTGAACTCCAACCGGAGCACCTCGGCCACTTTTTTGATTTCCTCCTCCTGTTCACTGGCCTTCTTCAGACTCAAGTCCAATGTGTCGATGAGTTCTAGCCTGCGGGCCAGAAATCGCTTCCAAAGCCGCTCATCGAGAAAATGTAGTCTTTCTCGGATAGAATGTGTCACTCCAAGCTTTTTGTCGTCTGTCATTCGTCCTTCAAACATGCCAGAATCTGGGCTGCTTGAAGAATGATTCATGGTCACTGTGACTCGGTTCGGGTGCGCACCCGTACCTCCTGACTCATGACTGGGAGTCATCAGAAGCATTAGCGTGTGTGTGTTGAAAGATGAGACTTCTGTTATTATTAAAATTTGACAAGCTGTCAAAGTCTTATTTTTGTTTTCACCGGTTGCTTGTGGGGAAACTGTGCGGTGACTAAGTCACGGGACTGAGTCACGAGACTGAGTCATGACAGGTCTGTGGTATGTGCACGACCGAGTCATGGCAGGTGGCACCCAGCAGAGTAAATCTGGAAATATACAGTTGTGGAAGGTGAAATTGAAGAAAATACAAAATTCAAGAGAGTTTCACCTTTCTCTTTTTTTTCTCTCTCTTTTTTGTTTTCATCTTGTAGATTTATTGGAAAGTTGTCGCAATTGCCTAAACAGGAGCTAACCCGGATGCAGTGGCAAGAATGACACGGGGCAAAATAGTGAAGGTCAGTGGTGTTCCAGTGCTGCAGGTAGCAACGCAAGGCACGAGGTCTGGTCTGCTATTTTTGTGAGTATGAGTGTGCAACCCGGAGAAAACGTGCCGATGAGCCGATTTATTAGTGCGGTGATCTGTCGATCGGTATACGGCTTCTGGAAAGAGAAATGTGGGGGGGATATTTGGGCTGATTATCCAGTAAGGAGCTTCTAAGGGGTAATTAAGTTTCGGTAGTGTCACGTATTAATGTGCCTACTGCTATTTGCTGGAACAGGCATTAGGAGCCCGGAAGGGCGAATAGGCACCAGTAAGACACGGAACGGAAATGGAAAAGAAATCAAAAATGGAAAGAACAGAAAGGTAGGAAAGTGCAAGTAGAGATGTCACAGCTAAATTATGGTGATTGTACTAAGTAATCATTTCACTCAATTTTTTTTTTTTTGCTTCAAACACATCAAGTAATGTTCTATACTTGTGGGTGGAAATCTATTCAGGTGGACTGATAGCAGATAGCGAAAGAGTATTCAGCTACCACTAGAAATTGTGTTACTGTACTGTATCTGACAACTTCTCAAAGGCGATTCTTCTTCAATTTGGTCCATTTACATAGCCATAGTTGCCTTGACTTGTGTTCTGTTGGTTTGCCTTGAATATGGCTCCTTCGGTAGTACTCTATCGTGTTTATCTGTACTACAACGCAGTCTTGATAATGTTTACAATTGCCTGTTTTAATTATGTCCGACTCTTCTTTTGATTATGTGTAACGAACTTTCGTTCTCTCTGGTCTCTAACCTCTTTCAAAAAGAGAACGTTTCATGGATTACTATTATCATTGGATCCGTTTGATAGAAGCTATTATTTTCCGTACGATACCTATTCTTATCAATGAAGGGTTTGTTTTTTTTTGCACCATATTCAATCTTCCTCTCTGCTATCATATCTGTTTTTGCTGTCTCGGTGATCATGTACCCTCCTGATTGAACACCCACGTATGTTCCTCAATAAATTGATGAACATCACAAACAAAAAAAAGCGATTAAGTTTTGTAAGGGTTCAATGTGAAAATTGTAGTTCCCTAATATGTTTCACCACAAACAATCATAGCATGATCTGCTAAATGTGTGGCTCTTGCGATCATCTAACAACAACCAAAACCCATCTGGAAGCGTTTGACAAATCAGTGAGTCCATAAATGTTTTATCTTCATCTCCAGACTCTAATAAGCTGGTCTCCACAGAGCTGGTCTCTAGGCAACAATTAAGGAAGCTACATAATGTGTAGGCGTCTCGTTTCTGTGAGTTCGATTGTGAGTTGAAAGTACCCCAACAAATGTGTTTGAAAAAAAAAACAAGAAAGTTTCTAGTTGAGTGTGAGAAGGCTATCTATAAGAATAAAAAATTTTGTTTTTCTTTCATTTTTTCATTTGTTTCTCTTCTTTTCTTTTTTGCAGTTTCTTCTATTGCTTTTATTTTACTAGGACTTCTCCCATAGTGATGGTACCATTGTTTCCTCTGCAGGCAATATACCACTGTAATATTAAAAAACGAAATCCCATCACCCCACTATATAACGTCCGAATCAGTCATAACTCTCAACTCAACATTTGTGGGCGGATCTGTGACTCACGACACCCAATGAAAGTTGGGTGAATGAGTCACCCTGCAGGTGCAGGTGTTGAATACAAATGGCACGACCGGATTGGGCCAGCGATAAGTGCCTAATGCGGTAAGGGAGAAAAATTTGCCGCGATGCGAAATCTATAAGAACGCGCTCTCCCAGCCCTTTTTTTCTTCTTTATCTAATAATGTCAAAAGGAAAAGTTTGCTTGGCCTACTCTGGAGGTTTGGACACTTCCGTCATTCTTGCATGGTTGCTTGAACAAGGTTACGAAGTTGTTGCCTTCTTAGCCAATATTGGTCAGGAAGAAGACTTTGAAGCTGCTGAAAAGAAAGCTTTGGCTATCGGTGCCACTAAGTTTGTGGTTGTTGATGTCAGAAAGCAGTTTGTCGAGAATGTGTGTTACCCTGCCATTCAGACAAACGCCATCTATGAAAACGTTTACCTTTTGGGTACTTCGTTGGCTAGACCTGTCATTGCACAGGCCCAGATTGAAGTTGCTGAACAGGAAGGATGCTTTGCTGTTTCTCACGGTTGCACTGGTAAAGGTAACGACCAGGTTCGTTTCGAGTTGTCGTTCTACGCTTTGAAGCCTGATGTGGTTGTTATCGCTCCTTGGAGAGACCCAGAGTTCTTCAACCGTTTTGCTGGTAGAAAGGACTTGTTGGACTACGCTGCGTCCAAGAACATCCCTGTGGCCCAGACAAAGGCCAAGCCATGGTCTACGGACGAAAACTTGGCTCACATCTCCTTCGAGGCTGGTATCTTGGAGGACCCAAACACTACTCCTCCAAAGGACATGTGGAAGTTGACTGTGGACCCTACTGATGCTCCAGAGACTCCAGAAGACTTCTCTGTTGTTTTCGAAAAGGGTTTGCCTGTGAAGTTGGTTCTTGATGGCGGCAAGAAGATCGTCACTGAGCCTGTGGAGTTGTTCACTGAGGCCAATGCTTTGGCAAGAAGAAACGGTGTTGGTCGTATTGACATTGTTGAGAACAGATTCATCGGTATCAAGTCCAGAGGATGTTACGAAACTCCAGGTTTGACCATCTTGAGAACCACTCACGTGGACTTGGAAGGTTTGACCTTGGACAGAGAGGTGCGTGCATTGAGAGACCAGTTTGTGACTGTTTCTTACTCCAAGTTGTTGTACAACGGTATGTACTTCACTCCTGAGTGTGAGTTCGTCAGATCCATGATTGCTCCTTCGCAGAAGACTGTTAACGGTACTGTGAGAGCTCGTGCCTACAAGGGTAGTGTGACCATCTTGGGTAGATACTCTGACACTGAGAAGTTGTACGACGAGACCGAGTCTTCTATGGATGAGTTGACTGGCTTCTCGCCTGAGGACACTTCTGGATTCATTGCTGTGCAGTCGATCAGAATCAAGAAGTTCGGTGAGGCGGTGAGAGAGAAGGGTGCCAAGTTGGACTTGTAGGCTTGGCGAATGAAGACAATAACGATAGTCTTGTAGAATAGAATGGATGCACTGTATAATAAGCGTTGGATGTAGAATGAATTGCGTGTATGGAATGTATTTGGGTGATTGACACTCTACTAATTATTATTGTTAATACTGAAATGTCTATCACAACAGTTTTAATTACTGTTGTTCGAAAGTATGCGAATCTATACATTTGGTCTATACTGATACAGCTCGACAATCAGACTCTCGACTGAAGGACTTGCCATTGGACGGTCAAAGTTCCTGAAAACATTGTTTTGTTTTGTTTAGTTTTCAGGGACATCTTCTCACATGTCGAAGAGGCGCACATTATAGTCATACTTCTCTCCAACAAGGCCCTTCACCACCAAAACAGCCTCGTCCACTCGCTTGTAGATCATGTGCATGAGAATCAAATTCACAATGTTGAGCTGCTCGTCGTGGCCCGCCAACTTCTCATAGTTAATGGCTGGCTCTCTGTGTCTGAGCTCGCCGTCACCTTTATGGTAAAACCGTTCAGCAGAAGAGATCCGGTTCGACCCCCACTGCACACGGAGCACCTCCAAGTGCTTGAGTGAAAGAGTGGCGTTCGTGATCTCAGGAATGCCAAACTTGAGTCGGAGCGACTCGGATGACATGTACACAAGAGAAACCATATCGGCCACTAGCTCAGGATGATTCCAGCCAGCACGATTGATCATATGCGGAATCCACTCGTCGGTGTCGATGACCTGGTCGACCAACCTGTAAAGAAAGAAATAAAGCTGAACAATATCGGTGGTGAGAAGATGAAGCCGTTGGTACTTCTCTGTGGGCCAAGCTCCACTGAGAGGCACTTCGTACTGGACTGGTACCATCATTCGTTTGACATGTGCAAGAGCGAGAATCAATGTGCGGAGCTCATCTGCTATAGGGTCGTTCTGGCTGAGCAGATGCACTTTTGGGTCATCGAATCTTCGCATGGCAAAGTCAGAAATGCGGCATTGCAAGTTGCAAGTCTGTTCCAACGCGTTGGCGAGTGATTTGCGTACGGCCACTTTGCTGCTTTTGGGTTTGGGAAACGTGCTGGCGAGAAGTGCAACTGAGAGTCCAACAACAACACTAACAAACCTCACAACGGCTACTGGCCAGCCATATCCAATATTTCCAAGCTTATTGTACTTTCCATCCACCCAACTCGTTCCAAGCACCAAAGTTGGAGTCACTGTGGTCATAATACTCGGGATCTGGGTCAGGTGGACAGCGAAATGGCGATAGTACGACAAGACAAAGTACACTACTGCTGTGACAACACAGTATCCGTAGTAGTTCCCTGTTCCCGATCCGGTAGATATGTACCAAGCAATAAGACCAGTGAGAACACCGAAAAACGAGTAGATGAGTTTGCAGGCGTACTGATATATAGTTTCAGCAGTGAACTCGGCAGTCGACACAGCACAGACGATACAGAGCCAGATGAGTCTCTTCTCAATGTACCAATGGGCGGTGGTCCGGCAGTAGTATGGAAAACAGCATGCCATAGTCAAGAGGCCACACCTGATCCAGAACCACATGTGGTCATTCCGCAACAACCGGTAGAACTTGAAGAAGTACGACATGAAAAACTGGAGGTGTGTAGTTGGATCGAACGAGTCTGGGTCTCTTTGTTTGGTGAAAGTTTTCATACCCCCAGTAGACAGTTCCGTAGGGTCTTCGTCCCACAACTTGCGGGATATGTTTGATTTCTTCTCGTGAGAGAAGTTGCCGAGAATGGAGAACAACTTTGGGCGAGGTCGGTTCTCGTCTAACGCTAGCATCACGTCCAAAAGTGAGAAAATGAGATGTGCCACCTCTTTGCTCAAGTACTGGAAAAGTGATACCTGGCTGATGAGAGAGAGAATCTTCTCGTTGCTCAGAAAAACTCCAGAGAAATCGAAGCTGGCCTCTGACTCCTTCAAGAGGTCAAACTCGCGCTGAAACTCTGCTCTGGCTTCTAGAAGCCGCTGATGCTGTTCCGCCTGTTCCTTCGCGTGTTTCTGGCGATTTAACAAACTCCAGGTCCGGTAGTCATTCGCTGCTTTGAGCCACTGCCGGATTGCCTCTAAAATTTTGGTCAAAGCTTCGGGAAACAGACTGTTTCTGTCCTTGATAATGTCAGCAATAGTGTCCAAGTCACGAAGCGTGGCTGCATCTTCTGGTTTCAAATTAACTTGTTCCTCGAGAATCTTGCGTCTTTGCTTCGACTCAAACAGCCCAACTTTCCCGTATGGATGGCCCATAGATGAATATAATGTCCGAGTTGGGTAGTGTGCGCTGGAGAGACTGCCTTTCCTTGGAAGCTCCACGAAAATGCGTGCAGCGATAAGCTTTCTTTCCTGGAGAAGCAGATAGAAGTACTGATACCCTGCAAATGTAGTCAAGAGCGGTTTGATGCGTGCACGGAATTCTGCAGCATCACCGCTATTGAATCTTCCGTACGACGCCTCCAATCTGCAATTTTCGAGAAACAAGTCCAACGGTGTCAACTTCAACCTGATCTTCTCTATATCACCTAACAAGTTCTCGTAGTTGGTGAATGAGTCTAAGGAAGGTTTCATTGTACTGAAAAACGTTTGGTTTTTCTTCGAAACCTTCGTTAGAGCATCAATCACTGCTACGATGCCGTCAAAGTATCTGCTGTTTGAAGTGAACGGATACACCAAAATCGATGACAATATCTTCATGGCCAATGCGAACGCCATGGGTTTCAATATGGTGAGGCCGGTTGTTTTGGGCAAAAACACAGGGTAAAACACGGTGTAGTTGCAGTTGATAATGAGGCTGATGACGCCACACACATACGACAAGCGGGCCAACGGATGGAACTGCTGAGTCAAGCCCAACATCGCGACTCCAAGCACTGTTGCAATGGCAAATATCGCCGTGCAGCGAGTTTGAAGGTACCGACCGGAGTAAAATTCCAGAAACATACACAAGTCAACGTTCTCTGGCGTGCACTTGCCCTCTGCGACCAACTGCTGGGCGATATCTTCCACCAGTGGCCAACCGCGGATTTTGGTTGAAATAGCCAAAGCAACAATAGCAAAGAGCCAGCCAATCAAAGTCATGACAAAGCACGCAATGGACACGGTAACATTGAGCGATACCAGCATTCCTCCGTTTGCACAAATAAAGCCGATAATTTGCAAAAGGTAAGCTGCTGCTCCGATCCAGTGGCTGGTGGCAGGAATGACACATAGAATCACCGTTACCCATACCTGAACAAAAGTAGGAAGAACCAACTTGAACGAGCGATAGTCCATGTGGTCTAAGATCCAGTCAGGCCGAAGCATATGGAGGTTTTTCCTCCACCACTGCCGTTTGGACCCAGATTGAGGTTGAGGTGTTTCGTAGACATTGTACTCGGAAGAATCGCTCTTCTCTCCACCAGAAGGAAGAAACCCAATCACGGACTCTTCGGAGCCAGACATAATTGAAGTATCAACTAAAAGTTCTGTGACTGGTGGTCAAATTGGTGTCGTTGGGAGCCCCAGCAGCCTGCAGATGAGAGTGACAGCAATCACATTGACAGGGCCCATTTTTCGAGTTTTTCAATGTATTCAGTCACGTTGCGCCCGATCAATGACGTCGGAATACTCTTTTTGGCCACAGGCTTGGTCTTGCTTGTCTCGTAATGTTCTTTCAAATGAGTAATTAATGACGTTAGAACGGCGCGGCCGGCTCGCACTGAAGCCGAGTCCTGTTCACAGATGCAATCAGTTCCAGATTCCTGCTTGATATCGGCCCCAATATCGCCGAAAAATTCGTCTTGGTTGTTCATGTAGTACCAGCTGGCAAGCCACATGACTTTATTAAACATCGGGAACCGGTATCTGGACGGCACATTGGTTGATTTCTCGATATTGTATACCTTGAGGTGCATTGGAATATCACGTAATGTAAGGTAGTTTCCTCCAATTATCACGGCATCATCTGGAGTGTACACCGAGTGGATCCAGCCACTGGGGATAATGAAAAGGTCACCTTGGTGAAGATTGATTTTGAAACCGTTTTGCGGCTTGATTTTTTTCCCGCCAATCCGTTTGGTGTAGTCTCCAAACCACGTAAAGTTCTGTTGTGGCTCTTGGCACCAGCTCGTGTATAACTGTAGGTTTTCATCTGTGGGTGGGTACATGAGAAATGTTTTCAGCCCCAGACAGACAGTGTAGTACACGGGTGTTCCTGAAAAATCAATGTGGAAATCTGTGTACGATCCAGCTACTGACATCAAGCAGTACACTGTGACTTTGGGTCTTTTCTGGTCGTTCCCGTCCACGTCTCGCCAGACCTTATCCACCAAATCGAGCTGGCGAACCATTGCAGGGCGAACGAAGTTCTGGCCGAGTTTCGCCACGTGTGACACTTCTAGCGATATCACATTGCGGATGCGGTCTCGGTCCTCCACGGGAGTGTAGAAGTACGTCTTCCACTGCTTCAAGCTCCACCCTGGCGACTCGCTCTGCTGCGAAAGTACATCCATCACCTCCACATTTTCGTCTTCGCCTGTTTTTTCAGCAATGTACGCCACTGAGATGTCGCTCCGCGTGCACGGAAGCTCCATTCCACAGTCTCCGTCGTCCACATTCGCAACGAGGACCGGCCTCGTCAATCCTGTGGCCAACACAAACTGCTTGGTGAGGCTCTCCGGATCAAGAATATCAACAAATGTCTGCTTGTTGTTTCTGTCTATCTCAGGCTCAAAGCTGTTGAAGCTGGGGACATGCGGATGTGCAGACTTGTCCACAGCAAACACCTCGCCCTGATCTAGCGCCACGTAGTCGATCTTCACCCTCACACGTTTCAGCTGTCGCTTCATTTGCGACGGACCGTGCTCCTTCAGGCACTCGGGACAGTGGAACGCGGCCAACTTGCCTATCTCAGACTCTGCTACTGCTCCACACTTGGTGTGCACCCATTGGCGGCAGATATCGCATTTGATCCATGAAACTGTATCTTCTTCATCGTTTGCTTTGCCTATGCAGAGGGGGCACGTGGAGCTCTTGGCTTTGGCCATGGTTCTATGTAGTGGTTCGATATATGAGGTCGATATATGAGGTCGATATATGAAGTCGCATGGAGATGCACACCAGGAACAAAGAAGGAAGAAGGAAGGAAAAGGACGGAAAAAAGAATAAAGAGATAAAGAACAGGTCTTAAATTGTGTGACAACGTCTGATTTTTCTTTTTTTTTCATCTTGTTCTGTTTTGTTCTTCCTCATGTGTACTAGATCTGCTCCAATATTATGCTTCGCAGATCGCGATCGAGCGAGATCTGGGGCACACAGAACAGATCAGCCAAAATGTGAATAAGAAGTAGAAGTTGTCACTAATTTCCTTGAGCGTTTTCTCGAAATCACAGTATTTCTCTCTTTTTCTTTTCTTTTCTTTTTTTTCAGTCATTTTTTTGCCTAAGTTCTGCCTGACTATTCCACTGCTGCCTAGAATGTACAATAACTGACTACTCCCTATAAACCTGCTCAATTAAAGTGTTGCATTCTTATTTTTTTTTCCTACTCCTTCCCCGCCTCCACCACCGACTCGTCGCCGCTGATCTTCACAATATCCACATTCTGGCTCACGTAGTAGAAGAAAGCTGGCACGTCCTGCAAAGCAAAGATCACCATACACAAGAACATCAACGCTGCGTCGAAAACATACAAGTACACCTCGTGCGAGATGATGTACCCATGAAAGCCCTGAGCGAACTCAGCAAGTCTCACAATGGACCGAGACAATATGAGCCACGAGCAGAAGAAGAGCGTCACCAAGATGAACTGCCAGTTTCTGAGGCTGGAAGGCTTGTTTCTGGTTTCCACCGCAACCGCAGTGGCTCCCTTTCTGATTCTTTTCTGGAAAACAGCCATCACAATAATGAAAAGACCAAAGAACACTACCTGGACCAACAACCCAACAATCACTATAGCCTTGCCTAAGCTTTCGTGGTTGGTGATCAAGCCTCCGCCTGCTCCTTGCAAAAGGAAAGAGGCAACGTCGCCACCCACAAACAACTTCGTGAGCCACTTCAATGGAATGAGTGAGTGGTGGCCCGCATCCAATATATAGATAACGCGGCCTAGTATCATGTAGATGGTGGCTGCGAAAAGTGCTGGCGACACCAAAAGAAAGATGCTCTGGAGCACGTAAAGCCCGAGGTTGTGTGGGTTTTTCCCTGAAACTATTCTGATGGCGTACCCCAATAATTCCAAAACACCACCCACTACAAACGGAGCCAACGTCCACACACGTTTAATGTTGGCCCTGATCAAGATCCAGATACACTGGGCCACGATCACTATTGTGACTATTCCGAAAAGAGCAGCAAACACTGCTGCTGCTGCGGTCGAAGGCTTGTAGTCGTAGTAATTGTCTGTCATGAATATCAATGAATGCTTTGTGGAAGCTACAATTCTCCTTATTTAAGGCCAACGGAAAAGGTTCACGCCGCACGAATCTGATGGTGTACATCACGTATTCTACTGACACTGGCACTGCCTTCATTCCACTTCACTTCACCTTGGCCAGGTACAGCCTTGTGTTTTGCATAGTGGCAGTGATAGACAACCAGTCGTATGTAGGACACGCTGTGGAAAAGAGCTTGAATATGGACAAGATCGAGCAATTGGTGATAGTTGGAGAAGTGAAGGTATTGAAGTTTCCTCACTCTTCTTTATTTGTGAAAAGATCTTTCTTTTGTTGCTGTCAAAAGGTTTCTTGTTCTTATCAAGCTGGAAATTGCGATAGTGCGCCGTGCGTCAGCGAACGGCTCAAGAGAAATAATATACAGAAGTGAGTTGTTAAAGACAGGCCTTAATGTACTATTTTGGCTATTTGGTTACTGAGAATGGAGTGAAAACTCAAAAAAGTTTAAACTTTCGATTTGAAGAAAGCACAAGGAAGCATTCAATTGAACAGTGAGGTCTCTGACGTATATTTCATTGATGTTTGAAACCAAAAGAGAAAAAGGTACCTCTTTTATGCTTATTTAGCGGTGGAATATTATTGTGGCGATTAGAATATTATCGTCGGAGGCTGAGCTGCCACAACCTGGTAAGCTTGGCATTTAGTGTATCTTTGTTACCCAATTCGTATAATGGCTGAGTAAATGGGAGCTTGTAAAAAAAGTGAAGAGTAGTATCTGTATGAAAATTAATTCGGCTTTCGAAAGTGGGTAGTAGGCATAGTTGTTATCAATTGCGAAGGTGCGTTAGAACAACTGATACTACGAACGTATAATCTACTCTACAATTTTTTATTCTAATTCAAGTTGAAATTCAGAATCGAGAGCCATCTTCCTTTGAACTCCCTTTGAAAATTCACATTGGCTGATGCCAGACAGTACTGTGATTCTTGTTCCACAGACAACACAGACTTCAGTAGATATGTGAAAACCATAAAAAGAGTCAAGTTTATGGGTTTTCAATCTGAAAAATTGCAGTTTTCAAAATCTTCTTCGTTGAGTTTCGGAGATGTCTACGTTCCCACGTTGCTCAGTGCGTCGAGCAACCTCAACTACTTCCAGAGGTGCTCCGAGAGAAATGTGAAAAATGCACCAATTACTCTACATGAAATCGATAAATCATCAACTTAGAGTTGGTTCAACAGCCAAACGCAATTTGAACAGAACCCGCTCGACCGAGCTGTGCGATAAGCATTATCGGTGCTCTACTGAAGACCTCTAGCAATGCAGTGCAACGACCAATTGCTTACACAATTTAAGGCAAAGCCAGATATATTATAGAGTGCAGTCGCTTATGTATTTCTCTTTTATTCCTCTTTCTCTCCAATTTTTTTTCTTTTCTTTTTCCTTTTTTTTTTTTTTTTTTGCTAGCTCATGTCGTCCCACTATCTGTAGGCTAAGTGCACTGACTCACTACTCCATGCTTCCGACAAAAGCTAGGCCCATAGGTCGGCTTGCAACCAAGTACAGGCCGTGCGTCCGTCTCTACTCTTCTGGAACAAACCAGGACCAGCAGAAAGCGTTCTTGCATGAGTATAAGATCAGATCGTCCTTGGAAAGACTTATCTTCCACTATGCCAGTCAGCCATTGACTAAGTTGTCCATTCTGGGCATGTATGAGCAGTCTAGAAAACTCAACAACTCGGTGATTCTCCAGATTGCGCGTGACACTGTGGAGCAGCTTTTAGCTTACAATGCTCGAAGACTTCGTCGGTTTCGGAACTTGCCATACTTGGTGATGCTCAATCCGTCCATTTCCGAGCTGTACAACATGTACTTGAAAACCATGTCTGTTCTTTTGAATGCTTCACTCAATGCACCTACTACAGCGGCGGAAAACGACCGATTCAAAGAGGAAGTTCTCACGAAGTTCATCGAAATCCATGCGGACGCCTTACCCATCTTGTCCAAAGGGTTTTCCGAGGTAATGCACTTGATTTCGCCTGAACATATCAAGTCTTTTTTGGACGAACATTTGAAAGAACGCATCAGCATGCGGCTCATTGCACACCAGCACATTCTGCTTTCTGACTCATTGGCCAGTGACCAGTACGTCAAAGGAGGAGACTTCAATGGAGTGATCAAGCAACTTGACATTCGTGATGTGATTCGCAAAAACGCCGAGTTGGTCAACGACATCTGTCTCATGAAATACGACCAGTCCGTTCCAGTGAAGATAGACACCAACCTCTATCCACCCAGCTTCTGGAACCTGCGTGACGGGCCTCCGCTGAACTTGAAACATCAGCGAGACGGAGAGCCAATACTTTTCCCGTACATCGAGTTCCATCTCGACTACATTCTCATGGAGTTGTTCAAGAACTCGTTTCGGGCCCAGATCGAAAACAACGTCGTGGATCCGGTGCAGGTAACCATCTCCACGTGCAACAAGCCTTCGTTTCTTGAGTTGCGTATTCGAGACAAGGGAAAGGGAATTCCTCCGAATATAGTCAAGCACATGTTCGACTACTCTTTTTCAACATACGAATCCGGTGAAGGTGAAGGGTTCAAGACACTCAATGTTCCTCCAGGCGAAGGAGGAAACACTGTGGCCGGTATGGGGTACGGGCTTCCTCTTCTGAAGGCATACATCGAGATTTTCAACGATACGCTCGAGCAGAGTGAGCATCCAGATGAGGAGGAGGTGATTCCTACCAAGGGACTGTTGAGTGTGCAAAGCTACTACGGCTGGGGGACGGATGTTTACTTGAAGACTGTTGGTTTTTAGGCCGTTGATGTAGATGATTTAGATGGTGTGATTTAGACGGGTGATCTAGGATGTTTCTGGGTGGAGATGGGTGCCTGGGTGACAAACTGGATAAGACTGTAGCAGCGCTAGAGTATATATTTATAGCAAAGTATGATAGCATTAGACCTGATGAAAGAAAGAAAAAGAAAAGAAGCGATGGATTTGTTTTTCGTTTTCCAGAGTGTTCTTGTTTCTATTTTTCATTGCTGTTCCTGAGTTCCATCCTGGAGAGAAGAGGGCAGTTTTCACTGGTCAATTTTCATAAATTCGCCAAAACCTGATCTTTCTCGAATTATGTATTTTCCTCCGCTTCCATTCTTTTTTCAATAGATATCGGTGCTGGTGGCTGCACTTGTCCCTCAAGTAAGTACTCAAAAAGCACTGAGTTCTGCCCAAATAGGACTTTCAACTTCCAAACGAAAACCAGTTTGTGCTCTTGACTTTGTGATTTTTACTTCGTGATTTTGATTTTGTTCTTCTAGATTTTGCTTTTTGGTATTTCTCGCTTCGTATTAGTCCTCTGGCTGTTATGCACTGCGATAAGACATCCAGGAAGGCCAATGTCAAAGAAAGGCAAAGAGAAAGAATAGAAAAAAATGAATGTTCAAAGTTTTCAAATACTCAATTTGAGCTATTCAAAGTAAGAAATTTTGCAAAACATACGCTTTGTAATCAATTCCTGCTAATGGGTACTCCCTTCCTACTATAGTCAACCTCTACAGATATCGCACGCAACATTCAGACATCTACCAACACCAATTGATCTCTTTCTGTTTTTTTTTTTTTTTTTTTTTTTTTTTTTCAGAATTCAACCAAATCCAACTCCTTTGTTTTCTGAAAGTTCCGCCAAATCTACAGTTCTTTTACCTCTTTTGCCCACTAGTCATCTGCATCGCCATCGCCCCGGAGGTACTGGTGCACCATATCTACTCCACATACTTCCAGTCCACAATAAACCACAAACAAATGTCGGACCCAGGAACAGTTACTCTCCCGTCATGGGTGGTGGTCGTACTGGCGTGGACTTCACTGTTGGCCACAATTATCATTGTGCTCAGTATATTTATGCATCTTCTTAACTACCGCAAACCGTTCCAGCAGCGGTTAATGATCCGGATCCAGATCATCGTGCCCCTTTTTGCACTTTCCTGTTATTCTATGTTGGTGAATCCTACTGCGGTATTCAACAAGTTTGTCATCGAGCCTGTTCGTGAGATCTACGAAGCGTTTGTTATCTACACATTCTTCTCTTTGCTTACTGATATGTTGGGAGGCGAAAAGAGTATCATGGTGATGACCAGCGGGCGTGAGCCCGTGGCCCAGCTTGGGTTTATGCGTTGCTTGCCACAGCTCGACATTCTGGATCCACACACGTTTTTGGTGCTTAAAAGAGGTATCCTCCAGTACGTCTGGCTCAAGCCTGCTATCTGCTTCGGCGTGCTCTTTTCTGAATTGTTCGGATGGTATGACGTCAACAACATGTCCATCGGATCGCTCTACTTGTGGTTTACAATCGTATACAACGTCAGTGTGTCGTTGTCGTTGTACTGTTTGGCCATGTTCTGGAAGATCTTGTGGTCGGACCTACGGCCCTTCAACCCGGTGGGGAAGTTTTTGTGTGTGAAGCTCATCATCTTTGCATCGTACTGGCAAGGTGTGCTTCTTGCCATTCTCAACGTCATTGGAGTGTTGGGCAGCAGTTCGCCGGACGAAAACAGCGCCCCCAACATCGGCGTGTCGATCCAGAACGCGCTCCTCTGTGTGGAGTTGATTGGTTTTGCAATTGGCCACTGGTTCTCGTTCTCCTACCGCCCGTTCACCATTCTGCGCATCCCCAACGGCCGGCTCCAGTTGTACTATGCTTTTCGAGATATGGTGGGCATTCTGGACCTTGTGGTGGATTTCCGCCGCACGTTCTACGGTGATCACTACAGAGACTACAAGCAATTTGACTCTGTGGATGCTAATATCGCACATCCCAGCTCACGTGGTCGCATGAGCAGAATCAACCAGGGTCTTCGCTACCATACAGACGGAAAACAGAAATATTGGCTTCCGCAACAAACAGCACCCATGCAGTCGCGTGGAACGATCCAGAGCACACTGGAAATTAATGCTATCCCCAATCCGGGAAAAGCAAAAACACATTCATCCTCTGCTGTGTCGATATCTCTGTCTGGAACTTCCACTAGAGGTATTTACCCTGCATCGCCCAAATTGGGAAGTCTGCCGCCTGGATCGCCCGAACTTCCTTCTGGAAGCATTTCAGATGAGACACGCACATTTGACGACATTGTTGCCCAGATCAACCCAGACATCAATTACGCAGATGAGCATTTTGGTGAAGACGAGAGTTTTTATCAGGCAGCATCTGCAGTGGTCAACAACTACAACTTGGACCAAACTGAGGTCAAGCAATTGATCAACTACCCGATTGTGGATGACCTTGTTCATGGCCATGAGTATGGCTATAAAGTACAGAAATTACGGGCCAGTCGAAACAGGCGCACTGAAGCAACCTATGGAAGTGTCAACGTTTAAAAATCAGGTTTTACCCCTGACTGAATTAGGCAAACGCCTCAAAAATCGGGGCCCGGTTATGAATTTGCCTATTCCATCATTTTTTGTCCTTCATCTATTCATGCTACGTGTCTGATGGCTGATCTGTGCGCATTGATGTGCTGGCCTGATGCTGTACATTGCGGTTTCGGAAGATTTACAGGAACAAAGACGTGCATTTTGCGGGATTAAGGCAGTATTTTTCCCCTTTTTTCCCCTTTCAGATATTTCTGACGTTTGTTTGTGTTTGTCATTCGGCCTTTTTTCACCTTGTTTCCATTTGCTCCTGCCTGCACCAGTGAATTCCAGTTTCACTCGAGCGCGCACTGTGCACACTATCAAACAATCTATCAGAATTCACCTGCTGACATTCCGGATTCTTCTGGCTACTTATGATCCGGATGTTTGAGGCGCATGTCACGGGATTGGCCGATTCCCCGATGCCTGCTACGACGTTCCCTGTCGGAGTTCCGGCAAACCCACCAAGCATTCAGGAACAACTCTGGCCGTTGCTAGTCAACAGTGATCCGGATGAATGCAACAAAAACCTCTCCATGTTCTTCAAATTGGTCATGGACGACTTGAAGTCCAAATCTGAGACATACCACGCGTGCCTGATGTACGCTCTTCAGTTGCTCAATCTGAATCTTTTTGTAAAGAACTTCCAGGTATGCCTTGGTAAGATTCTCGGATTGATGGGCTCGCTCAGTGAGCCGGTTCCAGGTGACAACGAATTGGAGGCCCGCAAACTAAAGGAGATGTTGCTGATTTTGTTGCTCTTGCTCTTGAAGTTGCGAGAAGACTCCACCGTCGCAACGACCCTTGACCAGCATATATCCGATGCCGATTTGTTCTCCACGCTCGAGCTGTTGGGCATGATGGGTGTCGTTGCCAACTTTATCGCCAGCCACATTGAAAGAGAGGACTCCACACATACCTCATACGTGATGTTAAAGTTAAATTGTGATATTGTGTTTCAGTACCTCTACCACGTGGTGCTTCTCTCCGATGAGGAGTTTGCCAATCTCACTGATACACAGCTTATCCCTGCACTCATTACGGGACTTCTCTCTAACGATAACTTCAACAACTACGAGTTGAACGAGGATGACTTCCAAGACGAACGGAAGCTCATTGCCTACGAGGAGATCAAGCTCTTACTTCTAGTCAATGAGCAGTACATGATGAAGTCTCTCACGTGTAACACTAACATGAACCGTGTGTTTGACGGACTCCTCTCGCAGGGCAAGGACTCCATCAATGGAATCTGCGGCTTCACTAATTTACTCGTGTATCACATGAACAGAGAGGAGTCACACATCATCAAGATCTTGATGTTGAAGTTCCTCTACCTTATCTTTACCCTGTCATACAGTGCCAAGCTCCCGTACCTTAACGATATGAAGATCTTGGTGGATATTTTCATCCGTGAGCTTAACGACAACACATATTCCAGTGATGCCAGCAAATGTGATGGGTCTATTCTTGCACTCACCTACTTAAAGGTTTTATACCCGATGCTTACATTCTCAGAACTCAGCGAGTTAGACCCGAGCTACAAGGCTAGAGAAATTGTCGAAGTATTGCGTAATGTGGTGGTCAATTGTGATATTTGCCGATCCGACTTTCCTGACGATGGCTCAATTGCAAGCCAAGACGTTGAAAGTCTAGAGCGTGCTTCGAACATTGTCAAGGCTGCGGTAAAGTGTCTCGATATTGCGTGGTTGAAGCGTGCCAGTACCAGGGCTACGCCCACTCCGTTCATGAAGCAGAACGGCAGTTCCGAGAGTTTGGACTCGGTGTCGCGTTTGACATGCAGATACTCGAAAATAGACCTCGGGAATGACCGGGAGAACTCGGCTGAGTCATTGTCGTTCACGAAAGTTGCCTCGGTGAGAACAGCGTCGAAGCGTGATTTTCACAAACATACCACAGTGCATAACCTGGAGGATGCTCGCACTATCCACACGCTAACTGAAGGAGATGAGGTGGAAACGTTAGACGACGACAACGAGGTCAACAAGCAGGAGGAGACTGAATTGCCGGCTGAGGTTGAAAACACCGAGGTTGAAAAACCGAAGGAAAATAGCATGTCGAGGATTCTCCGGCCAAAGATCAGCATGCCGAGACTCCACAGATCAAAAGAGGCCAGGCCCGAGGACGTGGAAGTGCCAAAAGAGATGATGAAAACAGTGTGGGAGGATAAAACCAAGAATGTCGATACAGAAACGAAGATCGGTTTGCCAACGGAAGTCGACAAAACAGTGGACTTCGATAGACCCATTGACATTGTGTTTGAGACCAACCCTCAAAACGTTTTCTTGAGTCCTCAAAGCACCTCTGATAGCATTGGTTCTGGGGGCAGCAATCTGTCCAACGATATTCCCAAGAAGAGTCATCGGCCCAAGGAGGCCCATCTGCCTAAAGTCAGTCATAAATCAAGAGAACATCGCTCGGGCCGTTCAAGAGAGACCTCGCGCCAACAGGTGTCAAGGCTTTTGGATTTACCCAAGGAGTACTTGAAGGAGAAAGCGCTTCCTCCACTTCCGGGTGAACCACGCGCTCCTCCTGCTTCTAGCTCTCGCTCGATAAGACTGCCACGTCTAATGGATGCTCCGCGGATCCATTCATCACGTTCATTGGAATCTCCACGACTCCCTTCTCCACGTCAAGGGTCGTCACGAGCAAATTCTCCACGCAATCTAGAGTTTCTGCGTCAGAACTCACCACTTCAACAGATGGCACTTCCTTCGCCGCGGTATCCTGGTACTCTACGGCTGCCAAGCTCTCCGCATTCGATGACGTCGTCGCATTCATCCAATTCTACATCAGACTCGGTTCATGACTTCCCGTCTCGTCGGCGGGCTCCTCCCCCTCCACCACCTCCTCTGCGCAAGAGAAGGTGATTCTATTCACTTCTTTTTGTCATCAGATACATTATTCCGGAGATATATATAGCATAGATCCTTCATGCCACGTCAGGGTCATCTTTAAAGCTTAGCACATCATCGAACCGTAAGCCGTTGATCTCAGTCCGGTTGTAAGTATCCAACTCTTTGAACGTGAACTGGTCGGTGTCTTCTGGGTCGAAAATGTCGTTTGAAGCCACCAAAACGAGTCCACGAGACCGAATCAACGGAATAAGCTTTGGTACCAAGTTGAGCAACTGAATGGACGTGATGATACCAATCAAGTTGTTGTCGATGGTGAAATTGACAGCATCCTTGATCGATCTGATTGTGAGTTCCTGGTCGTTCGCTAGCAACTGGTACTTCAACTTACTCTGAGAGGAACGTGAGTTGTTTCTTTGTTCCATCAACTTCTTGGCAGAGCCTTCATTTTCAAGGTCATTCATAAGAAGACCGTTGGCAGTTCTGGCTTCAAACATCTCTTTCGAGTTGTTGAACACTATTCCGTTCATCACCAAGAAAACAGGGAAGTTGGGCTGCTTCCAGTTCAAAATCTTGCAAACAATTGAGTTGGACGATAAGAAGATGAGCGAACGACTTCTGTGGCGTTCTCTCACTTTCAGCGATCTGATGTGGTTGAAAACTTTGTTCAATGTCAAGTCAATGAACGTGTTCAAGTTCAGCTGGATGTTTCCTGCGAATGGGATGTTGTCCAACTCGTAGAGCGAGGGGAAAACAAGCTCGATGCTGAGGTTGATGTCCACATCCAAAATCTCCAAAAACATATCTAATGGGAGGTAAATGATCTTCAAGAGCTTTTTGACAAACGACATCTCTTGCACCGTCATCTTCGCCAAGTCATTCATCACCTTATTGTAGTCAAAGAGCTTTGACGTCATCGACGTGAGCTGCTCCAAAGAAAGATTGGGCAAAAACAACTCAATGTTGTCTGCAACAGCAATCGCCCAATGTGGGCATACTATTGGGGTTCCGTCGTTCAACAAGCAAACCTTAATTCTCAAATATTCACCTGACAAAGATGTGGCAGTAACAAACGACGAAGTTGTGTTGGCAATAGTTGCTGAAGCAGGATCTGCGTTCTCGTGTGAACCGTTGGCCTGACCCTTTTGAGTTGAGTTCACTTTGGAGAAGTTCTTGTTGAAAGTTGATGGAGATAAGAAATTGTTAGGTGATAATCCTCCTGCTGCGTTGAACTTCACAGGAGGCTTGTTGTTCTTGAAGAATCCTGTAGACGACTTCCAGTATGTGTCGTACTTGGTTGTCTCCAACAAAGTTCCTGAGAAGGGGAAAATCACTTGATAATTGAACTTCAATTCTCCAATATTGCGCAATCTCAAGTCAAAGAGGGGCAACAGAATAGAGTTGATTTCTGGTGACGACGTATCGATCTGAGAGAAATTCAATGCTGTAGTCTTTGCGATCAAGCGAGTGCCGAACTTGGGGAAAATCTCGAAATCGATACGGAACTCATTGAGTGAGTCCACCTCGGTCTGGAAAATGCAGTTGGTGCTTCCCTTGTCTCCGTCTGAAACGGGCAAAAGGATGTTTCGAGGCACAATATCCGAGATGTTGGACGTTATGGTGATGCGGCCTGGTTTCAAATCTGTCACTGAGTTGAACAAATTAATGCTCCTAGAATCGTTGGGGAAGATCAACTCTATCAACACTTTCTGCTCGAGGAAGTTGTGGCCGTACCTTCTCAAAGGTAAGATTGGAGGAGGAAGTTGCAAGTGAGGAATGGCGTCCACGTTTTTCTCCACTTCTCCACTATCCTCCAGGTCGTCTGCCTCGTCAAGAATCGACATGGCAGCTTCCTGGCTCACGTTCCCAAACTTCTCTGTTCTTTCTGTGGAATGATCTCTTGCATTTTCGCCAGAGTCCTTGAGGCTTTTCTTGTACGACAGCAATTGGTTCAACACATCAATGTGGCCTTCAACAACACAGTAGTACAACACATTGTAGCCATCTTCATCCACAATGTCCAAGCGAGCACCAAACTTGATGAGTTCGTGAGTAGTACGAACGTGTCCTTCCAGCGCAGCATAGAAAATCGGAGGCCATTTGTTGAGTCCGTCCAACTGGTTCACTGCTGCACCAAACTGGATCAACAACTTGATCAACTTGAAGTTTCCTGAGCGTGCAATCACGTGAAGAGGCAAAAGCCCTTCCACATCTTGCTTGTTGATCTTTTCGGGCGTCGAACTGCTCGACCTCAATAGATATTCCAATGTTTTGTAGTCGCTGAACTTGCACGCATAGTTAATGGGCAAGTACTGAAGCTTGGACTCGTTTGTCTCTGGGAAACAGTTACTTCCGTTCAATATGAGGCTCTGGATGATCTCAAAGTTGTCATGCTTGATTGCCAACAACAACGCCGACATGCTCTCGTTGTCCAAGTCATCAATGTGTGACTTGGGGAAATGAGGAAGAAGAAGCTCCAAAAGATCCATCCTGTTGTTCTGCGACGCAAGGTGCAAGCAGAGACGACCGTTGAAGTCTTTGCATATGAGCAAGTTGGCCAAAGTATCACGGTCCAACGTCTTGATGATGTGGTTGATGATGAACACTCTGGAGTGGTTGATACTATCTGTTGAGTTCACCACTTTCACACCGTTGTTGATGATCGCATGTGAGTCGTCGTCTAATGTGGACGCTGGTGGGATGGAGCAGCATTCGTGGATAATGGACTTGCTGTTGTTGAAGTCGTCGGAGATGAAGGCAAAGTCGATGTCGTAGTCAATCAACTCCAAGAACGACTCAAGAAACGCATCAGAAATCTTCAAGTTGCCGATGGAAAGAAGAAAGATGTTCGACATCTTGTAGCGCGCGGAAGCATCCAGTACTTTCGAGGCCGGCTTGACCTTTTCGATCCACCTGCTCAATATAGACAAATCGGGTTCTTTGATGGTGGCCACGTTGACAAAACTAGAGTAGAGCTCGTCGATTTCCGTATTCTGGAAGCCTGACATGGAGTTGTGGCCTCCGTTTTCGTACCTCCCGTTTTCGCTCTCCTTTCCTGGTGAGTTCATGGAGTCCTTCTCCAAGTTGGTGATAGAGCCACTTCGTGGAGCGAAATCCGCAGAGCTGCCTGAATAGCTCTTCAAAGTTGAGTAGTCGCCATCCAAAATAGACTCCAAGTCGAAAAGCGACTGTGTCACCAAATCACTCAACTCGTTGATCTCATTCTTGTGGAACACAGGTTGCACGCTCACAGCGGTTTGCAAGAACAACTCTTTAGTGTGAGACTTGGACCGCTTATCCCATTTTTTCACCACTTTCAGGAATCCGGCCTCGTTGAGCTCGATGAACTGTTGCAATCGGAGCAAATCCTGGTGAATCTTCTTGAAGCTCTGATACAAGTTCAAGAACAATATGGAGTTTCTGAAGTTCAAAGTAGACAGATCTGATGACGAATGTGCAAGTTCGGAGCTTTTCGTCAAAAGTTCATCTTTTTTCATAAGAAGCAAGTCCAAAGTGACTGCCAAGTTGGCCTGTTTCTCCAAGTAGAACGAGTTGACTTTGTCGAGTTCTCTCTCCACACGGAAAAAGAACAGCGCCTTGTTTTCCTTCAACTTCTGCTGAGTCAGAATTTGGGTTTGGCCCGAAGGCCCATACTCTACCCCTCCAGCAGGCAAGCCCAATTGCTTTATGAGCTTCTTCAAAGCTTTATAATCGATAAAATGGCCCGAGTATTCCGGGAGCTCCAATTGGCGTGAAGCCAAGTACTTTCCGAATTTCATGGTGGACCGACAGAACCGGTTTTTGGGGGGTTTTTATTGCGCTTTTTGGAGAAACCGTGCTATATATATTTATACCACCACGTGGACTGCGCATGGGGAACTTATATGTGGTGATGCGGTTTAGTATGAAGGAAATTAGATCGCTATTGCCAGTGTCTGACGTGACAATACTAGAATTTAGCTTCAAAAGGGAGTTGTTGATGTTTCGAACTCGCCTTATTGGGTGTCTTCTTTGGATTTTTGATTTTTTTTTCGTTATAAATTCAAACTTGACACTGTTATATATTGGCCATATTGCGCTCTAATTGCGATACAGTTAACAGCCACTAGTGTGAGGAATACAGGATAAAAATATTAGAGTGGAGAACACCATGAAGGCGTTCTGAAATAGAAAATGTGTTCCTAGAAGTTCAGGAGACTCATAGAGTTCCAGTTCGTAGACTCAAAATCGACGCTATACACGTATATATTACATCCATCATATATAGAGATTCTTCTCCAGAGTGTCATTATGTCTCAGCCACTGTGCCAATTCTGTATGCCAACTGAACGCTTCAACTGTGTAGATTTTCAAAAAAAAAAAACAAAGAAAACATTCAACATTTGACTTTTTTCTCCCATCTATGAGTTGAGTGTTCCGTAGTGCCCTGTTTGAGCTGGAGTATCCATCCACGCTGGTCTTATCGACTTCTCGCAAGAGGAAGCACTGAAAAATCACATCACCTTCTATCACTAAAGCCACACTCTGGTTCATCCTCTTCTTTCAAATATAGATATGTTGCTTGTTTCTGATTCTTGCTTCCTTCTTGTAAATAGCACCAGCCACCTCCAAATATCCTCCATCACCCATCCAGGTACATAAACGGTTCTCCTACATCGGCCAATCCCCGCAGAGTATATTAGTATGATCTATACAAGCCTAGGCCGCAGACTTGGCCTTGTCAAATTGCTCTTTGAACTTGTCGGCGTTTTCCTTGTTTCCAAATCTGATCGCCAACGTCTGCGCCTCAGGCTCACCCTCAGAAACATCCGCAGTCACAGTGTACACCCACGATCTGTCAGAACCAATGTTAGGCTTCAACTCATAGTCGCCTTGGACCAAGTGGTTAGCACAGATCTTCAACGTCTTGTCTCTTCTCATCAAGATTCTGGTCTTGCCTGTGGTTTTGTGCTTCAAGAACTTCACGTCACCAGTGCCTCTCTCCTTCCACTCCTTGGTATCACCGTGGAATCTGAACAACTTGGCTCTGACTTTGAAAACAACATCTTCGTTCTCCTCGTTGGTCTTCACATCAACTTTCTCCAAGTGAACCAATGGCTCGAAATGCACATCAGCCTCTTCCTCTTCAGCTTCGTTGTCAGATTCGTTCTTAGACTCAGACTTGGCCTCAGTTTTGGGTTTGTCTTCTTCTTCAGTCTCCTCAGTTTTCTTCTCCTTTTTAGCTCCAAACATCAGGAAAACATTGGCAGTAGGAGGTTTTGGGGCATCGGCTGACTCTTCAACCTTAGGTTTAGTTTCTTCGGCGGACATTGCAAGGATAGACAGGAAGAGTTTCTAGTGTTTTCTATATGGGATTTTTTGGTTGGATCTGGTTCGCGCACGATGCTCCATCCACCTGTGATTTCGCTAGTTGAAATGTACTAATTACTGATATTTTTTTAGCACTAGCAAATATTCTGTATTACTGCAATCAACACACTTTTATACTATTTCACACGCTTTCTAATACTGAATCTTGTGCGATGACGTGGCGTTGCTTTCTCTTTTTTATTTTTTTGACCTAGTCGTCATCCATATCCGAGGGCTTGATCAACCCAGCAACCTGCAAGTCTTTCTCTCTCTGTAATCTGGTTTGCTCTTGTTTTTCAAGCTCCTTATCCTCTGCAAAAAGGTAGTCGGTTGGGTCACCGCCAAATTCCTTGATTTGTACAAGGAAATCTCTCAAAGTGCCACTGAACTTGTTTAAGTCCTTGTATACCGTTGTCATCACATTCAAGAAGTTCACCAATTGCTCACTCTGCAAATTCTCAAATGCAGATGACAATAAGTTACCCAAGTACTGTTTCAAGTATGCCGAGTTGGTTGTACCCTCAGGAGCCTGGCTCGAAGTATACAATGGGTCCTTGATGATACCATCTTCTATCAAGTGAATCAATTGTGCAAGCAACTGTGCTTGATATCTGAACCCAGACTTGTGGTCGGGTTGTGTCAACACGTAAAATGTGTCCGACAAAATTTGGAAGTAGAAGTTGTCATAGAAAGCCTTGGTAAATGGTGTGCTGCCAAGCTTCTCGACATTCTCAATCAATTCAAGAGTCAAAAACAAGCCATTCTCCTCCACTTCTCTATTGTTATGCTTCAATGCCCATAAAGCCGCATTGATCAATGATTGGAACGCTTCACCTGAGAGTTGTAACAACGCGTCGAAAGATCTGGCATTAATCTCTTTCAAGAGCTTGTAGTACTCCACACGGTGTTCAGGATACTCGACAAAGTCGTTCTTGATCATGTCTAGTGTGCACTCGAAAACATTCTGTAGTATGAGCACAACACCGCCCGAGATCATTGGTCCGACCTTCGACACAAGTGCAGTCATACAGTTCAACACTTCGGCATCTCTGGCATCTGGAACGTTGGTCTTGTAGTCCTCCAATACGGCAGCAAATAATGGTTGCGAAAGATCTCTGACAATCTCCTCCAAGTTGTCTGCCTGGTTGATGTAGGTCTCGATCATTCTCAAGATCTCTTTCTTGATGGTTCTCAAGCCTCTGACCTTTGGTGTTTTCGTGGCAATAATTCCCTCGCTGGCAACAGCGTTCGAGATCATGCCACTCACTGCCTTGTACAACGACAACATGTCGACATACATTAAGCCAAGCTGGGAGTAGAAGCCAGGTCCCATCGCCTTGCAGACAGCCACATTAGTCTTGATGATGTTGGCGATTATCTTGACCGTCTCGGTATTTGTCAACAACTCAGGGTCTTCCGCTGCATTCAGAACAATGGCACTCCAAGCGACATTGGGCAACGCCATCAACTCGCTCAACAACTTGTCACGAGCCTCCTTTTGGGTCTGTGCACTGACAATAGTGCCGCACGCCTCGTAGAATGTGTGCACCTGTTGGGGCAGCAAATCCTCGGTGATGGACTGTATGTTTCTGATGATCTCCATTATGAACGCCTCACTCTCGCTTGGCTGGGTCACCACGAAATGCCTCTTGCACTTGTTAGTGATCTTGATGAAGGTATCGCATGCCATGTCTTGCACACCCTCGTGGGTCTCGTGCATGAACTCAAACAACTTGTTGACCACTGTTTTCAAGAACTTCCAGTGTGCTTTCAAGAACCGTGGGTACTGGCCAACAATGTACATGATGTTGGAAGCAACCACTGCCTTGTTGTCTTTGCCTCTCTTGAGCTCGGTCAACGACAACAAATCCTTGATCACCGACACGAGGAAGCGCTTTTCCATGTCCTCATTCATGGTACCGGATATGGAACCAATGGCCCAGCACAAAGTGTTGATGTTGTGCCATGACCACTCCGACTCGTCAATTTGGCGCGCCAATTTCTCGCTCATGATCAGCTCGGTGTCCACGACATCCAAGTGAGTCAAGTACACCAACACTTCACGCATAGACTTATACAACTGAATGGTGTCACTTTCTTTGACAAACTCACGCACAATCTCACCTTCGTCGTTCTCCACAATCAACACTTCCTCGGGTCTAACCATACTCTCAATGATCACCACACGCAACTTTGACAAAATCAGTGCGTATCTGTGCTGTCTCAATGGGTACTTAGCCAACAACGCTGGATCAGGTGCACCTTTAGTAGACTGGCTCAACTGAGAGCCATAGGAAAGTTGCATCAACGGACTCAACTCGGACGCAGGCAAGTTCTGAATCTCTTCAAACAAGCCGTGGACAAACGTGCTCCAGTAATCCAAGCATGTTTTGAAAAGTTCACGCTCCTCGATACGGGAAAGTTCAATCAAGTATTCCAATGCCACAAGAAGCAACTCCTTCAATGAGTCATTGCGCTCCAAAGCCAACAAGTGGTTGTTCAAGAACGTACACAAGAACATGGCCAAGTCCTGCAAAAACGACTGATCGTTGGAGTTGGCCACTTGGTACGATTTCTTGAGCGGAGTGGAGTTCAAGGGCACAATAGACACCACTTTCTCCATGGAGCGCTGGAAAAACATAATGAACTTATCTTCGTTAGCAGGCGACACCAACCCTGACACTTCGGTCAAGCACTTCAATGTTACCGACCGGGTGTCTGCAGGCTGTAAGAACTTGTCTGTCAAGAGCAACAAGAGGTCAGTCTGGAAGATGTAGTTCAAGGGAATCCAGTGGATATATTTCAAGAGAGCATTCAAGGTGGCGATGATCAAGGACGGTTTTGTTGTTTTGTCCAAGACTTCGTAGCACAATTTGAAAATCTCTTCAAATTCAGCTTTCAAGCCTAACTTCAAGGCGTTTGCTTTGGCCTGGGTCATCTCGTCCTGAGAAAAGTCAAACACCTCTTCACTCATCAACTTCAAGATGATCATGTTGTTTTCACACACGTTAAACAGCGAACGCGAGCTTTTCACGATTTCTGGAATGAACTGTGGCCAGTTATGTGGCCATTCTTGCTTCAAAACAGAAACCAAGGTCAAGTCGATCTTGTTAATCAACGCACGCTCCTTCTCAAACACTGCTTCATCGTCGCACAATGCAATGATCATGTTGACGATAAAGTTACGAATTCCAATGCGTTCAGCTTCTGGAATGGTCTTCCACCGGTACTTAATCAAGCTGTTCAAACATGACAAGGCGATGTACTTGGATTGTGGGTTTCTAGACGACGATAAAATCAAGTCAGCACGCTTCCACGATTCAGGGTGTTCCTGAAATTGCGTCAACACCACCAGTGCACGCAGTTGATCGGGGCCGCTCTTATAGAACGTATCCACCACTCGATCAAACAAGTCGAGGTCGAGGTCTCGGGAAAAGTCGAGAATGGCATCCATGATCAGCCTACGACAATAAGAAACAAAAAAAGACTGGATGTTAGTAATGAGCAGATGAAGGCGACAACTGCTTAGAAATCGTGGGTGGGTACTAGATGGACTGTCCACTCCTGTAACTACTGCTGGTTATATGGAAAGTATACAACGTAGAATTTTTGCCATAATCCAGCCAGGAGGCACGGGTGTGTTTATTGACAGTTCACGTTCCTTGTAATGTCCATTAAATGTAAAAGTAACGTGAGGCTTGATACTGTTGATGGATAAGTCGAACGCACACTGCATGGAAGGTCCAAAATAGGAAATTTCCCCGGGAAATCTGAGTAGTCGGTGACATCACGTAATGCACGGAAGTTCTGTGCAGTTAATCAACATACCTAAAGCAGCAATGGGTGAATGGCGTTGGTAAGCACAGAATATACTTGAGTGAGGGGGTCGTGTGGGACACAGGGAATCAGCAGCGCACCGGTCCTCCCTGTTGTATGCAGGCGGGAATGGATGCTCATTACGTAGGATCAAACACGGTGAGGCAGAAAAGAGCAATTGTAGGTGTGATATACGGTGGGGTGGTCTTACGTTCCTGTTGAGGGTTCTATTTTCATTTTTTTTCATTCTTTTTATTCATCTGCACACGTACATTCGAGCACTTTTAGCTAGCATGATCCGGGATCTTACTTCTTAACGAAGCCAACACCCTTCTCAATGTTCTTGGACAACTGGTCAATTGCAACCTCCAACAACTTCTTCTCGTCGTCGTTGATCTTGTTCAACACGTCGTACTCAACCTCGGCAATTCCGCTCTTGCCCAACTTCACAGGCAAAGAGAAGAAGTCAAGGCCGTTCACCAACTTCTTGGCCTCGGCAGCACCCTTGATGGAAGAGTCCAAGTACAAGAATGTGCACTCAGTGACAGACTCGCCCAGCGCAGCCTTCAACAAGGACTCGGCCAAACGGTAACCGGCGTAAGCCATCGACAAAGTGGCAGAACCAGCACCATTCTTGGCCTGGACAACCTCGTCACCACCGAACTGCACACGGTGGATCAACTCCTTCTTCTGCTCAGCAGACAACTTGTCGTAGTAAGACTTGGCACCAAGCGAGTACAATGGTACAATGGTCTCACCAGAGTGGCCACCAATCACTGGCACTTCAAAGTCAGTAGGCTTGGTCTCCGATGGGAAGAGCTGAGAGATGAAAGTGTTGGCACGCACAATGTCCAAAGTGGTGACACCAAACAATCTCGAAGGGTCGAACACGTTGTTCTTCTTCAAAGTCTCGGCGACAATAGGCACGGTAGAGTTGACAGGGTTAGAAATGATCAACACGAACGCCTTTGGTGCGTTCTCAGCAATTCCCTGGGCCAAGCTCTGCACAATGGACGCGTTAATGTTGAACAAGTCGTCTCTGGTCATACCAGGCTTTCTTGGCACACCAGCAGGGATAACCACGAGGTCAGAACCCTTAAGGGATTCAGCCAAAGCGGTAGTGTCCTCTCTGGAAGAAGGCAAGAAAGTCTTGGTGACAGCACCAGTGTTAATGTGCGACAAGTCAGCACCCACACCAGGGACGTTAACAACGTCGAAAAGGGACAACTCAGTAACCTGAGGGTTAAGTTTCAACAAAAGCGACAATGGCTGACCGATTCCGCCGGCGGCTCCGCAAACAGTAACTTTGACCATAATTGATGTAGATATATAGGACTAGGTGATTCTTAGAAAGTGCTAGCAACCCACGCGCAGCGAAGGGCAGACTTTTCCACCTTTATATAGCAAAATATGGGGAACTTTCCCGACCGCCGTCCTGCAGTTAGTGACTGTCCTCGCATGTGTTCCCCCAGGTTCTACCTCCGGGTCGCCGGGTATCCGAGCCAAATTGATTCCGATTCCGCCGGGTTGACAGTTCGCGATTTTACTTTTCGCAATTTTAATCGTTCACTTAAACATGGTGTAAGTACTTGTTGTTTAGTAGACTGCGGGGCGGTGTTTAGGGGTGAGGGGGAGTTTCGGACATTCTTAAACTCCGAGGCACTCCTGTGGGGGGGCATGGCGCCACCTGCATTTCGCCACACCCGGATCCGCTGGGCCACAACCAGAAAGACCCCTACAAATGTGCAGGGGAGGAATCAGGTTTATGAGTCTAGAAGTACAATTGTGGGACAAGAAGGTAGGGAGAAATAGGTTAAAGAAGTTGAAAATTCAGATGTGTTATGAGTCATAAATCGCTTAGAATTACCCAATTGGGGGCCAATGAAAAGAGATCGCTCAAATGAAAACACAAGAAAAAGTGTAGTTAGCGGCTAGTTAAGTAAGCAGCCGTTCTGTCCGGGGTTGGGCTGTCCGGAAACATCCGTACATCTGAAAGGAAAGGACATTAAAGAGCTTCATTTATGCTCACACCCGTACATCCCGCACTTTCACACCCGTACACTTCACAATGTTACACCCGTACATCCGAAATTTTCCATCCTGCAGAAATATGTTTAGAACCCCCAGTAGCAGTAATTATTGATTTGACACATTTTCAAAAGGTATGTGAGTAATTTCTCCAAAAGATAGTAAGAAGAGCCGGAACGAACATGAATAGAAGTGGAGATAATCTTGATTTGTATCACTTTCTCTTTGTGTTCAGCTCTTTGTGATCAGTCCTATCCTAATTACGTCAAATGCTAGTAGCCCAATAGGCTCTCTTCTGGAACAGTTCTTTCAGCCAACTCAATTTCCTCCCAAGAAGTCTTGGCCTGTTTCAGGCCTTTTCATCCTGAAAAACCGGTGCCAAGTCTAGAAATCAGCTTATCCTGGATATGGGTCCTATTTAACCTCGCCAGGCCAATATAGAAATACGGAATACTTGAATCTGTCCTGTAGAAAACCCATTTGTTGAATTATCAGATCGGGCAATCCCAAAGTTGGGGCAAATCTGTGCGGGGCATCAGCCAGATCGCTGGTGAAAAGGCCGTGGGATGGTGGGGTAAGCAGTAGTATGTTGTTCGAATAACCACATATACCTTCAGTGTTATTTTTCATTCCAACACTTTCAATTTAATCCTTCTTTTGCTATTCTCATATGCTTTCTATTTTTCTGATTGGATACCCTTCTGAACACGTCGCCGCGCCCGTTTTCCAGATCTATTTTCGTCTCCTCTGCCCCACTGCGGAATATTGGTACGAGTTATTGCGAAGTTGGACTTCTGGCTGTGTGCCGTCTGCCCCGCGTGAGCTGGCTTCACCACCACTGAAGTTACACCTAGTAGTCAGGTAGAGAAGGTAGATAGGAATCTGGAAATTAGCCCTCTCGACATATCTTTTTTTTTTCCACATCCCCCTGTTTTTATCATTTCTTTCGTTTTTTTTTTTTTTTGCCTTCTTTCCTCTGCCTCTCTTCCTCTCTCTCTTTCCTCCTCTCTTCTTTTCTCTTGAGCAGGGTCAAACAAAACTCCCCCGCAATTGTGATCGCACCTCTCCTATCCGGATGATCGTCGGTCGTTTCTTTTGCTTCTGGAATGCCAATTTTGTGTACCTGCTATTTCAAAAAAAAACCACCTGCCATAACTAAAACTACAGTCCCCACATTTTTTCCTCCCTTACCTTTTCTATTATTACAGACTGAAAATTCCAGAAATCTCGGAAATGTCCTATATTCATGACTGCTTATTAAAAACAAGACATTCTCTGTCCCCTCAGTGCATGCACACAGTGCGTATTTTGTCGTGGGTCCGGATAACACAGGGCCGTGCAGACATATAACTTCGCGACCAAGTCATGATCGTCAGGTCAAGTCTTGTCTCTATTCTTGTCTTCTAGTCTTCTTTCCTTCTAGTCTTCTAGTTCTAGCCTTTTAGAGTCTTGTCTTGTCTTCAAGTCTTTTTTTCGCATTTTGTCATTTGATCTTGGACATCGCGTGCTGGTTTTCTGGTTTTCTGGTTTGCTTGCCCAATCCAGTCTTCCTCTTCTGACTTGAACTCTAATCTGTGGTCAGTTTTGCCGCCATGAGCAACCCATTTCACAAACGTACGGTGTCGGATGACATTGACCCGTTCGATATACCGGAAAACTACTACGGTGCCGCTACAGACCCAGGAAAAGCCGCCAAAGGATCCCTGATTGGGCGTGTACGCACATTCTCCGTGTATGAGCCCTCTAGAAACCGCTCACGCGACTTGGCTGACTTTGCAGGCCCGAGCTCGGCGCTGGCGTCCAACTCCGCCTCGCAAACCCCGCTTTCCCAGTCAAAGGCCGCCTCGGCATCCCCTGAAGTGCTGCCTGTGCCTGTAGAGGGTGCAGCGTTGCGCCATGCGTCCATTGTGCCAATTGAGGTCCTGCCCGAGGCAGAATCTTTGGGAGATGCGCCTCGAAAGTACATTCCACGGCGCCGGATGTCTATGGATGATGCAATTGTGCGTCCTAAACGATTCTTCATCAGTGACATCGACGAAACGCTCAGAGAGCTCTTGGAAAACGAAGATACAGATCACAACTACCAGATCACCATTGAGGACCTGGGGCCCAAGGTATTGCGGTTGGGGTCTGCAAATTCGAACGGATACAATTCGGTGGCAGTGCGTGGAACTTATATGTTGTCCAACCTCTTGCAAGAGTTGACCATTGCGCGGCGTTACGGCCGTACGCAGTTGATCTTGGACGAAAGTAGATTGTGCGAGAACCCAGTAGCACGCTTGCATCGTTTGATCACCACGCAGTTCTGGCCAGCACTCACTAGAAAGGTCACTCGCGACAACATAGTGGATATGGCACGCGACACCAAAATGGTCGAGGAGATTCCCGACGGCCACGGCGGCGTAATCAGGTCCCACGAAAGTGTGCGCTTGTACGTCCCACACGACCGCCATGACCAGTACAACTACTATAACTCCATCAAGAATGACCACCCGGACGTCAAGTTGGACGTCCAGTACTTGCCCGAAAAGCTCGACGGCGACTTCATCAAGTCCATCAACAAGAAACCCGGTCTCTTGGCGCTCGAGGCGAAACCCGACCCGGAGAATCCTGGCAATCTCTTGAACGAGCCATACGTGGTTCCTGGCGGCCGCTTCAACGAGTTGTACGGGTGGGACTCGTACATGATGGTACTCGGACTCTTGGTGGATGTGACTCCTGAGCGCCAGACAAACTTGCAGTTGTCGCGTGGCATGGTGGAGAACTTCATCTACGAGATCCACCACTACCACAAGATCTTGAACGCCAACCGGTCGTACTACTTGGGCCGGTCACAGCCGCCGTTCCTCACCGACATGGCCCTTCGTGTGTACAACAAAACGCTCGAGGTGAGTCCGACCAGCACCACTGACGCTTTAGACTTCTTGCGGCGCGCTACCATGGCATCCATCAAGGAGTACAACACAGTTTGGTGTTGTGCTCCGCGCTTGGACACGGCCACGGGACTTTCGTGTTACCACCCAGACGGCAGTGGTGTTCCTCCTGAAACTGAGGCGTCGCACTTCAATGGCGTATTGGCGCCGTACGTAAAGAAGTACGGCATCACACACGAGGAGTTCATAGAGCGATACAACAACAAGGAGATCTCGGAGCCTGACCTCGACGAGTACTTCTTGCACGATCGTGCGGTGCGCGAGTCGGGCCATGATACGTCTTACCGTCTCGAGGGCAAGGCCGCGTACTTGGCCACGGTGGACTTGAACGCGTTGCTTTACAAGTACGAGACTGACATCGCCGAGATCATCGAGACGCACTTTGGCGGCGAGTTGGAGGCAGCGGGAAACCGCGAAACTCCAGACATGTGGAAGGAGAAGGCCGCTCGTCGCCGCGCCAACATCACCAAGTACTTGTGGAACGACGCGGACTCCATTTTCTACGACTACAACGTCAAAACGCGCCAGCAGAACAAGTACGAGTCGGCCACGTGCTTCTGGCCGTTATGGTCGCACGCGGCGACCGCCGACCAGGCGGACGCCATGGTTAAAAACTCGCTTCACAAGTTCGAGGAGTGGGGAGGTCTCGTCTCAGGAACGCTCGCATCGCGTGGTGAAATTTCGCTCCACCGCCCGCTGCGGCAGTGGGACTACCCATACGGGTGGGCACCGCAACAGATGCTTGCGTGGATCGGCTTGAACAACTACCACTACGGTGGTGCGGCACGTCGCTTGGCATACCGCTGGCTCCACATGATGATCCGTGCGTTCGTCGACTACAACGGAGTGGTGGTGGAGAAGTATAATGTGCTCAAGGGCGCGGTGCCCCACAAGGTGGATGCGGAGTACGGCAACCAGGGAGCAGACTTCAAAGGTGTTGCCACTGAGGGCTTTGGCTGGGTCAATGCTTCGTTTGTGTTTGGCTTGACCTTCTTGAACTTGCACGCGCAGCGGAGCATCGGTGCGTTGGTGCCACCAGACGAGTTCTTGAAGTCTTTGAAACCTGACCAGAGGGCAGTGTACGAGTGAGGAAATTAATTTGAGGGAGGTAGATAGCTGCCTGTGCCTCCCATGGTGGTGGCACTCCCGCTTCTAAGTAATGCCTATGATAATATGCGAACACCAAGAGACTAGCATCTGGCCAAGAGAGAGCTGAGGTACATTGCGATGCTTTGTAGAAAAGAGTGTGATTGTTATTTAGTCTTAGTAGCTCTAAATGCTGGGTAAGAATGTGGTCCTTGATATGCCCTGGTCAAAGCTCAGATCTGTTATGTTCTTCGTTTGGTGATGAGGAATCTTTAGTAGGCAAGTGAAAGGTTCTAGTAGCAGGAGTTGTGCTCTGTCAAAAGTATAAGCATTCTCTTGACTTCTTCCATCTAAGTTTGTTCCTCTGCCAAAGATGGTTCATCACATCTCTAAGCTCAGGAAACGGCAACAAATTCAATAGTAGAGGACGTGATTGGGATCATGAGCTCGTAGTCAAAATTTTGTAAAGTCACTCAGGAATGTACACATCCCAAGGGTACATCTTACAATCCCGGTTTCACATTTTCCAGTGTCCTCATTCAGAGTCTCATTCTGGTGATCTTATTTAAGAGGCTCAGTTTCAGTTACTCCAGCACAGGTAGAAGATATCACAAGCCATAAATTCGAAATCACCAGAACATCGCACAAAAACACAAAAAAGAATAACAAAATCCAGCTTTGGAACTAACATTATGTCCATTCAAGAATTCTGGCCACACTGCGAAGATAAATCATCAATCAGCAAACGCTAGTCTGTATTGACCTTTTCATGTAGCTGAGTAGGCAATAGAAAATGAGAAAGAGAGTAAAGACGGATGTTAGAGGGCCATAATGTACGATTGAAAATTGTGGTAGAGAATAACCATAAAACGAATACATAATTATATTTTCCCCAGTCGATTGCCCAGAAGGCAGAGTGAGTAATTATAGAGCCACAAGAGGCAGCGAAAATGTGCAAGAACGTAATTTTGTCCTACTAGAGGAGTCCGGAACACAACAGGAAACAGTAAGAAGAATGCACGCATAAGATCGACTACAATCATTAATACGATGGTTTACTTCCAGCCAATGTACTCTCAGCAAACCAGTACAAAGCAGAGAATAGAACAACATACACTGAAGGAAAATATAGAGAATTTCATGATTCTGACTCACCCAAACTGTCTTTGTAGCTTTGTCGATATCACGTTCTCCACCCACTAAGCAGCAACCAACACACAACACCTACAACACCAAGACAGAAAACGGCTGCAACAGCAGATCAAAGTAAACGCGATGAACAAAGTAAATATCTTATTTCTAATATTTCGCTTTTACACACTTTTTCGTTTCTGGATAGTATGAAATTATTGCGCTCTGCCTGACCTATAGTACAGGGTCCGGGCCGCATCGCATTGCTCACCGCAACACCAGAATCAAGAAAAAGAATGAAAAGATAGTGAGGTAAATTTTTCAACAAAATGAAAAAAATGTCCGTAGACCACAGAAACAAGACGATTTTCACACATCTGTCACATTTAGAACACCAGCTATTAAGCATCACCCATTGAACAGCCATTGATCAGTGCGCAACCACTTCTACCAATACAGCCAGTAAAATCACACACACCAACCAAAAATTTGTGTTACAAAATGAAAAATTAGAGATTAATAATCTTCAAAGCACAAACCATCCAATAAAAGACTCCATTTACCTGACCCTTACCTCCCTTCCTCATCCCATTCTTCCCTCTTGGACAGGACCCACACCCGTGCCTCTCGAGTATCGCGAAAAAGTCCAACTACTTATTCTCAACCAGTGTCGACTTAACTAGGGCACATTTAACCACCTCAAAACAATACACAGCAGCCATGGCCTTCGCACTAAGAAGCCTACAAAGGCTCGCGCGGCGCCACACAAACACTTTCCCGGCCGCCGTGCACGCAGCAGAGAAAATGGTTCTGCCGCCAGATACAAAAGTGTTCTCTGACCCGTTGTCTATAGTCAGCCACGAGATGTCTGGTTTAGCCAAGCTGATCGCCGGTCTCATTGGATCTGGCCACCCTACGCTCAACCGCGTTGCCTCGTACTATTTCGAGGCCGAGGGCAAGAATGTTCGTCCTTTAGTGGTGTTATTGTTGTCCAAGGCGTTGCTGCACATCCCTGCCGCCGAGCGCGCACGTGCCGACACCGACGACGTGGAACAGTCGCTGGTCAACACCCCGCTTTCGCCGTTGGCCGTGTTACACGGCATCAACCCTCGTGTGGTGTTAGATCCATTGTCTCGGCCCATGGGCCAGTTGCCACAGTACGACGCAGTTAACGGCATTCTCCCGAAGCAGCGCCGCTTGGCTGAGATCGTGGAGATGATCCACACCGCGCTGTTGCTCCACGATGACGTGATCGACGTGGCCGATGCGCGCCGGGGCCGTCCTGCTGGAAACATTGCTTTCACCAACAAAATGGCGGTTTTGGCGGGCGATTTCCTTCTTGGGCGTGCTTCTGTGGCCATAGCGCGTATTCGCAACCCAGAGGTGATCGAGTTGCTTTCCACCACCATCGCTAACTTGGTTGAGGGTGAGTTCATGCAGTTGAAGAACACTGTGCTTGGCGACGCATCTACAGTGACAAGTGGCGGCGTGGAAAAACGCGTGCCTCCACCACTGGGCACTGTGCCTGTGGAGCCACACCCATGCCGCGTGGAAGTGCCAGGACAGGCTGACCACAGTGCTACCGTGGCAGCAGCATTCGAGTACTACTTGCACAAAACGTACTTGAAAACAGCTGCGTTGATGCTGAAGCTGGCACGTGCCGCGGCCGTGTTGAGTGGCGCCGATATATCCGTGGTCGATGCCTGTTACGACTACGGCCGCAACCTCGGCTTGTGTTTCCAGATCGTCGACGACATGTTGGACTACACGGCCACAGACGCTGCGTTCGGCAAGCCTGCACAGGCAGACTTGAAGTTGGGCTTGGCCACAGCTCCCGTGTTGTTTGCATGGCGCGAGGAGCCATCGTTGGGTGCACTCATTGGACGCAAGTTCAGCGAGCCTGGCGATGTGGAAACGGCACGTGCAGCGGTGGCACGCTACGACGGTGTGGCCCAGACCCGCGTGTTGGCACAGGAGTACTGTGCGGCGGCGCTCGCAAGCTTGCGGCGCTTGCCGGAGTCCGACGCCCGGTCGGCGTTGGAGTTCTTGACCAACTCGGTGTTGACGCGCTCAAGATAGACACTAGCATACATGTACATACGAGAGGGTGTAGGAAAGGATCATGAAAAGGACAGAACCAACTGAGGGAGTACCACCACCGACTCTGATGGCTCTACTGAGACAAGAGGCAGGATCAGAACAGACAGGTATCGAAGACAGAGTATTCAGAACGGTTGTTAGAGGGGTTGATACATGAAACAGACAATTATATGCTGAGGGATGCTATGCTTTGAAGAATTCTACTGAGGATGTAATAAGTTGGGTATCATATTTTGGGGTATGCATTAGGGGATGTAGTAGAGGGTGACTATTGAGACGGAGACAGAACTGTTTTCAAATGTGTAGAACTGATATCGTGCCTAGAGTCATTGATATATTCAAAGTTATTTCTTTTGCGAATTATGATTGTGTCTAGGGAAAGTAAGTTGCTGTAGGCAGTTGATCCAGATTGTGTGCGATATCCATTAGGCAGAGCAAGACCCATGAACACATAATTACATATTTCAGAACATGAAAAAAAGTATCAGAGCGCATTTGTCCTTCTAATAATATGTCGTTCTAATAGAAATTTTCCATTACAAAGCTCTTTACATTTGCATTGAGCCAGATTTGTATATTTGACTGTAGAAACAATAGAACTGAGCTAAGCAGTTAAGAATTAAAAAATCACAATAGGACCTTACTGGCCAATACTTCACTGATCTGAGCAAAGTTTCCAGCTTCAGGAACTGGCCCCTGCTGGAAACGGCGATTCAGAAAAGTGAGCATTGAGTCAGTAGTGGTCACCGAAAAATTGGCTCAAGCAATTAAACAATGGTGCATCCGAAAGGAACAACACCGCCGGCGAACTTGTAGCTCAAGCCGTTGTCCTTTGGTGGAGCGGAGGTCTTGTTGTTGGTGTTAGTGTTCTGAGTAGTCATTGTTGATTGTTGTTTGATAGTGTTTTGAGAGGCGTTTGGCCCTTCTTTTATAGTTCCAACAGAAGGTAATTGACTGTATGAGGAAGCCCAAAATGTATACTGGAGGTGTTTCAACTGGTCTGATCAGGTCTCAAGCAGTTGCCCGATTGGGACATCGCAATAGGATATTGCGAAATGTAATAGATCTACAAACCTCGTAAACCCAGATTGGTCAGAAGAACCCTTATTTGGAGCATTTTGAAACGACACTATCTACTAGGTGGTCCAGTTTGCAGATGCTTGTTTCAGGTTGCAGATCACCTTAATCAGAGATGTTGAGTAGTATTGGTTTGAGTCTGTCCACGCATACACATGGCAGCAGTAATATGCTAGGGGAAAATTAAGAAATGGGATAAAGACATAAATTGAAGTCATTTCTGTAATTAAGATGTTACCGAGGAGCTGTGTATCGTGAGACTATTTATGGCAAACAACGAATACCCCAATGTTGGTTTACAGAGGGTTCACACAAATCATGAAGCAGCTTACAATTTATTTCCTGCCAATAATAGTAATTGTGTATGGAGTTTCTTTTGTGTAATTCACCTTAAAACGGGACTCGTTAAACAAGAGACATGCTTCATTGCCTATATGAGATATACTCCGTTCACTTAGCTGAAAATGATAGGGACTTTTCACAGGGGTAAACTGGACATTATGGATAAGTGTACCAAAAGAGAGGCTTCGATGCTAGAGTATACAATAAGGGCCTCTAATGAGTGAATTTGCAATTCTGTGTGGACTTCATGGCTATAAATGCGAGGCCATTCGAGTGTTTTTCCCTGAACATGTGCTCCTCACTGACGAAGAAGTTGTGATATTTCTTGAACATGATTTGAAAAGGGAACATTGCTGGGTTTTCACAGCCTGACACTCTGCTACGCTTTGAATTTTTTTATACTATTGTCCAACTGCTATTGTCCAAGTGCCATTGTCCAAGTACTGATCCCACCGAGATAATTGAGGTGATGTTTTTTTGTCTTTTTTCAATAAACTCAAATAATCCAAGTGAATAAACATCTTTATGAAATCTTCACAGTTATTAATCCCCTTCTGCTGTTATGTCAAAGATTCGTGCTCTATTAGCTCTCGTAGCACTGCACTTACTCCAAGGGTTACCCGCACGCCAGGTATAAATACCAGGCGCATCGCACTTTGCTCGGTGTCGCCAGAAGATCAACTTCTTAACCGTACATGGTTCTTGCCTTTTACCAGAACCATCCGGGAGTTGTCTTTGCTAATGGCGTATGTGTACTTTTTGGACTCTTCTATGTGCTAAATCATTTATGATTAGCCCATTTTCTGGTTGTTGTCTTGAGGCCAGGACAGCTATCAGAAAAGGGAAACATCAGGGAGAGGAGAGAGACTGGTAAAATGAGATTGAGGTGGGAATGAGACTGGCTGTGCTCTACCGTTTTGGACGTGAGTGTGTGGTGAGTGTAGTGACGGAGCCGAAACATAATTGCGGACAGTAAGTGTCCAAGAAGAACTGGAGAACTGAAGAACTGGAGAACTGAAGAACGTAAAAAAGAGGAAATCATTAGAATGGGGCATTAGACAGAATGTTTTCGAAGGTGTAACTCACATGTGGGCATCATGGAAAAACTTTCGTCATGCCGTCTCGTCTATCCAAGTCCACCCAGACAGTTGATTAACAACTGAAGAGAGAACAAAAAAATGGGAAACATAACAAACAGATCAGACAATAGATCAAGCATTCAATAACTTATGGCCGCATTACTTCCTTCTTAGACTAACTTACTCTCTGACTCTACACTGAGCTCATGCTCTGGATAGTCCCGTTTCTATTTACAAGCTACTTCTTCATGCTGAGCAAAGACCGTCCGTACAACTTCTTGGCATCCGCAATGCGCACAAAGCAGCCGTTGGGCCCTGGCACCTGGCCCTTCACCACGAGAATTCCAGACTCTCCGTCTGCATGCAATACTTCGTTGTTGAACACTGTGCACTTTCTTCCACCCATACGACCCGCCATCTTCTTTCCAGGCAAAACTCTACCTGGATCTTGACCAGCACCCATGGAACCAGCCGATCTATGCGATACAGACACACCGTGCGATGCTCTCAAACCTTTAAATCCGTGTCTTTTCATCACACCGGCAAATCCCTTACCCTTTGTGATTCCTTCAACGTCCACCAACTGTCCAACTGCAAAGTAGTCTGCAGTAAGTTCCACACCTGGAGCAATAAGTCCTTCATCAGTTCTCACACGGAATTCGCCAAACTTAGCCTTAGGTGCCACACCAGCCTCCTCACAGATCCGCTGGGTGTATTTGGATGTGTTTTTGAGCTTGTCAACTTGACCCAACTTGACAGCTGAGTATCCGTCCTTCTCGACCGTTTTATTGCTGATAACTTCACACGAGTCAATCTCAATGACGGTAGCAGCATGCTGTTCGCCGCTTTCCATGAACCACGAGATCATGCCGCGCTTGACTCCAAGCAATCCTGGGCGTGCTAAAAGCAATTTTCTCTCGTTTCTCAGCGCCAAGCAGTGATTGATCTTGGGTGGTGTAGTGATAGTCAGTGTCACTGTGTGTACAGACACAATTCTGGCAGCACCTCGGTTGAATGTGAGTGGCCGAACTACTCCAGATGCTCTGATGAGCAGGTTACTGAGAGTTGCAGCCATGTTGTGTAGTTGTAGTGAGAGAACAAATTTTTTCGATGTTGGAGTGGCGGTGTGTGCACGACCCACTAGGTATGGGGAGAGAAAAGATGGAAGAGAAGAGAAGAAAAGAATGATGTATAAGAAGAAAGGAATTTCTGTTTTGGCGGTCTTTGGAGAGGAATTATTGGAAAATGGTGTTTCGATTCAATTGAGACTGGTCCACTTGTGCGTAAGTAGTGCTATAGATGAGGAAACCATGGATTCGTGGTTGAAATAAATTTGCAGAGCGAAGCTGAATGTTGCATAGTTTCTTTTTTGTTTGGCTTTTACTTTTTTTCAGTCTTTTACTTCAATTTCGTGTGAATTTTTCATGCCTATCGGTATTCCAGCTAGCTGCACACATATAGTGAGCCATATTAAAGTGGTTCCACATATAAAAAACTTTTGGAGGGGAAACAAAGAATCATTTCTCCTCTTATTTTCCTCAACTTCTCCATTTTCTAAATTCTTTGGTTTTGGGGTTTTCAGCTTTTGGTAATTGACTTTACCTACTGAGGCCACCACTGGAGATTCAGTTCCTTTATTTTTCACAACAACCACCTTCAATCTGCTAAACTCTGCTTTAATCTTTGATTTTGTGTCTATGTACATGCACCACTACTTGATCTTCTTCTGCTTCAACCGGATCGTCTCGTCTCCAACGAATATACCCTTACCCTTGTATGGTTCAGGCTTCCTGTACTCGCGGATTCTAGCAGCAAAAAGTGTCACCTGCTGCTTGTCTATGCCCTCGATCAAGAGTCTGGTGGGTGCAGGCGATGTCACTGTAAGTCCAGTAGGAACTTTCAACTTCGGTGTGTATGGGTATCCCACTTTCAATGCAACATAATGGTCATCGCCGTCCTTTTCGACGCTTGCTCTGTAACCAGTACCAACAAAACGGATCACTGCCAAGTGTCCCTCGGAAGTTCCAATGACGTGGTTTTGGATCAACGCTCTGGAAGTTCCCCACATAGCTCTCTGTACTTTGTCGGCAGAGTTTTGTACCTCCACGTTTATGTGTCCATGTTCATCTTTGACACTCACGAAGTCTGGCACAGCCAACTTGATTGTCCCCTTAGGGCCCTTGACCACAATCTGTCTGTTTAACGAAAAGGTTTGCTTTCCTTTAGTGAAAGTCTTGCAGAATTCAAACGGTATTTCCTCAGTTGTACATTCCACGCCTTCTGCCAATCTGATGGGAGCACTTCCAATGAAGGAATACCTTGGAAGGGCAGAGGAAAAATTCCTCACGCTTCTCACGGATGTCCGGACAAACATGTGTAGGCGTTAAGTTGGAGGAAAAATTTGAAGTCAGGTAGAGGTCACGTGATCGGAGTAGTCAGTAGGTGGTGAGACGGACTAAAATTTGGACTTGTTTACCTTGTGGTTGTTTTGATTTTTTCAATGCTTGACCTATACTCTTCTTTCTTTAGTTTGTGTTTTTGTGTGTTTTCGGTCGTGGTGTGGGTTGGAGGCTGTATTGGTCAGATAAGCCTTCTAGTGAGATGACAATATTGGCAGTAGTAAGACATTTAATTCTCTTTCTTGGAAAAACAGCTCCATGGTGACCATGGAAGGTCTTAATTTTTTCCTTCCTTTTCTGCTTTTTTCTGCTTTTTTTTTTTTTTTTTTGGTTTTGGTCTCACCTCTAATACTTAGTGCTGTCGCTCTCTCGTGAACAATAGTGGGATATTCAGAAAAAGGGACATCTTACTTTTAGAAGATTTCACAACAATCTATAAAGATACAGCTCATTGTCAGGAAATTATCAAGTTAAACCCTAATGATGCTGATATGGATTAGTATTTTGGTGTAGCTAATGAGAATGAGTAGCCAGTCAGAGATACCAAAAGGATGTTCAAGTGTTTACGCACTAGAAACATGTATAACATGATTTTTGAAGCTGAAGCCAACTTTTTAATCAATTTTTCATTTTTCTTCACAAATTTCCCATTAACCGTACAGATTGCTTGTTCGATGAATGTCTTGGTGAACACTCACCTGCAGTCCAGACAGAAAATCTACTCATCAAACTCATCGAACTCATCGCAACACATCCATGGTCAGAAAGCTAAAACATCACGAGCAAAAATTGCTCAAAAAGGTCGACTTCCTCAACTGGAAGCAAGATCAAGGCCACAGAGATACACAGGTGATGGCCACATACCATATCCAGAATAGAGAAGACTATCATAAGTACAATAAGATATGTGGAGATATCAGAAAACTAGCGCATAAATTATCGTTGCTACAGCCCAACGGCCCTTTCAGAATCAAGCACGAGCAGCTTTTGCTTGAGAAGCTTTACAACATGGGCGTTCTTGCCACCAAGTCCAAGATCTCAGACTTGGAGAACAAAGTCACCGTGAGTGCATTCTGCCGAAGACGAATCGGTGTAGTGATGTGCCGCATGAGAATGGCACAGAACGTGAAAGATGCAAACACATTCATCGAGCAAGGGCATGTGCGCGTGGGTCCTAATGTGATCACCGACCCAGCATACTTGATTACCAGGAACTTGGAGGACTACTTGACTTGGGTGGACAGCTCTAAGATTAAGGAGAACGTACTCAAGTACAAGAACAAGATCGACGACTACGATTTGGCTTGAGTCACGGCATGGATTGCTTCGAGATAGGGTGGCTGGAGAGCTGAGTCTGGCCTCCACACTATATGATCAATGATGAAAGGAAGATTAAAGCTTTTTATCGGTTTTGCTTCTATTTCGTCTATCTCCGTTTGAGTGTTAATCTTATGGTAATTCAGCTGCTGCTTAGAAATGGTCCCATGAGAGAAATATGGCCAATGAGCATTCGGAATAGTTTCTGAGGTTCCGTCAATATTGCACTCACGGCATTACTGGGGCTCGGATGGCATTTTCATAGTTTAGGCAAATTCACATAACATGAAACAAGTGTGATGTAAGTGATCAGCCGAGAATCAGCAAGACTTATAGGCTTTCTGAGTGGAGGAGCTCACAATAAACTGTGTGATTTAATAAACTTTCGAACCAAACCCAGGAATCTTGCACCACACAGCCTCCTGTCTCTACTGGCCATAGACCTCATTCACTCTTGTCCATTTATTGTAGTATTTTCAATGAATAAGTCATTTCCAAACTAGTCCCACTAGACTTTTTGGTCACCTTCCTCCCAGGTTACTTCTAGCAGCATGCATTCCTGACTATGGACCCACCCTGTGAGACACCAACTCTGGTCAACTATACGATATATGTTCCTCGCCTAGAAGTTCGTGTTCATCATGCGACGCACCGCGCTCTTGCGGTTGTTTGGTATTAGATCATCGTTCGAGTTGGATAACTCGTCCGCACCCTGGTAGTAGCTTGTGGGCGCTACACCAACTGGTAACGATCCCGCAGGCTTGAACTTGCGCAGAGTGGTGATCTCGGTCACCGGATTCATCATCACCACAGACTTCCGCGCCAACTGCGATGGCGACGGTTTAGCGAGAGCATCGGCCTTTGACAATGTAGGTGGCAAGCCTTCGTCGGGCAGTACGCCGAACGACACCTGTGATCCCATGTAAGGCGAGCTGCTGGCGTCCTCAAAGTACCCGTGCTGGTTGCGCATCGACGGCGACTGGATCTTGGCGCGTGGCTGGTAGTCAGTGAACGTCTCGATCGTAGAGTGACGGATGTCAGACGCGGTAGGCAACGACTTGAGAGGCGGCAAATCAGGGAGTGGTGCAGTCGTCTCACCGTCTCCTTGTTCTTGGTACTGTTGCTGTTGCGGCAGGTATGGCTGCTGCTGGTACTGCTGCTGTGGCGGTGGCGCATAGTACTGGTTCTGGAAGTGGTTCGGCGGCGGTGCGTTGAACTGCTGATGTGGGTGGGTGATGATGCGGTCGGCGTCTTGCGCGTGGTCCTCGTAGATGGACGAGGTCGATGTGAGGCGCTTGTCGTAGCGAGTATCACCGGACAACTCGTTGTTGATGCGCAAGCGGTCCACGTCAAGCAGAGGAAGCGGCTGAGTGTGGTCGGGCTGGAATGCGGGTGCCGCGCCACCAGTTGACTTGACGGAGTTGGCGCGGTCAAAGTAGACCTTGTAGACAGACTTGATGCGTGCCAATTCCTCCGCCTGGTCGGGAGTCATCTTGGCTTCGTCCTCATCGTCACTGACGTTCTGCATCATGTTGAATGCAGACATGCGTGGGGAACGGCGGATGGAGTCGTCCGCGGATCCGGTGGAGAAGTCAAAGTCGCCGTCGCCCCGCTCCGTCGGTTTGGTTGTGTCGGCGACAGCAGCCACAGTAGCAGCTGTAGTGATGCCAGCAAGCATTTCGGGGTGGCTCTCAAAGCCGTTGTTTTCTCCGTTGGCCGCTTTGGCACTGTCATCATGGGTATTGTTTGGGCCGCTGGTAGTGTCTGCACCACCGGCACCACGACTGTTATTGTTATTGTCGTTGTTGGTGTCGTTGTTGAATCTCTCATGGTCCTCTGCCGTAGTGTGCTCCTTTTCAGGCATTTGGCCACTTGCAGCGGTCTGGTCGCTGCTCGCACTCTGTATGTCGGCGCGTTTCGCCAGTTCCGGCAGTTCAGTCAACACCGTCAACTCCGAAGTGTCCTGCAGCGGTCTGTCCTCGAAGGGCGACTCCACATGGAATTTGGGCACGGTAGGTTGCTCCTGGTTGAACTTCTCTGTGTACTTGAAGGACTCGTCAGATGAGTGGGACGCGCGTCTTGGCGCTCGCAGCTTCAATTCTGGATGGATCTCGTCGCTTGGCTCGTTCTCGTACTCGACATCGAAGCCGCGGTTGGATTCCGACGAATCAGCGCTTTCGTAGTATGGAGAGGGCGAAACGCGTCCTGCCAGCACGTTCTGGCGCAACGCGCTCTTTTGCGGCGACTGCCGCGCGCTGCCTACCCCTGAGAACCGCTGTGACATCGTCAGTCCGCGCCGGTGGTGCGTTGTGGACGGATCGATGATCTGCTTGGCGTACTCGTCCAACAGCGCCTTGGAGCCCGTCTGGTGGTGGTAAGGCAACATGAACCCGTCCACGTAGCTGTCGCGCGCGTCGTCGCTTGTCAGCATCAGGCGTAAGTCGCCCGAGCGGTTAGGTAACATCATGGGATAGCCGCCGTTTTGTGCAAAGGGGTTGACGGAGTTGCGAGGCGCAAACGGATCTTCCTTCGTGAAAGCAGGAAAGTCTGGGAGCGCAGTAGCATCACCATTTTCGTCGAAATCTGGGTCGTGTTCTAACGCCTCCTTTTTGTCCTTGCGCCAGTTGCGATACAAGAAGAAGGATAACACGAGGAGAATCACCCCAACTGGGATCCCCACGCCCAAACCAACTTCTAATGCGGTTTCATTGGTAGGTTTCTGACATGATTGCAGATTTTTATCCTTACCATCACAGTCTAGAGAGCTTGAACTTGAGCTTGTACTAGACGTCGAAGTTTCAACTTTACGCAAGATATACGTTGCAGATGGAGTCGGCACCATGACAAGCGGAAGCGAATGTGGCCAAGATGAGACTTTGAAGTGTCGAGGCGTTTAAAGAAAGAAAGCTTGCCTAATGCACAAGTAGTATATGGAGCCAGGTAATGTTAGTATGGGTTTTTTCGGGACGCGGTGGGTGCGTGGTGCACGGGTGCAGATCCAAACACGCCCAAAAGTAATCTTGGCAGGACGGGGTGCACACAGCGCCTCGTAAATATATGTTGGGGGTTCTGAAAAATCAATTTTCTAGGCGTGGCTCTAGATGAGGGGATGAATTTGTGATTGCTCTTGCAACAGTTTTTAACGAAAATTCCACTCTATGTTGTTATGGTTATACCGTGTCCATGCCGGATCGCACCTATATGCCGATGTGCAGGACTCGCCAACGTGCGATGCGAATCAATGATAAAATCAGGAAAATGCGACTGTATATGTCTAGAGATAGCCACGTCCGTGACTGGCTCTGGCTAAGTATTTCTAAAGGATTGTTCTTTTGTTTTTCGTTTATTTCTTTGTTTTTCATTTGTTCCTTTGTTTTTGATTTGTTCCTTTGTTTTTCTATTTTGCAGTTATTCTATGTTCTTTGTTCTTTTTTTGTTATCCTTTGTCCTTGTCTTTGTTTTGTCTTTTGCGTCTTTAGCAGTCCTGCTGTCGAAGACTTTCCAGAGAGTTTTTCACAATATCACCTAAAGTTATTTCTTTGAAAAAACTTCTCATTTCCACTCACTAGGCTCTATCTCTGCTATCGCTACCCTGAGTGACAGGTCGCCAAGAGCAAAATAACCTCACATTCTTCATCACCGAGATTATTGCGCCGCGGGCTCGCAACGCGCCAACCAATAACACTAGCTCAGTAATATTCCGCTCAGCCTCGGGATCCTCGAGGGTGTAGAGGTAGATCACGCGATTCTTCGGAGACTCCAAGGTGATAATTGGAAAAATGAAGAGATCTTCGAATTTTCTCCACATAAACTCTCTCTGTCTTCTATTGGTTGTGTGGAAGCAGAACAACTTCGAGAATCTTGGTGCAACCTCCTTTTGCTATCTTCAATCTGTGGTCCTTACTAACATATTGACTGTCGATGTCCTTCTCTGATTGATGAGCAGTGCTTTTCTCCTATTTTTTTTTTCTTTTCTCCTATTCTTCGGATCACCCGGTTACGTAGACTTGTCGATGTCGCACATCTCGCCAGAAGCGTTCCTCTGCTCCTTCAATCAGGTAATTTCCAAAGTTGTGACGAGCTGAGCAGTTGGCCTCCATAATTTGTTCCTTTGTTCCTTTTCCAACTATCATAAACGATTTGTTCCTTCACCAGCTCTCATCTATATTGGTCGCCTTTTGCTACTTAGTGGTAGATCAAGAAACACCAGTGGATCGGAAAGGTTCTTCTAATTCCTGGCGTTTCCATATTGATAAGACTACTTTCGGACTACCTTCGTACTGTCTGAGGTATGGTGGATCTTCAACAGGGCCAGACCATTTGTAGTTGCAGCATGCCATGTTTAGTTCAACTTTACCTACCCACAGCATGCCTATGATGATTTCAGTATCTGTTCGCGTGGTGCTGTGAACTCACCTTGGACATTTATGGTCATTTTTACACTCTGACCAAATTCCACAATTGTGGCGACTCGCTGATCTAGATAATGCCACTGGTTCTCACGTCCCATTCAATCTGTATGGTAAACCCTACGAGCCCACACACGTTTCAGAATAAACTAAATTGGTAGGGATTTATATGATTCCGGGAAACAGAATTTCATTTTCATGCTATCCTTATTATTAGCGTTGTATCAGTTCCTATCATTTTCCAAGTGTCACTGCCTCGAATGCTTAAAAAAAGGAACATATCGAAGGTTGAAGCTGACAAACCCTATTAAAGGTAACTTTTTAAGAATCGAATGAAACATCGCCAAGGACTAAATCACTTTTTTAGAATTTATTTTCAACTCAACGTATGCCTGGTGGAAGCATCCAATAGTTTCCAGAACCAGCCTCAACAATAAGTTTGATGTTGAAATTTATTAATTTCAACTACACTACGCAAAGCAGAGATAATTTTACTCCTAGGATACTTTTCCATTAAGTTATCACCCTCAACTGGTGTTTGGTGGTGTGTGCCAACTCACCAGCCGGAGTACTTACTAACTTAATTGCAGGATAGAGAAGGTTGTATACCGTGCTTGCAGATCTGAATCATTTGACAGAATCATGGTAGACCCACCAGAAACAATAGACAGGAAGAAAACTTCATCTATGGTTCGACTGGAAATATGAAAACGACTTTTATTTCATTCTTGAGAGTCTGAATATCAAAGAGATACTTTTGCAAACCATCAGAACCTCGCTTATCGTTGATGCCAGTTGACTGTGCTCTTATTGGCTGCACGAGCTCAGTATCGTGATGTAGCAAAATCTGGAGCGTAATTCATTGTTTTTTCAACTGAAATATGCTCCGCTTGTGCAATTGTGTAAACATATTCGTTTCTGAGTCACGGCTTTGATGGCTTTCTTTGTCGGTGCCAATAATCTCAGCAATGACTGACCAGGGAATTCATTCATCTGAGAAGTGTCCCAATACAGTAGTAAAATCTTTAATGTCGATAGTGCATTTATTTTGCAATGAAAAGCTATCTAGATTCTATATTCGTGCGTATTATTTGGCGTGATCCATTTGATCTGTTGCGGGCCCTTGTAGATTCACATTTGAAATTCAAATTTGAATGCATGTTCAGATGTTACGTGACATTAATTTCGGGAGCGGTAGCTTTTTTGCACGCTGTGTATGTATCTGCCTTTTCCGAAGTTCGCTCCCGATACTGGTCCCAACCAGTGGGACACTGCTCATTAGACATTTTCAAGTGGCCAGAAAAGATTGACCAGAGCCATTACAACCATCCCGCATTTCTTTTGTATCTCTGTGGTGCCTCCCAGATAGGCTTCTCCTCAAGAATATAACCTCTCTGGACAATTGCTTGACTTAGGTCACAGTCACACATTGGACAGCCAGTTCCACATTGATTGAAGATGCCAAATAAAATACTTATCATCCTCTTTTTTTCTGTTCATGCATGCCCTCTGCCCGATCATCCTATCCTGATAGGATCTTGTCTTGCTGTTTCCATCATTTTGTTCCAGAATTTCCCTCTCCGTATCAAGTTTCAGTTTTCTGCTCATTATTCATCCTTTGAGACGACTCATCTCCCGATTTCGCGTCCTTGGCGGGTGCCTTACTGGGTTCATCTCCAATATACAAGTCTCGGAGTTGCTGCTCTAGCTCCAACTCTGCATCGGCCAAGTACTCCTCTAGCTGGTCTGCATAGTCATACTCGTCGTCGTTATCTTCATCGTACTCTTCGCTCGTCTCAATAAGCTGGTCGGGGTCCACCTCAAGTGCATCGGCCTGTTCTTTAAGCTCGCGAAGTTGTTGGTTGTAACTCTCTATGTCTATGATTTTCTCTCTGTTTAGCTCCAACCGAAGTAGTCGGCGCCGTTCGCGAATTTCCTCTGCCTGTTTCTGTTTCCGTTCTTTCTCTCTCTTTGCGCTCGGAGAAGACATAGGATGGTATAACAGCGAAACTCTGTCTCGCTGGATCTCCGCAGCAGCCTCTAGTGCCGTCGGGCTGCGTATTGGAGAGCTGTTGAACATTCCACTTGTCACTTTCTGAAATTTCAGTTGACTTCTGATAAGAGAGTAGTTGACTGTGTTGGTTAATTCGCGTCGAGGCACGTCTTGCATAGGAAAGATCAATACTGGAGAAACTATGGACCTAGGAACAGAAAAAGAAAAGAAGAAAAGAAAAGAGAAAAGATAAAAAAATGGAAATTTCTTAGTTTCCAAATCAGGTTAACATTTTGCAAAGTATGGCGTCTCGTTGAGTGAAAAGTTGACCTGCTCACTGAGAGTTACTCTTCCCTAGAGTAAGGTACTTCTCAGAAGCACAGGCAAATTCTGGCAAAGCAGGAATATTTGAAGAAACAACAGAACTCTCCTTTTCCACTGATTTTCTGATTTCTCTTTTCCCATAAATACATACGGTGACCGGCCAATAATGTATGTAGTTCAGTACTGGCTATAGAATGGACCAACACGAGTCACAACCAGAAAACGAAACACTTCCGAAAATATTCGAAGATATACGCTTTCTGACTCAGAACATGAAACTTTTCACATAATCTGGCTCTTGTTCACTTGGAGGTGGAGCCTATTTCGTGCATCAACCACGTCTCAATCTCCAAATAGATCTGCGAACTGTGAGGCTTGGGTATCTGTTGCCTGTGCACCAACAGTGACATTCAACGATTTCTGTGGGGATTTAGACAAACTGTGGCTGAAATCTATATTGAACTGCTTTCACATTTACTACTAGTTGCATTTTCCACTTATAGTTTAATCAACCATGTCGCCCTTCGATGAGTCAGACATGGACCTCATGGATAGTGTCTCGGACTCACTTGCCAAATTGGTCACCCAAATATTTCCAGATACGCTAGATATTGACGGTGTCACATTCACCAGGAAGTGTGTTGGTCAGCACAAAGTCGAGTTCTACATGGTGAGTCGACTTGTGCGTGTGATCGATGAATGCATGGGTGACCTATATGTGAAGCACAAGGGAGAGAACTGGAGAGACGAAAAGATCGACGAACTTACGGAGTCCGGATTGGTCACAGTGTGGTACGCAGATGGCGTTGAGATGTGTGGGTTTATGGCATTCAAATTGGCACTAGAGCTGTATGGCAAGTGTCTCTATTTGTATGAGGTCCAGGTTCTTCCTAAATACCAGGGGAAGAGAATTGGGTCGATATTCATGGACCTGTTCCACCGCTTTGCAAGTGCAGTGAATGAATGCTCTACCAATAGCATGATTCCGAATCACTCATTACTTGATACTACAGCCACCTCACTCACGGTGTTTTCCGATAACGAACGTGCTTGTGAATGGTACTATAGACACGGATACGTTCCGACTGCTGATTCGCCGTGTGACAAGGTGATGCGAGACAGGATCATCAAGCCGTCATTCTACCTATTAACGAGGCCATTGCAACAATATTCTAGTACATAGTGAGCACCAACTTGGAAGATTTACCAGTACCGGTTAGGCTGCTCAAAATTCACCTCTTAAGAAAATTTAGTAGTTGTGCTGGTGCACGGTAAACGATCTCTGCCTTGATATCTACAACGCACAATGAACCACTCACAACACTACAGTGATGTATGCAATATGTATTCTTTTCAGCCCATACTCATTAATGGACTCCGCTCTGCCCCTCCTCACTTCTTGTCCATGACATTCACGTATCTTCTCTTGCCCTTCCGTGGCCCACTTCCAACCATGTTCGACCCAGTGAGGGAAAGTAAGTCGTCAAGGCCTGCGTTGGCCAAGTCGGTAGATTTGTTGGCTCTGAGCTTGCTTTTTCTTGCAGGCCCACCGGGTGTCTTTGGTGCACCTACCCCATTGGGTCCACTGGGCTTACCTGGGCCACTCGACGCTTCGGGTACGGTGTTTTCTTCAGACTCAACATTCTCGCTTGGAGGAACTGGAACTGATGTTTTGGCTCCTTCTGGCTTGGCAACAACCCTCTTTTTGGGTGGTGCCGGTGGTGCTGCTGCCTGTAGCTGCTCCTCCAACGGTCTGCTGGTGTCAATCCAGCGCAGAAGCTTCTCGTCGTACTTGAAGGTGTTCTTCTGCCCCAACTTCGCCTTGATAGGCTTGGGCTTGTCGTCGTTCTGCAGCTTCAAAAGACCCAGGAACCACTTGTTGCCTGATGCAGTGCTCTGTTGGCTTCCTCTAGATACTTGGCCGGATCTGCTGGTCAGCTCCTCTGCTTCTTTTTGCTTCTTGGTTTCCTCGAGTTTCTTGCGCTTTGCCTCAAGTCTGGCCTGTGCCTCCTCCTCGTCTTCTTCGTCCTCTTCAACTGGAATGTAGTCCATGACGGTGTCGTCCTTCACTTCGTATTGCTGGTACATGTCGGTTTGGTGCGACTGAGACAATCTGCTCGAATACAATCCTTGTTGTCCGATTACCGAATTGGCCCTGGTGGTATACTCAGGAGATCCTGGAATTGGGAACTCGTCCAAACCATTCTGGATATGCAAGCCATTGTCCTTCTCGTCACCTTGGAAGGGATTGACAAACTTGTCCTTGTCTGGCAATACTGGTGATGCGTGTGTGTTCAAAACCAATGGTGCAACCTTGCGTGCTGCCGGACTTTCAATAACACTGTCGTTGGCAGTATCTGCATCAAAGCTAATGTCCACATTCGCACTGTTGAACTTTTGAGTTGGAGCGTAAGGGTTGACTTTCCTGGGTGCGTAGTTTCTCTTGGGAGGACCGCTCGCCTTAGCTTCGCTGGTAGGTGCCTGCTTCGTAGGAACAGGAGGTGGAACTTCTGCAGCTTCCTTCTTCTCTTCCTCGATAGTAGCCTCTTCTTCCAATTCATCCTTCTTTCCAGTGAGATCACCGCTCTCTTTCTGTGCCTCATTCTCTTTGTTGTTCAAATCGGTACTTTCGACTTCAACATGCTTGCTTTCAGGTTCCAAAGTCTCGCTTGGCTTCTCCTCTTCCCGACTAAATCCAAACATATCAATATCAGCCAGCTCAGGAACGCCTGTGAATGTGGACGCCTTGTTTGCTCCTGCGTACTTGTTTGTCGAGCCACCTGGGGGACCATACCTGCTGCTTTTCCCACTCACTGTTCTAGTTTTTCCAGGAGCGTAAGGATTAGCTTTCCGAGGTCCATCCTTCGATGGAACTGGAGGCGGAGGTGCGGTCGCACTCTCAGGTTCGGGCTTCTTCACAGGCTCAGTAGACACTTCATCATTACCATTTTCCGTGTCGACTTCCTTCTCTGTACTCTCTTTCTCTTCCACGATGCTCTCAGATACTGGCTCAGGAACATCTTCATTCTTCACCTCCATGACTTGATTCTCATCATCTGCTCCAGCCAACTCTGCATTATCAAGATCGGCCTGGGGTTCAGGTTCGACCTCCTTGCTTGGTGGTGGTGGCGGTAATTCCTGGGGTTGTGGAATGGATTCTCTGCTCTCTGCTGATTCTGCGATTGCTTCAGGTTGAGGGTGTTGCTTCTTCATCACGTCATTACCTGATGATTCACTCACATCACTCTGATGCGACAGTATGTGTGAGGTGGCCTTCGAGGCCGTTCTTGAGTGCAACGCCTCACCATTACCTTTCCGAGGATAGTGGTCCGTTGAGGCCGTACTGTCAATCGACATTCGCTTTTGTGCTGATTGCGGTGGCTGATGCATACCTGGGTGATGCATACTGTTTTGAGAAGCCAACGACAGGTTCGACAAATGCCCAGTGCGGTTGTTGTAAAGCGTGTTCTTCATTGGGGCACCTGTTGCATTTCCCATATTAGCCATACCAGGCAGCACTCTCGCTTCATCGTGTAAACTTGATTGCGAGGCGTTTCCGTGTGCATGTCTGAAGGAATTGTTGTTAGGAACCGCAGCAGAACCAAGTGAAGGATTGAACTTCTGTGATTGGCTTGAGTTACCAAGACCTGGTGCATATCTCAGAGGATGAGCACGTGCAGATGCATGCGATGGACTTGGGAACTCACTTGGCGCAGCACTCATAAAGCTTGCTTGTTGGATCAACTCCGGACGGTACTGGAGCTGTGAGTTAGGAATTTGGGTGATGTCCAATGCGGATGTGTTTCTGGAAAGGGAGGGGCTAAACTTGCTGAAAGCTCCATCCTCTGGCTTGGGTGTGACATCCTCGCCTCCAATCAACTTATCCAAATGACCCCAAACTTTGTCAAGGTTAACCTTACTCAATTTGCTTCCCAACCATCCAGAATCATTGGCATTGCTTTCAGATATTCTCACAAGCAAATTCTGGAAATCGATATAAGCCTGAGGCGCAACCAATGGTGATCTTCCAAGTGTCTTCAAAACTGTACTCAAGTGGTCACAATATCTTCTCGCTGCACCGAAGGCACCCAAGTCTGCTAAGAGCTGTGCCGTTCCAATTTTGTATGGAATCAAGTGTGGCAATCCGAACTGCAGAATGACATTGCCTGATACTGGTGAAATGGAAAGAACATACTCGTAAATCTCTGCGAACACAGAAGTAACAGTGAACGATCCAACGACAGCGAAAACATGGCCATTCTGCAAAGCGTTAGGTGACATAGGAAATCCTGCAATCATGAAACAGAGCTCACTCGCCAATGCCAAATTGGAGTCCATCAAGAACTTACCGTACTCGATAAAGAACTCTTTGGGACAACCATTGATAATAGCAGCAGATAAGATCTCCCTGAAGTGTGCCTTTGCAAACTCTGCCTCACTCGGAACATTCAAGAAATCTTCAATTGGTCCCTGTGTGTTGCCAACGAAAGTTTTCATCAAAATTGGCATCAAATGCTGTATCTTTGTGTTCTGGTTTCTTTGGAATGGGAACATCATTCTGGCATAGTCAGAAGCAACTTTGGAGAATCTTTCCGCACTGATAGAGTGGGCCAATATGAAACTGAGGGCCCAGTCCTGCTTGGAGATAGCAAACTTCAAAGCACTCTCACGATTTCCTGTTTGAATCAATGACCAGACTGTGTTGACACCAGCAGAATCTAACTTATACGCATTCGCAGCAAGACCATGACTCCCCATGCTAAGATAGTTGGGAGCCACCTCTTCTTCTTGACTGAAATCGACATTGGGTGTGAGGAAACTAGCAATCTGCTTGCCCAAAGTCGGAGACGAGAACTGTCCCTCGTGTTGAACCAAAGCAAGAAGAACCTGCGAGAGAAGTAACTCGTCGGAGTTGTTGTCCTGCAATCTTGCAATATTCTTCTCCAACCAAGCTTCGACCTCCTTCTTTTTCGACTTGGATTTTGACAATGGACCTGGGAATGAAGCATAAATCTCTAGTTTAGGCAACAATTCTGCGGATTTTATAATCTTAATGGACCTTGTAGGTGGGTGGAAGCTTGATGTTTGCTCCTCTGGTATCAAGTATGCCACAGTATCGGAGTTTCCCCAGTTGAAAACTGGAAACTGGCGCGTGAGGAGCGCCGTTGGATCCAATGGTCTTCCTGCTCTGGGGGCATTCAGCTTTCCAACAGATCTGCCACGGTTCCGAATAACAGGCAGTTTCAATAACCCACCCGAAATTCCCATACCTTGTGGATGCATGTTAGGAAGTGCTCCTGCCTGTGCTGGTGCATATGGGTTACCCTCTTTGCCACGTGCTCCCAAAATAGAGCCTGTTCTAGAATGACCACGATTGGCAGCCGATGGAGCATAAGGTCCAGAGTGTGGAATGTATGGACTTACTGCAGAACCCTTGTCAGTAGATTTGGCCACATTCGTGTTGACACGAGGTGACTTTGGAGCAACGTGCTCACTCTTCGCATGGCCCATTGTACTTGGGAAAGGAACTGTCTGATGAGCTGCATTACCTGGAATTCCACCAAACTGGTTCGAAGCAAAGTTCTGCTGGCCAAATACAGCAGCGGGTGGTGCCAAGCTCTGTGGAGGCACCATTCCTTGCATTCCCGGAGCTGGGCCTTGTTGGCCTTGCATATGAGGGACTGCTTGGTAATTGCCTTGGAATCCAGTTTGTTGGAAGTTGCCCAGATTGAATCCTTGGTTCTGGTTGAAGTTCCCCTGGAAGGGAACACCAGGTGGTGGAATCACGCCAGGCGGAGCACCCTGACCCATTTGAGGGCCACTTGGTCCGAGAGGAGGAACCCCTTGTCCAAGAGGAGGAATGCCCTGTCCAAGAGGAGGAATGCCCTGTCCAAGAGGAGGAACACCGGGTGCATGTTGAGGAACTCCCTGTCCCATTGGAGGATGGGAAAGTGGAGGAGCCGTAGGAGGCTGGTACTTGCTTGCTGGAGGCGATGGGCCATTCGCAGCAGGAGCCATAGGCACATTTCCCATAGGAGCATTTCCAACAGGCGCACTCATAGGCACTGTTCCCATAAGTGGTTTGTTCAACATAGGCGAATTATTAGCCTTGGGTGCCAATTGCGCATATGGGTTCTTGGGAGATTTCTTCTTTGGAACCGATGGAATAGAAGGCGTGGGTGGAGCTTGTGGTTGGCTCACTGCAACCTTAACTGCTGCTGCTGCGCGTCCAGGCCTTTGAGCAGGCTTAGGAACTGTGTCCGGGAGCTCTTCAAAGAAGGACCGACTCGAGGTGGCCGACTGTGGTGGAGCATCTTTTGGTGGCTCTGAGTATCCAACAGATTCAGCGCTCGCACTGTCACCATGTGGATGCATCTGCCTGGAGCCAACTCTGGAAGCTGGCTTCACAGGAGGCTGAGCCAATCCTATAGGGAAATCGTACGCGTCGTTCTTCTTCTTTGCATCATCGAGCTTCTTCTTGAATTCCACATCAGCCTTATTAGCAACCGGAACTGGGTTGTAGGCAGGCGATTGACCATGGAGAGTCTGTAATGGCGTTGCCGCAGCGTGGCTCTTGGTAGGAACATCGAGCGTCTTCGTGTACTTGGAAGCGTTGGTCGATGTCAGCTGTTTTGGCTTGACAACTCTCGTGACCTGGGGAGCATGCGCTGCCTGAGCCTGGTGACTTGGTTGGGCCTGCTGAGCCGCCTGCACGGGCTGAACTGGTTGATATGGTTGCACTGGCTGAACTGGCTGAACTGGCTGCACTGGATGCACTGGCTGGTAAGACTCTCTTGGCGCAATTGGAAGCACCTGGTGCATGTTTGCCTGTTGGTTCCACTGGTCAATTATTTGATGCTGAGCTTGATCGTCGAGCAGGTATGCCTCCAATTCGTCTTCGTCATCCAAGAAATCATCGTCGAGCAACAAGTCATCGTCCATGTCCAACAAGTCTAGAGCGGCCTGCTTCAGGTTTGGCACTGCTGCAGTGGCTCCAGAAGCACCCTGGCCTTCAGTATCTTGCAAGGTCTCCTCTCCATGATACACAACCAGATCATACTGCTCCGTAGATTCCAATGGCGTTGTGTCTGCCTCCTGGGTCTGATCAGCAATAGGTTCTGCTTGAGCAACTTCTGTGTCATGCTGTTCACTTGGCCAGTTCGATTGTCCCTCGTTGTTTGCGTAAGTCTCCTCCTGCTCTTGGAACGGAACTGACTCCCACGCTTCCTCTTGACCACCTTGGGTTTCCGGGAAAAGCGACTCATCAGCTGGCAACTCTGGGAGTTCTGCTTGCTCTGTGGCAAAATCAAGCTGCTCTTCTTGGTTCCATAGGTTCTGTTGAGGTACCTCATTGATTTCAGACTCTGTCCATGGCTCAGGTGGGCCCTGGTCATCAGTCACACCAAGAGGCTCGTCGTTATAGTTGTCATTCCATCCAGCCTGCTCCTGGTTCCACTGCTGTGGCTCTGCATTTGCGGGTTCACCATAGTCCCATGGTTGATGCTGAGCTTCTTGCTCCTGGTGCTCTGCAACCGTATTATCGACGCCATATTCCGTCATTTGGTTATGCTGAGCATTCCCGGTGCCAAAGTTCTCGTCATCATCGTATTCAGTATTCGCCTGGAATTCAGTATTCTCCTGGTATTCGGATGAACCTTGGTATGGAACATCTTCTTGGTATCTGTCTTGTTCCTTGGACTCAATCTGGTCAGCATGCTCAGTGTGGCCTTGAAGTTGAGACTCGTCCTCGTACTCAGGCTCAGCCTGGAGTTCGGGTTGTTGCTCATAAGTAGCCGCATCCTCGATTTGGTGTTCTTGGTACTCTTCTGGCTTCTGGAGATCCAAGTGCTCTTGCTCATCATACTCGGGTTGACTTCCGTATTCGGCTTGGCCGGGGTATTCAGGTTGCTCCTGAGCTGCATTTTCAGACTCAATCATGTTGGAGATGTCGCCATGGATGTCATGATTCTCAAGCTCGAAGTTTTCTTCAGGCTGAGTGGAGTGCTCAAGCTGCTGAGGAGCTTCATGAATTTCGCCTTCATCGTGTGGTTCCTCGTGCACCTCTGGGTTCCACTGATTCTGCTCCTCGTTGTAGTGATGCTCGGCTTCCAAATCGTACAGGTCTCCGGTGCCAGGGGCATACACGTCCTCAGCAGGTTCGAGTGTCTCTTGCTGGGCGTCCTGTACACCCTGGTCATGGGTCTGTTGGTACAGAGTGTAATCCTGTTGAAGCAGCTGCGTATTATCATGTTCGATATCGAGTCCTCCCTGTTCATGTTCAGGCTGGTATTCATGTTCATGTTCAGGTTGGTATTCATGTTCATGCTGCGGCTGGTCTTCACCCACGTGTTGATGCTCTGGAACATGCTCAGGCTGGTTTTCATCCACATGCTCAGGCTGGTGCACATCCTCCTGTGGAGTCTGGTGTTCATGCATATGTTGAGGAACAGTTTCATGAGAATGTTCATGTTGCTGTTCATCGCCATGTTCAGCTTCATATTCAGCTTCAGCTTCATGTTCATGTTGGTGCTGATGTTCAGCTTCATGTTGATGTTCAGCTTCATGTACATGTTCATTCACCTTTTGGTGTTGCTGTTCATGCACATGCACAGGCTTGTGTTCATGTTCATGCACAGGTTCTTGCTTGTGGGGAATCTGGGGCTGATCAACTCCATGTCCAAGATGCTCATATTGATATTGCTGGTTCAGATACGCCTCGTAAGGATCATCATCAGGAGGAGCTAGGCCATACTCCACCCACTCAACATCACCCCAAGGAGGGCGACCGTAGTTCTGAGCATTTTGCTGTGGATTGCTGGTGGCTGCTCTTGCAGGACTGCCATCCCAGTCGCTTCCCCAGTCCTCTTGGTCGTTCCAATCCTCCTTCCAATCTGCGTTGGGCTGAGCAGGATTCTGCAAGTTTTGCTGCGTATTCGGCTGGCTGTTGGTCTGAGCCTTGGCCGGAGCGTTGGTGTGATTCGCGTTCCAACTCTCCAGTTTTGGCGGTGCTGTTGTCTTCGCTGGTGGCTCTTGGCCATTATTCCAGTCATCTTCAGCTTGCCAGTCGCCATCGTCGCCCCAATTGTCGTCCCACTTTTGCAGAGGAGACTGCTGGATACCTGGAGCAAGACCTGGTGCAAGGTTTGAAGGTATTGCCTGTGCATTTCCCGGCTTGCTTGGCGTTGCCGCCGTCGAAAGTGGGTTCTGCCGAGGTACCGCCCCTCCGGAAACGGCACTGCTGCCTCCGTGGCCCGTTTGGGCAGGCTGCAAAGGGGTTTTTGGCGTCGAATGCACAAACAGTGTGGCAACTTCAGACCCAGCATCTTCTGGCGCCGAAACACGATCTTGTGCTGCAATAACAGGCACTTCTGCGTGTTGAGAAGGCGGAATTGCGCCCCGTGCACGTGGAAGAGCCGCTGGAAGAGCTGAACCAGGTGTGTAGCGTGATTCAGGCGCTGAAACAGCAGGAGGCATGGAGGTCAGTGATGAAGCTTGTGGCGCCGGAGAAGGAGCCGATTGGCCTGTGCTGTACTGCTGCACGTGACCGCGGCGTCTAGTCTTGGCAGTGTTTTTTCTCGAGCTCATTATGGCCCAGTGTAGTTGTGAGTGGAAACGTGGAAAAGACTGGTGTTGACTGAGTGCGGAGCTTGTCTGCAGGCGGGCGTTGGACGTGGTTGTGCGGGTGCCTAAAAAATAAGTCGCGGTTGGCTGGAACTGGAGGAATGATTGGAACGTTGGAGTGTTCTGGAACTGTTTGTGTGTGTTGAAGTTTTCAAATTTCAAATTTTGTTGGTTTTTTTCTCCATTCGGGATGCGTGTTCTGTTGAGTGGTAGAGAATTACATGTAACAATATGTGTGCGAATGCGTTGGTCATTTTGGGTGCAGTCGCCAGCCAATAGTGCCAAAGTACTTCACAAGCTTCGTTTGCCTGCCGATAATGAAACAAAACGATCGTAGCGCCTTTTTGGGCAGCAAAAATAGCCAAGAATATAATGAGACGCAGTCACGTGCAACATGGTCACGTGAAATAGAATCACGTGACTCGCTCACAAGTAAGTGGTCGTGCTGGTGGTGGTGGTGGTGTGGCGCGGATGTACTAGCCTCCTGCACTGGTGAATGCCAAATATATACGGACAAAAATAGCTCCGGGTATATATTGGCTGATCGCCAGCCAAAAATTCGTAGATGATCCCAAAGATGTTTTTCCCAAACCAATGGTGGACCCTTCATTTCTGACCCTCTTACTACCTCTGGTGAGTTGGGTGGTGTGCATTCAAGCACCCAGCATGACTTGGTCCAAGTGACGACTCCTGGTGTCTTCAGATCAGATCTGGCAGGATGAAGTGCAAAAAAACGGGAGTTGAGTTCTGGGAAGATTTGGAGCAGAATCAACTGTTTCGTTTTCGGATCAGGGTCTGGATCGTTTCAACAGCCAATACGGCTCATGTGTCCAATCATCCAGGAGATGCGCATCGGAATAGAGAGCAGAACGAGAGGAGAACCAAACGGAAAACAAAGAGAGAAGAAGGAAAGGAAAAGAAGATTTGTCAAAAAAAATCAGAATTTTGAAACTTTTCTCTATTTTTTTTTTATTTCCACCCTTTCTCCTCACTTCTTCTCTCCGTCTTTTTCCTCCGTCTCCTCCTCTCAGTGGGTCGGTCCGTCGCAGAGCATCCTGCACCAAGTGTCAATAAAGAGAAACACCACCATTCTATTTAAAGCCCTTCTCTTTTGCACCCATCGCCAAGGTTATCATCCAGGCGCCCCTACTGTTGCAGAGAGCACGTGCTATTGCCAATTCAGCCTTTTGGGCCATTATATCCCAGATTTCAGCACCTCCTACTGCCAGGTGTTCGGAACGTCAAGAAACAGTCACTAGGGCCAACCCACCCAGTGCAAGTGGTAAAACTTCATACTAGTTGCCATGGGAAGAAGAAAAATCGAGATCGAGCCGCTTACAGACGATCGCAACCGGACAGTTACGTTTGTTAAGCGGAAAGCTGGCTTGTTCAAGAAAGCTTACGAATTGGCGGTACTTTGTCAAGTAGACATTGCCGTAATCATCGTGGGTGCCAAAGATAAAGTCTACGAGTTTCTGTCAGTAGACACAGATGAGTTGTTGAAGGCCTACCAACGGGTAGAGCCATGTGAGCAGAAACTGCCCGAAAGCTACGGTCAGTTCAAGAAAAAACAGCGCTTGGGCGGAAAGCAGGAGTTGCACCACGGCACAGCGGCAAACGCGGACACAAACGCGGACTACGACTCGGACTCCGACAGCCCGCAGCCGCCTCGCAAGAAACGCGCCGCCACGCCCGCGTCCATCTATGCGAAAAAGGCTCCGCCCCAGCGGTTCGCCCACGCGCCGCAAGACGACCTCCAAACGCAGCGACCAGTGCTCCGCGTCCAGATCCCGTCGGACGTCAAGCAGGAGAACGATTCTGCGAAAACACTTACAGCTTTGGAGACCATGGACACTCGTAAAGAGAAACTGGGTACTCTGGGCAGCGACAACAGTGCACCGGTGCATGGAGTAGCGGCGCGGTACGCTTTTGGGAAATTCAAAAGTCCAGACACCAAGAAATTGCTGCAGCTCCCGCTCCCGATTTCTAAGCTGCAGACCCTGAGTCCTCTGCTGACCACGGCTCCGCCACTTCCTGGTGGAATGCCGTTTTTCCTGCTGTTGCCTCAACCCCAGCCGCTGCCGCTGGCGCAGTATCCGCCTGCAATTCTTCCGACACCCGTGTTCAACCAGGTGTTCAACCAGTGGCTGGCCAACGGTGGGGCAGGCGGAGGGAACCCGGGCGCCAGTGGTGGTAACCCTGGCAACAGTGCAAATAGCGGTGTTGGAGGGAATAGCGGCAACATTGGCGGCAGCTCAATCAGTGGGATCGGTGGAATAGGCGGGATTGGTGGGATTGGAGGAATCGGTGGAAACAACCCAAACAATGCTATCGGTGCAATCAGCGCTCTAGCCGGAGCATCGGGTATCAGCGGGAACTCCACTTCTGGCGCAAATCCCTCGGGCGGCGTCTCGGCGGCTGGCTCCGGCGGTGCTCCTCAAGTCACTTCCGCTGGCGTCGCTAGTGCAGGCAGCGCCGGTCCTCCAAGTGCTGGAGTTCCCGCAGACGACGACGCACCCAAGTTCCGCCCGCCGCTCCAGTTCAACGGCGAACAGACTCCAATGTCGGCGCTCCCGTCGCGGTACATGAACGACTTCTTCCCGTCGCCGTCCAACTTGTACGGAGCGCAGGAGTGGCCCACGGGCATGACGCCGTACCTGGCGGGGATGCCACACTACTTCGTGGGCATGGTGCCGAGCGCCAGTGGCGCCACGCCGCTCCCGATGAACGCAGCGTATGCCAACGCTCGCCTGTCGCTCCAGGGGCAGGGGCCGCGCCAGTTCCAGCCGCCGGGCTCGCAGCAAGGGCCTGACTACGGACAGTACTACAAGCGGCAGTAGCACTCTGGTGTGCCACTGGCTTGCTAAGGTGGTGATTGACATTGGTTGACTAGTTAAGACTGTTAATAGCTCTCAGTCGTGGCAGTTGGCTGTGTTTTGAAAAATGGGTTCACTGCTTGGCTCACACGCAGGCCTGAATCGCCAGCGTGCTTGCTATTTGACTATCACATCTGGATGTCATGTTTGCTCCCATTTTTGGCTGTGGTATTTGTCTACCACATTTCCCTGTGGTTGACTACCGTGCCTCACGCCAATTAATTGCCTGTTGAGTGCTATATTTGACTACTTGCTCTGTGGTAGTCAATTATGCCTCAACTGCAGAATACCCTCGAGTTCTGGCCTGCCAGACTCGCCCCAAAAGTTTGGGACGTCACTTTGCTTGGATGCATACTGCTCCAGCGGTGGCATGTACTCTATGAACGATGGCAGTACAAAAACTGTGGATCCGCACGTTCATTCTAATCGTACATAGTGATTATGTTGTATAAAATATTTGAGACGCTTGGACCTAGTGCTTTTGGTCCTCTCTGATTTTGAGATTCGAAGTGCATTCGTTGGCAGCCTATTAGCCATATAGCACTCTTAGAATGTCACCTATGTAGCTTGGGGAGTTGAAAATCTGATTCGAACGATAAAATATTAGCATTGGAGTGGATTTTCAAGTACTCGGCTCTGATTTCCGTGTTAGTATGTTTATGGTGTTTCTTAGTTCGCACTTTCGATGAGATCACACTCAATGGGTTCATCAATTCTACGAGCAACGTTCCAGTCTACGAAGCTCTTCGAAATATATAAAATAGATTTTGTTGAGGAAGCAATTCCCTCATGAGCTTCTCAAAAACTAGTGGACTGTTCAACTAGGGCGTTTGTCTCAATTACCGTACTCATCCCAATTAATTAGTTCCTCCCATTAATGGAACTCTCCACTAACGTGCATCCCAGCTGTGAATCTCTGGTTTCTCTGAAAATGAAAAAAAAAAAAAAACCACAATGCTGTTCTCGCCACTATCTCAAATTCTCCAATCTATCGGAATAAATACTACATTATTCCATGTATTCAACAAGCGTTCCCTCCACCGATAATTCATTGTCCTGCAACCTCCTGTCATAACCTCAACAGCCTACACAATCTCACAACCAAGACAGAATTTCCAATTTTTAAAATTTAGATCTCTCACTTTCTCACGTACACGTTCAAACTCACTAACATACACTTTGTCTCTGTAAATCCAGCAGACACTGCCAGACACTATAATGGTGCATGCTGTATATCCAGGGCTTGTGCCCTCGCCACGTGACTCGCACTCACACGATGGCATCCGCCTGAGAAAACACCCGGACCACCCGCGCCTGCACGCGCGCCCCAGCGAAAAAACTCAATAGTTCGAAAATTTTTTCTTCTGATCATCCGGCTTTCCAGTTCAACATGAAGGTATGTGCTACAAATGTGCCCTGAGTCTTCAGTCTATAATATAGTGGCAAACTTCCAGTCACAAGGAGTCCACAATCCGTTTTCCCCGCTCGATATTGATGCATTTTCACCATGGTTTCCTCTTGTGTCTATAGGTGTACCTATCTTTCCAATTACCAAGTACTGCCACACATAGTACAGTCAAGTACCAAGCAAATTTCAAGAAGCAAACATAGTGTTGGAACTCTATTTTCCAGAAACTCAAACAAGACTCAGACCAAAGTTTTAAATGAAAAATTACTAACTTCAGTTAAACATTTCTTACCCAGCCAACGGTACTCAAAAGGCCATTGAAATCGAGGATGAGCACAAGTTGCGTGTCTTCTACGACAAGCGCATGGGCCAGGAAGTTGAGGGTGACTCTGTTGGAGACGAATTCAAGGGTTACATCTTCAAGATCACTGGTGGTAACGACAAGCAAGGTTTCCCAATGAAGCAGGGTGTTTTGCACCCAACCAGAGTGAGATTGTTGTTGTCTAAGGGTCACTCGTGCTACAGACCAAGAAGAACTGGTGAGAGAAAGAGAAAGTCGGTGAGAGGCTGCATTGTCAACCAGGACTTGTCTGTTCTTGCTTTGGCCATTGTTAAGCAGGGTGATGCCGACATTGAGGGTTTGACTGATGTCACTACCCCCAAGAGATTGGGCCCAAAGAGAGCCAACCACATTAGAAAGTTTTTCGGTTTGTCCAAGGAGGATGACGTGAGAGACTACGTTGTGAGAAGAACTGTGGAGAAGAACGGTAAGACTTACTCCAAGGCTCCTAGAATCCAGAGATTGGTGACTCCTCAGAAGTTGCAGAGAAAGCGTGCGTTGAAGGCCAAGAAGATCAACAACGCCAAGCAGCAGAGAGACGCGGCGGCTGAGTACGCCCAGTTGTTGGCCCAGCGTTTGCACGAGCGTAAGGCCAACAGAGCGGAGATCAAGAAGAGAAGAGCGTCTTCGTTGAAGGCTTAGGCGGCTTTAAATGGCTTAATCGGTACATACGAATTACCTTGTTAGTATTAGAGGTCGGTGCATGCACTGATTGTTTGTAGATGTATTTGGTTGTAGAGAATGTTAACTTCGGTTGAAATGGAGAACGAGTATTGGAATTTGATAATCCAGTGATGCTTTTTCGACTATATCATCTACGCGATAAGCACTGGTCCCGAATTTGTGCTTGTCTTACTGATTGTTGCCCTACTGACTGTTATCTACTTCTGCTATATACTGATTCTATGTTGCTTGTTCTGTGCAATCAGCTTGCATCTGAATGCTAGTAAACTACCGTTTTATCGACTTCTTACTCAGCATTCCTTTCCTTTCGTTTGGTCTCTTTCTTTCCATTCACTTCTCTATGTATTACTTCCCACCCTAATGCGGACCTATGTCCACTCGTTTGTTCTCCTGCTCTGTCTTCCTGTTAACCAACCGCTTGATGTTCTCATACACTTGGTCAGTGGTAAGATTCGATGCGTAAGAGAAGTTCTTGCGCACAAAGTTATCCTGTTGCTCTTTGTAGCGTGGATCACGCAAAAGAACCTTCAAGTGGGCGTCGAACTTCAGCTCCGCAACCTGCTGCCCACTGATTGGACATGTGATGGTTCGCTCTCCGCCTTGGTCATGCTTCCTCTTGAGACGAGACTCGCCTGCAGCACGAATCTTCATTCCTTTAGGCACCGTGTGTTTTGGTTTGCCTGAGTCACTATCTGGTTTCTGTTCTGTCTGCTCGTCTGTCTCACTCTTTTCACCAGTCTTATTATTAGGCAGCTCACTGGTGATTTTTTCGTGATCTTTCGCCTCCTCTTGTTCTCTGCTCTGACTTCTGCTGTTAGTCGACTTCGCTAGATGGAGCTCTTTGCTCTTTGCCAGTAAGGCTCTGTACATGACATCCTCTCTTTTGAGCGGGAGAGCCAACTCAGACACCTCGTCAACAGCATCGAAGTTGATCTTGGCCACAAACGCAAAGTCTTGCCAGTCAATCAGAGCGTACTGTAGTTGTAGCTTGCGTGTTTCTGTCTCACGAGCTTTGACATCCATCTTGTGTTTCTTCTCGTACACCGCCCGTTCATACGCTCGAACAAACATATCTTGAGGCGTTGATTTCAATAATCTGTCAATATGGGCGGCAGATTCGCTCTTTGGATCTGCTGATGCTGTTGAGATGGCCTGGTATTGTTCACAGTACTTTCGATACACCGGGTGGAGACTGTGTTTTCTGTTCAAAAATGCAAACTGACTGCGGTTCCCTTTTCGCTCCATATATTTCTGAAGCGCATCTGTGTGTTTCTGTGTGTTGCTCACAAAGTACATGGCTGTGAGTTTGATCACATCAAGATCGTAGCTGGAGATTGGAGGTGTGTCTGTGACGAACAAAAGTGGATGTGGCGCCTTTTTGCTGTCACTTCCATTGCTTTCCTCCTCCGTTTTGGCGCTAGGTGCTTCTCCTTCTAGAAGTCTCTTGTAGTATTCGTTGTACTTGTCTGAGCTGTTAAGAAAGGCGAACTTTCCATCTGAATCGTTCTGTATAAGTTTCTGTTCGAAAGCGACGCCGTTTTTCTTGACATACTGCACGGTCTTCTCTATGGTAGTCCGGATTTCCGCCGGCGGTTCTGTCATTAGATGCTTCAGACCAGATGTAGATCGGTGATAAGTGTGCGCCACGTGATCTCTCGTCACGTGCATGTAACTTTCTCGCCCATTTTTTGATTTTCCGAGTTTTCAAAACATGGATATCCTCCAATTTTGCCTCCCAAATTTGATAAGTCACACCAAAGTCTCCAAAACATTAATTTTTGTACTCCAGTAAATTGTCCCATCCTGGCTAAATGAAAAACTTAAAAATTTCATATTGGCACTCTGGCCGAGTGGTCTAAGGCGCCAGGGTAAGGTTACCTTACCATACATTCCTGGTCTCTTCGGAGGCGCGAGTTCGAACCTCGCGGGTGTCATTATTTTTGGTTAGTGTAGCTATTGTCTTTTTTTTTTTTTCGCTCAAAGACTATTTTTATGTCTCAAACCTGTAGACTTTTTCAATCTGGCGTGGTGTGTCGCAAGTCACGTGCGCACAATCACTATTGCGGGTCGGCTTAACTATATATCAAGAACCAACCACTATGCTACATTTGGCCCAAAATGGCCAAAAGCAACAGAATGAAAATTATAGTGGCTATGAATCAAGTACTTCAAGTGATGTGGACTCACTCACTGAAGATCTAGACCAGATCGGCCGGTTCAACTTCCCCAGATTACTGAGTTATATCTCCAAAGATAACTTGCCGAGTCTTCTCACGTTGCCAACAATCCCAGTACTTGGGAGTTTCTCGACGTTGCCACATTTGCCTAATTTGCCCAATTTACCCAATTTACCTGCATTTCCTGGGTTTCAAGGCGCTCCAAACCTACCTTCTTTTGACTTAACGGAATTGTCCCGGTACTTTGCCCACTATGTCCACAGTGCCACAGCTCGAAAAGAGACAGAAAATTCAAGTGAAGACTCGCTGGAGGCACGTACCCGGCTTGCTAACGCGGTGAAAACGGCACTTGCAACTCGAATCCAGATGAATACGTTTTTGGGTGATTTGCGAGGCGGACTCTCGCTACAAGCTGCTATCGACAGGTTGCAGCCTCTCACAGACATTGTTCACGAGGCCATCACATTGCCTGCGGACTCTGACTCTGACTCTGACCCAGAAGACTTGGCTATCGAAACAGAGCCAGTTGGAGTAGGGGAAATCGTCAACAGAGAGCAGCCTATAGTGGCGGAGCTTGTAGTTCCCGAACAGGAAGCAATTCCGAGTCTTTTGAGTGCCACTCCTACACGGAGGCGTCGTCAAAGGCACCGTCACGTGCCTCGAGTAGCAAGTGGAGCCTCTGATGGCTACGACAGCAGTGTATGGACTGGCAGCGATCTAGAGCATGTCGAGGAGTTGAGTGTGGATGAGGCGCGTGCGTTGACTCACTTGGATCTGCTTGACGACTTCTTCAAGGAAGACTTGCTCCGGCAGAAGATCCAGCGCATCCAGGGCATGGACGGGTTGAGTCAGAAGCTGAAAAACAAGTTGGTCACGACTCTCATGATGGGAAATTACTACCGGTACATGGAGGGTCGTAGGGAGAAAGACCTTCAGTTGAAGCAGGGTGATAAGCTCGTGTTGGAGGAGACAGAGAAGGGGACAGGAAACGGGCCAAAGGAGAAAAGAAGACAAAACAGAAGAAGAGAGCGGACCATCACGGCGAAAGATATTGTTGGAGGTGCTATTGTTGGCGAGGGTGTGGGTAATGGTGTTGGTGGTAATGCCAATAATGTGGGAGGAAAAGATACTAAGGACTATGACATGAAGGATGGTAATGACCGCATCAACAACGACGCCATGGATACAGATGAAAGTGACGATTTGGATGAGTCGGACACCGAGCCCGAGACAGAACTTGTGAGACAGAACAGCCACGGCAGTGAATGCAGTCACGACAGCCATGGCAGTCACAGTGACCTGGACGAAGAAGTCATTCTCACTGAACAAGATACACAGCCGTCGTACCACAACAAAGCACGTGGCATCATGGGCTGTTCGCACTACCAACGCAACTGTAAGCTTGAGTGTCCCACGTGTCTCCGGTGGTTCCCCTGTCGATTCTGTCACGACCAGGTTTCCGACCACAAGATGGAACGTGCAGCGGTTCGCCACGTGCTTTGCATGTACTGCAACACGCCACAATTTCCTGACTCTGCGTACTGTGTCAACTGCTCCGAAGAGCTTGCCATCTACTTCTGCAGCAAGTGTGTTCTCTACGACAATGACCCAGCGAAAGATATCTACCACTGCGACAAGTGTGGAATCTGCCGGTTGGGATTGGGTCTTTCCAAGGACTACTTCCATTGCGACGTGTGCAACATCTGTCTCTCGATCGACTTGAAGGCTCACCACCGGTGCGTGGCCAATACTACTCACTGCAACTGCCCCATCTGCAACGAGTACTTGTTCACCAGTGTCAGCAAAGTTGTGTTCATGAAGTGTGGCCACCTGATCCACCAGGCGTGCTACGACGAGATGATCAAGCACTCATACAAGTGTCCAGTGTGTAAGAAGACGGTGGTGAACGCTGAGACACAGTTCCGCATTTTGGACCAAGAAATCCGACAGCTGCCGTTGCCACCACCTTACAACATGTGGCGGTGCATTATTAGCTGTAACGACTGCAAGGGTAAGTGTAACTGTGCCTACCATGTGATGGGACTCAAGTGTACTTACTGCCACAGCTACAACACCACTCAACTCAAGTTGATCAAGCCAGAAGAGGAAACTGACGACCAACAGCCCGATGTGGACGAGCGGATTGCGTCGATGCGTCTCATCAAAACTAATTTGGGGTCGAACTTTTTGGTTGAGGGCACTTCCAAGGAAGACACTGCCAGCAAAACGAGTGAAAGTGAAGACAAGAAGGATCCACAAGAGAAAGGAGACAGGACGTTTGGCCGTCTCACCAAGGCTCTTCTTGGTAGCACGGATGCAGACCGCACCTCAGTTGCACAGATGTTCCAGGCGTTCATCAACACTACTATCATGGAGTCGTCGGATGATTCGGACGCTAAGTCTGACATGGAGATATTTGGAGGCTTCTGAGAGTTGCCTGCGTAATTGAGTTGGTGTGTTGAAGGAGTTGGTTCTTTATGGACATATAATTGCTTGCTAGATCGGGTCTTCGAAAATGATCCACTTGAACTGATCTTCTTGAAATGGTTGAAAGACAGAAATCTACTGGAATTTGGAATGGAATTTTCCGGTTTCCATTTCGATTGTGCTTGATCTGTGGACTCGGGTTCTGGTGTGGCTATGGTCCATTCTGTGACTGGAGCTCAAATATGCAAGATAACACCAGCCACATTCATCTGAATGCTAAGGATCCAGATGTTCTAGTTTTCGGTTCCCTTTGCTTTTTCCTGGCTGCTGTTGTTCCGCTGTGGCTGAGTATATGGGTGGTCAGAACTGCATGTGTGTGGGTAGACGGGACACTTCATAACTTATGGTGAGTACTGTTTCTGAATTTTGACCATGCTTCTTTGCAGATTGCACATGCATGAGTCCTGGAGACAGACGAAGTAGCACTATGTCTCGCCATTTGAAGTTGGCAATTAACACGTGGACTCTTTTTGTTTTGGCGTTGCACTTGTACAATTATCATCATTGTGCTCAGTGTCTGGGTTAATTTGTACGGTGATGGGTTCCCGTTTTAAATGAAGAAATATGACAGCTGGTTACGTTTATGACGACCGGCTATGATTATGGCTGGGTTTGATGAAGACTGGTAATGGTAACGAAAGATCACCACTAATGAGTGATCTCTGGTAACGAATGGACTGAAGAATATGTTTTCCCGCTTGTGGCTTTAATGAATATCGGTCACGACGAATTCCGAGAATTGCTGGTCATGGAGACCTACACAAAGTAGACCATGGCCCGAACGATGCCTGACTCAACTACTCAACACAAATTCCCAAAAGTGCAATAACTACGGTACTACCCTCCTCGATTGGTGGCCTCGACTCCTTCCTACTGTTCCCAAACCACTATCTCTCGAAACCAACTATGGTGCGACATTTTGGGTCAGTGTTGATGGCTGCGAATGGCCCAACGGTTGAGTGCGCACGTGACCTGGCTTCAAGCCTCGGTCAAAGACACAACAAAAGTACAGTGGCACTCTTTAAGAAAAAAAGATATGAAAACAGCAAACAATCACAATGACCAAGCCAAATCAAGTCAAGTCACGTTCCAAATTTTCCCCTCTGCACCGTTGGGTGCTAATGTTGCGAATCTACCCAAATTAGCCTTGGGTGGCCTGTGTGCCGGTCGCACCATACTCGTTGGTCACTGCTCCTACCAAGACACCATGAACGCCATCAAGAAGTTGGTGGTCTCGTTGGAGCCGTTGTACCCCGCAGGACCCGACGAAATCAACAGTTTGGATCCTGAAAAACCACATCCACTCGAGGTTACGACACAATCTGACCCCACCCAACATCCTCCGCAGCAACTGCCCAATCCACCCAATGATACTACCAAATCATCGAAAAGGCAACCAAGCAGCATCACTCGTGTCTTGCATTCGATCTTGCGCATTCCATATAATGTGGTGATACGACCGGTGCTCTTAGCATGGTTGTTGGTGACATTCCCCTTTACATACTTCTTCGACCACCAGTACCCTGCCATGGACGCAGCGGACGATGATGTGCGGCGCGGACTGCTTTCTGACATTGACGAGAAGACTGCGTTGCTCAAGCGCGAGAAGATCATGGCGAATCACATCAAATCGCCCACAGCATCTAACTACATCATTCCGCCGCCGCCGCGGCTCTTTCCGCGGTCCAGGAACCCGGAAAAGCCCCGTCGCAAGAAAACTCTTGTGTTGGATCTTGACGAAACGCTAGTCCACTCCTTATCGCGAGGTACTCCACGGTCGCTTGGCCTGAGTGGATCATGTCACATGGTAGAGTTGAAGGTCAACAGCGTAGCTACATTATACTACGTCTACAAGCGGCCATTCTGTGACTTCTTTCTCCGCGAGATTCTGCGGTGGTTCGAGCTCCGCATCTTCACCGCCAGTGTGCGTGAGTACGCAGACCCAATCATCGACTGGTTGGAGAGCGAGATTGGCGACCACACACTGGACCCGGTGTTCACCAAGCGCTACTACCGCGACGACTGCACGTACCGTCCGGGGGTGGGCTACATCAAGGACTTGTCGAAGATTTTTGTCAAGGACGACGACCTCAAGCACGTGGTGATGTTAGATAATTCACCTATTAGTTATGCATTACAGGAGCACAATGGCGTGATGATAGAGGGGTGGATCAACGACCAGGGCGACCGGGACTTGTTGAATCTTCTCCCGATGCTATATAGCTTGAGCATGTGCATAGACGTGCGTTACATTTTAGGGCTTCGCAGTGGTGAGAAGCTCTTTGAGGATACTTATAAAAGATAATGAAGGTTTGGGAAATGGCATGTGTAGAGGAGAAGAGAGTGGAATGAGGGGTACAAGGTAGAGTGAATAGAGTGAAGTAGAGAGCAATAGAGAGCAATGGATAATGAGTTGAAATATATGACGACAATGAGTGTAATATTCGACAGCTGGAGTAGGGTTATTCAATTGAATTGAGTCGTATTGGCATATGGGCATTCGCGGGGAAAAGCAGCTGTCTATCTCCCAAATGATTGCTTCATCTATGGAATATGTTTAATCTTACAATGTCATAGTGTGCCCTGAGCGACTCCCCTAGTGGCTTCCCTAGCATTTTTCAAACAGAAAGCATGGATGTTGTTAGTTTGCGTTCTTCAGTCGACATCCATGTCCAGTAGTCTATGCGTACTCAAATGAAAATTTTATTAAGTCTGTCTTCGAATTTCTTTTGAGTTCTATTTTCTCATTTTATTATATTGAAGAAGTTCGTATTGTTTCTTTTTGATTGCCCGAGGCCACGAGGTTTCTGTATATTTTCGCAATTTGCACAGATCCGACTAATTCACCAAAACTACTTTCACCGCCAAAAATACAATTTCAGCGTGAAGAGTGCTTGACTTAAATGAGTAGGTGCGAAATCATTCAGGTAACTGCCCATACTATTTTCATTGCGTGGTAACCCGTCTATGGTCTACTGTTCACCGATGTGGGTTTCGAAGTGTCACCCCACCAGATAGTAACAGAATCTTCCCAGCGAAAAATAAATCCACACTCAAACTATTGGATTCTTTGTATTTTACAGTGTGTGGGCAATACAACGTCGATTTCTTGACAATATAGCATCATACACGTGAGTCACGAAGGCCCAGATCACGTCGTAGAGCATGTCAAACGATAGCAAAAAAACTCAGAGAGAGCAAAAGAACAATGAAAGAAAAGTAACATATGAAAGGAATCCATAGTAGAAACAATTCTGATCCACAGTCTACTGGCCGAAAGTAGGAGGAGGCTTCATCCAGCCATAGTTTCAACGGGCCATTATTAGCTCAATATCAGGATCAGCCTAAATTTAATGCAACTCAAGCCAACTTTTCGTTCATATAAATTTTCATACCTGGCGCCGACATCGCATTGCCGCTCTCTGCGTGTGATTTTTTCTGGATATTACTAAGGGTTATCAATCCTCCATAACCTTCTATACCTGCAATACCGGAAGCTCACTCCACCATCCGAACATCCGCCGATCCTACTTCTTCGGGCACGCGAACCTAGATCTGCTGTTCTTTGCACGCATTTGCTGATTTTATTTGAACAAGCTTCCCTAGATCCAATACTCAATTCTCCCATTGGCACCTCATCTCACAGTCCATGTTCTCACTCGAAGGCTTATACAGCGCCACTGGCAGCTACTCCACGCTGGAGTTGAACAACATGGTGGTAATGCTTCGTGACGATGCTGTTCGGGCAGACCCGCGGTGGAAGGAAATCATTCCTGGTGTGTTGAAGGGCTACAGTAACGACCCTAAGAACACTGCGCGTGTGGCAGTCAACTACGCCGCTGACAACGACGAGAACAGAGCGTTCTTGATATCGGACGACCCTATAGTGCAGCTGTTCTGGGCCAGTGCGATTGAAGATCTCGATGGCAAGGACAACGACGCCTGCTTCTACATCACGGTTCTTTTGTCTCAGTACTTACACAACATCGCCCCCGAGACGAAGACCGAGCTCCTTGAGAAGTTCACCGGATTCGACATTGTCAGGAAACTCATCGCGTACTGTGATTTGGTTTTCACCAGCCCTAACCGGGGCGAATACGCCATGGAGGTGTTGGCCGAGTATGCGTCGATAGTTCCCCAGAAATTCTCAGGGTCAGACCTCAAATGGGCTGCAAACATATGCGACACGTGGAACCGCATGCCCGACAACGAGTCTGGCGTTATCAATGCCTCAGCACTCGTGCTAAGTCTTGCTCAGAACGAAACTTTGGTCATAGACAGTGCCAGCACTATCGAGGTGCTCTACCAGGCCATGGCCAGTGCAACCTCGTCGGAGGTCAAGCGAATACTCTTTTCCGCGTGCGGGTACGTTACATCAGCGCCATCGTACACCAACAGCGGAGACATCGAGACCAATGTGGAGAACATTCTTTCGTCGAAGGACGCGTACGTGGTGGCGGCCGCCGCGGTGTCGCTCGGCAACTGCGTGGACAGCGACGCGTCCCGAACACAGCTTCTTGACAGTATTGGCTCTCAGTGGCCGCAAGTAGTGCGGAAGGTGGTCTCGTGGCCATATGGCGACGTTTCCCTCCTCCAGGCGTTACATCTTTTCAACAACACCATGACGGGCGAAACACTCGCTGTTTTACTCGAAAAAGACAGTTATGACCTGCTTTGCCGCATCACAAAAGTGGCCGTGGACAACAGCACCTACCACCGGGAGGTGGCTGAGCTTTTCTTCAAGTTCTTACGCAAGCTCTTGGTTTCAGGGCACATGCACCATCCGCTCGACTACAAGGACGTGTGGGACTACATTGGCAATGCAGATTCGGCGTGTGGCCGTGGCGTGGTGGACATGCACTTGCTCCAGACATTGGTTTCTGATCACCACGCGGAACCAAGTGCAGAGTTGTTAAAGCGACTTTTCGATGAAACTTTGACCAGTGGAGACTCTGTGGATGCACATGTGATACTTTTGAAGCTCCATACGGTGGCGGTGGTGCTCCAAAAATGGAACCTTGCAAGGCTCCAGGCTGGGTTGGGAGTGCACTTTGACCCAATGGTGGAGAAATTGCGCATTTTGATGGAGCAGATAGAGCAGGTGGAATTACCAAAAACGGCACAGGGTGCAGCGGTGGCCAACAACACGCAGTACGTGGCAGCTGCGTGTGTGGCAACTTTTAAAGGTAATTCCAGCCTGTTGGTTCAAGTGTGTGGGCGTATTGCCAAGGCCGATGGCGGGGCACAGTGAAACAATTGGGGTGGGGCACGGTTGTTCGCGGCACTGCGAAAAACTAGCGGGGAAGTTACGTATAAGAAGCCGTTCCACGCATCGCACTAGCCACAGCGCCACGACGGAAAAAAAAAAACCCACACGTCTGCTCCGTTCGATTATCCAAATTCGATCTTTCAACCATCTGTTTAAATCATGACTGTCTCTTCCTTTTTCGGTTCACTCGAGCCTGCGCTGCTTGACCCTATTATCGAGCTTATGAACAAGTTCGCTCAAGACCCCCACCCAGACAAGATCGATGTGTCAGTGGGAGTTTACAAAACAGAGGATGGAAACCCTCACTACGTGTTCCCATGTGTCCGCGCAGCCAAGGAGAAGTTGGCCCAGAAGGACCCAGGTCACTGCTACACGCAAATGTCCGGAATCCCAGCCTACGTGGCCGAAGCTCAGCGGACGGTGTTTGGCGCCAACCACTCCAACGTCGTGTCGGTGCAGGCCATTTCGGGTTCGGGCGCATTGCACTTGGCCTTTGTGTTCCTCCGTGATGCCGGCTACAACGACTTTTACGTCGGCACCCCAGCCTGGGGAAACTACAAGGGTATGGTGGAGCATGTGGGCGCACGCTACCACGAGTACAAGTACTACGACGCTAAGGCCAACGCTGCAGACTTTGACGCGGCGATCGAGGCCTTGGAGTCTGCTCCTCCTAAGTCGGTGTTCGTTTTGCAGGCTGTGTGCCACAACCCAACCGGGTGCGACTACTCTAAGGAGCAGTGGGCCAAGATCTTGGACGTCATGGAGACCCGCAACCTCTTCCCACTCTTTGACATTGCCTACCAGGGATTTGCCTCGGGAGATGTGGATGACGATGCTTGGGCCATCCGTGAGGCCCACAGACGTGGATTGGAGTTTGTTGCGTGCCAGAGTTACTCTAAGAACATGGGATTGTACTCGGAGCGTGCAGGGTGCATCCACGTGAGCGTGAACGACCCAAGTGCTATTTCCAACGTGTCGTCTGCGTTGGTATCGGCAATCCGCAGTGAATTTTCGTTTGCCCCAGCTTTCGGTGCTCGTGTGGCCACCATTGTGCAGCTGGATGATGAAGTGCGCAAGGTCTGGGCTCAGGATGTTTTGGCAGTGACTGACCGTCTCCGCGGTGTGCGCCAGCTGGTTTTGGACAAGTTCACCAAGTTGGGCACTCCAGGTAACTGGGAGCCCATTATCCACCAGAATGGTTTGTTCTGGTTTTCCGGCTTGACTCCATTGCAGGTGCAGAAGTTGCAGGACGAGCACCACATCTACGGTACGTTGAACGGCCGTGTGAATGTGGCTGGGTTGAATGGATCCAACATCGATGCATACTGTGCAGCTGTGGATGCAGTGGTGAGAAAATACCCTTTTAAGGAGAAGTGAGCATACAACGTGGATTTAAGGGTACGCTTGAGAAAAGTTATAGCTTGAATTTGAGGTTACAACGGAGGTTTGGTGTAGGTGTAGGCGCAGTTAAAACATTGACATGTTTTAACTGTAGAAGAGACATTACTGTATGGGTGATCTGTGCTAGCAGCACCAGTTATGTGTACCTGTCTTTCAGTAAACGACTCCACTGACCGTTTGTTCTATAGCTTCTCGTTTCATTGTGAGGTAGTTTCAAGTATCGCCATGGGATCATCAGTTTCCCAACACAATGGTAGGTATTGGCAGTTACGCTGAAACTCCCCAAAAAAAAAATTTCTCTCTTTTTTCAAAGTTGGCAGTCCAACATGATTGTGCTTTTCTTTGACAATTTCATGGCACATACCTCCAGAGCTGATTGCCTTCCGATTTCCATAATTTGCTCTTCCATATATCTATCTCCACAGGTCAGATGGGCTTGGGGCAGACATTCTTCGAAAGCGAATTCCTTTATTATGACTTCTTTCTATTCTTACAGAGCGGGCTCGCATCTTTTTGGCCATGTGGAGGCATAGGCGATTTTTTAGATAAGTGAAATTCACGACGAAGGTCCAAAAATAAGTTCCAGATTTTGAAAAGCAAGCAGAAATCAAGACCAGATAGCTGGATTCCGGTAATTAAAAAAGTACAAGCAAACCAAATAAGGGAAGAACAGTCATGGAAATAAAAGAAATAATAGCCAGCAACAGAGAGCTCCAGAAGATAATAGAAGTTGCAAGTGGGGCCAAAATCTGAATCGTATAGCACAAATTTCCTTATCGACTTATATATTGCTGCCCAAAGTGCAGATTAAGAATGGCCTCGCCGGAGGTGCTGTGTGAATCTGAACAAGGCAAGAACAGCAGGGCCAAAATGTGGATATATGAGAAAATTGACTTTCGTCTGAATCAAGCAATGTGGGATGTTCAACAAAAAAACTACCTCGATTATAACTATTTCTATAGATAGTGTGTCATGTGTGCTCCATAGAGACCATAGGTCATGTCGACTAAGCATAGTTACAGGTAAGAGGACAAGTTTGTTGAAGCTACAGAGTAGGCTTACTGAAGACCTTGGTTGCAGAACAGACAAATCAAGAGACTGGAGTCGACCAAACAAGCCGACTAAAGAGCATTTCATTCTACCATCTGGTCTTCATTCTACGCATCCCGCTTCACAGCTACAATATCAACCAATATACATGCATTTGGTGCCTGCCGCAGCTAGGCAGCCTTCTTGTGAATCTTCTTGAGGTGCGCCTTCAAATTGTCCTTCCGATTGAAGCGGCGACCGCAGCTGGGCACGTCGCACTGGAACGGCTTCTCGGTGGAATGGCTCTTGAGGTGACGCTTAACGTGCTCGGGCCGCTGGAATCTCGCCAAACAGAGCGGGCACTTGTGTTTTTTCTTTGGGTCCACCTCATCCTCGTCCGGCTGCACCACAATGGGCCTTTTGGAGTCGGACTTGAGGATCTCCTCGGCGAACTTGGCAATCTCCACTGTCGTGGACGACTCGTGGATCTGCGAAGGTGTCGGGTACGTGGTCGACGCACGCAGCGGTGACACGCCCCGCATGCGTGTGGCAGCAATGGGCGGAAGAAGACCGCCGGCCGGGTGCGGCGTTGCCGTCACGCCAGAGTTAGTAATCGCCGCGAGATCGATCGACGCGGGGTACGACTTGAGCGTGGAACGGTCGGACGCCACGAGCTCAGGCAGAAGAAGGTCGATGGACGCTGACTTGCGGAAGCGGCCGAGCTGTGCTGCAAATGCGGAGCCTTGTGCGTTTCCGTTTCCGCTGCCGTTTCCACGTGCCCCTCCATTTAGTCCTCCAAGTCCACCGTTCATTCCTGGGCCATTTACTCCGTCGAGCCCTGTCTGTTCACCACCAGCATCGCCCGCCGCCTCTGAAAGCGTAAAGTGCGGTGCGAGCGACATGGCAAAGTTCGTGTAGGCGCCGTAAGTGTGCGACGTCCCCGCGGTGAACAGCCGCGCCTTGCGCAACTGTTTGCAAGCGTCATCGTCTTGGTCCTCGATCTTGATCAGGTCCAAAGTGTCGTTGCGGCGGAGACGAGGCCCGGCATCGAGCAGCGCACCAAAGCCCAGCACTGGGGTGAAGTACTGGGGTGCCGGGCGCTTTGCTGGCGTGGCCACGTCATAGTCCAACCCTGGGGAGTCTAGCGCCTCGAATGCGTCAAGCAGCTTGCCTGCGGCCTTCAGGCGCGTGCGGCGGTGTGTTTTAGGCGTCTTGCCCACCTTGAGCCCTGGCAGCGGCGGCACACCACGCATGGGCGTCGCGTAAGTGGCTGACAGAACCAGGCATTTGCGGCGCCGCGCCGGTGTGGTCAGGGCCATGGCCAGGTATGGCAGGTCCAAGAGCAGCGCGTTCAGCGCCAGCAGCAGAAGCGCAGGCATGCTGCCACCCAGATGGAGCGTCAGCAGCGAAACCAGGTGAGTGAATGTGCCCGAAGGCGGGTCTGCGGACTGCGACACGCGGTGGGCGTGTGACGGCACGAATGCAGACGCCGACACCGTGGAGTGTGTGCGCAGGTGAGCTGGCGGGCCTGAAGATGTGTAGGCGTTTGCATTTGTGTTTGCGTTGGCGTTGGCAAACGCAGCCAGGTACTGGGCGGAGTTGGATGCAGAGATGCCGGCCATGCTGGCGATGTTGTGGATGTTGTTGATACTGTCGAGGTCGTGGAGGTCATGGAGGCTGTGGATGCTCGAGTGCATGTCGGCCACGTCCGGGAGGTCGCTAGCCATAGGGAGGTTCTGCGAGTGCATGCCGTCGCCCAGGTATGCGCCAAAGGCGCTGTTTTCTCCTCCGTCTCCTCCACCTCTAACAAGTGAGGCGTTTCTCGAAAGTGCACCATTTGCAGAAGGCCCTACGCTATTGCGAGCCGTAGCGCCGCCTCCTCTCGCCTGTAGCCCCACTGTGCCCGGAGCGCCGGTACCGTTTGGTCCGTTTCCAGTGTCTGGCTCGTTATGCCCGGCACCATTGGTGACGTGGTTGTAGCGCGCGGCATCCAACAGTACGTTGCGCAGGTGGCTAAAGTTGAAGCGGCTGCCGGCGTTCAACAGAAACGGCGCCAGAAGCCCGTCAGGGGTGCGGGCCTCATATACGCGCCCGTCATAAGGTGGACCGTCGAATGGTTTTGTATCTTGTTGCCGGGCGTCAAAAGGCCGGTCAAACTGGCGTCCGTCCACAGAAAAATGCTTTGAATGCGTTCGCGGCGGCAGTGTATCAACATCATAGAGAAAATCTGCAACGTCGTATTCATAATCATACACCTGTTCGCTGTCCTCATCGGGGAACGGCTGCAGGAGCTGGGGCGAGCTCATGAGGAACTTGTCCATGGTCCATCACAGGGTCTAAGGAGCCGCGGCGATGTGAAACGCACACGATGCTCAAAAAATGGCCGTCGAGTGGGCAAAACACAACTAGCCACGAATGTTTCCACCTTCACGTTAGTCACGTGGGTCAACGGTTGTAAAAGTACCGACAAAGTTATTGAAGAAGTTATAAATAAGGGATTTATTGCCGATTTTATTCAACGGTTGTTGCAGGTTTCGGCGGGTAAAAGAAATGCAAAATCCCCTTGGACTTTGAGGTGTGGTGGAAAGAGATTGGGTGAGATTTTCCTGCAAGCTCGCACTGCGCCTGATAGCACTTGGTGGGCGCGCGCCCAATTTCAAAGCGCGCTAACAATTGCGCCAAATTTCCATACAGCTTTTTTTTTCAATTTTTTTTCGAGTCGGCTATTTGCCCCTCAACTCTACCAACTTTGGTACACCGGGTGAACAAAATTTGGACGAGGGACGCGTCACCACGCGTTTTTTTTTTGGTTAACGTTGTCCTGCAGGGCGCCGCGGCATCAACTCGCTCCGGTTCTCTGCAGGAGCCGACCCGTTCTCCGAGTGCCCGTTTGCCCTGTGACCCACATTAGTTGATTTGGTCATACTAAATAACTGCTGAAAATGGCCAGTACTGCAGAAAGAGCCCGCTTAAAGCTTCTTGGCACACTTCTCCGCTGCTAGATTTAATAAATCCTGCTTGGCGTAAATTTCCAGTCACATGGGGCCGATCACGTGATATACCATCATCTCCACACTCGGCGCATCGGATTCGGGCAAAAACGGGTTAGACTTGCTACTGACATTTCTATAACTATATTCCGACTGTGAATTACTTGGGGAAGGTCGATTTTCGTACGGAGTCAACGACCTCATATAAGCGTCCTGCACATACGCAATTGGTTGCTATATGGCCTATTTACCCACTTCCTCCATGCCGTCGACGACAATAGGCAATTGTGATGGTATTGAGTGATGTGCGTCTATGATCCGGCATTCTGTGGTGCGTCGTATTCAATTGACCTGGTGCTCTTAATTTTGGACGACATCTAGAGCAATTTCCACTATACTCCGTTTGCTAGTCCTGTAGTCGCATGGTCGAAAACAGTTAGGATGCTGCACGGAATTTCCAGAAACCACATAGTCTGCACACGCTGAAAAATTGCTGTGCTCCGAACTTTTTGAATTAGAACATATTGTTAACGTGTGGATATGTGTGGAGACCGGCATACAATATGTGTGGACACAGAATGATAATATTGCATTTTATGATTGAAAGAGAAAGTGGGCTAATGGTGTTGTTGGAGGTTACAGTGTGTGGAATGAACACATGAGTCAGATGCAAGACGGGTAAAATTTGGAGCTATTCATAGGATGGACGCACTATGTGCAAGATAATTTAATGACGTGCTTGGACGACATTGGGGTAATGGTTGCGACGACCCCTGTGGCAATTTATGGTCAATGGCAACATATATATAGGATGACATGTGTCACAGGCACCGGGTGAAATTTGGAAGGTGAAACTTCGATTTTTCTTCGGGATATCTGCCATTTTGCCTGAGGTTATAGGGGCAGCACATGCAGTCCAGACGTTGGTCTAAGCGAAGCTAGCCATAGAGGTGGAAAAGCACAACTGCCAAAAAGCTGACAAGGAAATCACAAATTGACAAAGCAGTTGACAAAGCAGATGACAAAGAAGATGAAAATTGACAAAAATCGACAACAATTGACAATAGCAAAACGACAAATTTGCTCTACCCTGGCGGTTTTCAATGTCACCAGTACTGCGCACATTCTCTCGTTCTTGCTATAGGAACACTTCCGCCTCTACATCATTTTCTGCATCGTAGTCACTAACTATAAACACGACTAAGGGTTCTGCTTGACAAAGTCAACACCCTTCTTGATGTTGCCCACCAAGGTCTCCTTCGCCTTCTTCACCAACTCCTCCTCGTGCTCGGAGATGTCACCCAATGGGTGAACGGTCTGAACACCGTCAACACCGAGGGTAACCTTCGAAGAGAAGAAATCAACACCCTCAGACTTGAACAATGGCGAGTCGACGAAAGTTGGCTCGACAACGTCCTTCTCACCCGACAAACCGTCCAAAAGGGAGGCGGTGAATCTAGCACCAGCCTGAGCCATGGACAAAGTAGCGGAACCAGCACCGTTCTTGGCCTGAACAACCTCGTCACCACCGAACTGGATTCTGTGGATCAAAGCGTCACGCTGGTCAGCTGGCAAGTCCTTGTGAGTGGTCTGCGACAAGAGAGGCACAATGGTGATACCAGAGTGACCACCAACAACAGTCACCTTCTCGTTGACAGGGTTAGTACCGGCAATCTCAGAGACAAAGCGAGAAGCTCTCAACACGTCCAAAGTGGTAACACCGAACAACTTCTTAGGGTTGTAGACACCCTTAGACTTGAACACCTCAGCCACAATTGGCACGGTGGAGTTGACAGGGTTAGAGATGATAGCGACGGCGGCGTTAGGAGCGTAGTCGGCGGCGGCCTTGGCCAAGTCACGCACAATAGACGCGTTGGTGTTGAACAAGTCGTCTCTGGTCATACCAGGCTTTCTTGGGACACCGGCAGGGATGACAATCACGTCAGCGCCAGTCAAGGCATCCTTCAATCCCTCGGGTTCGTAGCCCTTGACGGTGGAGTTAGTTGGCACGTGCGACACATCGGCGGCAACACCTGGAGCACCTCTCAAGTCGTAAAGAGCCAAGTCGGTCACCTTGTGGTTCAACTTCAACAAAAGAGACAAAGGCTGGCCAATTCCACCACCTGCACCCAAAACAGCCACCTTGAAGGCAGAAGATGGAGAAGACGAGAACGATCTAGATGCTACTTTGAACATTGGAAAACTGGGGAAGAAGAAGTGGAAAGTGAGCGCGCTTTATATAGTGCCGGAGCGGGACGGACGAAGCGATCAACCAATCAGGGGCGGCGACGCACGACTGTCTGCAGGATTTTATGAAATTCTGGGGAACCACAATAAATTGATCGGTGTTAGATGTCGGGCTGGGAATGGATGTACAGAAGAGTGTATTTTAGTTTGAGGGATTTCTGATTTTGCAATTTTCAAAATTTTACAATTTTTTTTTACAATTTTTCAATGCTGCGTTGACATTTAGCGCTTGTGATTTCTGTGCGCTCGACGATCTGGGGCCGTTGGTGACTATTTCATATGAGCACGTTCTGAACGGTCGTTTCCTCGAGGCAATTCCGGCTGAAAATTTGAAAATTATTGAAAATTTGAAAAAAGAGTTTCATCCTTCATTCTACTTTTCACTTTCGCCGTTTTCTTTGGCTATGAGGGTATTGTTCTGGAGTCTCCTGTGGTTCGGAGCTGATCGGCATAACTGAGCACTTTCTCGCTGGACCAGCGGAACTTGTGCCCGCACCTCAGTTGCAAGAATTATATGGACTTTCCTTTCTTTTTGCACTCTTTTCGTAACAGCTTCAATCGCCTTTTTTCTGTTTCCCTCCTTTTTGCTTGTGTATCCCGCTCCACCCGGCTAGTTCGGTCCGTAATTCCAGTGCGACACTTATTTTCCACCGTCGGACTTCGCGGCATGGCTACTCCGGACTTGTCCGGAGCTGAGCAATTTGCTGTTTCTGGGGAATTTCGCCTATTTAAAGGCCGATTCTATTGTCAAAGTGCATTGTAGATAGTTGGGTGATGGCTGTATTTTTTTGGCTGCGTGAAATCCTCGGCATTCTTCACTTTGTTGCCGAACACTGGTGTTACGTCACTGAACGGTATCTAATACATCACAGAAACGCGCCACACCGATCGTCTTCGTAATTCCGTGGTTACCTCAATCTGGTCGCTTTATTGTGCATTTTTCCGTGGAAATTTCCTGCCTAATGGCGAATTATCCGGTGTCACTGGGACTTAGTGCTGCACTGTTATACAGGGAAGAACAGCAGAAGCAAAGATAGCAAAGATCAGCTCATTTTGAAAAAAAAAAAATATTTCATTATGTTTGTACAAACAGAAATCAATGGGCAGTGAATCTTGCATTTCTTTTTCCTCCTCTCGGCTTTCATTCTCTTCCCGATTGAGATTACTCCCCTAATTTGCCAGAATGAAAACAGCCAATTTCTAGATTTTACTCCTAGCATTGATTATTTTGAGCTGCATATATTTCATCTGCTTATCAATGTGTGTAAGTGGAAATTACTCCTTCTGAAGAGCAGTTCAATCAGCACTGGAAGAACCGTCAACAACGAAAGAGAGTTATTAAGCGTTCCCTGATTCCTCTATAGTGTGATAATATTAAAGCCCCTATCAACAAGTAATTACTCGTTCTGTATTAAGTTAAGAGTAGGATCTTCGGTGGCTTCGTTTTCGCAGCCTACACACATTGATGGTAGGGTTATCTTACAAAATCATACAACAGATTTCTTGTGCTGATCAAATAGGATCTGAGCAGCCATTTTCTTTTTTTTTTTTTGCCTACTTTTTTTTGCAGCCTTGTCATGTAGAGAAGATAGAATAGTTGAAAGTTACCTCGGAACGTGAATACTCAGCTTTCAGTAGCCAGATTCATCAGCAACACACCTTAATGTTATATTTCACAAATTATCATCCTTGACTCCAACTTACCTCTTTCTAAATATTCAGATACCGGGTTTATAACGATAATCAGGTGGAAGAATGGCTTCGTAATATAGTGGAATATCAAGTTTATGGATTGAGTGGACCAAAGAAGATTTGTAGTTCTGATGACTAATAAAGTATTTGAACTTGTTACTGGTCTGAATTATCTTGAAATGGATTATCTGTGGGCATTGACGTCGTATACATTGCAACAAATTGAGTAATGTGATGTCCTGCCAAGTGAGATGAATACAGGGTCAATTGAAATTGACCAAGATTCTGATAAACCTGTGAGCTTGAAAAATAAAAATCAATACACCTCGTAACCCTCTAAAGGAGAGAACTTGCAGAATTGATCTAGCTCTCCACGTATTGAATTTGAAGTCGGAGTGCATATAGCCAAACTAAATACATTTTGGTTCTCTGTTCTTTGAAGGCTCTAGTCTATTCTGCGCGAAGCAAAAACATACCAGTACTATTTTTACACAGCACATAAACTTATTGCGCCCTTAAAATTCCAAAAATGCAAGATTTTGAAGTTTGTCAACGCTACACTCATCGAGGAGAAGTGCTAGAGCGAAAAATCAGAAGTTGCCTTTATGGCCAAGTTGGTAAGGCACCTCACTAGTAATGAGGAGATCGTCAGTTCGAATCTGGCTGAAGGCATTTTTTTCGTCGCGCATTCTTATTGATACCCATCATATCTTTTTGCTAAACAAACCACCATGACTAAAGACTATGCGAGAAAGCATTCCATGGATATATCCCATGTTGCATCCGTGGAATTGCCCCTCATAGTAAAGAATTCAGATAAGGCAATTGCTATGCTAGGAGGAAAAGACCGTATCAAGCGAGCTCTAGACTCTCAGTATCGAATCCAACCACCTCAGGCCAGCAGCCATTCAGTGGATGACAAAAACTTGGAGTTACGACTTCGAGACGATCCTTTTCACCACCCGGTGCAGGCGTCTTTTAATAGACGCGAGAAGATTCTACTTAAAGTGTCCATTCCAAAGTCCAGTTTACCTGATGACTACTACGACAATCCTCAAAAATACAGTATCCGGGAGTTGATCAAGCGCAACAAAAGCAAAACAGGGCCCAGCCATAAGGTAGAGCCTGTAGCCATCATCAACAAAAACTACTCGTTCCGAGCGATGGCGGACTTCCAAATGTCCACCAAGAACAACGAGACAGTCCAGGCGTTCAACGACAACATCATCAAGATGCAGAGTTTTGACGAACTAAAGGATTTTTACACAAGCAAGTTGATTGTGAAGGACGAGTTCAAGGATCCTTCGAACTATGAAAACAAGGATCACCACCTCGTCCCCCCACCCAACTTCAGTGGGATTCGGTTTCCATTTGACTTCAAGTACCAGAAAAGTCCGTACACCGTCACGATCCGTGATAGTAACGGAGTTGCCAAGGTGGTGAGAAAAACAGACTCAAAGAAATTGTTCTCCAACACAGTGGACTACCATAGTGACTCGGTACCTACGCAGCCACTACCTGAGATTATCAGTAAGTACGAATGGCTAGTGAAGTCTGATTTGACCAACGAGTACTCAGAGAAGAAGCTCTTCGACTGCATCCAGTACTTGACGCTGTTGTTTGAGGCCAAACCGATCTGGCTCAGGCGGCCTCTTATGGAAGCCACTCCAGAGAGTTTGCGGAGTGCAGTCAAGGAAGCCTTGCCGTACGTATCTTACTGTTTCAAAAACGGGCCGTGGCGATTTTGCAATGTCAAATTGGGTGTGAATCCAAAACAGGACTCGCTGTTCTGGATCTACCAGAGCGAGTACTTCCGGTTACTGGGTTTCCATAAAGCAGACACCCGCAACGACCCGCAAATTGTTCCCAACACGATCCGAATTGCCAGCAATCGTACAGATATCAAACTTTCGGAGGATTTGTTTTTCACAGGGTTGAAACTCCCCAAGGCCATCAACTACCAGATTGGCGATATCTTGGATGCAGACATTCTAGCGGTGATCGAACGAGCGCAACAGAAAGACGGGGCGTTTTTCCGTGACTCCGTCGATCCTCAGGACGGCTGGCTCAAGAGGCAGGTTTTGGAAACCGTCCGCAGAATTGTGCGCTACAAGTTGAGGCGGTTGGGCAACGAAGAGGCCATTGACAGTGAGAAGATTGCGAAAATCATAGCCACGGACTATACAGAAAAAGAGAACGGAGCGGAGAAAGATGATATGGAAGAAGAAGATGACGACGAAAATGATGAAGAAAACAACGACATTGCAGCTGACGACGATGCTGAAAATGACGAGACGAATCTCGATATCGACACTACAGTTCATGAGGAGAGTATTCTACACCGAATCAAGGAGGTTGATGAACACACGGCGAGCAAAATCAACGCGCTAGTGGATGTAATTCGACAAGACTCGCTCGGTCAGGTATAAAAAAGAGAATTTTGCATTTTGCATTCTAGTTTTTTTTTTTTTCATTTTGGTGTTTCCTTCATTAATAGGAACTGTACACCCAGCATATGCACGCCGCGCTCAACTAAACACGTATTTCAACTACCCGTCACTTCAAACCTGCCATGACCAAAGCCACCGAGACGTTTGTTGCGCTTTTTGCCACGAGCGCTGTTTATTTTGCGCTAGTCACAGGTGTGATTCCTTCCCCCACATTGATTCATGACGAAATCTTGCCATACTTGCCCTTCTGGGCTTTGGTGACGTTTGGTGCTTACGCATTGGGCACTTTGGGATGGGGTGTGCTTACTTTCAAGGATAAGGAGGCCAGCTACAAGGAGTTATTGCAGCAGATTGGAGAGGCCAAGACTTTCTACAAGAGCAAGGGGCTCGATTTGGATGAGTAGACATGAATAAATATAAGCTCTGATGAGTCGTCCGGTGGACTGGATTGCTGCTGGCAATCGTTGCGTAGGATTTGCAGTGGACAACTGACGATGGGAGCAAGAAATAACGCAGGTGTGATGGTCTCGGCAAAGGTGGACCAAGCTCGTAATGTTCCACTCTTCGACCGACATTTCATAATTTACCAAGACCCCGGGTCAGGTTCAGACGCAAAGTGAACATTGGGCGTCATAGAACAGTCCAAAGCGTGAAAAATTCCGTGCGATGAATCGTCACCACTGTAATATAAGGCGATAGTCACATGTGGAACACACGTTCAGCTTCCTGAGGATAAGAAGGGAACAAGAATCTCAGGGCTATAGTGTCAAAAGGTCATTACCTTATAAGCCTTGAGAAACTGGCCTAGCGATCTGTAAACGAGAATGGCCGTGGAAGGATCGGCCCTGGTGGAAACGCCAAACATAGTAGCCTGAGTTAAGCCGAGGATGCCTCAACGGACCTGGAAGCCCGTCTATCCTTCAATCTCTTCTCCATCTCGGCGAAAACCCGGATTTGCACAGGAACGTTGCCCCAGGTTTCCTTCTCCACGGATTTCCCTGTGTCGGCCTGTTTCACCGACTCAGGCAAGTTCTCCTCGTTCAAAAATTGAACCGGTGGGTGGAAGTCAGCAGGCCAGATTCCTCCCTTTTTCGATAAGTTGGTTGCAGCCTCCTTCCGCTTGGCGTTCCATTCCTTGACATCGTCATTGTACATTTCCCACACGCAGTTGATGCATCCACTCATGCAACAGTTGTCGGGCTCCAGTGGTCTATCTGGAACATTCACGCCTGCTATCATGCGGGGCTGGCCGACGTTGATGCGACTCGAACTCTGCCGAGCATCTCCTTTGATTCTTCCTCCAAACACCCGGGCAATTCTCTCCTCGGGCGTCAAGTTGTCGAGTTTGTAGTTTCCCTCAAACGAAGACGAGGTGGTCCTTTTTAGCTGTGCCAACTCTCCCTCTGTCATGAGCAGCGCCTCTATAGGCTGACGGGGATGTGACTCGGTTTCCAATAGAAGGTCGTAGAACTCATATTTGGAGCTGTAGTTTCTAGTTATGCTGTGTATTCTGGCAGAAAACCCGCTGCCACGGTATATTGCAACACTTCTTGGCAAAGCTCTAAACATGGCAAGCAGTAGGCCTAGGGTAAGTAGTAAGCAAGGTCAGGTTGGGGTACGAAATGCAGGTGGTTGTGGTGCAGGTCGGCCTAGGTTGGCCTCTCTGACCAATCATTCATTGGGTAAATGTGTATTTCGGAGATTTGCTAGATGAGATGTATTTTAGATTTTTGAGTGGGTGACTTGTTTTGATTTGTGTGATTAGGCATCACTTGTCGTTTGTCTAGGTTTGCTAGTTTTATGAGATATCTGATCTGCCCGTCGCACTTGAAGCTGACCGGGCGATTATTCAAGCAGTGTTTACCAATTGCGCCAAAATGGGATACGATTGAAATTTATTAGAGAAAACTTAGCTGGAATTTCACTGTTGAATTTGGCCTGCCGTGCCAAATGGTCACAAAACGCAGCCCTGGTGTCTTTAAAAAATAGAAAAAGTCGCACTCCAGTAAGCACAATGATCTACAAGCCCAGCTGTGAGGAAGTCAGACAAGATAACAATATAATGGAGATTGAAACAAGAATGATACAGAGTAAAATGTAGGTTTTTCATACTACTTTGGTGGGTTTTTTCCAGATTGGCGGTATCAGTATTTTAGGTTCTGGTAATATGAGCCCTTGTGGTTTCTAGATGTTCTAAAGAAGGCTTATTCCATTGGAATTTAATAAATATTAATTTGCCCAAACTCTCGGTAAGACGATATCTGAAGCTTCCTAATTTTTCTTTTCATACTGAAGCTCAGTCAGGTGGTGTCAATAGTTGGGTATATACCATGGAGGCCTTACTCAGGGCCATGTGGCTAATCTAGTCCTTTATTGAGGTTTGCTTCTTCCCCTTTTACGCCTCCACAATTTTTGCTTTCTGAATTGTCTTACCATTTATTGTCCTTTCCCAAGTAGTTTGTCTTTCTCATACTGCCTCAATGCCGAACGCCTTTAATGCCTCGTCAATACTGAGGAAAAACCCGTCTCCCAATCGTGCTGACACATTGATCTGTCCAAAATCTGTATCCTCCACTACCAAACACGGCCTCGAATGGTGAAATCTGGCATAGTCGCGGTTCACTAGTTCAGCAATCCCCAGTAGTTTGAATCTTGAACGAACTTGCGAGCTCATGGACACCCTGGAAAAGCAAACACAAATCCGATTGACCTCGATGTATTTCTTCACAATCTCATAGAGTGCTTGCGTTGCAGAAGCATCTATAGAAGTCATGCCTTTGCAGTCAAATACGACGAACTTTACTGCACCAGAGTCAAATCCTCTCAGCGCTGGCTGGGATGGGTGCACGGAAAGCGTACCGAACTTTTCAATGCGAGATAGCCTAGTCCGAAGATCACCCAAGTTTGCAAAGTTCAACGGCTCGGGAATCTTGATGATGAGCACACCTTCAATCTGCTGGATCTCTGCGACAAACTCAGCCAAGCTTTCAGCATCCTTGGCGTGTTCACGCACGTGTAAGACGAAGCTCTCTTCAATAAGCTCGTCTGCGTTGCGGAAGACCAGTGTGTTGGGCACTCGCCCGAGAATATGGATGCGAGATCTGCTGCCTTGCTTGATGACTCTCACCACAGCAATCACAATTCCAAGAACCACTCCAGTCTCGACCGACCAGAATAGAGTGGTAAGGAACACTAATGTAAACACTAGAATCTCGTCGTAGCCTCCAATGCTCCAGAAGAAGCCAATATCATGAGGCACTTCCTCGAGCACTGTGACACCAATGATGGTGGTACTTAGGGAAAGTACACACTCCGGTAAATAGTAAAGCAGCGGCAAAAAGTAACTCACGGCCACCAAAATTGTGCCCGCCATAATTATCATGGCCATGGGCGTAGTAGCTCCAGCCAATATGTTGACTTTGGATCTTCCCAATGCACCGAATGACGGCATTCCACCAAACAAAGACACCGCAAGGTTACATACACCTAGAGCCACCAATTCACGATTTGCAGACACGTCATAGTTATAACGTGCGCCCAAGGCTTTTGTAGCGGTTGTAGAGTCAAAGAATCCAAGAATGGAGCAGAGGAACGAAGTAGCAAACACGTACTTGAGAAGAGGAAGTCGCGAGATGTCCAACGGGTTGATGAGATTAAACCCCAGCAGGCTCTCGTCTGAATCTCCCAAACTACCCAATATTTTGATACCCATACTTTCCCAATCAAACCGGTAGGAGAGGGCAGTAGCAACCACCACCATGCCCAACAACTCCGGCACGTAGATGGCCGATGTAACGTTATGCTTTGAAACAAGCACCTCTTTCATTTTTCGAATAGTCATCACCACTCCCAATGTCACTGAAGACACCAATACAGTATTGATATGTGCCTCTCGTACATGTGACAGAGCAAACAAAACCTTGTCGATGATCAGTGTATGAGGGTACAAATGCGCCAACTCCTGAAGTCCCATCTGGATGTCAAGCTGATTGATGATCATTATCACACCCATGGCACCGATGAAGCCCTTCAACAATGCTCGAGAAAGCACATTATCGAGAAACCCCCACCGGAGCAAACCAGCAGCCAAAAGCACTCCAGCCATTCCCACCAGAATCACCGAACTTATCTCAAGTGGCAGATACCCTGCCATTTCCTGATCCGGTGAGTGGACTAGTTTTTCAATCATCTGCCCATAGATGACTGCTGTTCCAGGCAGTGGACCAACCACCATAACAGGAACACCGCCCAATACAGCATACACCAATGCAACCACCACTGCTGAGTAGAGACCAATTAAAGGCGGCAATTTCGCCAATGATGTGGCCAATGACATCACAAGTGGGAGTTGGAAGCTCGCCAATGAGGTTCCAGCGAGAACATCACCAATAATGTTCTCTCGCCTATATTGAGGCAACCATCTAAGTATAGGCACATAGTAGGATACGTATGCATACCAATCGAAATGCTTTGTGGTGAAAAGGTCGAAATCAATCAGATCTAAGTCGTAGTCAGTGGCAGGTTCCATACTTCTGGCTGACCGGATCGAATGAGACAGGGGTACTGTCAAAAGGGGTGGTCTGCGCAGTGGAGATCTCAGGCTCCTTAGAAGTCTTGTACTTTCTGTTGGGCTTGACATCAGGACCAAGAATTGATAAGATGTAAGCGAGTAAGCGGAAACGGTCGCTTGGTTATGATTTCTCCTGTGACGTAATTCGGCAGTCGGACAACAGACTTGCGCAGAAGTGTATCCGCAAATTAGAATTGAATGCGTTACCCAGATCGAATCTGGAATTGACTATTGCAGGTTGGAAATGAGCATGTAGCAACTCAGGGTTCAATATGCGTCAGGATGCGCGGAAGGGTGGATATTTTTGGATGGTGCGACATATTATCTAGCAATTTAGCATGGAGAGCTTGGGCTATAAGTGATACGAGAAGGAGAAGGAAATATGCCGGAGTAGTTTGGATTGGTTTTTGAAGACATTGGAGGGAAATATATTAAATATTAGATGCAAAAAGAGTATGTTCGGGAATCACGTCCCGAAAGGGTAATGGTCTCGAACGGGCGGAATACTGAGCCAAAGCCTCTGACATTGTAAACAACAGGAGACGCATTAGGAATGATTCGAGATTCACAAAGATATGAAACTTATATTCTTCGGTTTAGTCATTTTAATATGTTCTTTTCTAAGTTACTGTGTTTTGTTAGTGGGAGGGTTTTACCCCGCATAAACCTCTGTCATGGATCTACATCACTAATATGGGCATATATTCCGCTTCAACTCATTCAAGGAAGATATCTGCTAGAGGCGGAATGTAGAGAGGCGAACACCTCTATGGTGAATTGATATGCGCCATGCTGCCTGTTTGGTTTCAAATGTATTCCGTTCCTTATCGCTGGATTCCGCTTGGCTGCTAATTGATCGGGTACTTATCGGGTTTGGTATCTTACATTATCAGCCCAATGTACTGACGGCTATTATTCCATATAAATTCACCCTCGTGCGCATTTGCTTGGCTGTGGCTGTATGATTCCTCCTATCGGTCCTGATGAGCACAACACAATTAATTCTCCGTGTTGGAAATTGAAAAAACACTTGTTGCCTTCATGTTCAATTAAATTCACTTGGCCTCTTTTCTGTGCATACGTTGCAAATGACATGTGGAATAATATTGTGGATATCCTCCATGTCGCTCCATCCCCTCTCTGCTTCCATTGTATTTTGTAGTTAGCAAAATCTCACATGTCGCTTTACATATTTGGGCGTCACCTCTCTCGTCTTTCTGTTATTTTCTATCTTATTTTGAATTTCCAGAATTAATTTATGGCTCGTTAATTATAATTATCACTACTCAGAGGAAATACATGTGAGCGCACCAGAAATGGCCTACGGAACCCACTTCCCAAACGACCATCCGGATGCAGACCGTCCCCACCAAAGGGTATGGCTAATAGTGTTTCTGCTGATGAATTTTAATCTATAGCCAATTTCCAAATATCATGGCTGCGAATACCAAAGCCTCCAATCAAACACAATCCCACCGTCTACGCTCACTGAAGATCTATTCATTTGGTCTATTCAATAAATAAAGTGAGACGCGCAACAAGCGCTCACTCGGTGATGATTTTTTCGAGAACTTCGTTTGTGCCAAACGGATTCTGGATGTAGAGGTTGTGACCACCTTCGGCCACAGTATGGAACCACGCTTGTGGTTCTTCGTGTCTGCTGTTAATTTCATTCACAAGCTTCTCGCCAGCCTCAGCATTCATGAAATCGTACTGGCCGTAGATCACGTGGGTTTTGAACGGCAACTTTTCCGTCTCAACAAACTTATCAAAAAGTGGCCATTTGCTGGTTGTAGCTGGAGTCAACAAGTACTTGATGTGGGTATCTGACACGGTACCATTGGTGATGGAATTGTACAAGTATTCGATGAGAAGACGACACTCTGAGTTGGTGCCGTACTTAAGCTCATTGTAGCTAGTAAACACTTTGCTTCCACCAAGCTTTCCAATTACTCTGTTGATAGCGAAAAGCTTGCTGTACCACATGTTGTAGTACATTTCCACACCCCATGGTCCCAAGAAGCGTAGGAGCCGAGGCAAATAAGGTTGGACATAGTACCAGAATGCAATGGTCTTCTTAGACAAAATAGGGACTCTGCTGAGAAACCGGTACGACGTAGGATCCAAAGATGGCGAGATATCTGTGCTTGGGTCCGGAACAGGTGCTGTCACCGCATAGGCATGTCTTTCAACTCCTACTGGTGAAAGTAGCACCAAATTGCGCAAGTTGTCACGATACTTCACAGCATAAGATCCAGACCAATAACCTCCGTAAGAGTGCCCAATGAGGTAGTCAATGTGCTCGATTCGGGAGTTTCTGCGCCATGCATCAATGGCATCAATGTAGTAGCCCTCGATATCCTTCAAGATTGGCACCATTTCGTCCTTATGCTTCTTGAACTCATCTGCATCCACGTCATACCCGGCCACCAACTTATAATATTTTTTGTACAAGCTTTTGACGTCAGTAGGATCCTTGTCGTGGATTGTCACGTGTTTCAGCCGAGGTATTGGCTTCAAGTAATTAACAGAGGGCAACTTCGGATTAGCGGAGAGTCCGAACGAAAGATTGTCCAAAAAATGTACCTTGTAATTATGTTTCAACCCTTTGAAGCGGTTGACAATGTGGAAGTTTCTTGCAAAACATCCAAGAGATGCTCCGTATCCATGCACAAATACCACATGTTTAGTAGTATAGGCTGGATCGTTGACCACTTCAAATGACACCTCATTAATGTAATTTCCATCGTCATCGATCGGAACTTTCCGAAACATACGGGTAACGCCTGAGTTTTCAGGCAAATCACCTGGGAACAGAAGATTAACAAGCTGGATCTGGAGTTTTTCAAGTCTTCCTGGCTTCAAGGAATCCCACCAGATGCGAGTTTTATGCAGAAATGGCAAAGATTTCACCACACGAGCATTTGGCTTGTAGTTTTCCGGAAGGTGGAAGCTTCGGACCGCTCGGAACGTCTGAATGTTCCGCACATGCCACGGTCGTAAGTGCATTGAATTAGTGAAGATGTGGTTGGCTGTGCGACAATAGAAGTAGTAGACAGGAAGATGCTGGGGAAGGTCGGGAATGCGGAACAAGGCCGGAAAAGTGGTGAGAGTCCGGAAAGGAAGAGGAAGCAGAGAAAAGGGAGAAAGTGAATGAGAAAAAATCCATAAGTGAAAAATACCTAAAGTAGTATCTTATTGGAGCTCTGGGAGTGGTTAACCACAATAGAAGCTGTGATTTGATTGAGTGAAGAAGCTGATTCGGGTCGATGGACTGTAGATACTGATATGGTGCGATAAAGTCCAATACACGGTGGATGGTAGTACAATCAGTGAGGTCAAAATTAAATTATGGTATTTAAAGAGTAAATAAGACAAATTACACGCAATTACAAAAGTTGAGAAATTGGAGAGCTATTTATCAGAAACGGATGCAAAAGGTGGATTTAGACCGAGCATCAGTAATTCAAAACGATCCCGGCATTCTGTGCCAGCATATCTCTGGTCGTAAAAGCTGATAATGACTGAATTTTTCTCAACATCAAAGATCAATTCTATTAAATGAATCAGTCCAGATTGGATTATAATGTGGAATGCTCTTCGCACATTAACATGGCCATCACTAAAACAACTATTTCAAAAAACATTAATGCCAACTTCCACTCTCCCACCCTCCTACACGTTTTAAGTCGTCAATACCACATTCATAGCCCTATGTACATCATGCATGGCTCCTCATCACTTGTCCTCGGCCTTCACCAAACCAACCTTAGCTGGTCTCAACACCCGCTTGTTTAAGAGATATCCTGGCAGCTGCACATGAAACACGGTTCCTGGCTCCTTGTCTGGCTGGTGAAGCTCAAACGTAGCCTCATGGTGGTTGGGGTCAAACACTTCGCCAAGAGGGTCGATCTTCTCCACACCAAACTTGTTCAAGGTCTTCTCAAACACGTTTCTGGTCATCGACACACCCTCGTACAAGTTCTTGACCTCTTCGTTGGTCTTCAATGTCTCGTCCTTGACTGAACTCAACGCCAAGCCAAAGTTGTCCAATGACTCCAACAAGTCCTTGGCAAACTTCTGCAACGCAAAGTCACGGGCCTTCTGCATCTCCTTCTTGGTGGTCTCCTGTAAGTTGCGGAAATCCGCCACGGCGCGAGCGTAGTGGTTTTTCATGTCAGCAAGTTCCTTGTCTTTGGATTCCAACTTTGCTTTCAACTCAGTCACAACTGGGTCCTCGGACTCAGATGCCTGTTCTGGCTGTTCCTGTTGCTCTGTCTGCTTCGCCTGTTCTGCATTAGCCTCGGCAGATTTGGCCTCGGCCTCGGTTGTCTTATCGGCTTCAGATGATTTGGTGGAGTTGAATCTCAACCCGGAAACTGACACCATTCTAGGTGCGAGTGTCACCGCAGGTCTTGCGGCTCTTGCCAAAATAGGCATACGCGCGGACGATCTGGCCACGTTATAGAGAGTTCTTTGCATTTTCTAGGATGACTGGTGGTTTGAATTTCCGGTTTGGACAAATTTTCAGACCGGGTGCAGGCCGGTGAGAATGGGCATGATCAATGGCTACACCAGTGGCGAGTCGAATTTTTTGTAAGAGAGAACGAGTGATATCGGCTTGGGTTTGAAATTTTTCCTTCTATTGGCTTGTTGTAGTTTTGCTCTTTTTTTCATGTTTTGGATTCTATCCGCATTTTCATGGATGATCTTCCAGAACCACTAATTGCATGGTCCATAGTACAGGAACTACTGAGTCCAGGACCATTTTCTGGAAGGTGTCGAGCACTTCGATGCAGAGAAGTCTTTTCAAAAGACCCTTTCTGAATCAAATTGCTGGATCTCTTCTTTTTTGGGAATTATCGCAGAGGTAGTTTCGCTTTCCCCAGTGAACTTTCGGGAGGATAGTCTCCGTAGTAGAACAGTAAAGGAAGATATTCCCCAGATGAGGTTTGAGCTCGAGCGAAACATTCTTTGAGTCAGAAAAAAATGACAGAATGCTTCTTGTTGAAGTTCACAAAGAGACAGAGTTCTCGATGATAACATACCAATTCGCATAGTTGTCTCTGTTGTCCTGTTTCAAGTCAGCACACATGGATGTAACATGTTGTTGTCGAGACAGTGCGAAATGCCAAAGCGCAGTTCACTTGTATGATCGTAACTGTCTTTATTGATTTTTCGTTTTTTCTCGTTCCCTTTGCTTTCTGGTTCTTGCTAATTAAATTCCACAGTATTGGTGTTGTGGGGAAAGTGTACAAGTTCCCTTTTCCATTAAAATTCCCAAGCAAAAAAGGCAACCATATCCAAAAATCAAGAGACGGCTTATATCAAGTCATCAGTATGCTTGCTTGGTTATGTGTCGCGAGCAACAGGGCCACGGTGTCACAAAATGGTGGGAGAATATTATTATTTGGTCATTTTGTCATTCGGTGATCGTCAGCGAAAAAGAAAACGTCAGGTGGTGAAGCCCTTCTGCCCGCTTTTCCGGTTGTTTATCATACCCACAGTTTGTCTTCCAAGAATGTCTTATTTCGCTCGGCATAGGCACTCATGTTGCTTGTCGTCACAACCGAGGTTGTAGTCGTGATAAATTCCGAACTTAAATTATTGGATTGTTGTGGGACGTTGATCATCCCTCGGCTAGGTAACCGGATCACTCCTTGCATCAGAAAGATCGAAGCCATGTCAGCACTATCCTACCAAGACAAATTTGTCGCGAAACCAAAACAGCCCAAAATAGAACTCGGGTATTGAAACAGCGGGGTCATGAACTGAACTTCCCAAACCCCATTAGGAATATTCTTGAGCAGTGCTTTTAGTATGAGAGAGTTCCAACCACGAGTAAATAATCGACTTCTTCCTTCTGTAAATACATACAACTACGAGACCCTCCTTGCAAAAAAAAAAAAAAAAAAACAATGATAATTGTCGTGACACCAGAACTCAGCCACCCATCCAACTACTCCACGATACGACGCTACTCTTGGTCTTATCGCCAGAATCGGCAGGACTTCCCAAACGCGACAATCATGTCGCTGATCATCTATTGTTTTCCACTTATATGCCAAGCTTATTGTGAAACATGTGATTGGAGCAACGAGCAACCAGTGAGCCAAGTGACTTGTCTCAGTACAGGTCAAATTTGACAATCGTGACTCTAATCATGACTGTAATCATGACTTTACAGATATGGGGACGGCGGTTTCGGCGATCGTGGTTCTTATCCGGAAGTGTGATTGGTCATAAGGTAAGATTAAACTGCACAACGCAGATCTTCTACTTGAAATCCGCCCCACACACGGCCCGAGCAATAAGTGCCAATCTTTTCTTATCGATGCACACCAAAGCGGGCCGAAAGAAAACCAAAAATATTGCAGGATCGCCGTTTGGCTTGCAGGATTGAGACTCTAGGTAGTATTCCGTGCATGACAATAGGTTCAAGGGCGACATTGATGGCGGAGCATGGAAGTGTCGTCAGTTTCTATCAAATTAGGTCCGAGCGGTTAAAATAGAAATTTTAGCGTCTGGGGTTTATTGAACTTGTATAGCCAAAAGAAAAAAAAGAGCTAATAAATTCCAGTTACTTCAAGCAATTACATGCAAGTGAAGAAAAAAAATCACGTCAGGGGCGGCCAAACAACAATTAAGCTTGTCATCACGGAAATCAGGTGCAGCGACGGCATAACGTACAACGGGATCAAGATAAATTATTTGAATATAGAAGCTGATAAAGCTAGGTTTTGATGATAACGAAAATGCACGACTTTGAAAAGCCGCACTTAACAAGCGGCGTGCAATTGAAAAATCCGGATAAGAGAGAGGTGGAACTTGGCGTGTACAAATCGCCCAACCATCGCGAGCTTTCACATCTTTCTTATCCGGACTGATACTGATCAACCTATGCAGGTGACCTGCAGAAGACCTCTCCAGTTGCTATCTATCTTCGGTCGTAACCAGGGCATGGCGCCTATAAGTTGGACGACCCCGCCGTGTAGTTTGCCATAAGCAACATGTCGAAAGATTTACTGTCTAACGACGTGGTTGAAAAAAATAGTTTCGATGATGACTCTTACGCTTCAGAAAGAAAAGTATGGTGGAAGAGATGGTTGGAGAAGATTCAGGTAGAGGAACCTAATGACTTGACTACTATGCAACGGTATTTGTTCAATTTTGATTTAAGACCCGTGGAAGCTGCCAGACGCCAATGGTCTTGGTACAACTATGTTTTCTTCTGGGTCGCTGATTCGTTCAATATCAATACCTGGATGATCGCTGCTACTGGTGTCCAGGCAGGCATGACTTGGTGGCAGACATGGCTTTCTGTATGGATTGGATATGCCCTTTGTGGTATATTTGTATCCATTTCCGCACGTGTTGGTGTGGTGAATCACATTTCATTCCCTATTTCCGTTAGAGCCTCGTTTGGCATCTTTTTTGCAATTTGGCCCGTCATTAACCGTGTGGTGATGTCGTGTGTGTGGTACGCAGTGCAGGCCATGGTGGCTGCTCCATGTATTGGGCTTATGTTGCGTTCGATCTTTGGCCAGAACTTAGACACAACCATGCATAACGGCATTAGCAACTCTAACTTGACAACGTTTTCGTTCTTGTGCTTCTTCCTTTTCTGGTTGTTCTCCTTGCCTTTCTTGTGGTTCCCTCCTCACAAAATCAGACACTTGTTCACATTCAAGGCCTACGTGGCTCCAGTGGCTGGTATTGGTTTCTTGGTATGGACTTTGGTCAAGTGCAACGGTGTGGGCCCTATAATCCACGAAAAGGCATCCCTTAGTGGCTCCGATCTTGGCTGGGCCTTTGTGGAGTCTACTATGAACGCGTTGGCTAACTTTGCTACCTTGATCACCAACGCTCCTGACTTCTCTCGTTTTGCTGACAAGCCTTCATTCTCCATGAAGTACGTGGTACAGACTATTTCCATTCCCGTGTGTTTCTCACTCACGTCTTTGATTGGTATTCTTGTCAGTTCTGCATCGACTGTCTTGTACGGTGAAACCATGTGGTCTCCTTTGGATGTCTTGTCTCGTTTCTTGGACGACTATACCCTGGGAAACCGTGCCGGTGTGTTTTTCATCAGTTTGGCATTTGCCATTGCCCAGTTGGGTACCAACATTTCTGCCAACTCGCTTTCTTTCGGTACTGATGTGACCGCTCTTTTGCCTCAGTACTTGAACATCAGAAGAGGCTCGTACCTTTGTGCCCTTTTGGCCTTGGTTGTGCAACCATGGAACTTGTTGTCCAGTTCTTCTATGTTCACCACATACTTGTCGGCTTACTCGGTTTTCCTCCTGTCGATTGTGGGTGTGATCTGCTGCGACTACTACTGGATCAGAAGAGGTTACTTGAAGTTGACCCACTTGTACTCGGTGTTTGCACCAGAAGACAAGACCGAGCGTTCTTACTACATGTACAACAAGGTCGGTATCAACTGGCGTGCTTTCGTGGCTTACATTAGTGGAATTTTGCCCAACATTGTTGGTTTTGTTGGTGCCACCACAGGCGAGGACCGTGTCCCTATTGGTGCCATGTACGTGTACCGTATCAACTTCTTTATGGGTTTCATCTGTTCGGGACTTGTATACGCTGTATTGTGTTACTTCTTCCCAGTTGCTGGCGCTCCTGAGGTGAAACCATGGAAGAAGATGTGGCTCGAGGAGCATCAAGATGTGGAGGACTTCGAAGAGGAGTTGCAGGGACATATTGTGCATGAGGGAGTTGAGAAGTCCGAGGCGTTTTCTAGTGGCATTCAGAAGATGTAGCGGAGCAGGCTCTGAGAATACATTAATAATAGTGTGATTTGTAGGTCAGGAGTGATGGACATACGAAAAGAAAGAGCAAAAATTTTAATTAAAAAAAAGGACAAGCTGCTGATCGTTTTTTCCCTTTTGGTGGTTTTTGGTCGGCAGTGGTGGTTGTGGAGCATTGTGTCAAGCCACCCTTATCGTTATCTATTAATTTTCAAGCTATTCTGAGAATTCCTCTGTCTAATGTGACCCCATATTTTCTGCACTCAAAGCCTATTTCATACACCTAGGAGTCATTGCATGTAGCCTCCTGGTGGTCTCTTTGATTTTTTTTTTCCAAATGCCTGGAAGGAGTTCGTACTACAAGGCTTGGTTCCTATAAGAGTCACGTGCATCTCCTATCGTCGTTGGAAGCGTGCCTGTTCCTGCACAACTCCCTAAGTGCTTATATTATTTTATAGTAAAGTATATAATATCTCCTCAGTGATGAACAAGGCTATTGAATGATCCCCTGTTCAAGTCTACTGGACGTATACGGGAGACATTACGAAATACAGTGTGAGGCTGTATCTGATACTGGTTCATTATATCTGCACTGCTCCATTTCAGCGAACACACAAGCAATGAAAATTGAATCGTAAAGAGAAAGAACAACCGAAACAGAACTGAGAGGTAGCATCATGTTAGTAACTTACTTCATCCATTCATTCACCTGGATCATGTCGATTGCGGATATGCTCCTTCTTTCAATAGAGCACGTCATGCACAGAAGGTAATTTCCCCCCAGGAACTACGAGCTGGAGATCTAGTATCACACAACATCGGTTGCACCTTATTTGGAATTGTGCATGATGCCTATTCCGACGTAATGGATGGTGAAGCAGCATGAAACGGGCCGGACTCGGCACAGTTGAACAATGCCTGTACCAATCTTTATGGGTATGTTATACACCAGTACATCCCAGATCAGGCTCCCTCACGAAAAGCCACACCATGAAGTCCTTCACTTTGATCTTACATCCATACCTCCCCATATAAAGCCAGATGTTTCCAGTTATGTAACCAAATTGGTTTTGTGTTCCCTCTTTCTCTTTTTTCTTCCTTTTCTTCTTCTCTTTCTTTTTGTTTTTTCTTCTTGCTTTGCCTTATCACTCTCGCCTGTATGCTCCCATGACTACTGTGCCGCAGTGACTCAGACTCGGCCCGGTTTCGGCCTGCACACCCCAGAATTTTCACCTCCAGAAACTTATCTTCACCATGTTGTCTTCTGTGCGCAGGCTCTCCAGCTCCTCTCCCGCCTACAAAAAGCTCACTATCGGCTTGATTGCCGGTGACGGTATTGGCAGAGAAGTCATTCCTGCCGGAAAGGCCGTGTTGCAGAATCTTCCTGCTGAGTGCAAGTTGGAGTTCGACTTCATTGACTTGGACGCCGGCTTTGAGTTGTTCCAGAAGACTGGAACAGCTTTGCCTGATGCCACCGTCGACACTTTGAAGAAAAGTTGTGATGGTGCGTTGTTTGGTGCCGTGTCGTCGCCCACCACCAAGGTTGCAGGATACTCTTCCCCCATTGTGGCCTTGAGAAAGAAAATGGGCTTGTACGCCAACGTCCGTCCCGTTAAGTCGGTCGCTGGTGTTGGCAGACCCGTGGACATGGTCATTGTGCGTGAAAACACTGAGGACTTGTACATCAAGGAAGAGAAGACTTACACTCGTGAAGACGGCACTTTGGTTTCTGAGGCCATCAAGCGGATCACTGAGACCGCCACTCGCAACATCGCCACCATGGCATACGAGATTGCCTTGCTGAGACAGGCCATCCGTGATGCGTCGGGCGAAAAGCTGCTCCACACCAAACCCAAGGTCACCGTGACCCACAAGTCCAATGTGTTGTCGCAGTCCGATGGTTTGTTCCGTGAGACGTGCCGCAAGGTGTACGACTCCAACCCACAGTTTGCTTCTGTCACTTACAACGAGCAGATTGTGGACTCCATGGTGTACCGTATGTTCCGTGAGCCCGAGATCTTCGACGTGGTGGTTGCTCCCAACTTGTACGGTGACATCTTGAGTGATGGTGCTGCCGCTTTGGTCGGTTCCTTGGGTGTTGTTCCATCCGCAAACGTCGGTAAGGACTTTGCCATTGGTGAGCCCTGCCACGGCTCTGCCCCCGACATTGAGGGCAAGGGCATTGCCAACCCTGTGGCGACGATCCGTTCGACCGCTTTGATGTTGGAGTTCATGGGCTACCGTGACGCTGCGGCAAGAATCTACGCTGCTGTCGATGCCAACTTGGCTGAGGAGAAGGTGGCCACGCCTGACTTGGGAGGTTCTTCTACTACCCAGCAGGTGGTGGACGACATCATCAGACGGTTGTAGATGATGAGTAAATACACGAACACTCTGTGTCAGTTGTAGTATGGAAAAGTATGGTAGTGCTGTTGTTGGTTCGTGCGCGCTGTGTTGAACCAGTCTCTCGAGCATATCCTTGAACATATTCTATATTCTTTCTTGAATGGATTTTGAGTAAATACGGAAATGAATGCTCCTGGAAAGAACGGTCCTCTCATAATTTATAGTTTGACTTTCTTGCTGGTTGTGTGCTCGAGGGTGCTGTGTCTCCATTGGTGTATTTCGCAGCCAATTTTCGTTTTCACTCCAGGCTACGGCACTGAAGACTACAGCTTTGTTATTATTGTTTTGACAGTATATTTTTTTGCATCTGCTTATGTTTCCTGTCATTCCTCTTTTCTATTATTCTCACTTCTAGCATCCAGCTTGCAAGAACGTTAAAATCATGTGTTGTGAAAATCGATTCCCAATGTGATCCATCTAGGTCAATGGTTTACTCTAATAGTTATTTCACCGAACAATTATCACCCCTGAATGCGCTGGAGTCGTAAGAATGCAACACTGATGAATTTCGATATAAATGGTCTTTCCATATACAATTCTGGACCTTCCTCTTTAGACAATTCTCTTTCCGTATATATGTGCCATAACTCGATGTGGTCGTATGATATCCTTCACATTTGCAATGACCGTGAAACACACAAATAAAATCGGTAACAGCTCTAAATTGAACGTTTCTACAATAAAATTCTCGATGATTCTGTAATACTTTATACCTCTGACCCTGTTCCTATAGACAAAGAGCTAAAACGGAATGCTGTACAATGCTGATAGTGTGAAGCAACATTGAAATTACCGCACAAAACAAGCAGCAAAAAATCCAATACCCCCGTCTTCCTTTGGTACCGACCGTACGCACCCTCCAGCCATCTCCAAACATTTATCCGTGTCTCCATCGCATATGGTGGAAAACTCTTGTTCCCAGCCTCGGCGTTCCCATGTCGGAAGAATAACATCCCGCTTTGCAAGCTTCCATCCCCTTCCTTTAATTTCAGGATCTCTCAAAAGGTCAACAACCACTCGCTCATTCTCGTGAGGGTGGATCGAACAAGTAGAGTATACGACCTTCCTTGCTGCTGGGAAAGACAATGCGTGCTTCATGATCTTGAACTGGAAGCCAGCCAATTTATTGAGCCTTTCGGTGTCAATTTCCTCTTTGGCCTGTTCCTGACTGGCATCTTCTACGGCACGTCCAAATATGCCTGACCCACTACATGACGGGTCAACTAGAAGCCCAGTGACATCTGGGAAATCAGTAGGTTTAATGGTGGTGAAATCAGCATGTGTGGGATGGATGAGATGTTTTTTGCTTTTCCCTGTGGCCTTCTCGCTCATGGTCTTCAACACCTTCACTCTATGATTGTCTCTCTCAAATGCATAAACCACTCCATCCTTCTCATTGACAAATGACGCAGCGTGCGTCGTTTTGTTTCCTGGCGCTGCACACGCATCTATCACCTGCGAGTGTACATCGCTTATGTCCCCGTTGAGTATTTCAGCAGGGAAGCAAGAAGCTCTGTCCTGGATGATCACCTCACCATGCAAATAGGCCTCTGACGAGGTGAGTTTCTCCTTTGGGTGGATTCCATACAAATTCTTCACGTATGGATCCTTGAAAATGACTCCAGGCTCTGTGATTTCTTCTAACGAGTCCACAGTCTCTAGCTTCGAGAAGAACTCGTGCTTCTTGAAGAGTTTCTCCGGCGTTGTCTTGATGGTGTTCACACGCACCCATCTAATAGGTGTTTCGTCACTATCCAAGCCTTCCTTCAAAGGAAGCTGGTCCACAGACGTAACACCGTGTCTGATCTTCAATTTGGTCAATTCCGCTTGCATGCGAGTTTTGTTCAGAAGAAATGCATCTTTAATTGGATGCTTGCCCAGCTGTATACGGCCCTTGGATGAGAAGAGAAAGTCGTGGACTAATAGCATCAAGAGAGACTCTTTGACTTTCAACTTCTTGATGGCCGGTACCTCTTTTAGCTTCGACTTGCGGATTATCTCAGAGATGTAGTCCTTGTACTTTAGCGTGGAGATGACCATCGCATAAATATGCTTGGGGGAGTTTGTGAGCTTTGCATTGAAGATCCGGTTTTTGAGTCCACGGTCGCCATCCTTGACGAACTTCTCTGCTTCGAAGTAGAGCTTCATGTGGTGAATAAAGGTTGTGCAGGAGGTGATGAGGTGATGAGTTGTGGATACCCAGACATCAAGACGTGGAGATTCAGGAGAGGAAATTTTAAGGGGAATTAATGATCTTCTGTGGGTATTTTGGTTCCTGCTGGCCATTGGTGAATTTTGTAGAAGAATGTGGTTTCTATCTGGCCCATACTGAAAGTAGATCTTGGTGCGACGAGTGCGGTTCTGGTGATGACCTTGAATAGTTCTTTTCACATATTGGGTTCTCTGTTGGTTTCTCTGGGTTCTTTTGAGCTTCCGGTGGTTGTTTTGGTATTTTGGGGAAATTGCAAGTTAGCACTAGTAGCCAATTATGGGCCTTGCAATGAAGTACTTGGTCTCTGAAGTACTCACGCAGCCCAACACTTGACCAGAACTAACACATACTGGATCTGTGAATCTCAAATGCTTACTGGTGTCAATAGAACTAGAAGGGTCATTTCTTCATCGAGTAGTCATAGGAATGGCTTCTATAAGTCGGTACAGGCAATTCCCATTGAGGCAGGATTTTGGAAACTCAATTGATGAAAACAATTGAGTGTAAAAGCATTCATCCTTCATATTTTCTTTCAAGAGGCTAAGCTCATGAAGGTGAATTGCTTATATTGGTAGTCATGGATCTCAATGGTATAAGTATTTCTAAGCAACGCACGATGTGATTCTAATGCTTAATGACAAATTAAGTGGACACAGACACGCATTGCGCCTTGGCAAAATTTTCAAGGGTCCTGGGATATTTTTTGCCTTTTGGTCAATATTGGTGCTTGAAAGAGCAAGCCAGGGCTGCACCACCTTGAGAGCGAATATTTCCACTATGAAAAAAAAAAAGTATCAACACTATTCAGTGTGATTGGAAAATTATTGCAATTGATTTTGGTTTTCGGTTTTCGGCTTTTGGCTTTCAGGTGTTTATTCTTCATTTGTTTTTTTATATTTTCTGTATTTTTAGCCCATTGTTTTGGTCTGTGTATTGGTCTGTTTTGTTGCGGGTACAGGTGTCTCACCCAGTAACATAAATTTCATGAGAACTGCCACCCCAGAGCAAAAAGACAAAACAGCATGCAAAAATCGAAAACACGACCTAACAAACAGAAAACCACAAAAACTCAATGTATAACCATTCCACTCCCTTTCCAACTCATCCTTGCTACTTTCATCGCAAACCAATGGTTACTGCCAGATCACCAGCCAGTGCGATTCACAGCCACCTTCCAGTCTCAGTCCACACACACACAATAGTGAATCCGGCTCTTGTGTTTGTACATTTCGTTCCGAATTCTTTTCCTCATCTCCTCAATTCTGTAACGGTATTTTTCAATTTCCCCTTTTCTGTTTCTTTTTTTTTTTGCTATTTCCCTGCCTGGTGGTACCTATAACTCCTCTCGGTGTACGGATCTGCACAAACTACTACTACATGCTGCCGCCGTTAAACACATACCCACCCGGAACCAGGCTCACGGTCGGGTTGCATCATGTTACCATCATAAAGTACATCTCGGCTGGTGGGTTTGCTCATGTATACACGTGCACAATCCAGCCGGCGTTCCATGGACTCACCACAGCCTGTTTGAAACGGGTGGTTGTTCCCGACAAGACCCAGTTGACGCTTCTTCGCCAGGAGGTCGACGCCATGAAACGACTTCGTGGAAACAAACACATTGTGTCGTACATTGACTCGCACGCACTGCGGATGCCCCACCCAGACTCGGCCATGCCCCAACAGTATGAGGTGTTGTTGTTGATGGAGTACTGCCTGGGTAAGGGTCTTATTGACTTCATGAACACACGCTTAACGCACCGTCTCACTGAGCCTGAGATCGTGTCGATAATGCGCCAGGTCACCACGGGAGTGGCCATGTGCCACCACCTCCACCCTCCGCTCATCCACCGCGACATCAAGATCGAAAACGTGCTCATTGACTCTGCAGGCACGTACAAGCTCTGTGACTTCGGCTCGGCTGTTCCGTACAGCCCGGTGCCTGCCACTGCAGCAGAACTCCAGACCCTCCATGAAGATATCATGCACCACACCACTCCACAGTACCGGGCGCCCGAGATGATCGAATTGTCGCGTGGGTTTCCCATTGACGACAAACTGGACATCTGGGCACTTGGCGTGTTGTTGTACAAGGTGTGCTTTTACACCACGCCGTTTGAACTGCCGCTGCAGCGGACGTTGCAAGACTTGGAGCGCCTGATTCTCCAGGGCGTTAGTGGGCTCCGGTTCCCACAGACTCCGCAGTTTCTGCCGCGCCTCCTTAATGTGATCCGCTGCTGCTTGCGTGACGACCCGCGCCGCCGGCCGAATGCTCTCCAGCTCTTGCAAGAAGTGTGTCTCATGGAGGGCCTCACCCAGGTTCCTGACGTGGTGCCGTATCTGGTGCGTCTACGCAGCCGCGAGAACAAGGCTGAAAAGACTGATAAGGTTGACAGAAGCGACAGGGCTGATAGGACCGAGAAGAAAGAAGAGTCGATTGCTGCTGCTGCGTCAAAGCCAGGCGTGTCGGCAGGTGGTCTGTCCAATGCGTCGTGGAAAAGTGGCACGGTGGGCGCGCCAAAGCCTACTGGCCCCAAGCTGGCTGTGCTGGCTGCCCAGGTGTCCAGCCACAGTGTTCCACTGGTGAATGTCACACTGAATACTCCGCTGGGCGTACCACTAAGTGCCAAGCTGTCCAACGGCCCGGACACTGCACCACTTCGCAAGGTACGTCCCGCGTCTGCGATCTACCTCTCGCCCAGTGCTCACGACTCCAGCACGTCTCTCCACGATCTCATCAAGCAACACGTGCACGACTCCTCTGCTGACGTGTCGAGCATCCGCAAGTCCGAGGAGCTCGACCGCGGCACCTTAGACTTCTTGCGCTCTAAGGACGAGCACGCACCGCAGCATACGGGTGGCTCCATCAAGGCGTCCATCAAAAATAGCCTTCGGCGTATCAGCACCGGCGGCTCCGTGCGTTCAGGCTCGCTTTCGCAACAGCGCACCAGCTCGTTTTCTAAAAGAGGTTCCAGCAGCCAGTCGAGCTCCGATGAGAACTTGCGTGTTCCTCTGGGTGACGCGCCCAAGCGTATGTCATCTATCCAGCGCCGCATGGCTGTGCTCTTCAAGAACAGCGACAAGAAGGCTCCCAAAACAGCTTCAGGCTACGGCAAGTATACTGACACTGACGACATTCTCGCCATCAACCACACAGATCTCTCTGCCAACGTCAGCGCCGAGTCGTTGGTGTCGGACGAGTATTTGCCTACGCACTATGAGTTTGGCGACAAAACGCTCCACACCAAGAAGCTGGGATCTCCACCAGACTTGGCGAGGCAGAAATCTACCTCAGGAAAGTCTTCCAAGTATGGCCTGCTCCACAAGCACGACAAGCACGAGGGCCCACCTCCGTGCCCCCCTAGCTTGAGTCACAGTCCTGTGCCCCAAAGTGTTCCAGACAGCATTTCAAAACGCACCTCAAAGAGTGGATCAGAAAGCGGTTCAGGTCGTTCTTCAAAAAGTGGTACGGGGAGTGTTGCACCATTCAAAGCAAAGAGCACGACTACTGTGGACGCCAAGAGTGCAGCGCATGGGAAGAAACCACCTCCAAAACCAAAGAAGCCACTGCATTTGCAAGTCCACGAGGAGGACCAACGACGCCTTAGCACATCGAGTGAGATCTCGTTGCCGGACGTGGATGACCTCGAGAAACAGTTTGCACGGAGGTTTCCCAGCTACGTATGAGCAGTTAGCTGCTTACATAGAGTCTACCCGATATATATTACATTTAGTTGGACTCCGAGCCCGAGTACTCAACAATGGAGTCCAAGATGAAGTCCACGCCCTCGTCGAACTTTTCCTGGATCACGTCCCACAAACCGTCTACGGAAGCCTTCAACACGCGGCCAAACTTGCGGCGCGGCCGCTTACCCGCCTCTTCCATATCACCACGGGGTCCCGCAGTTCCGCTCCAGCACGGGTTCATGTGACTGGTGAAAACAACGGAGTTCTGGTAGTACCAGTCCACCATAGACTCGTCCATGACGGGGACTAACGATTTGAGCGTGGATCTGCTCACGAAAACAACGGTACCTTGCACCAAGTCCTTAATCTCTTGCGATGGTCTTTTGGCGTACAAGTGCACAATGGACTGGTACGAGTCGCCATAACCGACGAACACCACCTTTTTTAGCTGAGCAAAGTGGCTTAAGTAGTTGTCCCATACCCACAATAGAAGCTCTTGCGCGAAGATGGTTGCGTTGTAGTTCGAGGCTTTCTTCTGGCCCGTGGGGTCTTTTGACGACAAAGATGCGGCCATGGCCTCTGTGTACGATGGAACATTGATGTCAATATATCCCACCTTGTCTGGGGCATGCTCCTTAACCAACTCCTCCAGCACACGCTCCATAATCTTGGGTAATGGGTGCTCAAGGACCACAGATGTGCTGCTGTCAATGTACCCGTTGATAGGGTTGATGTTAGCCCACACCTCGGGTGGGTCATGGATAGCTACCACAATGGAAGTGCACTCATTGATGTCGGGACTGGCCAACACCATGTCGTCGAGGTGCACCGGTAGGTCAGTAGAGAACGATGACAGCTGCTTGTCGTCGTTCAGATCCACCACGGGCAAAGAGATGAAACCGTGCGCAACAAACAGCTGGTGCGCCTGGTAAGCGCGGATGGGCTCCGCAAACGACAAGATACGCGAGCCTGGCATCTCAAACACGTCGTCAAACACGTGTGCCGGGTTGCCTGGCTGCATGCAGCGCCAGTACTTAGCTTGAGTTCTCATGACTTCGCTGACAGTCTCAATGGCGTCGGCACGTGGCTGCGTGGTGATGGTTGCTTCGGGTGGCTCACCCACCAATACCTTAGCGACACCCAACGCGCTCTTGCTGATGGCGTCCAAGTTATAGCCGCCCTCCAAGATCACGGTGAGTTTACCGCGCGCAATGGCCTTGAGCATGTGGGTCAACTGGCCGTAGCCCGCGGGCGTAACGTGGCACTGGCCAATCAAGTCACCGTCGGCCGCATCGAAGCCCGCGCTCACGATGACCAAGTCTGGGTCGAACTCGCTGATTATGGGAACAACCACTTTGCGGAATGCGTACACGTAGTCTGCGTCGCCCACGCCAGGCGCCTGCCATGGGATGTTGACGGAGAAGCCCTCGCCAGCGTCGGCACCCACTTTGTCGTGGCCACCGTAGCGCGTGCCCGGGTAGAAGCGGCCGTTTTCGTAGCGGTGAAGCGACACGTAGAGTACACGCGGGTCGTCGTAGAATGCACGTTGCGTGCCATTGCCGTGATGGATATCCCAATCGACAATGGCGATACGGCGCACGGAGTCTGGGAAGGAACGGAGCATGTTCTTTGCTGCAACAGCTACGTTACTGAACAAGCAGAAGCCACCTGGCGCATCAGGCTCCGCGTGGTGGCCTGGGGGCCGAACAATGGCCAATGCGTTCTTGACGCGGCCTTCCACCACTGCCTTACACGCCTCAATCAGGCCGCCGCACAGCAACTTGGCCAGGAGGAATGAGTCGTTGTTGACGTAGATGGAGTCGCCGCGCTCCGTCTCGTCGAGCAACTGGTCGCGCGACATGGCCTCAGTGGATGCAATGTGGCGCCAGTGCTCTGCAGTGTGTACTTCCAAGATCTCCTCTGCGGTAGCCTCACGCACAGGGATTTTTTCCATGAGCGGGCCCACATCGGAAGCGCCTGCGAGCGAGCGGTCAAGCACAAGACCTGCTTCCGCCAATCGCTTATAGATGCGGTAAATACGACGCGGATCCTCCGGGTGTGGATCAATGTACTCAAAGTACAGGGTGAAGATTTTGGCATGGTAGCGCATTCGGACATCGTAAACCAATCCCGTCTTAAGCGGACGGTAGAAGAGGTCGGGTGTCTTGTGCGGAACAACCACCAAGTCGCGCTTGGCCTTTTTAGCACCATTTTCGGCACTGGCACCAGTAGACGGCACCGAATCAGAACCAGCGGCCTCCATGTCTGCAGGCTCGACCTTGACCGCTGTTTCGTGCGGTCTCTTGACTTGAGGTGAGTCCATAGTGGCAGGAGGAGGTAGAGATGCGAACAGGTTGAAGGTGCGAACAGGTCGATGGTGGCTGCTCCTGCCTGCAGGTCTGCAGCGGGGCATTTTGGGGCTCAAACCAAACAAGAAGCGTTGCAAGAGCTGTTTTCCCCAATGAAGCTTTGGTGATGTGTCGGTTTAGAGTTAGAAAAATTCTGCGCAGAAATTGCGCGCGTTTACTATAGTTCGAAACTTTCAAATTTCAGGGTTTCCGCTGCTCGTTGCCGTTTCCGGTGTGTCGGTATTTCGGTGTTTTCGCACCTCAATTTCTCCATCCAACGCTGGGGCCGCCTGCACATGGCACAGTCCTGCCATTTTGCCTGGATGGAGCCACATTGGCAACTTTGCTCGGATTGGCCAGATGGCTCAATTTCGTAAACCGCGTCTACTTCTGGAAGTCCGGGCCTGCACACGTATAGGGCCCAGGTCCCGGTGTTTTCGGTATCTGCTCTTGGCCTGTAGTGGACGGTTTTCGCCTGCATGGCTAAGGGAGGGTATCTAGGCATTTTAGACGCCGGCATAACAAGCCACCAAGACTAAGAAATTCCGTTTTATACCAAGTGACCTGATATTTGGTTTTGGTGCTTAAATTTAGTTTTCGCAATTTGATTTTTGGTGTTTGCTTCGAAGTTTGTTAGTATTTGAACCGCTGGTGGCGCTAGAGTTCTGTGGCGTGGGTAAGGGCCAATTCTGCAAAAAGCCAGGGACAATCAAATTTCCAATGGAAAAACTACATATGGGCAGACGGACTGGTTTGACGTGACATTTTGGAGCGAACTACCTGTCAAATGGCCCAATCTGGTGGTAGAAAAGTTAGAGACCTGAAAAAACGGTAGTAGTGCCATTATTTTTTGGCCAATCTCAAAATGCTAGCCGACGCGAGTTTACGATATATGCCGGCTAGTGGGTCGGAAGAGCACCCGAAAGTGGACGAGAAAAGAGAGAAAAAAAGGGAAGAAAAAGGAAAGAAAAGGGGAAAGAGTTTGTGAAGAGTGAAAAGGAAATATTCAGAAGAGGGCAATGCTAGAATGTTCAAAAGTGAAGAGTCAATGAAGTGAGACTGGTTAGATACGTGAGAACTGGAAAGGTGAGAGTGAATAAAAACAACAAAACTGACAAGTGAAGCGAATGAGTTTGGTCACAGGTAGATCAGAAACGGAGACAGGAATCAGGAGAAAAAGAGGATGGAGGAGTAATGAAGGATTTGGGGCAGAATAGCTGGCCAGATCTACGAGAGGGAAAGACAGAATGGAATGCGAAAACTAGGATACATGGAAGAAATACAGGGATAAATCTTAATACAGTGAATGAGAGAAGTTTTAAAGTCGCTTAACACAACCAATATAGAGGACTAAAACAGAAAACCAGTGAGGCATCATAGTAGACAGAGCAATACTGGTGAATAATGAGAGAATGGCAAAACAGAGTACCAAGCAAGAATTGAAAATACCGAAAACATGAGAGAAGAGAATGGCACCGTCGATAAAACATTCAGCCTTTCATTACTATTCTTGTCTGTATTTAGCTTTTCCGTACCTTTTCTGCATGATTCATTGCCATATTTCGTTACACATCTACAGATTCTCCACCCGAGTGAGTCTTCATCAATAATGGAATATGTAATCTCACTCACAATACTTCCTCTTTTCAACTATCTCACCGCCCGCCTAGTATGGCTTGAATTTGCTGGACTTCCGCTTTGAGCTCTTGTGGTGCCGAGAAGACTCACCCTTCCCACTCTCCTTATCTTTCTTCTCCTTCTTGACCTTCTTGACCTTCACCTCTTCCCCTGAAAATTCTCTCTCCCCACTCTCCACGGCAATATCTATAGGCAACTGCCATGCCTTGATGGTTCCATCTTCTCCACAAGTGAGTGCCTTGTTGGAACCCGGAATCAATACAGCATCACGAACCACATCGTCGCCATGCGCTCCAGCAAAGTTGATTGAATTTTCAAGAGAAAATGTTTCTGTCGCCAGGTCAAACGGTACCACCGTCAACGATTGTTCCAGGTTGGACCCGTAGAAAACATGCGTAGGGCTTAAGTCCACCACATACTCGCAGTTGGGCCACTTCAGACGCAAATCTCCCAACTCGTTCGGCTGCGGCTCCGAATTGGTCTCGTAGTCTGTGTTGTTGAGCTCAAAGAACCCCAAGGTCTCCATATGAGAAAGAACCAGGATTCTGGACGCTGTAGTGAAGTGGCATGAGTGCACTGATGCAAAATTAATTACCTGATGCAATGCCTCATCCTCATACGGCTCGTCCAAATTGTATATGTTCACACATCCGTCGGTGGATCCAGACATCAAGTAGTTCTGAGAAGGATGGAACTCGATGTAGGTGATATCGTCATGATGCGAGTCCACAAACGAGCGCACCACATTTGCCGGGTTTCTGAGGTCCCACAAGTGCAATTCAGCGTCTGACCCAGCAAGCTCTGTGCCTCCAGCCAAGAGATGGCCCGAGGAGCTGCCCAAACTGAGAAAGTTGGACTTCTTGGCGTTTTCAAGAGCAAATTGCGGTTTTTCAAGCGACTGGCGCAAGTCCCACACCTTGATTCCGTCTGTGGACGCCGTAGCCAACGTGTGCTCGTTGACCTTGTTTATAGCGTTGATGCTCGACTCATGTGCCTTAATGTCTATAAGAGGAGATGTGTTGAAAGTCGTGGAGTAGACCCGGAGTCTTCCGGACGAGGAAGATGCAATGAAGCACGACCCGTATACTTCCGGGAAGAGCTGAAGGGAGAGGATCCACTCGTCGCCCGTTTTGGGCCAAGTAAAGATGGAGGCCATGATGTTCATCGCGCCTGTATACACTGGCCAAGAGATATGGGAGAAATGGGAGAGCTATGATTTCTAATAAATGATTTTTTTTAAATATTTCTTGTGTATTTCGAAGGAGCTGGCTTTTGGCATCGAGTTCTGAGTTGTGAAAGATTGGGTGGCTCTAGGTGATTCTGTCCTCTCTAGTTGGAATAACCTGAGGACATGAACCATGGATTGACTCTACGGAGAATTTCACTCAGCCAAACTTGACAAAAGGACCAGAAACTCAATTCCGTCTTTGAATTTCAATTTTCATGTTTTAGTCAGTGATTTCCGATGAACTGAGTGCCTTCAATTAAGGCTGCGAAAAGCATTAGGCTGAAGAGTAGCACTAATAATGGCCCACAGAACAAGAAAGGGAAATTGATAGAAAATACGCTTTGTGAGATTACACAGGAATTGTCAAAAAGCAAAACAAAACAAAAAACAAACAACCAAAAAAACAACAACGAAAAAACAAACAACTTTATCCAATCATACTGGTATGCTCACTGCTGTACATACAATATCGCACTCCACCACATTCGTTCAGTGCTTCCCGAATATCATGAAACAATAAATCTCATTTGTCTGAAGATAGAAAAGATCCAATTGGAGAAGTTATATCCATTGAATTAATCAAACATTTCAATCAAACATTTGTCCCCATATTTGTTTAGGTTTACTCTATACTGGGGTATGTCGCACCGCCTGCACACGCTCTGTTATTCTCATCTCTAACTACTTCTCCTTATCCATGAGTAGTGTGGTGAAGAAACCGTCACAGTTCACACCCAAGGTTAAAAGGAGACCCGTGCGTGGGTCTGTCCTAACGCCACCAACCACCCAGGAGCCTAGCACACAAGCATCTGTGGCGCTACATCCTCAAACAATACAACCGCCTGAGTCTCCCGAGCGTACTCAAACAGAAACACAAACACTTCACGCGGATACTCCTCTGCAGGAGGAAACTCCCCAGCCGCCACGCGTGCCACTCGCATCAGAGGAGGATGTGGACCCTAAGGACGCGTCTCAGGCTGCTCAGTCGAGTATAGCCGCGGTTGACCCCGAAAGCGGCACTGAGGCTGACGAGTACGGCGACAACGACATCTTCAAGAAACCGTACGACGTGCTGCACGAAGCGCCGCACCGCAGGCGGTCATCTGTGGCAGGCCACCGGCGGCTATCGGGAATTACGGCGTTTCGGCGATCTGGATCTGTTTCCGGCGCCGCGGGCGTTCCAGCGGATAGCGACAGCCACAAAGCCGTTCCCGTGCTGATCGGTATCCCTGTAGCGCGGCCAGTCAAGCGGCGGGCGTCAGTGGCGCGGGGAAGTCGTAAGGCGCCAAGAAGCGACGCGCCCCCACTTGCGAGCCACCACGAGACGCCAGAGCAGAGCACTGCGGCAGTAGCCGCCACCACACAAGAGACTGACCCTTCTGAAGTACCTCAATTTGTGTACGGGATCCACCCGGAGCTCAATCGGCTTGTCAAATTCAAGACACTGGAGAGCTTAGACTCCAGCCTCGAAGTGGCCCCCGCAGACATGCGTACGACCGTGGCCAGTGTGGAGCAGCTTCCTACCAAATTCAGCCGCGAAGACTGGGAGCTTTACGCACAGGTGCAACTCTCGGATGATATGTTGATGGAGGACTTGTGCCGGCGCACGCTCCCGTTCGGTAGCACCAGCGATAACTATGAGCGGTCGCTCCAGGCGCGCACCAAGATCCGCCAAAACCAGCTGTCGCGACGGCTTGCCCGGGATACAGCGCGGCGCAAGCGTATCTCGTACGAGGCTGCGTTGGCAAGCGTGGCGGGTGGAGAAGCGCCGCAGACGCGCGGCAACGTGATGGATGAGCCCGATGTGCCCGACACCGGATTGCGTGTGACACTCGTCAATAACAAGATTTCCTTGGACCAGGACAGTACCATGGTGCGCAAGCAGGCTGCGGACGCCGGCAACCGCGTGGTGGAAATCGAGAATGCGTTCGAGAATCCGATCACGTCCAGTCTGTATAGCCGGCTGGCGCACACAGACGCTTGGCGTGACGAGGAGGTTGAGACGTTGTACCGCGCGTTGAGCGCGTGGGGCACTGACTTCACGTTCATTGCACAGATGTTCCCGCACCGCACGCGACGTCAGATCAAGCGTAAGTTCATGTTGGAAGAAAAACAGCACCCACAGCTCGTGGAATTGGCGTTGCGCAGACAGCTTCTGGCGCTGTTCTATGACTTCGAGCGAGGCGCACTGTCCAAGAAAGAGTGGAGGCGCCGTCGGCGTTATGAGCGGCTCCAAGAGGCTTTGCAAGGGCAGCAGGTGCCAGAAGACGAGGAAGGTGAGGGTGAAGAAGGTCAAGAAGGCGAGGAGGTTCAAGAAGTTAAAAAGGCCCGGCATGTACCCCCACCTGCCCCAGTCTCACGTTTCGCATCCAAAGCTCAATTCGAACTTGAGATGGCCGAGCTCCGGCGCGAGCACCAGCGTCATATTGAGGAGATCACTACTGAACGCGAGCGCGCGATTAAGGAGGACTTGGAGGCAAGCCGTAAGCGTGAGATCGAGATGCGGACAGGTGCTAAGCCTATGACACGCTCGCAAATGAAGGCCGAGTTCAAAAAGAACGAAGTGGTGGTGGGCACATTGGACGGTCCTGGGGACGGTCCTGCAGACGGCGCTCGGTAAGGAGGATTTCTGGCGATGGTGGATGCTTCACGTGCAGGAGACCGCACTCTCACACCAAGCTACTTACGTTACACTCAATGCCCCATGGCGAAAAACTGCCGGTTGCAGGTCTCGGCTGATGAGGGCCGCAACTTGGTTACTTTCACTGTACAGGCGCCGCCATCCCGCTTTTTCACATACGTACGAGTGCCGTTTGTCGCCGTGCTCGTGGCATACGCCGTCCCACTTGCCTACCGCTTAGTGCACGACGCGCCTTTAACTGCGGTACTCAACAGACAGTGGGCATTGCTCGTGGTAGTGCTGGTAGCTGCGGTGGCACTTCTGCTACTTCAACCGCAGTGCGATAGCCTCATAGTAATGGAGGACATGGGTGTGCAACTCAGCAGCCGACGGCGGTGGCGGTTCTTACGCGGCGACAGCACCGAGTTTATCCCGTGCTCCGACATCATTGACATTGTGGTGCACGAGGCTTTCCACGGCTACGGCCAGGTAATTTTCTACATGTGCATCTTAACCAAGGCACAGGGCGGCGGAGGAGGCGTTGGCGATGGGTCCAGCGCCGTGAAAGTCGTGTTTCCCAACTTCTTGCCACGCAAGGACATGCTCTTACAGGTTTGGCGCCAGAGCCGCTCCATGCTCTATGGGAGCACGCGGCGGAGCTACCGACGCTAGAGCTCACCAATTGGGAAAGAGCTGAACGCAATCCTACAACTACAGATAGCACAATACTTGCTCTAGACTCACCGCATTGTTGTGGCTAGTGATTGGGTGACAAAACCTCACAATGGAACTAAACGAACCTCGTGTGATGGGTATACCTCGACCATAACCACTGCAAGCAGGGACCGTGTCCTTACACGGAGAGACACACTCAGTGCAATGCTTATACACTTTTCATCATATGATAGCAAATCAGCACTTGGCTGCTGTGGCCTATCTACGACTACACCAATACACCGGTACGCTCTCGAATAACACTAAACATTCTATCACTAACACCATGGCACATCCTGACCGTGCCTTTAATGTCACCGAGCTCCATACCTTGCCAATTCATCCGCATTCCTTCCCATTTTCATCTTCGTCACACATTATCTTCTCTCACAGTCCTACCTTCTTATACTTCCTCAGAGCACTATTTCTCCATATAATGATACTCGAAAGATGCTATCCAAACGCTATAGTCTCGCAGTAGCTCAATATGAGCTCATTGTTTGTCCGAAAGAGCCCATGCAAGTCCCCCAACGTCTCATCAGGTGTGGGCTGGAAAGAACTCAGCACATAGACATGCACCGTGGATAATCGGAGTCTGCGCATGAGGAATTTCTGGATTGACCCCACAGTCTGCGTTCTGGATACCTGGAACGACGAAGGCGTGATAGCACCAGTTGATCCAATTGGCTGAAATCGTACAGAGATCTTATCTTGAGGTGGTAAAGGAGGGACGATTTTAGCTCGCTCCAACACCACCGAGGTGGAAAGTGGCACTTTCTGTGCTACAGGCTCGTCAATGCCCAACGAGTCTGTGGACAGCGAGTCTGGGTCTGACTGTAGAAGAGTGCTCATGGTATCATAGTATGGAAATGGATGTTCTATGGAGGACGTTGGCTATAGTGCCAGGGAGAACCATAAGGAAAAAAGAGACGGAAACAGTGGTTGTGTTGGTTCTCCGTGATTCGGTTCAGCGTGATCAATCTTTGCTTTATCTCTCCTTTCTTGTCTCCTTTCTACCTTTTGCCGTGACTATGCAGCGTAACTATCATACACTGTAAGACACAGAGATTTGTGGAAACAACCAGAAAAAGAGAGGGAAAACAACTGAGGAGAAATCAAGAGAGCAAGAGAGGAAAGAACTAAGATCTCCCTTTTTTGTTCTTCGCCCCTTTGCTAGTCGGTGGACACATCGTCTATCGATGACTTCAGCCCCAATAGAGGAAGAGCAAATACGGAGAAAAGGGAAGCAGAGAGCTATGAAAAAGATATAGAGAAAACCTGAACGATCTTCTCACTTTCAGAGATCTGCGATTTTTATTATAACAACGGCAGAGCTATTCTTCCCAATCGTACAACCGTGCAACTTGCTCTCATTACTCCTACTAGTCTGAAAAATGGTGTTATCTTGAAAATTCTACCATTATTCGTCAAGTGTGAAAGGCTTCAGAAAAGCTTTGAAAAAGATTCCGTATCTTCTTTGTGTACTTCTACGTATTCTCGCGATAGTGTCTTGCTGGGTACTACGGGGCCTCACAGTGAAACTATCACCCACCACGACGCTCACTATCTATAATTCTTCACCAAGAACAGATTTCGACAAACATCAACAGAAATCTTAATCCAGTAATTTTCCACTATCTCCCCTATTTCAGATTCATGCCTCGTAGCAACCACTTATTGGCTGCGAACTGCTTGCAAGTAAGGATCAGTCAGGACTACAGCCATTCCATGCTTACCTCATACAAACTCAGCTCAAATTCTGAAAACTCAACAGTGTGACCTTTTTTCACTTATCCCCAATTTTCTTCCCGTTTTTCCCCGATTTCGGCCTTAAACTATTACCATAGATGACTCTACGTGTCGATCGTATTGCGAAATTCGTATACTCGCTATTTCTCCACCACGTAAACCGAAACCATCCTTCCTCTTAGTGAAACCAACAAAAATTTTCCAGCCTCTCCTTGCATTCTCTCCTTATTACTATCATCCTCTTCGCCGACTCTAAACTCCGCCTGGCTGGCCAGCCGGTCGTGCACGCACCACCTCTTGCACTTAAGATTAGATCTAGATAGTGCTAGTTCCCTTTTACTCAAGCATGTCTGATACTGACGTTCTGGACAGTGATGCCACCCTCGAGGATGTTGAATTCGACAAAATCCTCGCAGCGCTCGATCTTGCCGCAGAAGATGCAAAAAAATCCGGTGATTTCCTCTCGTACTCTACAGTATTGGATATCTACCTCTCAGACCATACCCGCTACTCCTATGAAGAACGAGAGCAGTTACTTGCACAGTTGTTGGCAGTATTGACATCGGATGCCACAATTGCACGTGAAATCGGCTGGGATGTGCCTTCGGTCGTACTCCCATACTTGGACTCCTCGTTTGACATGCGCCAGCCCATTCGCACGGCTCCTTGCGTCTACACGGTGATGAAGATATTTGAGGTGTTGGCCCATGACGGAAACCCCAAGGAATTGTTTCTCAAAGCTACCGAATTGCTTGGAACTCTCAAAGTCGCCCCGGACGCCAATCGGTCTAACGCAGTTAAGTTCTACGACATTAAGCTCTACTGCTTGTTTGAGTTGATCACAAGCTGCTTGCGCCGCATCGAGACAATGTACCCGCTGCGGTTCTTGGGGATGACCGTCACAGCTTTCATCAACACGGTCCACCTCAATCCTATTGCGAACATGGAAGACGCCACGTTTATGTGGAAGCGCATGTACGCGTTTGTTCGCAACTACACGCGACCTCCAATGCCTACAGATTCTGGAATGTCTCCCGAGGAGTTGGAGAGCGTGGTGCGCGATGAGGACTACCTCCAGCGGAAGTTGTTAACGGCATTTTTGACCGAATGTGTGAGTAAGATATTGCGCCAGCGGGTGCTTGGGTGTTCTGCGGGCTACTTCAATCTCCTTGATCTGGAGAAACTGCGGAAGTTCGAGTTCACCTTGAACATCCCAGTGGTGGAGCGCATGTACGAGTTGGCCCAGCTGCTCGATATGGACTTGGATTCACGTTTCGAGGAGTTTGTCGCGTCGTCAGAGAAGCTTGTATACTCGAGAAAGCCGCCAGGATCTTCTAGTGAGGATACACTCAAAGCAGACCTGCGTTCTCCTCGGGCTCTGCTGAACACACCCAAGGGCGAACTGGAAGCACCGGAAGGGTCGTCAGAACAGAAAACAGCCACGAAATCCCAAAACTCCAAAGTGGCAAGCTCACCAGACGACGTTGGCGACTTGTTCGAGGCATTGGTGGTGGACTACCAGAATGTCTTCGCACACACCTTGGTCGACAACAAAGCAAACACTGTTACTGACTCGTTGGCCGGCGTGTTGATACTCTACAGCTACGCAGTGGTGGCAAACGAAAAATTCACAGTGGAGATGTCGCCTCGGCAGGCCATCGCATTGGGACTTCGTGTGATTGTTCCTGGGTTGGTCCATTCGGGCTTCAGCAACCGCAGTCTACACGACTTGGCGATTTTCTGGTCGTGGTACGCCCTTCAGACGGCGCCCAGTCAGAAATCCATCGAGGTGGAACTCGCGGCAGTGCCCAGCTCCGTTCTCCGGTCATACTTCCAAGCTATCTTGTTTGTAATGCTTGCAAGCTCGTCGGGACTGTACTTCCGCTACGTTTGCTTGACGTTGTTGACACGCTACTTGTGTTTGTGTCCAGAAGGAGTTTGCTATGATTTCATTATGGACTCCTTGAGAGAGTGTCCCTATGAATCCGTGAAGGTGGCACTCGTAGGAGTGTTCAAGGAATTGGTGACTCAGGACCGCACCGACGCCGACTCAGACACCGCTGCTCTCGCAGCGATGGTGGAAGAAGTTGCACTCGGAGAAGATTCTGCCGCTGTGGCTGGCAATGCTGGGTCTGGAATGGATGCAGAAAACGGCGCCGAAAAAGCGGCAGCAGCACCTCCATTGCCCCACCGCAGCGCCGTCAAGCGTACAAAGTACGTATCGCTCGACGCGTCGCGTGTGGCCGATTTGCTTGATGTTGTGGATGGATTTGTTGCTGGTGCATTCGAAAACGTCCAGGAACAAGGTGGTAACCCTGGGGAAGTAGCCACTGTTCTGGCTGCGTTGAACCTCTTGGTATTGCTTCGGCGCAGTGGAATTGTTGAGTCCAGTGATGCTTCTCGGCTTGCCGACGATGTTCTGGCCCATATTGCTGCAGTGGAAGCGCAGTGGAGCGATGAAGACCCACAGGGAATGCTCAACGCAGTGCGTGTTTTGGGGATCACGGCCGACCGCCTCCGCGAGTGATGGAAGCACGTGTCACGACCGTAACGTATATACGAATCACTCTTGTTTTGACTGTGTAGTGGGTCCACTTTTCAGCTCATTACCCATTACTTCTTCTTGCTAGTACCCTTTTTGGCCGCAGTGGTCGACTTATCCTCAACCAACGGCCCCCAGTAAACAAAGAAACCTTCCTTTGTGGTGGTGATCTCCTCCTCCCACTGAAGCTCTGCATCGTCGATGAACGGATCCTCGTAGTCGTACTTACCCACTTTCCTGTTCATACGTGCCTCGTGCTGCTTGACAAGCTGCTCCTCAGAAAGTTCCTCCTTCTTCTTGGGCTTTTCCTCCACAACCTGCAAGTCGTCATCCTCGTCGTCGTTGTCGTCATCCTCGTCATCAAGCATCTCGTCCATAAGATCTATGGCCGATTTTGCGTTCGGATGGATCACGTTCCACCCGTACTTATCCTCGGCTAGCCGAAGAACATTGACAACCACCTCTGCATGGCCGGGTTGTGGATGTTTTGGATCTAGCAACGGGATGTCGAGCGCAATCACCGGACGCTCCACTCTTTCCTTTTCTTTGGTGTTTCCCTCCTTATCCTTATCCTTAGCTCCGTCCTTGGAATCTTTAGTGTCCTTTGAAGTCCCCTCTTTGGCTTCATTTTTGTTCTCGCCTTCCTTCCCTGCCTCAATGAAGTCAGGCGTGGCTAGTGTCACTGCTGCACTGGACTTCGACCGGTCTGTCGTCATAGTAGCATGGATTGCCGGTTTTTCTGTCGACACAGTCACTTCAGGCGTCTTCTTCTTGCTCTTGACCACTTTTTTCACCTCAGGCTTGACCTCGGGCTTCTTCTTCACAGGCTCAGTCTTAGGCTTCTTGCTTGGCCCCTCGGTTTTCGTGTTGGCCCGCTTCTTTTTGTCTCCTGGAGCAGCCTCCTCAGAGTTGATGAGCGAGTTGATCGAAGTTTTGCTTGGCGTCACGCTCTGAGGCGCTGGAAGCGTAGGTTTGGGCAGACTTTGCATAAGAGAGAAGGGCAACGGAATCTGCGAGAGCGGAGCGGACTCCAACTGGAATTGCGCCTGGAAACTCTTCACATGGTCCTGGACACGTGCCACGGGCGCATTGTCCCGTGGAGCCATGCGTGGAGTCCGTGAAGCAGCATCACTGTCGTCTTCAATGACGATCACCTCGGCCGGCGCAGATAATCGCTGAGGAATCGGAGACGGGCCAGAAGCACCCAAGCTGTTGCCCAGAGGTGTCCCGACGTACGCCTGGTACTGCGAAATGAGGCTGTGGATAGGTCTGGCCAGAAACGCTTCAGAGCTCTGAGGCGGCTGAAGTGGCTGACTATGCGAAGCATCATTTTCAGGATTTGACCCGTTTGCTCCTTGGACCGATTTGCCTCTTTGGCCGCCGTCAAGGAGCAGCGAAATGGGCACGTTTCCCTGTGACATGGAGATTTGTGGTGTTGACGATGTTAGTGCGAGGTGTAGGACCGGCATTCAATACATCAATAGTGAGAGCAGGAACAGGCTAGGGAGAAAGGGCAAAAATGTGGAGAAAATAGTTTCTGATGAAAATTGATGAGTTCTGTGGAAATGGTGAATCTGTCTGAAAGTTATGGCGGTGAAGTTCTGGCCATTTTCAAGGAATTAGATCTGTATTGAGATACTTGCTCTAATATGCGTACTCCTGTAATTTATATGTACCTATGAAAAACAATTACTGGTAAGATGATAATATTTCAGAATTCCAAAGAGATTGAAATCTCCTAAAGCATAGAAAAAAACAAACAAACAATTTGTTCCCGAGGGTATTTAATCGATTGAAGTCCCTTAATATTTATGTTTATGACGATACACTGAAGTGGGCACTCTACCAGTCATTATCTTTGCGAGTTTTCCACATATCTCCTCTCCAAAAACTATAGTCACATAGTTTGTAGTCGCTTCGAAACCTCATACAATCAATAATAGACGTATTACCTAAGAGGAGCATCCAAATCCTGTTTGGGACTGAAGTACACACGTTGCAAGTCAAACAATTGTTCATAAACTCTATACATCGATCGAGAGTTCTACATCACTCAAGAGGAGCAATTCATTTGTAGCGGGCATTTGCTCGTCCCAATCCTCTGCAACCGAAAGCTCAGCTCTGGTCTCACTTAAGCTCATAAACAATACACATATTCTCGGCCCGAGTACACTCAATGTACACCCCGCTCAAGCCCTGTCGAGTTGAGTCACGTTCGAATAGTTGCCAAGCTTACTCAACGTCAAGCACGTGTCACTTCCGTAGCCTTCCAAAGAGTTCATGGTAAGATCTCCGTTCCAGTAGTCTGCGTAGACTTTGCACATGGGCAATCCAAGCCCCAACTTGTACTTGTATGGTCTTGTGATCAATTGGTCCAAAGTAGACTTCTTGGTGGTTGTCGACATGTTGTTGATATCACCCACCGAAGTCATCCCCAACGCATCTTGAGTCTCCACTATAGACGAACCGGCGTGTGTGACTTGCAAGTTGGAGTACATCTGCAAACCTGGAATACGATGGAAGTTGGCCAACGACTGTCTGGCGAGTTCTGGGTTCTTGCCGAAGCTCCAGATAGAGTCCAACTTCCGGTGAGAAATGCCTCCACCCTGGTCAGAAATCCTGAACAAGACTTGCTTGCGGGAGTCGATGATGGTGATTTTGATCGGCGGGAGCTTTTTTTCCGTCGATGCACCATGTGTTTTGATCGTGGCCTCATACGAGTTACGGAGAATTTCACCCATCAAGTAATGCAAGTGAGGCACCATAAAGGGGAATCTGGCGCCGACATCGCCATCAATGACCAAATCAGGCATATTCTCCTTGCTGGGGAAGTATTCCACCATCGAATCCTTCACCAAGTCTGCCACACTCTCAAAATGCTCTTTAGCAATGCAATCATGGAAGATCTCACCAATGTAGTCAGGTGGTTTGCTCTGGTACGGGTGCTGCTTATAAATCTCTGTAAGTGACAAATGTTCCTCCACAATCACTCGTCTACTGATACGAGACCGAAGCATGGAACTCATGAACACATCGAGTTCTTCCTGCGGGAGGTTTTTCAAGATCGACAGCTCTAGCGCCCCCATCATCAAGTGGGACAAGTTGAACACGTGCTGGTCAAGAAGTGTACTGATTGTTTTGCAGAACTCGTCGTTTTCAGCCACAGTAGAAATCTGGGGAATCTTGCGAAAGGCATTGAACAGATGGTAGTAACTTTCATAGATCTGGGCCAAGTGGAAGTTGTTCACCACTCCAAAGGGTAAAGTCTGCAAGTCTCTAATACGCATGGCCAATCTGATGGGCAATTCAAGCCGTACAAAGTTAGCAGACGCTAGGATCTTCTGTTTGGTCAAAGTCTTGCCGAAACCTGCCAACTGACGGAGAGAGACCGGATGAGGCTTATTCTTGGAGTATTTCATCAACACATCGTTCTGATAGAAATGCTGAGGCGTCAAGATGCTTGAAAATGACGGATACGGACCCAAATCATGAAGGTGCTTAGCAATGGTCCGTTTGCTCACTAACGAGAGGAAGTCGTCATCAATATACGAATGGGACGTTATTGGTGACTGTGCGTAGTTGGAATAGCACCGCACTAGTAGTGTTTGAGGGCGACTCCGGTGACTTTTCAACATGGCACAATGAATAGAGTGACTAATCGAGTAGGTCCTGCAGGGGTCGATATGGACGAATTAGAGCTGGTGTTCTGATAAAGCTTTGGCAGAGGAGATTTTGGGAAATGTGTTTATTTTAGTGAGTTTTTGATTTAGTGAATTTTCATTCATTTTATGGAGTTTTTTTTTTTTTTGGATGGAGTGGGTCAATCGAGACTGCTCCTTTCCAGTGAGCAATAGTTATAGTGTCAAACAGAAGAGGAATAAGAAGAAGATGAAAAGAGAGAACGAAATGAGAAAAAAAGAGGTGCTACACTTCTCATCAACTACTTACAATTAAATAACTAAAGAGCAAAATCAACCAACATCACGGTCCAGCAGTATGTCCTGTTGCCTGATCTGGCCACACTAACTATTCGAGATCGCACTGGCCTCTTCTTCAGCAGTTAAGACATGTTTTGAAAAAAAAAAGGAGAATCAGTTGTTTTTTGGAGTAGCTACTGATTTACAGCTTCTGGCAATTTCAGATAACTCAAATGATTATAAGTATGAACAATACTGGTGGCTTCTCAAGATTACGTTGAAGTACTAGATGTGAGACGGAAGATCAAGACAATCCAAAAACTTGGGTAAAAGAGATAACCAGAAATTTTTCACTTATTGATTTTCCACACTATTTCCATTTCTTTTCCCTTTTTGCTTCGCCACGGGTGGAGTTATCTTAACCAGTATCTCCCTGCAGATGGCCTCTACAGTATAGGAAATGAGTCAACGAAAATGATTACAAGTCAACGAAAATAGATGAAAATGGGACAAAAACGAACTAAAACGAATAAAACTTAATCAATAAAAAGTAAACATATTTGAAAAAATCAAAGCACCAAGTCAAAACACTCCCCAGTACCCAATTATATTGATTAACCACATTCGCACTATGGACCTTCACATGGCACATCTGGGGTTCCTGTTTGCAGGACAGCCAGCAGCCAGCCACCTGGATCAATTTGGCCAGATCAAGACACTAGAATCTATATATACACCCACCTCTCTTTTTGCCCCAAAACCAAAATGAACGTTTCGAAAAACGGTTACTACACCACAGAATACATCGACCACCGGCGGTATGGCACCCCAAGAAGTCCAGGAAGCACCACATCCAATGTTCGTGATCCTGTTAACACAAAAACGCTCCGGTTCGACCTTCCGAGCTTGACTAGCACAGAGGCTGATGACCTACCCGAGGATATGACACCGGCACAATTGACATACTTGCACAAGGAGAAACCGCGTACTGTCACCTACGACAACTACTACCGGTCCAGCAGGAAACAGAGCCTAGATGACGATATTTCGCAGGAAATTTCACTGGCCAATACTGAGGAGTTCTATCTCAACGAGAAAAAGCCCCTGAAAAAACAGGCCATCTTGGGCTACTCGGGTTACTACATTGACCAGAAGAAGCGGTACGACGAGGCCGAGTTTGTCAAGCCTCGGATGTACACCCACAAGACATTTAAAGATGTGTTCAAAAGTGAGGACGAGGAGCGGTTGAACCCGATCGACCTTGTTTTCGAGGATCCACAGGAAGTTCGCGAGCAAGAAGAGAAGAAGAAGTTCACCAGGGCAATGCGGAACGTGCAGCGCAAAATGGGGCTCCCTGATTACGAGTCATACGACTACTATTTACAGCAGCAAGCAGAAGCTGACCGGCGAGCGGCAGCAGCGGTCAAACGGAAGAAAGCAGAGCAGAAGAAGGCAGAGAAGTTGGAGAAGAAAGAGCGGAAGTTGGAGAAAAAGAAAAAGAAGAAGGGAGCGAAGGCTACCCCAGAGGCCCAGGAAGGTTCAGACGAGCATGTTCCAGAGCAAGTTAAGGAAGTTTTCACGGACGCAGAGGATCTGGACTACGAGGCACCCGAGCCAGGAAACATGCGCAAGAACCTTCGGCAGAAGTTCCGGATCGCCAAGAAGCAGCTTGAGAACAACTACTTCGACAACTACGCCAAGGAGTTGGAGGAGAGGGAAAATGCTAAGAACAACACTTTGGCTTGTGAGGCAGCAGAGAACGCTCAGAAACAGGCAGAATTGCTCCAGGAACAACAACTTTCGCTGTATGTGGGACCGCAGAACAACTTCAGTCCCGCATGGAACTACTTGCTTTCGTTTCTCGTGTATGATCTGCCTCGAGAAAACATAGAAACAGCAGTGCAAGGTCAGAGGAACGATGTGAGCCCCAAAGAGGCTAAGAAAATCGTGGAGATCACCGAACCTAAAGCCAGCGAGTCACGTGCGGTGGTGGTCAAGAACAAGGCTCCCAAGTGGAACAAGCCCAAGATGAAGCTCAACCTCAAGCCTGCGAAAAGCGTGCTCACCAACTGGAACCAGCCGGCCTCGGCTTACTTTGCAGGAAACAGAGGGCCGATGCGAGGCGAGACCGTTCAATACAACCAGATGGACGACGTGCAAGACTTGGCTCAGTACGACCAGGGCATTTTCCCCGAGGAACATATGGTGTATTACGACGACGACGACGTAGTCGACGACGAGTTGGTTTACGACCCGAAAACGGACACTTTTCTGCCCATGAGATCCATGGGAGGTAACCAGACTATGGACGGATTCGGTGGAGCACTGTTTGACAATGCTTCGAGATACAGCACAAGTGGAAGTACAGATCAACTCCACCACGGAGCACCGCTGCGGATAATTCTGAACATCAATTTACTTATCAAGCAGATCAAGATTATGAAGATAATCTTTGCGCCAATCGATGTGATCAGCGAGTTTTTCCCCAATGCTCAGGTGATAGTGGTTCTTGTGGAGCTTGTGATTTTCATGTGGATGCTCTACGAGCTTTCTCTTTTGATCGATGCGCTTTGCATGGCTGTAAAGGCGGTGTGTGCTCCGATGATTGCTGTGGGGAGGTTTATGAATCGGATTGTTTAGGACTGGGTAGGGATATGTGAATTAGAGAAAATCAGAAAAGCTTGTAGAAGTGTGAGACACGAGTTTAGGACTGACATGGGATAAGTATCGTAGCTGCTCAGGACTGTTAAAGGTTGAATTTAGGAATTAGAACAAAATCTGGAGTCAAAAAAAAAAACAAAAAAAAAAAAACAACTGGTTTTGGTCAATATCATCATACTAGTTTTGCTTATTGAACTTATTGTATATGCCCTAGTATACTAGTCTGAGCACAGTAGTACATTACTCCCAGTATAGCAGATTGGATGATTAGAAAGTTCACCTGAAGAAAATTCATACCGAATAGAATGATATCAAAAGCCTGATTTCCTTACTATTTTCTCTCTCTTTTTCTTTTTCTTTCTTTCTTTCTCTCTCTTCTCTATTGATCATTCGCACTGTACGGTGGACAATTCTCATCACCATGTTCAGGCTTCTTCCACGAAATGCCCGGCGCAACTTCACATCGGCGCGGTGTCTTCTAGAAGCAGCAGAAAAAAACGGACGCAAACTTTCGCCCGAAGAAGCCAGAGCAGAAGCTGCAAAGTTGGCCCTACAGTCACTTAAAGACGTTGGATCGCTCTTCTCGTCAGGTAACGACGAAGCTGTACAGCCCATAGACACAGTTCCAGTGTTTAAGGACCCCACATTGTTTGGGCATCTAAACTTGCTCCACCAGGGCCAGATTCTCAAGGAACTCCAGGAGAAATACGATAAAAACTGGAACAAGTTGACCGACCAGGATAAGAAGCTTGGGTACTACATTGCTTACGGCGACTGGGGTGCACGGGAGAAGTTCACCAACTGGAACACACAGGAGCCTCCGTTGGACTTGCCGTTTGAAGTTCCGTCGAAAATCGCCAACATAAAGCCTGATGCGAAGTGTCCTGTTCATCGGCTTGAGCCTGTGATCTTGGCTGAAACCCCAGTGCGCAAGGACCAGTTTGATACTTCCAAGATGGATCCCGTGACGAAGACGTTCATTTACTTGACTATTTTCGTGATGATAGTGGCGATTCTGCGCGATAAGAACACTGGTGAGGAGGGGAGACCGAAAGAGGTGGTGGTGGAGGATCCACACGTGAGAAAAGAGCCACAAGTGGATGAGAAACAGGAGAAAGCTGTGCAGAAGCCTGGGCGCAGGTGGTACTATCTCTGGATCAGATAAGCAGGGATTGTTGCATACGATCCATTGGAGCAACAAAGCCGGTCTGATTCTGTGAATATTTCAGACTGAAATAGATTTACTGACTCTTCTCATTCTGTTTTACTTGAGAACATTCAGTTTGGACAGTCAAAGCAATCCCTACGAGGTTCTCACATCTACCCACCTACACACCCACTCGCTCTTGTACATACCATTATCTAAATACACGTGTCGATGCACTTCCGCGGCCGGCTTGTCTGTCCCATACCACAGTCCATTCTCCTCATGCTTTATCATGATTCCTGGTGAGTTCCGTTCACCGTTATGTGTTCTCACTCGACAGAACCTGAAGTCATTTCTTGCTGTTCTTCCATTACTTCCCCTCTTTCCATTTCTTTTCTACTACTCTTCTTCCTCCTCCTCTTCATCCTCTTCGTCGTCCTCGTTCCACGAGTGCTCCACGGTCTCTCGAACTCTCTTGATGTACTGCGACCGGTGGTCCTTGTACAAGTTTGCCGCCTCCACGTTTGCTGGCGACGAGATGTTAGGGTCGTTCAACAACGACTGGATCGATGTCAAAATACTCGAAACATCGTAGGTAGGTGACCATCTGTTCTGTAAGATATCTAGACACAACTCTCCACTGGCGTAAACGTTGGGATGAAACATTTCACTGATGAACTTGACACTTGGCGGTTTGTTTGGGTACTGCTCGTCAAACTGCAACACCAATCGGAACGTTCCATCTTCGAATGGAGTATCTGCTGGACCAATAATGACAGCATTCCATGACATAACATTATCAGGCACGGGAGATGCGGAAACTCCACTAGGAGCGTCCAGCTGCATTCTCTTGAAATCACGCATGAGTCTTCTTTTCGCTGGAGTCGACATTGTGCTTGATTTTAGTGTGGCGAATAGTTGTAGATATCACTGACTATCAGTTAAGAGTGACTGGCGTGTGTGCAGGCGGAGGGACGAAACGGTAGTGGCGAGCGTGCAGTATATGGAAAGAAGGTAATGGAAGAACTGGCAGAGAAGAAATCGAAAAATAGAATTGCCGGAGAAAGAGGGTAGATTCAAACGCTTTTCACTTTTCTTTTTTTTTTTTTTGAAATTATAAGGGAAATGGAAATGCATCGAGCTTTGCTAGCTTATACTGAAGCACAGTAGTGTGAGTTGTGTTGAGTAGAGACACAAGCCATAGAACAAAAAAAAAAAGGTAAATCATAAAAAGAAGAGGAAATGAAAGCTATTTGGTCATTCAAAATGCTCTGACGCAATTTGCAGTGTTCGGTGTTGGTACCTCTGACTAGGAAAGATCCAGTGAGTGGATGCGAATTCGCACTATGCTAGTGCTTATTAATACCTACTGTTAGTTCACTTCATATATACTCACATCTACATCTTCACAATAATGAATGTTCTGTTATCGATCTTCCCAGTATGATAGCAAATTTCAGTTTTCAGTTTTCAGTTTTCAGTTAAGTTTGTTCCGCTCTAGTTAGTCTACCACCTACCACTTACAATGTGAGCTCAGATTGATACTTGTCGAAATATGCATCTTAGGAGTGCTGATCGTATCGAGAAATAGCAGAATTGAGGGCCAACACCTCCTTGTGAATACTTAAACAAGCCCAGAATCGGCAGAGACAAACGTACCCTAAAACTAGAGGTTTAAGCACCAGCAATATCAATCATCATCTACGAGCAATTGCGGCATAAGAGACCAGCTCACAACAACCTCACCAAAACTACATGCCAGCAGTAACATATGTGGATATATCTGGACTGTCCCACACAGTGGGCCTAGTCTCTGTTGTAGATGCTGTCAACAACATCCTTCACCTCCTTCAAAAGCTCAGCAGACTCGTCGCCAATCTTGCGGAGCAAGGCACTTGCCTCCTCCTGCAAAGTGGTGAGCTTTTCTGGAACAACGTCGTGCACTTCCTCGACGGATCCCGACCAGAAGTCGGTCAAGTTGCCGCCTGCACCGTTGAAAGCCAACACGTTGGGGGTGCCATCTTCAGGGATGTCGGTCAACTTGTTCTTGGAAGCGTAGTTGACCAAGTTCTTCTTCAACTGAGTGGTGGACACACCCTTGTCCGAGACAAAGAACTCAGAGTCGGCGCCTGGCTGCAACGACACAAAATACGACAACAATCCAGCAATGTGAGGCGAGGCCATGGATGTACCACTCAATGTGGCTGTGGCGGTGTCTGAGCCAATGTAAGTGCTGACGATGTTGAGACCAGGCGCGAAGATGTCCACGGTGGAGCCAAAGTTCGAGAAGTACGCACGGGCGTCCGAGATGGTCGATGCACCCACGGTGATGGCCAATTCGGCCGACGCTGGCGACGTGTTGGCTGCGTCCTGGTTCTCGTTACCGGCAGCCACTGCAAAGTGGAGACCAGCTTTGACGGCAGCGTTCACTGCCAAGTCAAGCGCAGGAGACTTGCCGCCTCCCAACGACATGTTGGCGGTCGAGCCCTTGAAACCCTTCTTGCCTGCCTTAGCCGCGGCCTGGTGGGCCTTGGCGGCAAACTCCACACCCTTGACCACGTCGGACATCGAGCCCGAACCGTTGGAGCGCAACACCTTGACGGCCACGACGTTGGCCTTCTTGGCCACACCGTAGTCCTTGGACGCGATTGTACCGGCGCAATGTGTTCCGTGACCGTTTCCGTCGGCGTCAGCGTCGTCAGTGGGTATGGTAGCACCCCACTGGGCACGGCCCTCGAACTGGACGTGGTCGACAAACACACCGGTGTCAATCACGTAAGATGTCACACCGGCACCGCCCTCGGTGTCGTGGAGGTACTGGTTGAACGAGCCCAAAGAGAGGGGCGAGCGGTGCGAGATACGGGCCAAACCCCAAGGAGCGCCCTTCTGGACATCAAACTCGTTGGCGTACACCATCAGGTCCTTCTCCACAAAAGCAACAGCGGGGTCGCGGCGGATCCACTCGATGGTGGAGTCCAAGAAGTATCCGGTGTAACCGGACAAGAATGAGCCAATGTCGAAAAGGTCGGAGATACCGCCTTCCACGCCAGCATCCTTAACTGTAGCAAAGTAAGGGTCGGACTTAGGAGCGGCTGCGACGGCGTCTGCGTGCTTGGCGGCTACCCACTCGCGGTGGAACAGGAGCACGTCAGGCAGCAAATCCTTCTTAAACACCACAATGTACTTGTGGGCGATTTTCTGGCGGTCATTGTCCAACAATGGAGCCTGAGCCTTTGCGTTAGCAAATTTAGCATCGTAATCAGCAACAGACTGGGTCACGTGTTCCAGGACCTCGTTGGCGCCCTTAGCTACGCTTTCCTTTAAAGCAGCAAGGTCATCCAGGAAAACATCAATAATGTCGCCGACATTTGGAAGAACCAAGGCATGAACGCCAAGGGAAGCTAAGATGGAAAGTGCTACCGAACGTGAAAGTAACATAGGAGGGTTTTCTGATAAGCAAACTGGTTGATTTCAGATGAAGGGGGAAGTGGCGATAAGGGTGGTTATATAGGCGCGCGCTGTGTGCAGGCTCGCCGGGTGGCTGGTCATATTGAATAAGGTTAGCTATAGGGAGAGGCTATGTTGGAAGGAAGTGATAAATCCGGTAAAAAGAGAGGTTCAAAGTTTCTAAGTTTCGTTCCTTTTGAGTTTTTTTAGTTTTGAAATTTGGATTCTCTGTTGTGGCTGACTTTTCTTATTAGTATGCTGTGGCACTGTGGGGCCGATAAGATACCGAGTGCGGGTGATACTTGAGTGGCCATACCGGTGTGCAGGCGTAATCGGGCCCAGATACCAAAAAACCAGAAATACTACAGAATAGGAAGAATGATGATTGGTCAGTAGAGGAAAAATGGGAAATGTAGCCAGTGACGTTGTGCTCCTGCACGACTCCGCACTAGGGTCATGAGGTTGGAGGGCTGAGTTGGATTGGCCCAGTTTTCTGATTAGTGATAGTTGGGGTTTATGGAATTTGTCTCCGATGAACATTTTGAGATGGCCATTATTGCATTTTGCGATGTTTTGCTATTTGTGGAATATTAAACGTTTTCTTCCTGTTTTTCGGCGATTTTTGTGGCTATTTGCTTGGATGCGTTTCCTCCGTTTTCCTGTGTTGCCTCATTAATGCTTATCGGGAGATTTGCTGATTCTCTGATTTATTGGTCCACAAATGGTATCGTTCGTTCATGCTATGATGCCTACCATTTTCTTTCCTATATTTGCATTTACCCACTTCTCTTCTTGTTTTCGTGCTGCCTCGCCACTTCTCTTTGGCTTCTCACCAAGGACAGCCTGATGCGTCGAACGCCACACCTTCATCTTCGCATAGTCCTGAAAACCGATCCCAATGTAGGACTCATTCCGTGTAATTCACTTTCTTGAAACGAAAAATGCTGGGTAACCAACTCATTTCCATGGAACGTCAAGGTAGCATCCGTAATTCCAGCACAGGTGTGGAACAGTTCACTATCAGCCACCAGCCAAGTTCTATAATTTTTCCAAAATGACGACCAAATCGGTTAGTTCTTCTCAAAGTGTATTCTCCAGCAAGCCCAGAATAATAAGGACACTTCAACTATGCCCAGCAACAATGGCAAATACTAAATGGAAAGAAAAAAAAAGAAAAAGACTAGTCCATGCTGTGACACACCTTCTGATCTCTCTTCATCACTCACCTGAGTTTTTCAGACCACCCAGTGTGTCTGGAGCCACGCACGTGCCTCTGCCTCGTCTCGTTGCGCCACTGCTTTAAGCACCATATTGTCACTGTAATGTCCTTCCTGGGAAATCTTATCGTAGAGGCTGCGCCGTGCAGCTCCACTGGCATTGAGACACAACCACAATCTGTTTCTGTCCTGACTCTCACTTTTTTGCTCTCGCTTCACATTAATAGGCAACGGAGGCAGCACAATTTCTGGAAGTAGCTCTCCATGGATGTGCTTGAGAGCCAGCGCAATGTCCCATTGTCTCTGGCTTGCACACTCGCGGTTCTCGCACCATGAATTGCCACATCCTTTTGTAAGCTGCATCACGTACTTGCGCTCAAGCCGATTCTGAAGCTTGATGTGAGTTGGATCGTGGACCTGGGCATAGAGCGGCCCAAAGCACGATTCGCAGAGTCCCAACTCGTTCGTGGGACTGCTGCCGTTGATAAATACAGCGGTACAGTTTTCGTTCGTGCACCGCACCACAGTCTCTGCTGCACTTTCAACTTTGTTGAGATAGTGGATTTTCATGTGGCTGGCCAAGTCCTTGTTCTTCACCACACGGCCACACTGGTAGCACTCGGTGGTTTTGTTTCCACACTGGTTTTCGTGGTGGCTGAGATTGGCAAACCGGTCCTGGTAGGTGGCTTCTTCCTGAGGAACAACAAGGTGGCAGAAAATACACTCGTGGAGCTTGGCTGCACAGTCGGTGGCCTTGTGATTTTCCACCAAAAGTATGTAGTTTGGATATTCCGTGTCTTTATCACACTTTTCACACACGTACGGGCCTTGATGGAAAAGCTTGTCGTGCTTGAATTTGAAGAGCGAAGAATTGCCAACAACCAGTGGCACGCACGTATCGCAGTGCCAATGTGTGGACGGAATGGGTTTCCGGAAAACTTCTCCGCACGAGCACCGCACGTTGTTGCGGAAACAGAACGCCTCGTGGAGAGGCACTTTCTGCTTTTCTATGAGAGTGCCACAGTTCTTGCACTGGACTGAGTCACCGGAAGCAGAAGCAGAAGAACCCGAAGATACATCTGAAAGACTAGGAAGATTATCTTCGTTCTGCATTGATATTTCGTTATATCTCCCCTCTCTCTCTTCATTCTTCAGTGTTCTGTCTTCCACCAGAACTTGTACCTTACAGGCATGTTCCCACGCAAACGGAACCACGTACAACCAACAAGGGCTGTCTGAATGCTTTTGGATGTAGTTTGCCACCAAATCAGAAGAAGCGTCAATCTCAATGCACTTAGAGTCGATGTGACTCGATTGGTCCTGGTCCATGGTGCACCAATTAAAGCTTTCGAGAGAGACAAACTTGTCGAGACCAGCAAGCAAATCCACGTTGGCCATGTCTTCTGCAGTTATTGTGATTGCAAATTTGCTGAATTTCCGCAAGTCTACCTTATGGATGGCCGGAACCAGCATCATAGTGAATGGCTGCAACTCCACACCGAAATCAGCACCAAGCAGCGACCCGGAGCCGAACTCGGGCACGTTTTCTAGATGTTCTATGCTCTTTTCATGCGTAAGCTGCTGTGCAGCCATTATGTCGTTGAGAGGCACTACGTCCAATGCAATGTCTGTATCGACCACCACCACCAGAGCTTCGTTAGCGTCTTCCACTTGGAGGTCGACCTGCACGTTTGCCACGGTATCAAACACTCCAAAGCTCTGTTTCTTGCTGAGTGTAGTGTAATTTTTGCTGAGAAACGATTCGAGGTAGTACTTCCAGTTGGTGATATGAGGATAGAACTGGGTAGGTTTCACCTGGAGAAATGTGGCTCGAGGCACATCTGCGACGTGATACTGAACCAAATCATCGCCAATATTGTCATATACCGATTTCGGAACCAAGATCGTTCCTTCCGGCGCGGTGAACTCCTTCACTCCGACCAAGACCGATTTAGAGGAGCTTTCAAGACGGAAAATGAGAGGATGCGGAAGTGGATTGTGAGACTCCAAAGTTTCGGCCAATACCGAGGGAGGAAACACACATTTGTCTGAAAGCGGCAATAGCGACTCAGATAAGGAAATAGTAAGTGCCATGGGGTGTAAACAGTGGCGGCGGCGGCGTTGTAGATAGAGTCACGTGAAAACAAGTCACATGACTAAATATCACGTGACACAAGCTCACGTGGCTTCTCCTGTTTCACTTCAGATTATAATTTCTTGTAACCATATGGCGGAGGGGCTACCTTAAAGATCACGTGAGGGGTTTTTTTATCACGCGACTAAATGTCTTGAAAGTGCTGTTCGATCACGTGACCTAACAAGCCACGATGTTTTTTTTTAATTGTTGATCAACGATCGAGAAGCGATGTGTCCTCCCGATAAGACGCCACGTGTATTTACACACCTGCATACAAGATCTCATCTATCCTATCTGAAACAAGAGACGTTTGGGAGAAGATTTTGGCCGTAAATTCATGTCAATAACATTGTTAAAAGGTTAATTGAGTTGAAAGATCGGGATTTGCTTAAACAAGAACAAAGAAAGAAGTCCAGAAACCTGTCCTGTGTGGTGATCGGAGGTCACCCCCACTCCATGCATTAAAATCCTATTTACTTGGTTTGTTCTGCAGAGAACTTTTATAGCTCTGGTGTTCCAAGTCCCATCATCTCCCACCATGAGTGTAATGGCGAGAATTTTAATGCAAAAGCATATAATATGGGGGTTTCTTGTTACGGTGGCAATAATTAATATCTTCATAATTGGTTGGAATCATGAAGAAGCTGTTGCGATTTTATCAGGTTCGCAGAATCTGGATCTGAAATTGAGTGGAAATAGTCAACTGACTGAAACTGAAAAAAAACCAGAACAAGTCATAGAAGATAGTCGTCGTGAAGAGTTGGAGAATCAGATTAGAGATGAGCTACGTAAATCTCTTAAAGATCTGGTGGTGAGAGAGTTGGAACGGAAAGTTAATAAAGAACAGCGAGCTAAGTTCGAGAAGATGTACATTGGTGAAATGGAGAGCTCAATCAACGAACAGTTGCTGAATCAATACCATATCACTCGAACAAAGAATTACAACTTATTGGAGGAGTTACAGCGAAAATACTACGATGAGAACCAAGATTCTTTCCGTGATATGACATTGTTATCGCTGCTCCAAAGTGTACTTGAAGGACACGGTGATTTCCTGGGGGATTTGATGGAAATTATCCAGAACAAAATCTCATCACGGATGTCGAGGCTGGAGTGGTTTCGCTTCATCTTACGAGATTTCATTGGACAGAATGCTCCTGACTCTCCACCGATCGATGAGAAGGAGCAAGGTGAAAGAATCATTGGGTGTCGGCGCAACTACCAAGAAACGATATACGACAAAGAATATTTAACTCGTGTTCGCTACACCAAAGAACGTCTCGCAGACATGAAGATGCGCCATGCTAGGTTGGTGGACCAGCTTCTCCAGATGGATCTTCCTCCTGGCCATTTGTTTCACGGTTCAGGAATAGTGATCAGTGGAGGAGGCAAGTATTTTGCTGGAGCCATTGTCACGATTGCACAGATTCGTGAGACCGGGTCCCTGTTACCTATTGAGCTCATGGTCAACAACATGGAAGAATACGACGAGCAAATCTGCAATGAAGTGAAAGAGAAATTCAACGCCAAATGTGTGGTGATCCAGGACCAAGTGGGCGAGGATGTATGGAAAGAACTCAAACTCACCAAATTCCAGTTGAAGATGATGGGACTTCTTGTATCGCTGTTTGACCACACCATTTTGCTCGACGCAGACAACATGCCTCTTGCGAACCCAGACTCGCTTTTGACCACCGACGCATACTTGAAGCTGCGCTTTGTGTTATGGCCCGACATCTGGCAGCGTACAATTTCCACCACGTACTACGACATGGTGGGGATCAAGCCTGGCGAAGTTGTGCGTCGTAACGGGCTCGGATTTGGGAAACCCTTCTCCGAGTACGCTAAGAAACCAAGAGATAAAGTGCATTTCCATGACTTGGACGGATTGCCAGATGCGGTATCAACAGAAACTGGACAAATGGTGTTCTCCAAGCGTGAACACATAAGAGCACTCATTTTGTCGTTGTACTACAACGTATACGGACCATCGCACTACTGGCGTCTTTTATACCAAGGATGTCCTGGCTCCGGAGACAGAGATACCTTCGTGCCGGCGTTGCACGTTCTCAACGAGCCTTACCACGTAGTCGAGCACCGGACGTGGTTGGCAGGGTTCCGATCTGAGGTCGATCGCTTTGAAGAAACCACCATTGTTCAGTACGATCCAGCCTCAGCTCTGACGTACGCTGCTGTGTGGAGAGAATGGTTGACTGCCAAAGGGTACGACTCTCGCGAGTACTTGGACCAGGAAGGTGGAGCCACAGATGCACACGAGCAGATGCGCAAGGAGTTGGGGAATCTGCTTCTCACCGAACCGCAAGTGCTATTTTTGCATGTCCACCGCACCAAGTTCAATCCGATCCTAATGATTACTCCAAACGATGGAATCGATCCCCTCAAACAGCGCAACCTCGGCTTACCGGGCACGTACGCCGAGAAATTCGGGTCTACTGACTGGGAGCTTCGTTTCTCGACCATTCTGCAGTGGGTAGCATGTAAAGGAATCAGGAGTGAATCGTGGTGGAAGTCGATGGAGAACGACCAGGGGAAAGTATGTGAGACGATGACCAAGTTCGTGGAATTTCTCAAGAAAGACTCGAAGGATCCAGCGGCAGCTGAGTTCCACAACATCGTCTTGGACTAAGGCGGTATGGTTGGGGTAGCACCACGGCATTGAGCATCATAGACATTGGGAACATGCCATAATACCACTGCAGTTGAGTAGCGGGCATGTTTCTTTAGAGCACATTTTATTATGTTTATTTAAATTATCATTCGTTTTCAGAAGAAAAAAGAGAAAATAAAAGCAGAAAGATTCATGATCCTTTTTTTAACATTTCATTGAGGTAACTACTATCCATATTCATGATCTCTTATCCTTAACTAAACATGCTCAATAAAAATGTGTTTGAAAAAAAAAAAAACTTTAGATAACTGCCCAATCTCATTCGAAGAAATGATCAAGGGAAAGAACCATCTACTACTACCGCTGATGTAGGATTGCCAAGATCTACACTCCTATTATACTCTAATACTCTAATACTCTAATACTCTAATACTCTAATACTCTAATACTCTAATACTCTAATACTCTAATACTCTAATACTCTAATACTCTAATACTCTAATACTCTAATACTCTAATACTCTAATACTCTAATACTCTAATACTCTATTAGCCTCAACTCTATTACTCATACCTAGCTCTTATTCCGGTATTCCCCTGATCGGTACACCGTGCCACTTTGATTCAACATATCACCCTGTTCTTGATACCCTCAATCTAGGCGTCGCTCTCCTCCTCACTCTCCTCACTTTCGTCTTCACTCTCCTCCTCGCTTTCTCCCTCGCAGCTGTCACAGTCAGACCCATGTTCGGAAACAGTAGAGCTGATTTCCTCAACAGTCACGTCGTATCCCTGCGACTTCAAAAACTTCAGAAAATTGTCGGTCGAAGTAGTAGGCAAGCAACTGAAAATGAGCGAGGTGCTGGCATCGAAAAGTGGAAGGAAGTACTTCTTCATGATGTACACCAAGTCGTCACTGCCATAGGTGTTGAGTCTCTCCAAGAAATGTCTGAGGTAGTTCGAGCCTCTCTTCTTGAAGATATTGTCCACAATCTTGTTGGTGGCAGCATCATACGAGTTGGACTCGGCATTGGCAAGCTCGTTGACAATGGCTGCTATGGAATTCTCAATACTGATAGTATCGATGGAAATCTTGCCTGAAACGTAGTCTGCAATGATCTGCTTACCTGTAGTCCATGCCTGCTCAGCGTCTGCTCCACGGTAAATGGAAAAAGTCAAGAATCCAGATTCAATCAAGCGACGAATGTTGGCTCCGTAAGCAAGACCCGTGCCCCTGATTCCTCGCCAGAATGGTCCTTCGACACCACCCAAAAACTCACTTGCCAACGCGATCTTGAAAATGTCTTCGCTGAGGTAGTCGGTGGGAATAGGAGTCAAGGAAATCAAGTGAGTAGTTTCACCAGCTGGCGACGAAACGAGGTGAGCAGCACGAGAACATTCATTGCCAATTTCTGTTTTGAACTCGAACGACCTGGGGAGCTTATGGAGGTCAAATTCAGGTACTCTCGTGGTGGAATCCGACAATTCTTCGACGAAACGGCTCCATGACGATACTGGCTTCGAAAGCTCAGTACATCCACCAACAACGAACACATTCATATTTGCAAGGTTGAACAAGTGGCTCTTGATGTCGTTGAGGTCCTTCTCGATCTCTGCGAACTTCCCGTCGTCCAACTTCTGGAGTAGTTCCTTGAAAAACACCTCAGTGTTGATCGCATCCTGTGCTTTTCTAATGGACCCATCATTGTAAACCGCACGGTACTCGGCCGAGTACATCATCAACTCGTCATTCCGCTTCTTGTCAGGCAAGGAGTTGATGATTTTTTCCACGATGATTCTCAATCTGGCCTCTTCAAAGACCGAGTACTTGAGCACATTGATCAACCACTCAATGGCCTTGTTGTATTTGGCCACCTCAAACTTGACTTTGACGCTCATGAGCTCCACAAACTGGTTTTCAAACCCGTTGTCAAACTGAAACTCAAGCAAGTCGTCGTTTATCTCTGAAATGACCTCCTCGTAAGGCTTGTACCGGCCATTAGGGAGCTTTATCGACAACGAAAAAATCTCCTCAATCACAGAGAAGTACTTCAAAAGTCTCTGGGGAACTGATGTAGACGACATCACCAAGTGAACCGTAGCAAACTGTGACTTGTAGTCTTCAAAGTGCATGTAAAGAGGGAACTTTGCTGGTGTATCTTGAGAGAGACTTTCAGCAAACTTTCCACTTTTCTGGTAAATTTCCAGCTCCAGCTTATTGGATCCAGCGCGGTACGAGTTGGTGTGGATGAAATCAATGTTGGAAGGATCTGGCTTTCCAAATTGCACAAGCACCTCATCTGGGATCGGAGCGTCGTTCTTCTTTTGCGCAGCCTCCAATTTTTCACCGAGCTTCGCAAGACCTTCTTCTCCGTATTTTTTCCGAATTGCTTTCGCTCTTTCCTTGTTGTGAGCCTTGACAGACTTGTTGAGAGCTAACGAGGGCACTCCAAGGATGGTTGCACTGTGATTCTCCACGAAATACTTCTTGATGAGCTCACACCATTGGCTGGCCGACCACGTGCCCAAAACTTCAAACTCTTTGAGATCTTTGGTCCAGTTAACCAAGTCAGAGCCATCTGGTTTTCCATAGATAAACTCCAGAACAGCAATGTTTGAGAACGTCGTTGGGGACTTTTCTGTATTGGCCACATACTTGAGTCTTTGCTGGTTGACGATTTGTCTCATGTAGGGCAAGTCGAACTTGTCGGTGTTGGTCTGTTCTTGGAGCAACTCTTTGATGCGACTGTCCACGAACAGCAATTTTTCAGTGGGCACGCCGTTGATGGTCAAGTTCAACCCGGTACGAATGTAGTCGTCGGTTCCGTAGTCGATCTCGGTGGCAGAAGGCTCCTCAATCTCAACCAAGTTCTTATTCAACAACGAGATGGGTGAATCCGTAAGATAACTGCCCACCATGTCCACAGCCATGTTTTCCAAGGTCTCGCCGCTTTCTGGACCAACCCAGCCCATCACGATCTCGCCCATTGATTCATCCTTGTCTGGAAATTCGACAGATTTCACGGTGGTCTTCTTGAGAGGCTCCACAGGCTGAGAATCAACAAACGGACGTTTTTCAGGAACAGCTGGCAACAGCGCAAGCTCAGAATCAAACTTTGACATGATCCCCAAAAGCTCTTTTTCGTCTACTGACCCGGTAATCACCACACAGAGGTTATCTGGTCTGTACATGGACTGGTGGAAGTTTCTGATCTGGGAGTTTGTCAAGTGGCGCAACTCGGACATAAGACCGCCAGTTTCAGACGAGTAGCCGGAGTCTGCAGCGTACAACGTCTTTTGCAAGTTCAAGTACGAGATGAACCACGACTGACTCTCGATTCCTTGCATCTCGCTAAACACCACACCTTTCTCCTTTCCCTTGCCGTCAATATGGTACACTTCGGTAAGACAGGCCTCGTCAGTCAACGTTGGACTGAACAAGTGGTCCAAATATATCGGGAGAAGCGTTTTGAAGCCTTCCCACCCAGCAGTAGTCAATGTATAGACAGTCTGATCTACTGCCGTCCAAGCATTAGTAGAAGAGAAAAACCGGTTGCCCAAACTGTCTAGAAGGCCCTTATATGGGAACTTCTTAGATCCCATGAACACCAAGTGCTCAAGCGTGTGAGGACACCCGGAGTCGTTCTCTATCTCGGTAGCTACTGCAAAGTAGCCATTTACCACTGGCGACGGCTGATTTATGTATGTAAGCTGTAAACCAGTTCTCGAAGACCTCCATTTGGAGATTCGTGCCGGTGCATACTCGACATCGAATGTCGTCTGGCGTATAAAATGAGACATGATAACAAGCGGTGTTGAATAGTGGTGGAAAATAGGTCTGCGCGGAGTGCATACGACACAAGACGACGGCTCCAGATGTTGCACGTGAAGGAGGGGTAGAGGTAGGATAAGGGAGATTTATGTATTTGTGAGTATGGAGAATTGGAGAAATTTGAAAAATTCTCTGTTTTTCACGTGTTTTTGCCACTTTTCTTGTACCCAATCGACAGTAGCTATATCAGCAGTAGGTGCACTCCAGATCTACAATCGGAATGGTAGGAAGAGGTGAAGATGGCAGAGGTCAGGAATGGTTTGTGAAAATGGAAAAGAAAAAAAAAACAAACAACGAAAGAAAAAAGAGAGATAACAGAAAAGGCAAAAAGGCAGAGAAGGGAAAAAAGAGTGGAGTAGGTGAATACATTGAAGTGGGGTCAGTGGCACATCAAATAAGAATTGCAGGGGATGTGAAAAATGTAGCTTATCAATATGGTTACAGATTCTGCCAGCTGTGAACGATGAAAAGTTGAAAAAAAGTTGAAAAGTGAACTTTGTGTGGCGAATATAATCTAAGGCCCTCAGTGATTGTTGCGTAGTAGTTAGAACGACCGAGAGCCAGCGCACTAGACAAAGATTGAAGGTAAAAAAAGGCAAAGAAGATTGGGTTTTTGAGGGAAAAGATAAAATATTTTTTTTTCGGTAGTATTGTCACCTCCCAAAACCAGCCATCCCATCTCCTAGAGAGTCATCAGTTCAGCCTAAGGTACACCTTTTAGGAGATCTATTAAACACCTCAATCTCCGGACAATTTTTTTTTTCAGTGAGCCTAGTAGAGTTGAAATCTGGTGAAATCTTCTTTACAGACACTGACACATTCAAAACGTTTGTTTTCCAAGTCTCTTGTCGAGTCACGCCTCCTGATATAGCCAATCTAGAAGCAGATCCAATGCCAACTCGAAAACGAAAACATAACAGAACAAAAAAAACAAAACAAAACGAAGATCAAAGAAATCAAAACAAGCACTGAATCAAAAATTTTCAATTTTACTGCCAAAAGCTGACTGGTCTTTATTGATATTACACTCACTTCACGTACCTTTCGCACCCACTACTTAGTAAACTTCAGGGCCAGTGCCAAGTGACCGAGAAGAAGAAACTGAGAAAAACAATGAAAAACCAAAAAAAAAAGAAAGAATCATCACAAAAAGACACTAATTCTCGTTTTCCTCGTCATTATAAACAAAAGACTTTGATCTATAAGGTGCCTATCTCTCAGTTCTCCCTTTTGCACCCGTACACCAGATCGCGTGTTTACTAAACAATCATTGAACCTGCTTGTCACAGACCCTTTGGATGAAATGGATATAAAGGAGAGTATGCCGTCGTATTCGTACGACCGGCTGCTTCTACCGGATGACGACAGCACTTTCGCCCCGCCTCCGCTTAGCGCATACAGCATAGCGTTGTTGAGTGACCATTCGAATCCAACCACCATCAACGCGCTCAAACTCAAGGAGAACTCTGAATTGAGGAGTTCGTTGAAAAACAAGCTTTCAGTACATTTCACCGAGGCTCGGGATTTTGGTCCTAGCCTCTCTTCGACAACCAATCGCAGTTTTTCCGGCCATTCGACCAGCCACAATCTCTCTGTGCAAACAGGAGGTGGAAACACTGGCAGCCTAAATAGTGGACTCCAGAACACAAGCGGGTATAATTTGAGCGGGAACCAGAACACCACTGGCAACCAAAGTGGATATCAGAACTCTAGTGGACAGAACAGTGGACACCACAATACTAGCGGTCATCACAATACCAGCGGACCCCAAAACACCAGCAGCACATCGTTCAGCAGCACATCCAATTTCCAGCAGGACGAAGACCTCATGGATGTTTCTGGTGAATCACTGGCGAAAGCTTTGCATTCCTCGACCCCAGGTGGGTCGGTCTCCACACACATGACGATACCGCATTCGAACGGACACTCTGGTGTGAAACGATCTAGACTTGCGCGGAGATTCAAGTCCTTGGGTCCACCTAAACGCGCTTCTGAAGTTCCTGAAATGGACGAGAACCAACAAGCTCTAAACCGGGACATTCCTGACTCGCCTGTTCTAGATACCACCAACGAGAGTCGCCCGAAAAGGGTATTATCCGCTTCTCCTGTTCTGGAGACCAGCCCAAAGAAAAGAGTGGATAGCCACTCTAATTTCTTCATGACTCTCGAGAAGCTTAAGCAAAAATCTCCAAACCTCGACTTTCTTGGTCAGGACAGCATTACCAATTCAGGAGACTCAGGAGCTACTGGAACGGAATCAGGGCTTCCGCGCAGCGAGCTCGAGATCTCAAGGAAGGTGGCTGATATTTCAAAAAGTGCATTTGAGGCTCCAAAGAGAAACTTTGAAGTCCCCAAGAGAGAGTACAAGGTTCAGAGGGGTGATTATAGTGTCCCAAGAAGTGATTTCGATATTATAAGACGAGACACTCACAAACCCAAGAGTCTTGAGACTACAAGTTCGACCCACGGAGATCCCAGCCCCTTCCAAAGACCGTTGTCGCGTCCACCCTTGCATTCTATTTCTCCTAATGTCTTCAACATAGAAAAAGACTTTAGGAAACCAAGGACGCCAAAGTCTGTCCCACAAGACCAGACCCCGGTAACATACAAACTGCCGCATGTGCAGCGGAACTTGGAAGCGACCAACGATTTCAACGAAGCCAAACGTCGAAAGGTGATACAAATCAATTCCCAGCAGTACGAGAAGCTCGAACTTCTTGGTCGCGGAGGTACTTCCAAAGTGTACAAAGTTCGATCACTCACTACCAAACAGGTGTTTGCCATCAAGAAGGTGAGCTTCGACCAGTTTGACGACGCCTGCGTGAAGGGCTTCAAGGGCGAAATAGACTTGTTGAACAAGTTGAAAGATGAGCCACGAGTGGTCAGACTAGTGGACCACACAGTGAGTGACGGGTCGATTTTCCTTGTGATGGAGTGTGGTGACTTAGACTTGGCGCGTGTTCTCCAGACAAAGTTCAGCGAGACCAAGCTCGATTTTTGTTTTGTCAAATTCCACGCCATGGAGTTGTTGCGGTGTGTTGAGGCTGTGCATCGTGCTGGGATTGTCCACAGCGACTTGAAGCCTGCCAACTTCCTTTTCGTGAAGGGAGTAATGAAAATCATCGACTTTGGAATTGCCAACGCCGTTCCAGACCACACTGCGAACATCTATCGCGAGTCCCAGATCGGCACACCCAATTACATGGCCCCGGAGGCCTTGGTTGAGGTGAGCCACACTCTTTCCTTCTCAAATAAGGTATCGAAGGGCAACACGTGGAAAGTGGGCAAACCATCAGATATCTGGTCGTGTGGATGTATTGTCTACCAGATGATATACGGGCGCCCTCCTTATGGCTCTTACTCGGGCCAGCTGCGCATAATGGCAATCATGAATCCTCAGGTGCATATCGAGTATCCTGCCAATGGTGTTGGAGGTGTTGCAGTTCCAACAAGTGCTATTGAGTTGATGCGCAACTGCCTTGCGCGTAATCCCAACGAGCGGTGGACCGTGGACCAGTGTATGAACTGCGATTTCCTCCGTCCTCGGGCCGTGAGCCGTGCATTTGTGAAGGACTTGGTGTACTCTGCAGTCAACTTTGGATATCAGAACCGGGAGAGGCCAGTGACAGACGACGTTTACGAGAAACTCGTGGAAACGGTGCTTCGGCAGATTGACAACCTCAACTATGCCTAGCACCCAGCATTAACTGTATTATAATTTGCATATTGACAGTGTTCATATCATATATGTATTGAAGCATCTGCATTCACTGGAGAACCAACCTGTGAAGTCCTCTGGTGTGTAGTGATAAGCCTTGTTCTCTTTCATTGCAGAGGTTCTGTCCATAAGGATTACACCCGTGAAGGCTGAACTCTCCATAACCAATATCAGTAATCCTGATCATTCTAATAACCCATCTTCCACTCTTTCCCACTTCATATCCTACTAGTTCGTTCTTTGACTGTTCCTTGACTTTTACTATACATCTAGCGTGGACCAAGCTTCTCCAAAACACGCGCGCCCTGCTCTTCCCACTCCTGCTTGCTGATCCACATGTGGTCCTTGTCGGCCATGATATTGGCCAAAACAGCTCCACCAATGAACACCATGTGTCTTCTTCTTGGAGGATCTTCAATTCTCACCTTGAATTTATCCAAACGAGAAGCATCTCCGTGCAAGACCCGCGTCAACCACAACTGCTTCAACTCCTTCTCTAAACGTGAGGGCAATCCAGGGTACATAGAAGAACCTCCCGATAACACAATGGCCTTGAAAAGAGACGACCTAACATCCATATCTGCCAGCTGAATAGTGTTGAAAAGCGTCTCACCCACACCTGGTTGCTCCACATCCACCAAAGCAGGCTGGAACAAGCATTCTGGGGCCTCAAAGCGCTCAGGGCCAACTTTGATCACTCTGCCATCAGGCAACTCATAAGTCTCGACCAAAGTGGTTGTCTCAGTGGCCAACTTGGTGTCCAACGCCAAGTCACAAGAAACGTAGCACAACTTCTCCTTAATCTGGCGCACGGTCTCAAAGTCTGCGGTTCTGTTGAACGCATATCCACGACGCAACAACAAGTTGATCAAGTTCCGTGTCACGTCACGACCAGCCACGTCCAAACGTCTGGTCAAATGGTTCAATACCACCGACTCATAAACAGGCACAATGTGTGTCACACCGTCTCCAGAGTCCACCACTACTCCGGAAGACAAACCTTGCGCATACAAGGCCAAAACAGCCTGGATGGCCACATAAACGCCACCAAACTGGTATTTCTCGAACATAACATCGCACATGGTCTCACGGTTCTTCAACGGGTTCATTGGCGGCTCAGTCAATAAGATCTTCTTGCCCTGGGTGGAGATCTTCATTTTCTCGTAGAAAGCATAGTCCCACAAATGCTCCATATCTTCCCAGTTCTTGATGATTCCGTTTTCCATAGGGTAGCTGATTTGCAACAACGAGCGCACGTCGCTGGCGTCGGATCCACACATTATATCCTTAATTTCAATGTTGTCAGGTACCAAGGCATTTCTCTCTTCTGCTCTCAAAATGGGGCGTCCCACAAGAGAGGGGAATGTGTAGTCCGGGAAGTTTGTTCCGGCCCGGCCGATTTTCACAAAACCAGTTCCCTGGTCAAGTACTGGCGGTTAGTATGGTGATGAGAACGAATAGGGGTCAGAGCGGGAGCTGAGGGTGAAGTCGAATTGCAACCGTCCTGGTGTGAAAATTGTGGAATGGGTACTTACCAATTGGGGTTGAGTCCATAGCTATGTGATCAATTGAACAAGTAGTGGAAGTGTCGTTGAAGGCGCACCGTGATAGTGGAGGCTAAGCGTGCAGGAGAGACATGGTGATAGAGAAAGGAGGGGGTAGAGAAGGGGAGCAAGGTGGAGATGAAAAATTAGAAGAATGGTGAGAGGTGAATTTGGAGAACTTCATTAGAAGTTTTTTGGTTTTGAATCTCGCAGGGGTGATTGCGTGGGTTGTAAGGGTGGGCCACAGGAATAATACACCCAGTATAGATGAGGAAGAGGAGAGAAGAAACGAGCAAATGTTCATTTAATTCTGTTTTTGGCCTTCTATGCTTTTCCTGTGACTCACTTGACTGTTCGTGTTTGTCAGGTGCAAAAGGTTCTACTCAGTGCAAGTCAATACGTGGACCATTGGTAATATTCCGCAACACTATAACAACACTTTCTTCTAGAATATTTCGCCTCGGAGTTAGCGAGTTCCGTGATATGTGATACTCCAAAGTATTGCTGTCTCCTCAATCATCTTCAAATATACCATATTCTTCTTTTTTTTTTTTTCAAACCCATTGGTTGACCATGTATGGACATCACACTGAGCCACACCGCATCCACATACGTTGGATTCTTCAGTGATCGACCATAACAGAATTCCAAGAGTCAAATTCTATTCGGCCAGAACTTATAGTGTTCTCATTATTGAAAATTGCTCCTACTACCTTTTATTTAATCTTCAGTAACACACTTACCCTTCCACCGTACATCACACTACACATAAGTATCTTCTTCCAGTGATCGTCTTCTCCAATTAACTCTATTATAGTGTTATGCTTTTTCTTCCCCTGTGGTGCGTTTCTCTGGTACCAAGTACGCAAATGTCAAGTACGACGTGTGGGTCTTGATCTCAGACTCAATCTTGGTCACCTGCTTCCATTGGAACTGCTCGTCGCCTTCACGAATGCGCATGCCTTTTCCGAAAGGATTCACTGTTTTCGTCTGTGGCTCGGGCAGAATGTCGCTGTCCACCTCACCAATGGCTCTCTTCTGGCCAGAGCTCTTGTTGACCTCAGTCTCTCCATCTTGGTCCATCCCGGCCAATTTCTCCTCTTTTTTCCTTTCCTCTTTCTCCATTTTGCCCGCACGTCTCCCCTCAATCCCCTGCGACTTGCGGTCCTGGATATCTCTGAGCCGTGCAACCACATCCTTAAGGTCTCTGACCATCTCCTTCCGGGCCTCCCACCGACGACCAGCAATCTCCACCATCTCGATATCGGTCCAGCCTTGCTCCTCAAGCGCCTCGATGGTCTTGTCGACCTGCTCAATGCATGGGCTGAAGCAGCAAATGCCGACTTTGGAGCTGGTTGTAACCACCAGACTGAGTTGCGGAATGGCCAACCACGGCGCCGGCAAGTCGAGAAAGATCGAGTCGCAGTCCATGCGGCCGTCTACGGCAAATTTTTCAGGCAACTCTGCTAGCGAAAACCCGCCGTTGCACACGTCGCGATGTGTGATGATGGTATTGGCATCTAAGAGGCCATGCAGCTGCAATTCCCGTTTCGCCTCCACAAAACGAGGCTCATGAAACTCGTAGGTGAAAAGTCTCCCGTTTTCGCCCAAAGTCCGTGCAAATGCGTGTGTGAACGATGCAGATCCAGTGCCTGCTTCAATCACTCTTGATCCAGCAGTGATTCCTAGTCTTTGCACTATATATGAGGCGTCAGGAGTGTAAACAATCTGTGTTCTGTGCGGGAGAGAAAGTGTCCAGAGCTCTGCGGACGGATGAAGGAGGTGAATAAACCCTCTGTCTTTAGATCCACCCATTTGAGTACCATAGCGTAACCCCACCATTTTATCATGGTCAAAGTTACCGAAACGTGTATTGAGAGTTTCGCCTGGAGTCACCGTAATAGGCTTGATGAGTCCACGTGACACAAACGCAAGCACAAGGTCTCCTGCCTCGATGACATCCTTGTAGTGGTAGAAGGACATTATGACATCGCGGACTGCAGAAAACGCAAGAAGTCTTCGGCCTCCCAGAGGAACTATTGGGAAGGAACTACCAGAGAAAGTTGGGAATTTTGTGGAAGAGTGAATTTTCAGTTTTTTTTGAATTGATTTGATTGACTTTGTTTGATCCTTTTTTTTCTTTTCTGTCTTGGAGTATTCTGGTTATAGGCCTTCCGGTGCTTCTCAGTGATTCGCAGCCACCAGTGAGAACTGTTAATACTGAGAGAAATGATAATGTTTTGAATTTGGCGAAGAAAAAAAAAAAAAAAAAAAAGAGGTCTTCCTGGTTAAGTCTCAAGTGGATTTAGTCATCATGGATGCTTTAGTGTCCATGTCGCAGTAGAAGGCTTAAATGCCTGTTGAGGCCAGAAGTGGAAGTGAAAAGCGGAGAGTGAAAAGTGGAAAGTGGAAAGCAAAGAGTAAGAACTGAATTAGTGTTATGAAATAAATGCTTTTAGCCTTTCTGTTTTCAGTTTTATGTGAGATTCAAAGAAAATTGGTTGTTCTGTTCATTGTCACTGGAGCATTCTTCAGCTTCAAGTGTAGCAATGTACCAAGATATCTACACCAATTGAGTTCGTTCTGACCAACCAACAACGGGAAATCATATTGATTGCTTTCTAATGCTACTGTTTTTTCTTTTTCTTTTTCTAACATTTTTTTTTTCATTTTTCATTCGGTTTCTCCTTCCAACATCTATCTTGTCTCTCCAGTGCGCACCACTACAACCACCCTCAAGAGAGTACCCAACAAATCTCCACACAGCCAAACCTTTCTATATCGATATCCTGCGCTTTTGTCATTCTCTCTGTTTTCAGTTTTTCAGTTTTTCAATTTGCTTTATCCTGCTTAGTCTGACTTTCCATTACTACCTCTGAGTCTGAACACTACAGTGCGACGAACAAGACCAAGCAAAAACCAGTGAAACACACATTTCCCAGTTCTTTCCTGAAAACCCTTCTTGTCTCCCCCACTCTTCATTGACTCCCCGCCCCTCCCTCCTTTCTTGCTTCCACACTTATCTCCAGGGTCGTGCGCCCCCCACCACTACACCAAAAAAATCCTCAGTTACCTACCACCATGTCGTCGCCCCACCCTGAGGAGTCTACAGGCTCCAACGCAGAGGACTTATACTTGGAGTCGTACGCATTCACTACTGCAGCCGCGATTGTCGGTTCTGTGGACCGCAAAATCTTTGTTTTGTTGCGTGACGGCCGCAACGTGTTTGGTATCTTACGGACGTTTGACCAGTTTGCTAACTTGGTCTTGCAAGATACCGTTGAAAGAATATACTTGCCGCAGAGCGGAGATAAGAATGCGCGGTTTGCCCAGGTGCCGCGTGGTGTTTTCATGGTCAGAGGTGAGAATGTGGTGATGTTTGGTGAACTCGATATAGACAAGGAAGACGACCACTTGACCACCATGCAGCAAATCGGGTATGCGGAAGCCGAGAGGGAATTCCGCCAGCGGCAGTCAGCACGTGTTGCCGATGAAAAAGTCCGTGCCAAGCGCTATTTGGCCCGTGGTCTTATCCATGACTACGTGAAGTCGGATATGTATTAGACAAGTGGTGATGTTTGTTGTTTATTGTTTGAGTTTGGAGACTGTTTGATATTTGGTGTTGGTGACGGGCCACGTATTGTTGGCCGCAATGATGCAAGGCGGTAGCCAGATGAGGAAGAGACTGATGAGCGATGAGACCAGCATGTTGGACGACAGGTGAGTCCATGGTGATTGCATAACAAGTCCATAGGGTACGGATACGATATCTGTCGGGAAAACAGTGTAGGATTAGAAATTTTACAGAGTCATGTGCGTAGGCTTGGAACCTCTTAACTTTCAGCTATGATTTTTACACTCTAATGCTTCAGAGAATAAATTGATCTTCTGGTCTTCCTTCTCAGTTCTTATAGTTCTTGAGATTCTACTGCAAGACCTTTTCCATTGATCTTATGAACAACAGCACTCTTCATTTGTTGATGTCAACACCGTTTGCCAATACTAAAAACTACCATCATAGCCACATGGCAGCGAACTTTTCGGATGCAAGGTTTAAATATTGTTGTTGTATCCCCTCCCCACTCACTCTCTCATCATTCTCACAGCCTCTAGTCATATATTTCTCGGACATATGTTGGGCCTGCCCAGTCCTCGTTCCACCAAGACAGTCTTACAACTTGGCCACCTCGGCCACGCGCGATTCAATGGCCGCAAAGTAGGCGTCAGCCTCGCCAAAGCGCTTCGCGTCCCTGCGGGCCAACTGCCCCAAGTGCGCCTCGTCAGGACCATCGGCAATACGGAGCGTACGCGTCCACCCGTACCACCGCGCCAACTCGGTATCCTGTGACACGCCCTCGGCGCCAAACATCTGGATACCCCAGTCCAACACGCGGAGCGTCGTGCGGGGCGTCTCGATCTTCGCCATGGCGATCTCGCGCGTGGCGCTCTTGGCGTCCGAAATGTCAATCTTGTGGGCGGCGTTCAACACCAACATACGACAGCGCTCCACGTCGATACGCAACTGCGCGTATGCGATGAGAAACAGCTCGCGCGTGCACATGCGCTGGCCAAAGATCTCACGGTGGTTGGCACGGTGCACCGTGCGCATCAACGCGTAGTCGGCCACACCAAGCAGCCGCATACAGTGGTGGAGGCGGCCGGGGCCCAAGCGCAGCTGGATGATGGCAAAGCCCATTCCAGGACGTGCCAACACCGCGTGCGTCTGCTCTTCGCCCGTGAGCTCGTAGTGGTCAAACTCCACCTCACAATGGCCGTGCGGAGCGTCGTCATAGCCAAACACCGTGAGCGGACGGACTAAGCGGGCACGGCCCGACGCCAAGGCCTTTTTCGCGTCCACAATCAACACGGAGTGGTTGGCGTACGGCGTGGCCTTGTTGTCGCTAGTCTTGCACATCACCAACCACACGCTGCAGCGTGGGTCTCCTGCGCCAGACGCAAACCACTTGACACCCTGAAGCTCGTAGTTGCCGCGCTCGTTGATAGTCGCCGTGCACGAGATGTTCAAAGCGTTTGACGAGGAGGTGCCCTTTTCGGTCATCAAGAACGCTGAACGGATCTGGCCATCGAGCAACGGCGCCAACCACTTCTCCTTGTGGTGCAGAGACCCGTATCGCGCCAAGATCTCCATGTTGCCCGTGTCTGGCGCCGCAGTGTTGGTGGCTTCAGGGGCTACGAGTGAGCGACCAAGGTACTGTGCCATGAGCGCGTACTCCAAGTTGGTGAAGCCGCCGCCTTCGCTGTAGTGGCGCGACAAGAACATATTCCATAAACCCAATTCCCGCGCTTTCTTCTTAAGTGCTTCTGTGATTTTTGGTGTAGACGCCCAACGCTTAGAGGGGTCTGTTTCGATTTGCTGCAAATATATTCTGTCCGCAGGCAAACAGTATTGGTCGACAAAGTCCTTACATTTCTGGATCGCGTCCAACCCACGTGGGCTAAGTTTGTCCAAGAAAATGGCAGGAATATCTTCTTTGGCCGACATGAGGTAAAGGTGGATACTTAGCGCTTTATATATTCGGACCCGGGTGTACCCCACATTTGATGCCGAGCAGTGTGCAGGTCCGTCGGGATGATGCCTCATTCTACCGAAATGAGAATCATCCCGGAAATGGGAAAGAGTATTGGATTTTCGATTTGGGAGTTGATACGAATTTTTCATTTTTCATTTTTCACTTGCTGACTCTCTCTATTCTCTTTTTTGTTTGTTTTTTTCAGCTGGTTCTCTGGATCTTCTACAACCGTTGTGCGATGCCTCTGGTAATGCAGGCTCAACGGTCAGAGACCGAGAGGTAATATTCAGATGAACAAAAAAAAAAAAAAAGAAAAAAAGAAGGATTAGAGTGCATCATCTGATCTGAGAAAAAAAAAAGAAAACATCAGTGTCAATTATGATGGTAAACTTTATTTTCTTCTCTTTTACGTATTGAGCTTCATGGTTCAGAGCTCTCCTATAGACCAGCATCAATTGTCTGGTAATAAAAGAAAAAGAAAATAGCTTTCACTTAATAATGCATTCTCTCTCTTTGTTGATTATCAATGTTCATCTCCGTAGTGCCGGAGTTAAGACGTTTTTGTCTCTTAAGTACCTAGCAGATTCATACATTCCCCACATACTTTCCATTGTTTAGTAGGAAGAGTTGTTTAAAAGGAGCCACATGGATTTCATCAAGTAAATTTCCTGTCTAGGCTTGGACTTCTATACCACGGTAGATCAGGCGATTTTCGCTCCAAGAACAAGCCTCGGTTGTATCACCACCCCCGCATTTGAGCCCAACTGTGTCCCTGCAGTGTCGATTCGGTCTATTAGGGGTTTTGAAGATACTGATTGTTTTCTTGTATATATTTTGAACGTCGCTGTTACTGTTTGGAAAATGTAGTCTCTCAGTTTTTTGTTGGTTATAGTAAAGTGAACTATTCGCGAAGTGCCAGTAGTGAAAGTATTACCTTGTTCCAATTGTTACTGTCTTTCAAGTAGTAGTTTATTTAAAAGACTCTTTGAAAAATTTTTGTTCCTAGCCCTTGTGAACCTACTTCTCTTTTTATTGCCAATGCTTTTGCGGGAGGAGTTACCTGATCTCTTCTCTGATTTCTTCAGTATGTGCTGCCAGCCAATCCATTGAAAAGTTTAATGAGGGGTAAGAGCTGATTTGAACTTATCTGCTTTCCTAAACAAGTCAATGGCATTCTCCTAGGTATTTGCTGTCCTGTCTGGCTATCTCTTTCTTTCCAACTCCTTCAAAAACTCATACATACTAGTAACATCAGAGAAAGCCAGGTTCAAGACCACCTAAAAGTTGAAAATTTCACTAAAGAGGTGGTCCAAAGGATTGATTGCCTATCATATTCTGCCTTGTTAACATTTGACTCTCGCTTTCTGATGTACAATGTGACTGTCTCATTGGGTCAATCTCAATGGAGAATGATAATACGCTCACCCAAAACAACAAAGTAAAACCTCAAATAGTGTGACATTATATTCATACTACGCTTCTTCCCTTTTTTCTCTCTCTATCTGGCTAATGGTACAGCTGTTCCGAACTATTCACCTGTCTGACATGTTGGTTTCCAGGGTTACAACAGGACCTGGAACTTTCAGTACATCAAATCATTTCTGTTGAATACATCTGTTACACCTTACTTATTCCCCAAATTACTCGAGCTCCGCCGTTCGAGATGTCGTGGGTGTGGATTGCCTCATTGACTTCTGTGCCTCCATTCCACCCACACCACTCCTGAATTCCTTAAAGATTGAAAGGACCTTAGAATTACAAAATCAGACCATCGAAGACTTCTCTCTTTTTTTGTCCTACTTATATCTTTACAGTGTGTCCAGTATCGCTCGGATCACTAAGTTGCACATTGCAGATTCGAATTTACATACAAAATACAGAAATTTCGCTCTCAAACTCTTCACGTTCACACTCCGGTAAACATTCTCTCACTTAACTCCCTTCATACATCTCCTCAATGGTCTACTGTTGGACAGCCTGAAATGTCCTGCACAAAACACATTTACCATATCCACTCAAACCACACCAACAATCTACTTCTGTAATTACAAGCAAACAAAATCACTCTTAATTGATCACTAACTCTATTTGACAACTCATTCTGAAAAACTACATTACTCTATGTAGTAACGCCTTAAGACTAAGTGGCGATTGTGCACTGCACACAGCACCTACCTATACTTCGCACACTGTTCACCTCTCACTACAACCATGAGTGAATTTGAGTCGGACGTTCCGAACATTCCCGATCATACATTATCAGAGAAGCAGTTCTACTTGCAGTATTGCAAGGAGTCTGAACGTGGCGCTGTTGTCCAGGACATTCTTGCCGCTATTTCGGCAGGTTCTATGGCTCCATACTATAAGTACTTGACTGGCGAGTTGCCACAGTACTTTGTGTTTGACGCTGGGGAATACAAGAAATTGGCCGATGTTTCCGACCAGAAAGTTGCAGAATTGAAGAAAGTCGTACAAGATGCCGAAAGCGACGAAGAAACTGAAGTGGATATCGTTTCGTCCACTCTCAAGCTTGCTGAGTATTACGCCGAGATCATCGATCGCCACAACGCCACAGAAACTTACACAAAAGTGTTGCTGTTGCTGCCTAGTACAGGCACCAAAATCGACGTGTTGTTGGCGTTGGCACGCCTTGATTTCTTCTTCAACGACTACCCTGGTGTTTCTAAGCATCTTACTGAGGTGGAAGCTTTGATTGAAAAGGGAGGAGACTGGGAGCGCCGTAACAGGTACAAAACGTACCAGGGCGTGTACAAGTTGGCCACACGCGACTTTGCTGAGGCTGCTCGGTTGTTGATTGACTCGTTGGCTACTTTCACCTCTACTGAGTTGTGCACGTATGAACAGGTTGCTCAGTACTCCATAATCGCTGGTGTGCTCACTTTAGACCGTGTGGACTTGAAATCCAAGGTGGTGGATCTGCCGGAGATCTTGTCGATCTACTCTAGTGCACTGGATTTGGAGCCGTTGATCAGCTTAACCAATGCTCTCTATACGTGCCAGTACAACTGCTTTTTCGAGCACTTGTTGCAAACATACGATCTGTTGTTGTTGAGCAACAAGTACCTCCGTGTGCACCGCAACTACTTCTTGAGAGAGATGCGGTGTAAGGCGTATGCTCAGTTGTTGGAGAGTTACAAATCGTTGTCGTTGAAGTCGATGGCACGCAATTTCAATGTCACCGAGGAGTTTTTGGACGACGACTTGTGCAACTTCATCCCCAACAACAAGTTGAACTGCACCATTGACAAGGTCAATGGCATCATCGAGACAAACCGGCCCGACAACAAGAACAGCCAGTACCACCAGTTGGTGAAGCAAGGTGACGCGTTGTTGACGAAGTTACAGAAGTACGGAGCCGCGGTCAAGCTCAGTGGTGCGGAGAGAGTTGCGTAATGGGTGTTGGTTGGACATGTTGGAGATCCAGCGTGTCTGTATAGATTCCAGTTGATATGGAGGTGTTTCAGGCGAGATTGTAGATGTAAAGAGTGGTTTTTGAACTGTCTGGAGCTCATTAGCATTGTAGGGCTTGGAAGATTTGAGTATAGTTTTTCTTTCCTAGCCTAGTTGGCCCTTCATCACCCATTGTAGAATGTATTAGGGAATTGAATGATGGATCCTTGTTCCAAGTAGGCTCTACCCATTTGTCGATTTATGGAACTTTTTTCCTCGTTAGATAGCAATAGGATAGACCTATTTGCTGTGTCTCTATAGGTATACTGTTTCAGCCCTCTTACTGTCTTTTTTTTTAATTTTTTTCACTCCGCTACTAAATAATCTACTATACTATTTTCCACTTTCCAGAAAACTTATTTGTAGTCTTTAGTTGTGTTGCATCTATTGTGGCTGCGCTCACTCCTCACGTTTCGTATTGCGAATATTCACAGTGACTAATTGTACAGAAGGAACCAAGTATCACTCGTAAAACAACAATAAAATAGGTAATTTTCACTCAAGTTTTAAAGTGTATACCTTCCTCTCCAATTAAAATCCCTTTCTCCTTTTTTTTGGCTTCTCCTCTCATCTCTTACCCTAAGACCTGAACTCTGATAGCAAAACACGAAACACTACAGAAAATTCATTAATCTTTCCTCTTGTCTTCTCTTTTGTCTTTTGTCTTTTGTCTTTTGTCTTTTGTCTTTTTCTTCTTCTCTGTCTCTTTTTTTTCATCTGTTCTTTTCATTTTTTCGGTACCTTTCTTTTGGTCTTATCTCCTGTCCTGCGCAATCTATTGTGGTTATCAGTCACGTTACTGTGCGCCCCCCACCTACACCTTCTTCCACCATGAGTAGTAAAAAGCGCATGGAGAAAGATGTCATGGACTTGATGATGAGTGACCATGACGTAAATCTCATTGACGATTCCATTCAGCAGTTCCACGTGATCTTTAAAGGTCCTTCAGATACTCCATACGCTGGAGGCGAATGGAAGGTCCGGGTGGAGTTACCTGACCAGTATCCAATCAAATCACCGTCTATAGGTTTCGTCAACAAGATATACCATCCAAATATTGACGAGAGCTCAGGTTCGGTTTGTCTTGATGTGATCAACCAAACGTGGTCTCCGATGTTCGGGCTCTTGAACATCTTCGAGAACTTCTTGCCTCACTTGTTGCGCTACGCCAATCCAAGCGACCCACTCAACACAGAAGCCTCGAATCTCATGACTAAAGATGAGGCCAGATATACAGAAACCGTCAAGAAGTACGTCCAGCAGTATGCTCTGGAGAAGCTTCTGGGCAAAGATGGAGACAAGTCTGAAGATGACGACGAGGACGACGAATTGAGTGATGTGGGCAGTTTGTCCAGCGACGACGAATAATTTGCATCGGGCTGGGCCCAACGGTATGTGGCTTGCTTGAGAATCAGCTTGAGGAATGTTGGTGAGCTTGAGATCCATTGCAGAGAGCTGAGGCTGGTTGGCAAATGAGCAGGAGTATAAAACAGGGGAGATCACCCAAATCAATGATCGCTCTTAGAGTGTATTGTAGAGATGTAGTGGTTGGATCTTTGAGAGGTTATTGTATACCCTTGAGCTGGAGCAATAAGAGAAGAAATAAAGAAGAAAGAAAATGCAAATTGAGGATGGGAACCAGTTTCAGGCTCACCACTCTTTCTTCTTTTTTTTTTTTTTTTTTTGTTTCCCCGGTTTCTCTATCCTTGTGGTTTTCTTCCCACTCTAAGTCCTGTCGTGCGGATCATAATGATTGAGTGACAGTCCAACTAAGATGTCCATTATTGGAAAAATCTTCCCTTTTTCTTCTTTTTCACTCAAATTGATCCTTCTTTATCGTTTCTAGAGTTCTTTTGTTTTCCAGGATCATTACATTCATTTTCATTTCCCATCGTCACAACTTGATCTATTGACTCACCATTTCGTTCCACTTCACCTGGACATTGAAGTCTATAGTTTTCATGAAAACAAACAAAAAACTCCTAGAGATGTAGTTCCTGAACTATGCTAACGTGCTTCATCTTCGTGCAATCGTCAGCGTGTCAACATGTAATACAGGCACATAGATCGATTGTTTCTAAGGCATGCCAGTAGAGGTAGTTAATAAAAGTGTACTTGTAACCTAGGTCCACTTGAATAACTTAGAAGAATTGGCACTCTGGGTTGATTCAAGCCTGTCGAACTTTCATCTGTTTAGAGTGACTCCAACCCTTCAGTCATGAGACAATATAAGCACACCTTTTAGAAGAGTAATGAGAATGCTGATTGTAGTTACTCCAGAGTCCCTTCCATTTATTATCCACTGCTGGCATTTTGGTCTGTTCTTTCTCCGCAATCTGGGCCACAGCTTATGAACAGGTGGACCACTGAAAGCCAATCCCGTTTTTTATCATAATCCCGAAATATCAAAACGCTTTTCAAATTCAGACGTTATGCTATCTTCAAAGTGCTTTAGAACCAATTTGAACAATTAATCACCAATCTCGCTGGATCCCCCTCCCTTGGGTGTACCCTCATTAGGCATGAAGAAACTCGAAAAAAGACTGGAAATGATCTTATTTGTTATTGACCTCTAGCACTATGACTGTCGAGTGCTATAAGCAATTTTTTTTCTTTGTTGTCGCTGTTTGGTCCTCACCGCCGGATTGCTGGTGTGCCAAATGGCTGCGAAAGCCAAGAACCAAGGAAATATACCAGTAGAGAAACACAGTACCCCTATAATCGAGATTGTGTCAGATGCCTTTACCACAATGTTTCACTGTGAAATTATTGCACCTTGAACTTCTTTTTTTTTTTCAATTCTTCCCTGTTATCCACATACCAGTTTTGGATTATCAATAGTTGCTCGCGTTGATCGGACCGTTGCGTGTTTTCTGCAGGAGCTCCTCGCACCAGGCTGCCGCATTCGGAAGGTGATGAGGTACGCTCTCAGAAACCCAGGGCAGAGTCTGTCCATATAATTTGCAATGTGGTGGTATCGGGACTGTCATTACTGACGTCATCTCCTTTTACCGGGTCTTATCGGCATTTCTGTGCCGTTTCTTCCGATCAGACCGGCAGATAGCACCGTAAGCGCATGGTAGCGGGTTGGAGATTCCACCCATTATTCCAGCCACCACCATGTCTTTTGTCAGACGATACTCGGGAGTCTCGGCGTTGGCCGGAACTTTCAAAAACCCAGCACTCATAAACACCGCAGCATACATCAATGGCCGCTGGGTGCCTCCCAAAACTACGTTTGCTGTGTACGACCCAGGCATGTATCCGAAGCCTGAAGCCAAGCTTGCAGACGTCGGGTCGTACTCAATTGCAGACTTCAATTCGGCCATAGACGCTGCCAGCAGTGCATTTGCGCTGTTTCGCAAGACTAGCGCTCGTGAAAGAGCAGACTTGCTCAACAGATTGTACCTCTTGATGAAGGAGAACCAGCACGACTTGGCGCGGCTCATTGTGTTGGAAAACGGGAAACCGTACGCGGACGCTTTGGGAGAAATCGGCTACGCGGCGTCGTTTTTCCAGTGGTTCGGCGAAGAGGCCGCCCACGTGTCTGGCGATGTGATCCAGTCTGCCAACGCCAGCAACCGCATCTTTGCGATCCGCCAGCCCATCGGCGTGTGCGGAATCATCACGCCATGGAACTTCCCGGCGGCTATGATCACGCGGAAATTGGGAGCGGCCATTGCGGCCGGATGTACGGCGGTGGTCAAGCCCGCTCTGGAAACACCGTTGAGTGCACTTGCCTTGGCCCATTTGGCCGAGGAGGCCGGGGTCCCAGCGGGAGTGGTCAATGTTGTTCCGTCAGAGCGCAATGCCGACGCCGGCCGTGCGTTGTGCGAGCACCCAAAGGTCAAGAAGGTGTCGTTCACTGGGTCGACCAACGTGGGCAAGATTCTCATGGACGAGTCTGCGTCGACGTTGAAAAAGTTGTCTTTCGAGCTCGGCGGCAACGCGCCATTCGTCGTGTTTGAAGACGCAGACATTGACCGTGCAGTGGACGGGATCGTCGCAGCCAAGTTCCGCAGCAGTGGCCAGACTTGTATCTGCGCCAACCGCATCTTTGTGCACGAGAAAGTGTACGACGCTGTTGCTGCGGGGTTGGTGGCCAAATTGAAGCTGGCCACTACTTTGGGTTACGGTCTTGACAAAGAAACCACCCACGGACCACTTATCCATGAACGTTCGCTCCAGAAAGTCATGGAACACATTGAAGACGCAACAAGCAAGGGTGCTGAGGTGTTGCTTGGCGGCAAAGCGTGCCCGGACTTGGGTGCATACTACCACGAGTTGACGGTGTTGGGGAACGTGACCCCAGAAATGCGTATTTTCCATGAAGAGACATTCGGACCCGTGTGTCCGTTGATCAAGTTCAGCAGCGACGAAGAGGCAGTGAAATTGGCTAACGACACAGACGTAGGCTTGGCTGGCTACTTCTATACGCGGGATATTGGCCGCATGTTCCAGGTGGCCGAGGAGTTGGAGGTGGGGATGGTTGGTGTCAACACCGGAGCCATTTCAGAGGCCGCCCTTCCTTTCGGCGGTGTCAAGGAGTCTGGTTTTGGTCGCGAGGGCTCGAAGTTTGGCATCGAAGACTACACCGTCATGAAGTCGATGGTGGTGTCTGCTGCTCGGACGTAGCCTTTCTGTCGGTTCCTGTAGCCTTGAGGTTATGCTGAGCTTGAATTTTGGTATATGGCGGTATCTGGGCGGTCCCTAGGCTAGTAGGCTATGTTTCAATGAAGTCACGCTTTCAGTGTTAGTAGGGTTGTTGCAGATAGTTAGTGTGAGTAGACGGTCTGATCGTTAAAATATGTTGCATTTTCTGTTCCAATGAAGTCATCCGGTGTGAAGGGGACGTTTTCCACTCATGGTGCCTGGAATCATGGAACATTAGTATATGGACACATCAGTACATCGCGTTATGCCTCGGTATCCGCATTATCTTTACCGACCACGCAGGCCGGTCCATCTGTATTGAAGGCAGTCCAGACTCCGAGGTGGGTCTCGGGTATTTCAAGAGGGCCAATGATTAAGCATGGACTCCACCAGAGTCTCAGAATCTCAAGGTCCACTTGATGATAGCACCTTCTCGCTATATCAGCTAGCATCATCTTGCCAAAATAGCTGCAATATCTTGGTAAAGTGATTCTGTGAGATGCACACAGATCAGTCAGGACATTTCGAGGTATCTGAGAATGACCCATATGGCGTCAAAGTAGCATTCTCAGAATCTCATATGGTGGTACGACTAGCATTACACGCCATATTGCGGTGGAACCCCGTACTCCACATATATCACACGCTCATGGTTTCCCTCAATCATGCCATATCCCAACCATCTCTTTGTGGGCATCTTTAATGTTCCCCAAAGGACCTTATGGGGATGACCACCCTTCATATTTGGTCGCCCCATCCACTCATCATATCCGTCTTGTCTAGTAAGGGCTCTGGGCCTGCAGGTATGGCGACTCGTTCCCTGGAGTGTACTGGTCCATCGGACTGGCAGAGTACGAGTTAGGCAAATCCAGGAACTCATCCACATCAACATCGACGTCGACATCTACATCCACGTCCATTCCAGCCACCGCCTCTTCAGCCTCGGCGGCAAGTCGCTCCTCCTCGAGACGTGCTTCCTCGAGTCTTTGCTGCTCACGGAGTTTCTCCTCTTCCTGTTGCTTTTGCTCTACCTGGCGACGCTCAGCAGCACGCACGTATATAGACAGGTCAAACCCTTCCACGTCAGTCATTTTTTCAACCGCAACAGGACATGGAACGCGTGTCTGACGGTAAGATTCGTTTGTAAAAGAGACATTCATGTTGGGGACAAGATCCCGATAGTATTGGGTCAACTCAGCGCTGTATGCTTGACTAACCGCTTTTGTGGACTCAAGTTCACGGTCTAGACGCACGTTGAACTGCAGGATGCGCTCGTCGTCCTCATGGTTGCGTTGTTTCTTGGCCCGCTTAACCTCCTCGATTTCTGAATGAAGCTGCTCCACGCGGTCCGGAGTTATCACATCGAACTCCGAAATGCGGTAGAGGTACGGTTGTTGTGGTACGATGATGTTCCGTGCTGTGTCCAACTCTTCCACGAGTTTCAGCGCGTATATGGACTTATAAGTTAACGAGCGAAGTCCGCCTTCTATGGTATTGCCGTTGATAATAGAAGATGCAAACCCAAGACTGGTATTATGCTCGTTTGGCTCTTTGTACTCCGTTGGAGCCACAAGTGGCTTGGGCGCTGTGTTCATGTTTTGTATTGACAATAAGTATTGAAGATGTGAGTTTTGATGGTGCGCGATACCGTGTGCCGCGCACGACCTTGGAAGAGTGCAACTGCTAGTGAAGTGTTTAATTAAGTATGCAGTTGTTAGGTGTTTTGGAAGAGATTGTGAATGATGACCTTCGATGAAGTCTGATTCAAATTTGAATTTTCTTAAACAAATTTTTGCGTTTTGGTAATTCAATGGCCGTACTGTCGAGTCTGAGAACATGAATTCTCAGATCGCAGAATTTCTAAGGCATCACCTCTGGAATAATCTACCTCTGGAACTTTTTTTTTCTTTCATTTCTTTTCTTTTCCTTTTTTTTTTTTTTTTTCATTTTTGTCTTTCTTCTCGATTGTACCTCGTCTCACTTACAAATGCTCGTAAGTTCGTGTTTATTGTCCTCACATGGTGCCCTCCATCAACGACTCCTCAATGCCGTCAATCAACCCGTCAATGTCCTCAACACGCAAGCCACAGCTAAGACTGATCAACTTGCGATACTTGTTCATCTTGTTATCGATTGCGTAGTTCTTTACTCCCTCTGCCACCTTGCTCACTAACTCGAGCCGGTGGAATTGTGCAGAGGAAAGTTCCATGCCAATCTTAAACCGTTCTTCAGCATCGTCCATTTCATCGATTGGTGTCTCAATAGCACTTTCGTTCTCCTGCACTAGCGTGGCGAGATCGAAAGCCTGACCCTTTTCGATAGAGCACACAAGCTGAGCTTCTTTCAGCTTAAGCTCCTGGTCGAAGTTGGTGACCTCTTGTTCAACAATTTCCTTGGCCTCTTCAAACAGCTCGGCATCGGCGAAACCGTTCTTGCTCAATAGAACGTTGATCTTTTCAATGCATTTTTTGTTTTCGTCCTTCTTCTCTCCCAACACAGTTTTGATACGCTTGAACTCAATGTTGAGCCCACTCGTCTCCTCTGCATAAGAGTCCGAGAGAAGATTGAACATGCCGTACATCATAGACTTCATGTCCTTCATCGGTATTTTCACGTCTGAGTTGTCAAACTTGCTGTGCTTCGCCTGCTCCTGGATCACACCGTTTTTATCCAATTTAGGAGGGTGTGGAATATGCGACTTGACAGAACTCGTGGTTTTCTGAATCGGTGTACTCTCGTCCACCTTCTCCGGTATCTTTCCGAGAATGCTATGCTTGGAAGTGGATTGCGGGCTTGCAAAAACGTGCTTTGGCGTTGATATCGTGTCATATGGCGCCTTCAAACTATCGTCTGCAAATATGTTCTCTTTATTGTCGTCAACAGTTCCGGCCTGTTCCTCCAATAATGTTCTCAAGTGCTCCTTGCTCACACGGTCGTTGATGTCCTCGTCATCGTCATCTTGTATAGTGGTTCGCTGTGTGTCTGGTGTTTCTGCCCTCCTGCTAGCGAAGTTCTGAATTGGTGTCCCTAGACCATGCATTGAGTTTCTCTTAGGATCAGAATCCTCTTCAGAGAATGATTGGTAAGGTAGCGTTTGTCTTGCTGCACTTGGCGTGTCAAAGTTGTACACCAAAAGATCATTCAGCATTATGATGGATTTTGCTGTTTCGTTGTTGACGTTAATCAAATCGTCACGTGCTCCGTTGCCAAAGAGAAACTTGACAAAGCCAGCAGCTCCAGCGCGGGCAGCCAAGTGTAGACATGTATCACCATTCACATCTTGATGATCTAAAACGATCTTAACCAAGTCAGCGTTATTGCCCTTGTTGTTGTTGGACATCACCGTCAACTTGTTGAAAAGTATCTGGAGGTAGTAGCTCAACGCAGGAAGCTTTGATTTGACCTTGGCAAACTGACAAAGATAGTGCAAAGGCGTTCGACCGTTGATATCTGTGTTGATCAAGCACATCTCGAGCGCGTCTAGAATTAGTGGAAAGTTCTTGAGGTCGTAGCAGTTGTTGAAAGAGATACACTTCGACAAAGCATTCAACCCGAAATTCGACACAATCAACGCATTGGCGTTCTTAGATAGCACAAGCTGTACCAAGTTCAAGTTACCGATCGATGCAGCCCAGTGCAATGTGGTATGGCCTTCATCGTCAATGGCCTCGTTGATGTCAAAGTTCGGAGGAGGATTGTACAAGAAGAGAGGAATAGGGGCATTGTCTTCGCTGAAGAACCGCAACAACTGGGACGCGTGCAGATTGTCTTCAAGCATCATTTTGCCCTTCCCATCGCCTGATGACACCGAAGTGTCGGAGTCTCTGTTGTGTTCTTCCTGTGACCAGTTCGTCTCATTTGTGGAGGACAGGTTGCCCTTTTGGTGCTGCTGGTACATTAGCTGTTGATGTGTGACCTCCTCCATTGGTCCTGAAAAATTGTACTGTTTGTTGGGAGGCATCATTCCTGGGAAACCCTGTGTCTGGACCGGATATTGAGGGTAAACCTGGTAATTGTTCATCTGCATGCGCTGGTTGCCGCCCATGACGCCATTGGGCATGAAATCCTGGGTCTGGAACGTCGGAGGCATCGTGGGCGCCGGCATCTGGTGCGACATTTGCATTGAAGGATTCATCAGCGAAATGTGAGAATTGTTGCGTGACAACGACGCTGGATAGTCTGGTGTGAACATGGCCTGAGGAGGAAGACCATCGTCGAACTTCAATTTCTTGGGCGGCAGCTCTTTTTTGTTCTTTTTCTGGTACTTCCTCTTGACGGGAGTTCCGTCTTTATTGAACGACGTTCCCGTTGGAGGTTTCAGCTTCTTTGGGATTATCACCGACGGATCGTCAAGATCAATGTACAACACCGGCGCCATTTCGGCGGTAATGCCGTACTCGTCCGCCAATCGCCGAGCGTCTGCTAACGGAATCCAAGTTCCTTGAAACCTTCCATATCCACCCTGAACTTTTTCATGCTGGCCCTGCTGGACGCCTTTCTCGAGAATTTTCGTTCTTTTCGCCTTGGGGAAGTTGCAGAGCTTCAAGATCTGAGTAGCGTTCACCCAGTCGTCCTTGCACCTTCTCATAATTGGAGACTCCCCTACCGAGCACTCATACACCTCAATCTAGAAAGTTAGTATATATGTTAAAGAGTCAAACAGGACATTTCCAGGCAATTCCACTCTCTTGGAGCAGTCTAGACCATGTTGTGGGAGGGCATAATCGCCGAGAATCAACAACCGGTACTGATCAACACGGCACCACGAAAACACCAGTTTTTTTCAAAACTTTTTTTGGACAAATGGCCAAAAGCACCACTAATACATACGTTTGAGTACGTCGCAATGTACACCAGCGGATGTTCGTATGCCATTTTGAGACGGGGGAATATTGAGGTGAACAAGGAAGAAAATGGTCCTACACCGTACAATTTATCCATTTAGGCCATATTACACGCGTAGCCCGAGATGTCCGGGTGTGGTGCCGGTTAGCAACGCTGCCATCCACGCGTGTATGTTTTGGGGCATAACCGGACTTGGTAAAATCTACGATTCCGAGTTGGATTCTATAATTGAAAAAGATTTTTTTCCTGATCTGAAAGGGCAACAGTTTCTTTTGAAAAATTGTGTAAATTTTGGGTACTGCACAGAGCCGCTCAGAACCAATATAAGCCAGCAGCAATGAGTGTCTCAAATAAAAATTAGACATACTTTTTGTTAGTAAATTGCGGTGCTTGGATGCTTTCTTCTTGCCGTTACTGGTAATTTTCCCGATAAGGCAATTTCGGTTATTACCGTATGTCAAAACCTTGCCAGAGCGGTACTGATGTGCCCACTAGGTGGAATCAAACATTCTTCTGTTTTCGTTTGAGAATATGGGTAGATACGGATTAGGGTCAAGATTTGGAATGTGGTGAAAATTTTTGAACTACTTTTCCCTTCAAATAATCATTTATTAGTTTTGGGTAGTTCGTGTCGACTCTGAAATTGGTGTGGAATCAGTGCGGTTTTGGGCGTTTTAAACAGTTCCAGTGCAGATCATCGATCCTCCAGTCAAAAGCATGATAATGGAGAAATGGCCTACTTTCTGATTTTGATCCTTTCAGGTTTTTGAAAATTTGTAGGGCGAAAAAGCCAGTCACTTTGAATACCTGATGTGAGTACGTCAACGCGTTTAGGTAACAAGACCTCAGACGACACGAGAAGACATCACGTCCAAAAACTTATTTAAAGTAGAAAATCGTGAATGTGCAAGAAAAGTCTCTTCAGTAGCTTTTCTTTCGCGGTAGACTAGATCATAATGATCTCGTGACAGTTAGCAGAACGTGTAATAAGGCCTTGTCATAGAACTATCGTGGTTTCACGTGATGATGAAGAACGGAGATAACATTGAGCAGGTTTCTTTCGGATCAGCCGTACTTGACGCATTTTTGTAGAATGTTCGGAGCTCAAGTTTTCCAGTTGTTGGTCGCTCCACGTGTCTAGCATGTTGCACTCCAGCACCCTAGCAGCTTGTAAATACATTGACAATCTCCAGAACGGATCCCTAGAGCTTCACCTATTTTAAATTCCTTGTGAACGTAGTGAAGATATTGACTTTCTCTTTTAACTAAATGCATTGTATTGGGCTTGTTTTTATTCTAGTGACTCTCCACTCACCCTACATCTCAAGATCAGTCGTGGAGTTTCTTGCAGATATGCAACGAAGAAGGAAAACATTCCACGAGAATGCTCACTTCAATCTAATCAGAATTAATGCCTCACTGAGCTAACGTTTCTCCTCTTTTGTGCTCTCTTGTTCCAAATGTGGAACTCTCAGTTTCACTAGCACACAGTGACCCTAATGCTCCAGACGCAGACCAAAATCAATTAATACCACTCATTCTATGATTTGTCAAATATTTATGAGATTTCAGAACTTTCATTGGTGCTTCCTCCCTTTTTTTTTTTTTTTCAAACACATGTATCTGGTGTCTCAGTTCGCACCGCTACTTCTTACATATTCATATTCTTTTTCATATTCATTTTCACCTTATTCCATTAAGTACAGCTATATCCGTTAATCACAAGTTTCCCTCGGCAGTCAACTTCTCCACTACCAACTCACTAACTTTCTTGGTCTTCTGCAAAATCTCTTGCACGTCCTCCTCACAAAGAGTGAAGGCAGGAGCAAAGAGAACAATGTCTCCCTTGCCCTCGTTGCAACCTTGCAATGCCATGATGTTGAGACCATTTTCAAGAGCAAAATCAGCGAAAACGTGCGCCACGTCCAACTCCTTGGGGAAACTTTCCTTGGTCTCTTTCTCCTTGACAAGCTCAATGGTCCAGAAACCTCCCATACCACGCACACTGCCCACTATAGGACTGGAAGCAAGTTCGGTGGCCAACATTTTGCCCATGTAGTTTCCCATCTTGAACATGTTAGCAGACAATTTTTCTCTCTTGATCTTCTCCTGGATCTTCAACGCAACATACGTGTTGAGCGCATGCCCAGCGTAGGTCTGGCCACCAATGATTCTTCCAGAACCGGCAATGTAGGCGTCCTTGACTTTAGGCGAGATCAATACTCCTGCAATAGTGACGTATCCTGAACCCAAGGTCTTTCCAATGGTCTGGATGTCTGGGCCCTGGCCTGGCTCAAGGAACTCCTCCCAGCAGTTCAATCTGCCGTTGCTGCATCTTCCAGTTCCACACATCACCTCATCCAAGTGGAAGAGAATGTCGTACTTGTCACACAACTTTCTGAGTCCCAACAAGTATCCTGGAGGAGGAGGCACCGTGCCAAGAGTAGATCCAGGCAATGTCTCCACAGTAAGACTGGCCACGGTCTCTGGGTCTGCAGCAAGAATGGTCTCTTCTGCTTCATGGATCAATTTTTCCACATATTCAGCAGTAGACAAGCTTCCCTGGTTGCGGTAAGGGTAGCATACGGAAATAGCAGGACACTGGTCGTCAGGAAGAGTGATGTCTTTGAAAGCGTCTGATCTGAACCCACTGCTAAGAGACATGGAACCAATGGTGAATCCGTGGTACGAGCACTCTCTGCCAATGAATTTCGTCTTCTTTGGCTTACCTTTTTCCACAAAGTACTGGCGAATGATCTTCATGGCGTTGTCGTTGGCCTCAGACCCTGAGCTGACGAAAAGCGCCGCTGAAAACGCACCTGGCGCAGAGTTCTCGATCAAGAACTTGGCCAATTTCTCGGCGTTCTTGTTGGCGATCGATGGAGTAAATGAGTAAGTTGAACTTTTCAATGCCTCAGCATAGTAGCCTGGCACATCTGGGTCTTCCCAACCCAAAGCGCCAACTGCAGCACCGGTCACTGCATCAATACAGTCGTAGATTTTTCCCGAAATAGGGTCTTCGATCTTGATGTGAGTTCCACTTCCAGCAATGACGTTTGGTGCTTGTTTAGCCACATCTGCTTGGAAGATGTATGAAGCTTGTTCGGTAGAGACTGGCATATTGAATGTGTAGAGTAGTGAAGAGAAAAATTGTTCAAGGAATCACCAAGTATTTATAACTTGATTCAGCAATTGTTCCACGCCATTCTCTTGCGGCAAACCCAAAAGGTCTTAGTCCAAATTGATGACTGGGTGCAAAATACTATCTTGTGAGACAGTGGGCAGATGTCCTGAATAGGAAGGTCGGTGCGATAATTCAACCGATGGCACCACTAAATGCCGACGGAATTTCGATAGCACCACTTAATCCCAACGGAATTTGCATAATATCACCGGAATAATAGACACCACGGAATTTCGATATGAACTTGATTGGGTCTTCCTATTTAGTTCTCCCGCCGTTTGTCGCTTGTCTCTGTTAGGTTGAATTGACTGATCTGTCACGTGACGTTCCACGGTTATTACTGTTTGCGATTACACCACAGATCGGAAGTGGGAAATGGTGTTGCTCATACATCGAATTTCCTGTGTGGTGGGACTTTCCCTGCTCGGTTTGTGCAATTGTTTTTTTTTCGCTCTCGTGAGCAATATCATGATCCTTCTTTGAACTAATTACACCTGACCTGTGTGCAGCCACTACCACTAATAATTATTCTGCAGGGTCTAAAGCTGGGTGATAAGACGAAAGAATTCCAGATATGTAGAGTTGATGTAAAGTTTCTTATTCTTATCGGATATCCTTATCGGATAAATTGAGGGACATTTGTGTTTTAACGGTCGTGCTCTGAACATACTTCTTGTATTTGCTACACATAGTGTGGGATACTAGTTGGCAGCTCACCTTGTGTAGTAATACTATTTCACTTATCAATGAAATAATAGACTTTTCTTTAGTGGCGTTAGAACTTTGTCGAATTCTTTCAACACTCTCACGTGAACGCATGATACCTCCATACATTCTCACGAGTAGTCACAGATCGATTTCCCTGTTTTCTCGTGCCTTGCAGTGAAATAAACAAAAATGGAACTAGTTGATCGGGAAATTCACTTCTAAATTTTGATGCCCTCTTCTGCGCTGTTTTATGTACATGTTGGCTTCTTTGGCTGCCATCAATCAGTGACATTGTCAACAAACATAATTCGAAACGACATTTGACAGCGCAGAAGTGTAAGTGTATTTCAACATTAGATAACGAAGCGGAGACAATTTTCTGTCAAATAATGCAATTCTAATATTAAGCGTGCCTCCGAAGCATCATATTCTTACGCTCTTGTGCGTTGGCGAACCAAATGAAGGTGAAGGGAAGGTCGTAGGGAATGTGGCGAAATTAGGTATTTCAGCACGAACTGAGCTCATCCTTTATTCTTCTCATTTTCTACATTTTATCTTTTCTGTTTCAAAATAGATTGTCCATTCAGTACAATTTTTTTTTTTCAAACACATATATTGGGACCCAGAAAACATTTTTCTTGGGTCCCTCTGTTACAAGCTAATAGTTTCTATATGGTACAATCTGACGGTTCAGAACTTATCGATGAACCAAAGCAGTACATTTTTCAACATCAAACAATCACTGTATAATGCCACTAGGACGTGTTTACATTTTCCGCCCAAACACAATTCGCTTTGCTAGCGATTGTTCTTCTTGGCAATACTCTACTGCTGCCCTCAGTACAGGCTATTGAGCGTTCGAACACAACAACACTTGGCTATCGCGCACGTGGTACAAACTTGGAATCACAAAAAGCTCCGACATCGGTCTTTTTCAACCCTTTATTTCGAAGTTCCAAGAAACCGGTGCTGTCCATACCCATATATGGCAACAATGTACTGCCCAGCATACCGGCTAATACCTGGATCACTGCCAAAATGGCTGAGTTCCATAGAAAACGTACTAATGGCAGGAAGTCGGTCAATATGAGCAAATATCTATTTTTCGTGTTTTTCTTTTCTTTTTCTCTTTTCTTTTTTTTCTTTTTTGAAGTTCGAGTTCTAGCGTATTGTCCAGATTTACTTATCGCATCAAATAGGTAATTGCCAAGTCAACAGGTGTCCTGCACGGTCCCAGGCGATGCTATCTCCGAGCTCAGCCACCAAAGTGAAGACTCAAAGAAGTAACGAGAAACACTACAAACGAAAGAAAAAAAACATCTCCTCCCTAAATCATTTTTCCAAAGTTTCATCTTCCCAAACTCCCGAACCGGATATTCCCGTGTCTGTTTCTATTATTGGGCCAAGAGTTCGCGACGCTCTGCATTTAATTATAGGTGATAATACTAGTAGGCTCTGCAGATGCCTACACCTCTTCTTCCTTTCTAATCATCTCCAATTATCAACACATGGGCGCCCTCGGGATTCTACTGCCGTCGGCCCATAATGTCACGGGTACCATCGTGATGATGGATGACGAGATCAAGTCGGGTGCAACTACAACAGACTCACTTAAAAAGACAGATGGAGGCATTATCCTATACCCGCAGCCACACGATAATCCAAATGATCCGCTCAACTGGCCGATCATCCGGAAAGATTTGTGTTTCTTGATCATCGGATTCCAGACGTTCATTGGTGGCGGCCAGACCCCGATTTTGGCTGCTGGTTTCTCTTCGCTCAGAGAGGAGTTCCATAAGTCGCTCTCACAGATCTCTTATTTGGTCGGCGCGTTCATGTTGGCCCTCGGCATTGGATCTGTCATCGCTAGTCCAACTGCGGTTCTCTACGGTAAGCGGTTGGTATATCTTTTGGGTATTTTGATCTTCTTGGTTGGTGCCATTGTAGCAGCCGCCTCCGAGAACTTTGGCGCCCTTATGGCGGGTAGAATCCTTACTGGAATCGGCGCGTCGCCCACGGAAAGCTTGGCCTCCGCTAGTTTGAGTGAGCTCTACTTCCAGCACGAACGTGCCTACCGTACTGGACTCTACACTCTCTTGCTTCTAGGAGGTAAGAACGTGGTACCACTTCTTTCTTCGTTGATCTTCGAGCACTTGAACAGGCACTGGCTCTACTGGATCCTTGCCATTTTCTTGGGTGTCAACTTGGTGTTGACTTTCTTCTTTGTTCCTGAAACATTCTGGGACAGATCGCCTACACCGAGTAAGCGGTCTATTGCTGAAACAGAGGCAGCACGCCACGTGGCAGGCTATGTTCCGCCCGAACAGAGACCCCATGCTTATGCACTCCCGTCGTCGAATAACGTGTTGGACGTTCAGAGCTTGTCTTCCTCTGTGCTAGACACTACAGAGAACACGGCTGGTCCGGTTCCTCTCACTGAAGACTCCTTGCATCACGACATAACTTCGATTGGGTCGACCCCTAAGTCCTTCCGCAAAAGGTTGGCCATGTTTTCTGGCCGCCACACGCCTGATAAGTGGTGGATGGTTGCAGCCAGGCCGTTCTACTTGTACGCGTATCCGCCTGTATTGTACGGCTCACTCGTGTATTCTATGGCCGTGGTGTGGTTGATTGTCATCTCGGAAACTGTCTCGGAGATCTTTAAAGGCGAGGGATATGGGTACTCGCAGCAGACAGTAGGATTGTTCTACTTGGGACCTTTTATTGGGGGCATTTTGGGCTCTTTGACCACAGGTATTGTTGGCGACAGGCTCACGCGGTATGTAGTGAGCAAGAACCACGGCATCTATGAGCCTGAGTTCCGGTTGCTCATGTTGATTCCTGCTACGTTTTTCACATGTTTCGGCTTGTTCGGCTACGGCTGGTCTGCTGACGACATGGACCCATGGATCGCGCCAGTAGTGTTTTTCAGCTGTCTCAGTTTTGGCTCGTCAATGGCCTCCACCACCGCCATCACATTCACTGTCGACTGCTACAAAATGTTCGCATCAGAATCGTTAGTATCGTTCAACTTCATGAAGAATGTTCTTGGTTTCATATTTTCCCTCTTCAACACCGATGTGTTTGAGAGTATCGGAGGGAAGAAAACATTCATCATCTACGGGTGTGTGCAGCTCCTCTTGAGTTTGGCTGGAATTCCAGTTTACAGGTATGGCAAAATTGCTAGAGCCTGGACAGATAAGGTCGAGGTGTTGAAGTCGCTTTATGTGCCGAACTCGCCTCTGAATCCCAACAGAAGCATTGTTGATCTGGCAAGTGCTGCTGAGACAATGAGGCCAGAAGAGCCTCCTTCGGATAATCCTTCTACAGAAGAAATTGAAACCAGCGAGGATAATAGTTCGAAGAAGGAAGAGAGAGCGGAGAAAAGGGAACCGGTGCCGGTGCCGGACATCGACCAAGCGGGAGAGAAGGGACCATGAAAACATCTCTTCCCTAATGCTAAGCAAGTACAATCCAAATATACGAATTAATGATAGATCACATCCAGTCTATTTTCTTTTGGTCGAAATCGGCGAGAATCTCCTTGTTTGAATTGAGATAAAGCTGGAGTCGTTCCTTCACAGTTAGCTTGTTCCATTTTTCACCATCCAATTTAGGCATTCCTAATGTTTCAATGACACATCCACTCGCTAGATTGGCCAAAATCCCTGACGTCAACCAGTCTCCAGACAAACATAATGCGGTGATAAACGCCCCACAGAAAGAGTTCCCGCCTCCAGTAACATCTACTACCGTAGATTGGCTCTGATGATAGGCTGGAAGCATTATGGATACAGTTTGGGTCAAAATATAGCACCCAAGTTCTCCACATCTGAGCGCAATTCCACCTGAGGGAGAAGAGTACTTCAAAAACAGGTTGGCCAACCGTTTGATTTCTTCCTCTGTCGTTGGCAATTTATCTAGTCCAGCAAGAGCTGCTGCCTCATTCAAATTAGGAGAAAACACATCTACCTTGTGAAGCATCCGGTTTAAAACGTCTAGATTTTCGTGAGTGCAGACTTCAGGAAACGGTTCGAAAACATAAAGTGGTTTGGGTCGTCCGTTCTCTTGTGCTTTTGTAGACAATAAATCTATGGTTTCCTCGCATCTTTCCACGGAGCAGCAGAAATGAAAGCTCCTCAGATTCACCAAATTCTCTGTATTTACAATATCAACGCCCTCGATCCTCTTCTTGGGAGCACGATACACAAAATTACGAACTCCATCTTCTCCATAGATGTTAGCACCACGAGATGTTAGCCTATTGGGGTCGTATCTGAATATAGCACCCGATCCCCATGATTCCATCTCCTCCTGAATTCTTTCTGGAAAATCGGAGCCCTTATCGATGATACCACATACTCGTTTGCCCAACTTTGGCCCGGACACAAATCTTCCCCCAATTATAGCATATGAGCCCCCTCCGCCAATGATATTGAACTCTGGATGTCTTTTCCATGACTCAGGATATTGGTTTTCATCTATAATGAAGAGACCAAGGGTGCTGAAGAGAGGATCAGACATGGCTTCATTCGATATAGATCAATTTTCCTTTATATAGACGATCACGTGACCTCTTTTTTCCTCGTAGTCTTGTGCACTGGTAATATTCTTGCACATTGCTCATCAACTGGCGCCCCCTTGGCCAAGTGGTAAGGCACCTCACTCGTAATGAGGCGATCGTCGGTTCGATTCCGACAGTGGGCAGCGCTTTTAATTTTTCGCTGGCGCCCCCTTGGCCAAGTGGTAAGGCACCTCACTCGTAATGAGGCGATCGTCGGTTCGATTCCGACAGTGGGCAGCGCTTTTAATTTTTCGTTTTTACGTGGCAGATACCGATTATTATTGATGTGCTTGAAAATAATTATCAGTATTTTTTAATTACGGAAGTGGCTTTTTTCTTGTTAGTGACTCCTTGCATCTCCTATTCGTTTATTTAAAACTGAAATATATTAACTTTTGTAGATGTACCCTCATCTTCCAGATCTAGTTGGTGGGGGTGGTGGAGGAGTGCCAGCATCATCACCTGGATACTTGACGTCGTTGTTTTTGGATCTGGTCAATTCCTCATTCATGAAATCCGTCAAGCTGCTCACCCCATTCGCAGCATGCTGCTTTTTCTTCCTGTGAGTTTTGGGAGGTGCAATCGATGGAGGAACACCAATTTGAGACCCAACAATTGGAGGCACTATGGTACTTCCCAGTGTACTCGGAAGCAGTTCCAGAGCAGTCTGAGACAGAGAAGGTACTTGCAGTGTAATTCCGCTCGAAGACAAATTCTGAGGAGGACCAGAGGGGGTGATATTAGTAGGACCCGTGGAAGCAGAAGGCGATTGCTCAGTCTGTATAGAATGAATTGGCCCACCCAGATTTCCATCCACAGCTGGTACACTAGGAATTGGTCCTGTGGCGTTCACAGAATTTGATCCGCTCGTAGCTGTTCTGTTGGGAATCGGTCTATTGGTAGACAGAATCTCTGATACTGGTGCGTATTTGGAAGTTGGCACCCCATTAGAAGCTTGGACGCCTGGTATCGTGGAAGCACTGATACCTGTTGATATGCTGGGTCTTGGTGGTCCGCTCAAGGCTGGGGTCCTTGCTGGCTCTGTTGCTGGGGCCAGAAGAAACTCCTCCGGCACGAACGCCGTCATTCCCATCAGACTGCTTGTGAGAGGCGGAGACTGTTTAGCCTGTGGCTCTGCTTTCTTTTCGTCCAACTTGTACGAGTAGTCAGACTTGTTCTCAAACAAAACATCGTCCACCTTCTCAAGCAGGTTGTCGAACTTCCCCACCACCTCGGGAAGACGATGTAGGAGTCCGTAGCCGACATCGCAGCCCAATATCCCTCGGTTTCCAGTGGCCCATGATGTAGATAAATTCACAGTAACAGGTCGTAAGATATCGTAGTCGTGGTTGTAGACATAGAGTGTGATGGGGATGTTATCTTCGCCAAGGCTGGCGTAGTGGTGGTTATAGTAGTTCAGTACGGTCTTCGAAAACAACGCCTCGCCACCTTTTGTCAACAACCCTTTGCCATTGGCATCGCTGAACGCTGAGTCACACCCAATGACGTAGTCTGAATACGGAATGAGCAGCGCCTGGAACGCCGGCGAGTTTGGGTGCGTGTTGAGAACTCGCCACACGTATGTCGCTGTGTTGACGTTCTGCGACTGGACCGTCAAGCCCAACTGTTGGAATCTCTCGTGAAACTTCTCCAAATCCAGCTTCTGCGGAGTGTACGAATACGGGCCCATTGGCACCGAAACTGTGCGCAAAACGCCACCCTTCGCATTCCATACCTCCAAGGAGACTGCTCGCTTTTCATTGGCCACCGTGGCCAACTCTCTTATCAAGGAATCGTAGTCTACCTCTGCCAACCGAGGGTCGGCGTTTTTCGACCCGTATCCGATAGATCCATCTTCATTAATACCGTAATTTGGCGTCGATCCTATAGGATACTTCATTGGCAACTCGTGCGAGTTTATCTTGACAATATAGTCAAACCATGGCTCTAGCCCCGCCGTCCGGGCTGGTGAATGTGGAACAACATGTAACACGCGGAGAGCATACCCATTGTTGTTAACATGGGACGTGCCTTTGAAATACGTCTCGTCTTCCTGACTGGGCACGTGACCCTCTAGTCTGTCGACAAGTTTCTTTGCAAAGGAGAACATATGGAGTTGTAGGTGGACACACACGTGTGCAGGTTAGGCAGTGGAGTGTTGTGGTTACTTCCCTTGTTGAGCTGTAAAGAGTGAAAAGTAGTAAGGAGACTGGTTATGTGATGAAATTTGTGAACGTACTTCCTTCTGTATTTTTATTTTGGGGATGTTTCTGATTTTTGTGATGCCTTTTTTGTTCTCAAGAATTGGGTGAGGCGCTCAATTGACTGCGAAAAGCAGAGGAATAGGCGGAGAGAAATCAAAAAAAAAAAAAAAAAAGAGAGAGAGAGAGAGAAAAAAAGGATATTTTAAAAGGAGCGAAATCATGAATTTTTGAAAAAAGAATACATCATTCTGAGCAGGCATTGAGATTGATGCTCAGAGTACGCTGGCTCATAGACGGATCGTTCCAGTACGAGCTCTGAAAAACTGGAGGAAAGCGAAAGTTCCAAAGGTGGAGTTAGTACATTAAAAACGGATTATTCTAATATCGAATGCCATACTGCTCTATTTCTCTATTTCTCTATTTCTCTATTTCTCTATTTGGCCACACTAGGCATGTTCCTTGGAAGAGGTGACCGCCTCCAATTCCCCAACCAGATCACTCAAAAGATATAAACAGAATTGAAACTAAATTTTCACATAAACAAACTATAACTGTACTTTTCTATTTGTGGAGTTTGAAGTACGCTCTTCGTGCCTGTCACGACACCAGATGACGCTGACAGCACCAATTCAGTTCACTCAAAAACATGAATAATCTCCAAAGACCTGTTCCATCCTATTTTTCTTTTACTATTTTTTTTTTCTCTTACCATTTTTCGCTTACTATTTTCCCTCTCTTCTTGTGTATTAAGTGTGCATGATGATCGGATCTTGATGGCACGATTCCGCATTTCCGCACCAATAACTTCTCCACACATTTCCACCTTCATCCGACCATACCCTTTTCAATACCATGACACCAATTGTGGTTGTAGGTGCTGGAGTTGTTGGGCTCACTACCGCCCTCGAGCTCAAAAGAGCCAATCCTCAATTCGACATCACAGTGGCTGCGAACTACTTACCTGGTGATGATCACATATCGTACACGTCGCCATACGCCGGGGCCAACTGGCACTCGTTCGCGTCCCGTGACAACAAGAGATTGCAGGAGCTAGACAAAGTCGGTTACTACGAATTTCAGCGCTTGGCGGACGTTCCTGGCTCCGGTGTGTGGAAAAAGCCAAACGTGTCTTACCAGACACAAGGTGCAGTGGACAGAGTCAACGGCGACACTCTGCAATTCCGCGAGTGGTTCCACGAGCTCGCCAACACTCGAGTTTTGAGCCAAAAAGAGCTTTTGCCGGGAACTGCTTATGGAGAAGTGTTTGACGGCGTGGTGATCTCAGTGCCAGTATACCTAGGATACTTAGTGCAGCAGTGTCTTGCCGCAGGGATATCCGTGCGGAGAGTTCCGGCGATACAGAACATTGACGACGCACGCAAGTTGCATTTGTCAGGCCAAAAGGCAAAACTCGTGGTCAATTGCACTGGGTTGATGGCACCCAAGATCGGAGGTTACTCTGACGAAAAACGCAACTACCCTGTGCGGGGCCAGGTTGTGGTTGTGCGCAACAACATCGATCACGTGGTCACGGTGAGTGGCACCGACGCCCACGAGTCGCTTTACATTTTCCCTCGCAAGGAAGGTGGATGTATCATTGGAGGGTGTTTCTATGCTGACAACTGGGATGCGACCGAGGACCGCGGATTGACCGAACGAATTCTTCAGAGAGCATTGAAGTATGTTCCTGAGCTCGTGGATCCAGTGAAAAATCCTCTGTTTCTCGATATCGTCAAGGTCAACGTGGGGCTTCGTCCGTTCCGAGATGGAGAAGTGCGCATTGAGGTTGACCACAGCAAACCGTGGCTCATCCACAACTACGGTGCAGGGGGAGGCGGATACCAAGGCAGTTACGGATTTGCCAAGGAGGTTGTGCGGCTTGCAACTGGGGCATTGACTACAGCCAAGCTTTAGAGATGGTGTGAATTGCCTTATAGAGAGAAGGGCTTCTATTATTAGCAGGACTACAACAATGTAATGGAGAAAACATTTAATTCTAGTAGATATTAAAAACTTGCATTCATTATTAACGACACGCAACGTTGATGAGAAAGTTGAAAATCTTCTTCCCGTACTTCTTCTGGTGCTCCTTGTCTGTCTTTGAGTTTATAAACTGCTGAGTCTTACCCTGCTGTCCTGCAAGCGGAGTCGGCTCATCCAGGTATTTGTGAGTCTGGAACTGAATATCTGTGTATCCGTACTGAGCGTCAAAAGGCCCTGGTTTGGCTGGTTCTTCAGGAATCGACATGGACCGAGAGTAAGGATTATCTTCAATATGGCTCTATCAGTAATTGCTGCCGTGGGTGCAGGACCGGCCTTATCATTGCTCTACGGCCATCTCGGGAAGGAAGCTTGTTGTGTGGAAGAGATCTCTTTTGAATTGATTTGGGAGGTTGCATTAACGATGGTTTGGGGGTTTTCAGTGTCCACGGTCTCTGGATGTTATAAGAGTGTGTTCACAGTCAAGACGAGTGTGCCCATTGAGCACGTGCAATTTTTGACAAAACAAAACGAGAGACACACTAAGAGCGTTACGTATAAGCTTTTTTCTTTTTTTTTTTTTTTTTTTTTTGGCCTTCACTGACTTCTCTATTGATTGGCTTGTGGTGTTCATTCGCGCACGTGACCTGAAGGACACCTGAGACACCACCATAATGACTAGATTTATTACGCTAACCGCATTACGAGGAAAACGCAAGAGAGTATATAAACTTTTCATTGCTTTTTTGTTTCATGTTCTTTTTTTTTTTCATTTTTCATTTTCTATTCCTCTTCTCTTCTTTTCCTTTGCCTTCTCTTATTACACCACGACCTGCATCTTCGCGTAGTCAAAATTTTTGCTTCAACAAGGCGATAGTTCATATCCGCATATCATCCACAAAACTAGGAAACAATGAGAGCTTCTTCGGTTCTCAACTTCCAACAGTCGGTGACAGCCAATTTGAGAAGACCGTGGCAGACATTCAGAGATGGCCAGATCTGGTACGGTATGACGAAGAAAGGATCTAAGAGACATCCTCTCACAGCCAAACAGGGTAATAAACACTACTACAAAGGTACAGGCTCTGCTGGATACGGTAAATTGGACAAGCATGCTCAGTTCGTTGTGAATTGGGACAAAGTGAGAACATACGTTGTGCCTGCTGACATCAACAGTACCGACTTGCAACCGTTGGTTTCAGGAAATGTGCCTCAGATATACCAGCGATTTGTTGGATACAGCGACGGTATCAAGAGTCCCGAGTTGCTCTGGAACAACATCAAGGACTTTATTGAGTATGGGGAGAACTACAACGACCAGGACTTGGAAGCAAATGAATACTTGGAGGAGTTCACACACCCTGACGTCATCAAGGGTGAACAGGAGGAGATGACCGTGATTACCAAGGAGTAGTCTTGTACATAGAATTCACGAATAGACGGTTTTTGAGGAGAGTGGAGTGAGAGGAGTCAATATGGAAGTGAAATTAAAAGGGAGCGAAATGTTGATGTGCCGAGTGATAAAACGTAGTAGGACAGCAATTTTCAGATTTCTTTTCTTTGGGAAATGTGGAGTTGGTGAGTGTAGGCCCTCCTAGGCTCACTTGATCAGATGAAATGGAAGAGGGAGAGATGATATTCATTTTTTTATCGCAAACACAAAACTGTCATTCTCCACATGTTGCATCCGTATCTTCGTCGTTTCTATCTTTTCTGTTTTTTTCTAACGATAACCTACTTTATGTGTCCTTCCCATCTGGGTGTAGGGAACTGGGAGAGCATCAGCATATGATACTTATCAAAAAAGTTTAATCCAAAACGGCAAACCAAAAAAAAAAGAAAAACTCTATTACCCAACTTTTTCAATCCATTTTCCAATTATTCAATATTAATCGTATTGTTCTGACTCTACTCTACTCTGCTCAGTCCAGAGGCCCTGCACACCAAAATACCTATAGGCGGGCGCGTCTCAAATCAACCATAATACCACTTCTGCCACATGTCGTCGCTACCAAGTTCCCAAAACGTGCCAACAGAAACTCCAGACACGTCTCCAGGTCCAGACACAGTATCGCCCATAGTAGCAGACCAAACACAACAGGAAGCAACTGCTGAAAATCAGGAGGAAGAAGAGGCTATGGATGAAGACGAGAACGTCATGAGTCTCCCGCTCTCGAAGATCAAACGAATTTTCAAAATGGACCCAGACTTTTCTGGTGCATCGGCTGGCGCCGTTTATGCTACAGGTGTAGCCACAGAGTTGTTTGTCCAGTATTTGGTGGAGCATGCCTCAATGTTAGCCAAGATGGACAAGAGGAAGAAGTTGCAGTACAAGGATTTCAGCGGAGCCGTGTCGACCCAGAACGCGCTCTATTTCCTCAATGATACCATTCCGAAAACACAGCCCGTTGGTCAGGCCATAAAAAACGGCCAGATCAACATGTCGGTGGAAGATACCCAGAAGTACGCCGAGGTGATAGGTGAGAAGGAGGAAGAGCCACACGCGGCTCCATCGAGGCCAGCCACGGTTCCAATTCTCCCCAAGGGACAGTCTAGCCTTCCATTTGCGCCTGCCCCGAAGACTACCGTCCGAAAGGCCGTTCTTCACGATCTTATGTCCAACGATGACGACCAGGATGGCGCTGCGATGGTCATCGACTGAGATTGTGGCGAACCACCCAAAGAAGCGCCTCAACATCCCTGCTGAGCGTTAAACCTCCTGGAAGGCCCAAGGCGATACACGCTTCTCCCATCTCAATGGCAGTCAAGTCGGGAATAATCCTCTGGTAATTGTTCAATCCGGCGATAAGTGTCAGAACATAAAGCTGAACAATCGCAGGACTGACACTGGTTCTTGATACTTGCAAACTTTTGGAAGCCTCAGACCCCTTTTGCTTGCGGAAGAGCGGTGACTTGCGCTTCCAGAATTCCCACATATCAATAAACCGTTTGCTCATGAATTGCTCGTGCTTGGCATCTTCGTTGATGATCTGCAAAGTCAAACGCAACGATGGCTCAATGAGCTGGTGCAGGCCCAGACTACCGTCATACTCCGATGTTGTTGATACTCCCGTGGTCAACACAAGTATCATTGGCCAGTACTGAGCAAGCAACGGCATAAGAACACTATAGTTGGTGCTCATTATAGGATATGCTTTCTGCAACGTTCTCAACACCTGGATTTTCAATTTATCCGACGGATGCGAGAGAAACTGGAGCCCATAGGTGAAGATCTGCTGGATCAAGCCATATGTGTTCTTTGGAATTGGCAGGTTCCATGCGTTCTCTTTGGAGGCCGGTATTTGTTCTTCCTCCTCCTCTTCGTCATCAGAGTCTCCAGCCTGTTCGCCAAACGGAACTCCTGGCTTCCGCTTAAAATACTCTTTGGACAGATCAAAATCTTCATACACCTCCACGAGCTTCTCGTTGTCGTCAATCAATTTAAGCATTTGCTCCTGTGTAGTCAATCCCCAAGGTTTGTATCGAGATTCGCTCAATTCTACCTTCAAATTGTCTGAAAGAACGTCACGATACAACTCACAGGTGATCTCCACAATTACTTCGAAGACAAGAAAGAAATTCTCCACGAGAACAGAGTAGCCATGGAACGAGTCTATGACAATGAATATTTCGCTCAAAATGTCATTGAGTTGGGTCGCTTGCAATAGTTGCTTGCCAGAGATCTTCAAAATCACCAATAGGATTCCTGGGAGTGATGGTGTCAATCCACTGGCCACAGAAAGGCTCATACTTAAAGAGTCAATCAAATAATCTGAATTGTCAAGAATGAGGCTGCCAATCGACCCATCGTAGTAGTTGCTGACAATGACACCCAATGTCTTCCTGGCTTGTAGATGTGCAACCGAGTCTGCTGGAAATGTCAAGACCTCAAGCAACAGGAATAAGTGTTCCATCAAGAAGTCTGCCTGAAAATCTTCTTTAGTCATTTGTGACGAAAGAATCTCAACTGTCTCCAATGCGGTCACATATGCCATTTGGTATATTCCTGCTTGTCTGGCACTGGGCATAACTGAACCGTTAGTGAATTTCTGCTTCGCCTGCGTAATGAGATCAAGAGCTTGTTCCAAAACAATATATCCGGTTTCGTCGGTAGTATCATCGTGCAATGTATCTTCGAGGTCAAGGAAATCGTCAACATCGTCATATGTTTGATTAGTATTTGTAGAGGATCGAAAGATCTGATTGGTTGTCCATAAAGATACCGAACGATTTAGTATTTGTGTGTCTTCGTCATTTGCTTCTTCTGTGCGTTCAGTGATCATGCTGATCAATTGCTCTAGCTGTTTCAGGCTCTCGTGGCCAACGAAAGCCAACAATCCCTTCAAGGATCTCTCAGTGCTCTTCGAGTAAATATTTCCAAACAACAAAATCTCCTCGTTGGGGAAATCTTCGTTCCAGTCTGTGACGAGTCTTCTTAGTTGTGACGATCCTTGAACAGAATTCAAAGCCTTTCCCTCCTTCTTGATTTTGGTAAGGGAGCTAGCATTGATATGAGGAGGAAGTTCAATATCATCCATAGTATTAGTCTTGGTTTCTCCGTCACCTGAGAGTAGTCTAAGCAACTCGTCTTTGCTGGCTTTTTTGGTGTTTCCAGAATAATCCTGGCCACTCATTTGGACAACCAATGTCTGAACGACGCTTTCCTTTAATAAAGTGAGCGAGTTTTCGTCCGCGTTGATGATTTCCGTAAGCAGCTGTAGAACAAAAAAGTGAACTTTGATGGCTGCAATGCAAACACCTACTTTCTCCTCATTCTTGAGAGCTAGCACGGAAGGAAATTGCTTGCAAACCAAATCTTCCGTTTTCACAAAAAGCTGCTTCGAAAGTAGTTTCAAGGTAGTGTAGTCAAATCGAAGATAAATGTCCAACACTCTCTTAAGGAGCTCATCTTCCAGAATGTCTGACGAATGAGATGTGGTGATGTAGATTAAGGCAGACAATATGTCAAAACCTGATTGCACAACTTCTGTGAAAAGAGAATGAGCGCATTTCCCTGTGACGTTCCGAACAAAACCAAATACAGCTTCAGAAACCTGGGTGTTGGATGCCACTTTGGTCTTCATGGAAGAACTGAAAAGCAAGTACTTAAAAAGGGAAAGCAACGAAAGTTTCAACTGCTTAGATGTTGCACGGAGCCACAGGTCGGTTCTGTGTACCTTTTTCTCCTTAATATCGATTCGGATTGGAATCACCTTCAAGCCATTGGTCTTTTCGTCCTCTGTTAAGTCCTGAAGCGACAGGAGATTCTCTGAAGTGACAGAGTCGTCTGAAATCAGAATCATCAAGTCTCTGTCATCGAAAACCTTGACAATAATGGTGCTTAGGGTGCTGAGCACCTTTACAACCGTACTGGAGTGAAGGTTTCTTGTAGAAATGGAAAAATTGACAATTTTTGAAACCATGCCAGGAAAAACCATAGATGCTTGCTCTGCAGTTACTCTAGTAGAGTAGAGCCATTGTAGGAGGTCCAAAATTTCAAGAACCATTTCGTTTTCGTCTTGGTTCAATGGTGACTGGAAGCTGCACATGGCATCCAAAAGCAACGTGGTGCTATCTCCAAGCAAGGAGAGGCGCTTGATATTGGTGTCATCACTTAAACACAGACGAGGGAAACACCTTAATATTTGGATAACACAGGCTATAGCAGAGCTCTTGAATGCAAAATCTTTACTGGCTATCTCCGAGGACTTTTGACTCAGAATACCATGTCCTCCAGCAAGATAGAGCACCAAAGGACATAATTGGTCCAAGAATTCCTCACCAATGCTATTTTTCCAGGAGTATTTCGTGAGAAATGTAATGATATCGAGGATATACCTCACGACCTGTGGGTCGAGGCTAGCGTGCTTCAAAAGGCAAGACAACGGAAAAAAGATGTAGTCAGCCAATTTCGCCGACAAGACGTACTCATCACTGTGGGCATTGTGGTGTTTTTCTAGAAGCTTTATAAGCTCAGCTAGCGTGGAGATCAAGCCAGAACTAGACTCGAACTTGTCTGGAGGAACAGAGGCGAATTGGGAGATTTGGACACAAATTGGCTTTATATCTCGAAATAGCGACAGAGACAATTGTCTCGTTTCTGGAGAATCCATGCTTCCTCTTTGGAAAGACTTCTTAGTGATCAGATCAAATAATCGCCTGCACATCCACCATCTCCATTATATGCAATCAGTTGACTAGGAATTATATGATAATGATGGAAAGTCTATATCTATTTACAACTTATATACATTGGTGTTGTCCCACGACTTCTTTCCAAGTAGGCCCTGCACTTCGCCCTGCTCTTTTGTGTTCAAAAGCTTCTTTCCTGCAACATACTCCACATAGCCATCTGGACCACACACAATAGCCAATGCAGCCGGGTCTTTCTTCTCCTTGGAGGTCACCAACGCCTGCATTACTGCATTTTCGTAGCGCGGGGCACGGTCGTGTGCCTTTTTCTCCGCCTCTTCTTTAGCAGATTCGTCCAAAATCGACATACGGAGCCGGAGTGCTTCTTCAGAAGACAAGCCCGTGTCGATATTGCGTCCTCCTTCGCCATTTTCAGTTCCGTTCTCTATTTCTTGCCGCATAGGACTGACGTAGTTTCTGGCTTTAGGCTTCTGCACATCTTTCGCCTGCAACACTGACTTAGGATTACTGTCAGTGTGACGAATCAACTGCACTCTGTCCATCTTCTCCAAGAAAAACAAGAACCGATCAAGAGCTCCCAACTCGCCTTCTGTTTGCGCCGAGTAGTGAAGTCGCGTAAATCCGCGGTATGGGTTTCTCGAAAAGAGTACTTGTAAAGCTGGAGCGATTCCTGTGCCAGCAGCATAGAAATCCATGTTGTCAAAGTCGGGAATGCCGTTATCTTTTTTGATTGTCGACACAAGCGACTCAGCCTCCACTTTGGTGGGTAAATCACGGAAAAATGGCCGCTCGTGTAGCTGTTTCAATGGATGGTGTGGAAATGTGTACTCCACGTGAGGACCACGAATATCGATCTCGTCTCCCACAGATTTGTCAACAATGTACCGAGACACTTCACCGTCTCCATACCTCTTGATATAAAAAGTCATGACCCCGCCTTTGTCGAAGTCGTTGGTATCGTTCTCAATAACTCTCAAAAGTGGCTCCTTCTCACCAGATCGCGTTCTCTCCGACTTCATGAAGTATAGTGGGAGCGGTGTGTACGACCGAACAACCATGATCTGTGGCTGCTTGATTTCCACAGACCAGATTCGGTCGCCGTCCCAAATCGACTTGTCCTTGTAATGAGTGTGATAGCTATACTGCCAGTTGCTGAACTTGGGCCGCACCTCAATGAGGTAGTGCTCGTCGTCGATCTTCTGCTTGTGTGAGATGATGAACTTGTGGAACGCGTGTGGGTCCAAAAGGTCCTTGCTGTCAGAACCTGTTTCTGGAGGAAAGTACCATACTTTCACAGTGTAGGCACCCCAGATCACCACCACGGCAGTGAGCAATTTGGGCACGTGGCGAGTCCAGCGGTTGACGATTTTCGGTTTCTTGACCTTTTCGCTGTGTTTCGTAAAGTCGTCTTCGTTAGGAAGTCCCGGATAGTCGTAGGTTAACCGCTCATGCTTGATCTTGGGGATATACGGCTTGTTATCCTTCTTCATGAGTTTTTCAAGTCCCAAATCCGGATCAATAGGTGCGGGAGCAGATGCTGAAGACTTGGATGTGACTTTGAACAACGCTTTATCGTCCTGGTTTTGCGTTACATCTCTGCTCTTGTCGTCTTTGTTCTTGTCACTTGAGTTATCGCCGTTATTGGTGGAGTAACGCAACCGAGAGTTGAACCCGTGGATACTTGACCTCTTTAATGTGCTAGTCGTCAAGGACGAGTACACTTTGGACCTCAAAGCCGGAAGCATATTTGAAGAGGTACCAGTTTGAAGGTTCATGTATGGAGGTGTACGGGTGCAATATTACCACCTTGACTACTTCGAAACACCAAAAAGCTAAAAGAAAGAAAAAGAAAATCTTATGGCAAAATTGCTCAACTGAAGACTTGAAACAGAGAATTTTGCAATTTCTGACTTTTTATCTGAGCCTGATTCGATATACTAACTCGCAGAGGAAGAGTTGTAGTTTTACTAAGTGCTCACACCAATTTCCACTAGTATCTGAAATTTAGTTTTCTCTTCTTGTTTTCCTAATTGCTTATAACTACAGTATGTTTTCTTTTTTTTAGTCTTTTCCCTTTTCACAGGTCTTGTTCTCTTACCTAATTGTCCTACACAGAGGTACCACCTGCACTGGTGGTGAGAAAAAAATTTTCTTTCCCACCTACATCTTTTCAACAACTTCTACTAAAAGTACGTAAGATCATCACACAGCTGGGTGGGTGCGCTTCGTACAATTAGCAAAACATGGATACAAGAATCTGGTGTCTTGGGTGAGTTTTCAAAGTTGTCTGCACTATGTAGTGGCGCCAGCTCTGAAGACTCACACCTACTCTTTCCGAGTCATCAAATACCTGGTATCTTCGACACAAATGTCTTTGCTCATGACTCCCTCGGGACACTCATGCTGCTACTGTTTTGGTGATTGTTTTTACTAACTTGCAGATGACTAGAACCTCTGTTTTGGCTGATGCCTTGAATGCGATTAACAATGCTGAGAAGACTGGCAAGAGACAGGTTTTGATCAGACCTTCGTCGAAGGTGATCATCAAGTTCTTGCAGGTCATGCAGAAGCACGGTATGTTGACTTTTTTTGCCTTTTTTTTCATTGTGAGTCCGGCTCTCCTGTCCCGAAATGATAACTGGATGGATTGATCGGTGTTCAGTCCCTTTCTGTCTTTTAAGTTTTCGGAAGATCAACGAGAATCGACCTTACACGGCACTGAAACTCCCATTTTCTTTGCTGTTTAATCTTCTCAACATTCCTTGCCGGACTTTACTTTACTTTCCTTGGAGCTTCATTACTAACTAATCAGGTTACATCGGTGAATTCGAGTACATCGATGACCACAGATCAGGCAAGATTGTTGTGCAGTTGACCGGTAGATTGAACAAGTGTGGAGTCATCTCGCCAAGATTCAACGTGAAGATTGGTGACATTGAGAGATGGACTGACAACTTGTTGCCTGCCAGACAGTTTGGTTACGTTATCTTGACCACTTCTGCAGGTATTATGGACCACGAGGAGGCCAGAAGAAAGCACGTTTCTGGTAAGATCTTGGGCTTTGTCTACTAGGGAATAAAAGGGAACATTTCGTATTGACTGTAGAACAACAACTTGGAGATCGGATGGAAAAGTATGTGTAGCAAAAATTGATTGAATGCACTGTCGCTTTGATTTTCAATTAGTAGAAAATGAAGAATAAGTTCTCATGAGCCCATTCTATGTTCATGGGCACTGTATGATGGATGTAATCAGTTTGAAGCAAATTGACACAACAACAAGAATACAAAAAAAAAAGGAAAAACAAACAAACATAAATTGAAGTGAAAAATGGTACTTACCATAATAAAATGTATACATTTACATTTTCTGGATTATTCATCTCTAGTGCTCCCTATGGACCTGTACTACATATTCTCAGCCAATTCGCAGTCTCAACTACATTGCATTCTACACCAACTCCAGCTAATGATCCCTGAAAGCCTAAAATTGGCAGGAAGCATACTTTCATGGACGCTCCGTGCAGGGTGTGCCACTCATCTTTTCAACGAGTACGTGTACGAATTCACAGAAACGAAAGGTGAGTCGATGCTTCCTACTCTCCAGGCCAACCACGACTTTGTCCATGCGTTGAAATCCTACAGATTGGGGAGAAACATCGATATTGGTGATCTTGTGGTGGCAATCAAACCTTCAGACCCTGACCACAGAATATGTAAGCGCATCACCGGGATGCCTGGAGATGTGATATTGGTTGACCCATCCAGTCTGTCGTCAATCACGAACTCGCCCAATATGTGTGTACAAAACGACGGGTTCAACAAGTTTGTGAAGGTTCCTGAAGGTCACGTGTGGGTCACAGGAGATAATCTCAGTCATTCTCTTGATTCAAGGTCATATTCGTGGCTCCCACAAGCACTAATCAAGGGCAAGGTTGTGGCGGTAAATTCCATGGACCGAGGCTTGCGTGACGAGAATGGAAACTGGTGGCTATATAATTTTCGGTGGATCAAGAACGAATTCGTGGATGAGTGATATAGACTGCCAGAAATTGCATAGGAGGAATGGAAATAGCATCAGAATTGTGGCAGTAAGGTGAGATCACGGCTAAGCAATTGAAAGTGTGGAATAACTATTGGATGCAATAGAGCGAATAGCCAAATGCTCAGAGACTCAGATCTGAACTCAGAGCGCACAACTCGGGAACAGTAGAGCAGACGTAATGACTCATGACAAATTGCTCTTTTGTAGTGAGTTGAAGCGCTTTTAGTCCAGACTAAGACGAAGAAACTGAGAAAAAACGACTGAGATAAATCGTCAGTGACAGATGAATAACTCATTGCATATCGAGGCACCACCATAAGAGCAATGGCTCATTCTCTACTTAGATAGACGAACTGAATGATTTAGGAGACATAAAACATGAGCAATACGGTAACTACAACAGCATTAACGCTAAGATGAAAGAGTAACGCTAATATGAAAATTTACTAAAAGTTAGTGCTTGAACCAAGACAGTCCACCAATCCTCTCCATTAGCTAGCTTCCTACTGACCTATTTTCATACATGGATTATTGTTCATAGAAACGCCAACTGCTGGCTGTTCATTCAACTTCATATACTCCCCATCTATGCCGCATGCAGCTTTGCCAACGCATTCAAAGCCTTCAGGCCAAGCAAAAGACCCGGACCAGCAAGAATCGCCACGTGGAACAACGTGGTGAAGATAGTAGCACCCAAGTAGTACTTGACAAATGTATACTCAAGCGTGGCAAGCACCGCAACGAACGCAGTCTTGTAGGCTCCTCCGTCCAAGGCTCTGAACAAACTACCACTCAAGGTGGTGGACCAGCCTCCCAATAATGCAACCAACAACACAAGAGCAACAGCACTGAACACCACGGGCACAATAGCATTGACCGTTGACTCTGTGCCACGGAAAATGTGGTGAATCTCTGGTTTTGGTCCCAATCTGACAGGTGGAGACACAATGGCCTTCTTCAAGTCTTCCGAGAAAACAAGCTCGAACAATGGCTGTGCGATGTTTTCCTCTTCGCTGCTGTCAGCAGCCACAACGGTGAAAGTCACCTTGTCCTGAGATTTCAACGAGTCTGGAAGTTTAGCAATAGGCAACTTCGAGCTGGCAATCTGCGATCCAGCGTTGTAATCTGGGTAGACCGCGTAGTCCAAGCCCTGGCCATCGGAAAAGAGAAAGACTAACTGATGTGGTCTAGACTCTCCCTCAATCCTAACGGCTACTGCTAGCACGTCCTTGGGAGTCACGATAGAAACCTCGTGTACTTCATTGGATGGTTCGTTGACTGTGATCAATTCGTTACCATCGAGGTACACCGCTCTGCTGGAGATGGAAAACGCCATTGCCGAGGCCAAAACGGCCAAAAACGGAACCACGGACGTTCTGAACTTCATGGTTGTAGTTGAAAACTCGACAAGCGCAATCTGCACACCAGGCGACGGTTAGACCATAGTAGAACGTGCATCATCAACAAAGAAAAAAGAAATGGATGCTTGGAGATTGATCCGATGATGAAGATTGAACTCTTACTGGATTTTCTTTAATCTTTGCTTCGAATTGGACGTGTTGGCACTGACCCTTGATCATCTGCTGGACGCAATATATATTGGATAAACGAGGTAGGTGTTCCTGAACTCCAACAATTTAGTCAGTAAAAAGATACAAAACCAGAGAAATTCTCCAATTGCTCCCTTTTTTTTTTCTTTTTCAAGATTGGAATTAGCAGCTTTGTTGGTCATTATAGGTTTGCGTCTGCTGCCAGTGGCCGTCAGCAATAGCAAGACTGTATTATTAGACAAGAGCCAATATGTATATAAATACGGAAAACAGATCATTGACTGTTTCGTTTTCTGGATGAAGTATAATTTTCCAGTTTCATCAGCTCGGAATGGAACAGCCAGTGGTCCACAGAACTACCAGTCGGTGCAATACACAATCACTAGGTTCTGTAATGGGCCAATTTAGTGACTGAAAAATGAACTTTAGCTTTGAAAAAACCAAGGGTTTCAGTGTGAAGTTGGTGTTTCTGGCTCCAACACGTTTGTACTAGTAACCTCAATGGCTCTTCTGTGCTCAACTGGAAAGCTTATAGTATTTCAACTACAGACCCCTCACTTTAATATCAGCTCAATCTTCCACAGGTGAGCCTGTTCGTATGAGAGGTGCCCGTTTAATCGCAACAGAGAGATGGAGCGCAGATTCGCTATCGTACTCGTCCACCACCATATAGCCAGAAGGTTTCAGTCGCCTGATAGGCTTTGGGTTCCGTGGTTTTTCACGCTGGATGTGCCGATGAGAAATGCAGCGCCGGTGCCGAATTATCCACCTGGCGATTCTGTGAATGGTCATTTCTGCTCCAGAATGAAAATGTGTGAGAGATGGTACAAGTGTGTTTCGCAACCGCAGCCAGGTAGTAGATGATCACAAGGAAAAGAAAGAAAAAGAAGAAGAAAATGAAAAAAGGGAGACTCCTAGACGGAAATATAATGAAAAATGAAATATATATATATATATATATATACCCTTGTGTGTGATTTGCTCTCGTAGTGACTTCTCCAATATGTCCAAGGCCGTACAGCAATATACCTCAGAGCAGACTCAGGAGCCATAACTCATAACTATATGTTTTTTCTCAGAAATGACGACTTCAAATCTTGTTTAATTCCAATTTTACATTATGTGATCTTCTCATTAAAGAAAGTGCTTTAGTCACTTGCCACTATCTACCACCAATATCTGAGCCAAAGACATTCCAATTGAATTAAAGCTTCAAAGCATGAAAGCATATTCAAGCAAGCAACTCCACACTTTTCAGTTTCTCTCCTTTCATTTTCATTGTCATTTTTTTTCTTCTTTTTCGACCTGTTCTTTTACTCCTCCTCTATTCGCCCCATTCCTTCATACATACAAACTTCATCTTCACAATGCAATTCCTATCTTCCAAAACTCTCATATACATCCGCTCGGCCCTCTTGTTATGGGTATCCTTCCTATTGTTGACGAGCCCCGTCAAGGTGTTCTCGATGAATTTCCCAATTCTCTTGGGTCAGGCCATGAGATTGCCTACCATTGAAGTATCTTCAACCAATCCACTCTTTGGCGTATTGTCAATGTTCATCGCCTTTTCTGCAATCAGCGACATAATCCCTGCTCTTGCAGAAAACATCAACTATTTCGAAACTTATGTTCCCTTGAGACTCTTCTTGTTTTTCTGCTTGGGCGGTTTCTGTATAGTTTCAGACTACGGCTTGATCGCTAACAACATCGTCTTCACCTACTCATTTATGGAAATCTGGATCAACTTTTTGATTTACAACAACCTCCGTGACGAAAAATACCAGCGAGCCAAAACTTACCTTGAGGAGCACGGAGAAGAGTTGAGAAGATTCGACGGCTCTCAAGTGGTGCCTGTTGAGTAAACGACTCATTGTTTTTGCAAAAAATTCAATATACTCCAGTTGATGCTCTCCTCAATGTCCATCAAGTCGGTAAACTTGAGCTGGAGAACATTGCTGCCCTGCTGGTTTTGCTTGAGATCCTCAATATTGTTGTACTTCGAGATAGTCAACACGAGCACCAAGTTCACGAATATATCCGACGAAGTCACCTCAACTTCGACATTCAAGTACTCCTTTGTAGACAATTTCTGCAATATGAGCTTGAATTCCGATAATGGTTTGGTCACTGCCTTCATGTACGGATTAGTCACTTTCTCCACCTTCAAATTCAAGTACTTCTCCTCTGAGATCTCGTAAGTCAATTTGCTGGGATCAAGACCCTTGCATATGCTTTTGAGGATGTTTTTCATCCGGTGAACATTTAGCTCGTGCCGAACATGGCCAATGAGAGGTCGGAGCATCAACGGGTGCGAGTTGCTCTGTTTCCACTTGGTGAAAGACGTAGGAATCTTCTGTTTGAGCTCGAGATTGTAGTTGTAGTAACAGCAAAGCATCAACTTGAGGAAAATGAGAATCGCCTGTGCCTTGTCGTTATTCTTCGACGACTCTTCGTTGATGTTCTGGTATGTATTGTTCAACTCCTCTTCATTCTCTTCATCATAAACCACCGACTCGATCTCGATGATCTGGTCGTGGAACTCGATGATGATCTTGTTGGAGATGATCGACACGTTATAGTTGATCAAGTTCTTGGCCTCGCGGATCAAGTGGTAGAAAAGGTCATCTTCGAAGAGGAAGTATCGTGCCTTCTCAATGTCGTTGATCACCTTGCATGGACTCTTGTCAGAAAGCGCCTCTTTTTCAAACAACGACTGTCCAGTCAACATGAAGTCGTCGTCTATCTTGCTCAACACTTTAATCCGAGTGAATTTGTTGGACTTCTGGCTCATCTTGTGGTTTCCAGTCATTATAGGACTGAACGTAACATTCCCAGTCAGCTCGTCCTTTCGTAGCACAGCAAGGCCCTTATCGTAGAAATTCGACCCGGAATCGCCATACCCATACTTGACTCCAATGGCCCGGGATCCTGTCTCGGGATCTCGAACTTTGAAGAGTACTTCTCCGTGGGTCAATACCTGGTTGATAGTGTTCCAGTAGCGATGTTCTATATCCACCTCTTCTCTCAACTGCGACCCGGCGCTCTTAAATAGCCCTGTGATGTGTGTGAGCGACTGGTACTTCCAGCCCAAGCCTATACTTTCAGGTTTCCCCTGTTTTGCTTGTTCATTCGAATTGGCATCCACTGCAAGCCTATCGGCATTGAGCGATCCCAATGGCACATTTTTCGTCAAATGTGGTGACATGGTCGGTTTGGCGATGTTTGGTTTCACAGCAGACATAAGCAACGATACGAAATCGAGAGAAAGAGAGGTCTCGTTCATGGCCGAGTTGACATGGCCCAAAAGTTCGAATTTGCGCTTGACAAACGCCTGGTACGCTGACTCTGTATCCTCTTCAGTTTCTGCTACCGATTCCATATCGATATCCATGTTGTTGTCCTTCAGGTTGATCTCATCTTGTAGACCTTCTTCTGAAAGATTGAGGAACGACTGTCTCTCGTGAAGAATCTGAGGAATCAAATCGGCAATTGGGATGCTTTCTTCATCTTGGAGGTAGGGGTCTTCGGTGGCGCCTTTGAGGCTTTTATCCAAATGGAACCGGACTTTGTCTGTTGCGGACATGTAGTTGACTCGAGACAATAGGCTACTATGCCAGAAGACTTGAAAGTGAGAGTGGGCAGACGAACTTGAGCGGGGAACAATAAATACCTATATTTTGCTATTGAAAATTTCGATTTATACAAGGTGATTGTGTTGTGGTGGTATAGTGCTGTCTGCTGTGTTGTTGGTGGAGGACAGGTGCTCTGGCGAGAAATAGGGCCGGTGATAAAGCGAAAAAACGGAAAAAAAAAAAAAAAAAAACACTAATACAATTATTATGAAATTGGAGAAAAACAATATCACAATCATAATTGTGGTTAATCGGGACGCTGGTGACGGTGTTGGTGGTAGATGAACTATCATCTTATGAGTGAGCAGTAAATAGCATCACATACTCGGAAGGAGAAAACCAGGAATCTTTCTTTAACTCAGATGATACAACTGTTACTTCTCTACTTCAATATTAATCTTCAATTAGCTTGTAAGTGTATTTCATTAAGGACAGTTGACATGGACTAGCCCCACCCCATCCAGAGTATAGACCACTTCATCGGAGTATGATCAAATCGTCAGAGTATTGAGCATCCTATTAGTAGGGTTGGATACTCCACTAAAGTGCTCTGTATAGATAGACAACGCGTTTCAGTCCTCTGCTATTCTTACACCATACTGTGACCTACATGGCCAATTCATAGATCCAGTGCAAGTAACAGATCCAAAAGCCTACACCATCCCGTGAGCGTATCTGTTAGTGGCTACTCCATAAAGTCATCCAAGTCGCCGTCCTCAATGGCCTGCAACAACCCCATTTCGTCGTCAAGCCCCTCTAGACTGGTACGGTTCAACTCAGCTTTGTTGTCGTCGGAAGGATACCGCATGGCCTTGACCGAGTCGGTGTGCAAGGACAAGCAGAAGCGGATGCGGTGGTCAAACACCTCCTGGGGCAATTTGGTCGAGTAAACATCCAACAACTCCCGCAGCTGCATGTAACCGTACTCATGGTTGACGCTCGCTTCTATCACGCCATCACGGATGGCCTTGGACACGATATATTCAGTTGCTTCCTCAGAATCGAGGTGCAACTTGATGCAGATGTCCTTCAACGAGATCTTGGAGTACAGTAATGAGATCATACGAATACCGGTTTTGATGACATTCTGGCGCAACCGCGACACCAACGTGAAGTTGTTGTCCTTGACAAACACAGACTCGTACTTTGTCAACACATCTCCGAACAATTTCAAGTCACCTAACCGCACTGCCTTTGTTACTTGCAAGTATGGCTCCAAGTTACCAGAAGCAGACCGGAAGCTGCGCAACTCAGGAATATCGCCCATCAACAACTCGATGATGATGTTCAATTTAGTAGCCTCTTGCAAAAAACCACGAGCCAATTTCGTCTGTGGTGCCTTACGAATAGCAGCAACCACACATTCGTGAGCATTGGAGTAGTCCAACTGCACGGTATGGATGCGCGACAAGTAGTAGTAGTATCTTGTTGCCAAGGCGTTTCCTGCGTTGGCTGGGAACACGATTTTCTCGCACAAATTGGCGGCCTGGCTGATGTCGTGGGTAAACAAGTAGTTACGCAACAACAAGGTAATGATGGACGCTGTAGTCTCGTCGTCGTGGCGCAAAGTGGCCGACCTCAAGCCGGATAAAAGCGCCGGGCGTACGGAAGTCCAGTCGTTGCGCAACTCGTACGTTCTAGCCACGTAGAACCATACCTTTGCTGCAATGAAGTCCAAGGTTCTGCGGTTGTACGACAGCAACAAGACAAGCACAGACTGGTTGAATTCATCCAATTTGTCCAACTCGTGCACATCCAAGAGGTAAAGTTGCACGAGCAAGTGGACATAGACGTTGATTTCTGGAAGAATCTCCTGGGTCTCAATCTCCACATCAGCCCCGGCAGGCAACTGTGCCAACAAGTTAGCTCTGCTCGGATGGTCAGCAGGGTATGTTTTAGCGATCACAGAAACAAGCGAAGCTGGGTCTTTGGCGATCTTGCGCCGCAACGGTCCCAAGTCCCGAAACACTTTGGAAACATAACGATTATCGAAGTTTGCTGCTGATTTCTGTAACGAGCCGAAACCTTGCTCGATCTCTTCGGACAACGAAAGCTCGGGTCCGGCGTCGGGCTTGGTTTCGTGCGCCGAGGCGTCTTTCATCTCGACGTCTCCAGACATAGTGTTGGTAGGATAAGATTTGGTCGCCACTGGTATAGGCAGGACCACCAGAGAGAGGAAAGGAAGGAAAGAAAGAATAGAAAAGAGAGAAAGAAAAGGGAAAAATGGAAGAAAAGAGAAAAATAAAGATTTAAAAAAGAGAGAATTAACCCAGGTCATTCTCTCCTTTATACGGTGTGACCATGAAAAGTGTGGCAGTACTGATTATGGACTGTAGTGCGACCGCACTGATACTTTCGTCAGATTCATAGTTTGCTAGGAAAAATTAATCGCAAGATACTCAGGAATATTCGGTGACGAATTTGTAGTTTTAGAAATTTTTTTGAAATGGAAATGTACTTCTTTGGATCGTGCGGGTGCATTGCGCACTTGGTAGCACTATGTATTTGGAGTGTGTTCCACTATGACTGGGCTAAGCTTTGTATATCCAGTCATTTGTGATAATTTTTGTTGAAGCGGTCTTGGAAACCACATTTCATTTTCAAATTGTTGATTCACACCTTTTGGAGCAAGGCAACTCTCTCAGTCGCCTGGCCCAAGAGTGCTACTCTGAATATGTACTCAGCTTTGCTAACGAGAATGAAAAAACAAAGAGAGTTTCTTAACATATCAAGGCAATATTGAGCCGCAAATTCCACCCGAGTTGTGGATCTTACGTTGTTGCCTTCTTTTTCAAACACATTTATTGCGACCCAGTACTATCTTCATTGAGTCCCTCTGCTATTCGTAGACTTGTGGTATGACGTGAATACCTAGGCAGTTTCGCTCTCTGAAGAGTTTTATCTATTCTCTCCATGCAATTGAGCATCTAGCAGTTCTGGGTGTGGAGGTGCTGAAGGAAGAGAGGAAAACACGAAAATTGATGTAGAACAATGGAGAGAAAAAGGAAGAAAAAAGAGGAGAAAGAAATATAAGTACTTACTAAGCGAAAAAGTAGAGCGTGAACAATTTGAGGGTATTTGGTTTTTTCAAGTGTAAGTAGCAATGGGTTCATGTGCTGGAATCAGTGTTGGAAGACAGAAATGATCTGTTTGACAGCTTAAAGAGTTCGATTGGGCCTCCAAATCCCTCTTGCCTTGTGTGTTCCATCTAGGGTAAGTATAATGGGACCACATACTAGCTGCTCTCTCCGCTATTATCCATAAAGTTACAATGGAATTCTATTGTGTAGTTCCATGGATCAGTAGCCATGGAGCAAACTCGTCCAACATATTCAAAATATTCATTAGCTTTCTCTGGGCACTTTGGATTTTTCTTATTTTTAGCTGTTTTAACAGAAACTTTCTCAACTTTGCCAGTGATTATCCTCCTCTTCCTACTAATCCCACTGTTCACGCATACCTCCTTAAAGGAAGAAAAACAGAAGAGGGAAAGAAAGAAAGAAAGAAAGAAAGAGAAGACGTGGTTCTGAAATTCCTCTTTATTTCCAAAAAAAAGATCCCCGACTCGAAAGTATCATGTCCGTGTTTGGGTTCTTCACTATTGTTACAGCCATACTGATATTACAGTTGAGTCACCATAATCAGTGAAATGGCAGTTCGTCAAATACTGTAAACGTGCTTCAGCTTGAAATTAAATCAAATCAAATCAAATCAATGAATCAACTTTACATCCGAGATTTTCTTTTTGAGCTGATAAGTTGAGGTGTTATTTGTGGACTTCACCACCTATGCTACTTCCTAGGGTCCCAATAAATGTGTTTGAAAAAAAAATACACCGCTTTGTTAGATTTCAGCCGAATACACAACCAGGTCGAAAGTGATGATGCTCAAACACAGATTAAAGAATTGTTTGTTTTGAAAACTTCTATTGAGCGCTCTTGCTGTGGCTTACTGTGGATTAACAACACTGACTCATTCACAACCTACCAAAGATTACTCACTTGCAAAAAAGAAAACCAGTTTCACGAAATTTCCATTTCTACATATTTGTTTCCGTTATCTACATTTTTTTTCCATTTCTACATATTTAAGCATCAATAAAATCCATAACTTTTATTCAAAGAAGCATCTAGAAGAGATGCGCCAACGAAAGCAAAAGAACAGCCAACAAGGAGGCACCCACCTTGGAAGAGCCGTTGAACTCGTAGGTGGAAAGAACCAGAGGAACAGAAGACGACTGCGAAGCAATGGTAGAGTTGTTGTACAACACAGAGGTGACAGTCACGAAAACGTCACCGTTCTTGCCAGGAGCCACAGTGGTAGGCTTGGCCTGGGGAGGAGCCACAGTGGTGGTACCCAAATGCTGCTTGGTGCACTCACATTCACCAGTGTATGTCACGGTTTTAATGTTAGTCACAACAGAAGTCACAATCTCACCCTCAGCGTTAGGGCAAACGGTGGTGTAGATCTCACGGATCACGGTAGTCTTCACCACAGTGGAGTCATCAACAGTTCCGGTGGAGCTGGAGTTGAAAAGTGGGTAGAATGCAGAAGGAATGCTTGAAGTGGTAGAAGTGGTAGAAGTGGTGGCACTTGAGGAAGAAGAGCTCACGCAACGAGGACCAGTGTACAGATCAAGGTAGTCGTTGAGCTGCTCGTAGAAAGGCTCACCGGCCGCGTTGACGTTGTTAGTGGCCGAAGAGGCATCCCACAACAGGAAACCTCCAAAGTTGCAGCTGGAGAGAATGGAGTCGTTGACCTGCTCCTCCACGGTGGCTAAGTCGACGTAGCCAGAAGTAGCAGAAGAAGGACCGCCGGGCAAACCCACGAACAACTGAATGTCTGGGTTAGGTGCGGTCTCAGCAAACAGCTGCCAGGCGTCCCAGTTGAAGGAACCGTCAAGGCTGCACACGTTGTTGTAGAACTGAATGAAGGCAAAGTCCAAAGGAACATTGGCCAAAACGTCGCCCACGGACGCGTCAGGGTATACACATTGAGGGGAAGCAGACAAGTAGTACTGCTTAGATGGGTCTTCAGCGTAGAGTGCTCTCAAGGCGGTAGCGAAAGCGACAGTGCCGACCTGGTTCTGGTTCTCAAAGTCAAAGTCGAATCCATCAACAACGGCGTCGTCAAATGGTCTCTCGTCGTCAGATCCACCACCGAACTTGTTCCACAACACAGTGGCAAAGTCCTCGCCTTCCTGGTCGTCGTTGAAGCCGTAAGTACCGTAAATACCACCAAGAGAGAGAAGAACGGTCTTACCCTTCTGCTGACAAGTCTTGATGTCAGCACCCACAGCAGGGCAGTGGAGCAATCCACTGGAGAAAGTGTCACCACACTGGTTGGCGAGGTTCAAACCCAACTCTGGGAAATCGTTAAGGAACGAGACAATAACAATGTCGAAATCGTCAGAGTCACAGTAGTAGCCCAAAGGCTGCTGATCTCCGAACGAGTTCTGACCCCAGTAAAGAGCGACGTTTTTACCTGGAGTCAAGGCCATAGCCTGAGTAGCCAAATAACCGGCTGCTAAAAGAAGACTTTTGAAGTGCATGTTGAGAATTGTACCCGGATTGCTAGAAGCAGAACGAAAGACTGGGTTACGGAAAACGAAGGACTAGAGGTGAGTCAGATAATTCTCAGCTTGGGAAATTTTGGGGCGACTCCACTTATATATGTGAATGATGATTTTTATTTGGACAATGTACAGAGGCGGACTGCAGGCGATGCGCTCGATCTATATCTGCTTTTACATAATTCTGTTGGAAATATACTGACGCACCAGGAATTTATGCAGGTAACTGGAGACAGAATCCAATTACGGTAACTGATGTGCTTGATTACTTCAATTCCGACTGTGCGATGCCTAGGTTCTCTGTTTGTGAACACAGATTTAATGAAAATGGCATGCAAGGCCTGCATGTTGTGGACCACGACTCTGCATGGCTTCATGACGATTGCAGACGCGACTGCACACAGGGCGCGACTTGTTGATGCATCTCTTTCGACAGTGCGTCCGAATCGCCCAATTGGGCCGAAAGGTCGCTATACACGGCCATATGACTGAAGTGCCGTTCGAGTATGCAGGCGTGTTTGCAATTTGTTTCGGATTTAATTTGTAGCATTCTACTACAGATGAAAAAATTGTATACTTGCAAAAGGTAACACTTTTTTCCGAACACCGAACACTGTGACACCATTTTCAACCCCACAAATGGACGTATACGCCCAATGGAGTTGGAAGCTGGTTGCAGCTGCGTACGGTTTTAAGACCTGCAGGTAATGCGCGACTTGCGTTGTCGTATCCCCACGATGCGTCTCGCCGTCTAAGCCCACACGAGGCGTATATTTGTAACTAATTACTTGTTAGGCCTCTGGAACACTATATGCAACTACTGTTCCAAAACAAAATATTATGAACATTTTGGTTTTGGAGCAACATGACCACGCTTGTGAATCTGCAATGTTTTGATGTAACAGTAAACAAACATGCGTGGGGGGAATATCTCAATGCATAATTGTATGTGCCAAGAATTGATCCTTCGTGTATGACCTGCAGATAGTGAAAGAACTTTGGGGGTTCGACGCCACTGAAATTATTGTAATCAAACTCAATTTCGATATAGAACATGTTTTACCATTGTATGTGAACTGGAAAGAAAAATTACCCCGCCAACATACTTTCCACAAGCAGTAATATGTGGGATGTATGAATTGTATATTCACGGTTCCACTGTTTCAGAATGTCCGAAATTAATGCGCCAATAATACTTCATTTTTATATGCGGAATATGTAGAAAGCCTACATGCCAAGACTTAGTATAAATCAGTTTTTGACAGCTTTTTCTCACTTTTTGCGCAATTCCACCTCTTGTCAAGGGTCCCAACTCGTCTATTTAGGTATTTGATATTGATTGTTGCAATCTATAGACAAGAGGTAGTAATAGTAGACCTTTGCTTCTTGGTCCCAAAACATATTCTCGCTTTTAACCCTCGGAAGCAGATCTTTGATGAGCCCAGAATGGGATAGGTCACATATGCACCAGTAGGAGGCTGGTACACGTGATAAACGGGATATTTACTATTTCCCATATTTAGTGGGTTCACATTGGTGACAAAGAGTACGGCAATTTTTGTTATTTATTCGAAAAAATCAGATCAAGATGATAGTCCACATATATAACAAAGGGGTAGAGGCGAAGGTAAAATAATGATGGTCCTAGAAGAGCCATTCAACGAAAAAGAATCAATTATTCTTGAAGAAAGCTATATTCTTATCAGCCAGATTCTTCAGCATCACAGCTCCTGAACATCATCTAACTACTTCTTGTTGGTCGAATGAAAAAAAAAGAACCACAATAATATGACCTTGGAGTTCACGTTCAGCATAACTAGAAGAACCGGAAAGCCACGGAATATTCCGATAATTCCTTGTTTTCCTTTTTTAAAAGACCTTAAAGAAAAGAAAAAGACCGCAGAAAACCCACTTCGATCAATTATGACTCTTATATGTGTCATTCACCCCAGATCATGACTTGTTTTGAAATACGTTACTTCATTGTCACCAGTATTACTCATAACAATAATACCTCGCATCCCATCACCGTTTCTCTGTTGTGATATCTTTGTTCTGAACATTTCCAAGTTGTTTGAATGTGCCAATGTCTGCTTTTCAAAACGGCCAGTCTGTTCATTCTGAGTCAGTGAACAGCTTACGAATCCAGATAACTTCTACTAGTGGCTAAAGAAACACAAGAGTTCAGTCACAATAGCTAACTCTGCTACAATGCTCTTCCGAAAACTTCAGGCTGAGAATTTCAGAGATGTACCAGTTTTACCAGTGCTTGACCTCCGTCTAGTTACTGTAGCGGAGTGAAACGGGTAAATCTGATGATATCTTTGTTGAATTTAGCAAGAGATATTCCAAATGTCCTCTCTCTGTCTCTTTGAAAGAGAAGTAATTTCCACTTCTTACTGATATATGTTTCTCATGATAGGACCGAGGAACAGTGTGGGTTTCAGACTTCAGTAGCATTACTCACTCCGGAGATAACAATCTCCGCTGTTTTCTCAGTTCCTCTAGCGAAACTTGTCTCTCCTAAATTATGTATCATTGATTCTCTAAGTCCGATACACTTTTCAAATTCAGCTAGCAAGCTTGGAAAATGGATTCCCTAGTTCTCTTCCTGAATCGTTCTCTGTTACCATACTAGGCCAGGAACAGCTGGACCAACCACTCGTGCTTATAAACTATAACCTTTAAGTCTTTTTCTCCTTTTAATGACTCTCCTCTTTTTTGAATTTCCAATTTGCTTTACATTTTTCATTCTCCTTCTTTATGGATCATCTGTATAGTCGCATAGTTTAGTTTGTAGATTCATGCTAATAGTGCGCACCGATTATGACTACATAGTTAGCAATATGGCCATACAAATTTCACATCATTCCTGTTCTCTTCTTTCATTGTGTTTTTTTTTTTTTCATTCTACTTCTTTCCTCTTCTTTCTCTGAGTTTTTTTTTTTTCCTCTTTTTCCTCCTTCCTTCTCTTTCTCTCTTCTCCCTCGGTGTCTCCCCACTCCATGTAACGTACAGTCCGCACTAATCGCCGGCCGACTCCTGACTTCAACTACTCGCTTTCTTACTACGAAAAATGCCAGTTGACCCAGCAGTTACTCCTCAGCCCCCCAAAAACCCCGAGTTGGAGCCAGTTTTCCTTATCAACTTGAAACTCGGCAGTCCTTTGGACACTGTGTTCACCAACCCTACCAGAAACAAGGCATTGGTGTTGGCCAATGTGACCGAGGGAAAGATCACCACGGTCCAGAACAAGTACGGGTTCGAGTTGGATGCGGACATTACTTCTGGATTCGATGATATCACCAATAACATCGCCGATGGATACAACGAGTTGGATTGCAAGTTGTACGGTAAAACTGCCGACGGTGCAGGTATCTACATTACTTACTACGGATTGATCAAGTTGTTGGACGAGACGGTTGCAGTGTTGACTGCAAATTCTGACAATTCGTCGTTTGAAGACACCTACGTCACGTGCAACCCTCGGGTGCACTTCGACGGCAATGTGGCCGACAAATACAAGTGGGCATTGAAGGAGAACTTCTTTGGCAAGGGCCGCTTTGTGCGTGACACCGCTGGGACGTTGTACGTGCAATACTACGTGTACGTAGTGCGTTAGAAGATGGTTGATTAACGGAATAGCCGAACACCGAGCTCGACGGAACAATGAACACAACAGTAGTACAAGACACATTAGCACTGGCGCAACACCAACCACAATCACAGATATAGCCCTAAACCATTGACAGAGTTGGAGGCAATGGGGCGTGGACTGGCCGCATACGGCACATGGCGCCCGGTAAGCAAAACATAGTAGTGACGTGCACCAGAAGCAATCGATGTACCACTGGATTTAGAGGGAAGGGCCCGCGCGTACTCAGCAGCACGAGTTTGCTGGCTTGGAAGTCAACGACTGGCCACGCAAGTTGACGTTGGTCTTGGCGTTGGCAGCCGCTGCAGTACCAGCGTTGTTTGTCATCTGGGCCTTGATCTGTCTGGCCATGGTGTAGAACGCCTGCTCCACGTTGGACAGCGACAACGCGGAAGTCTCCAAGAAAGGAATGTCCAACGCTTCAGCAAACTCCTTGGCGGCTGTGTATTCCACAACTTTCTTGTCAGACAAATCGGCCTTGTTGCCCACCAACAACTTCATCACGCCGCCGGTGGCGTAACGGTCGATCTCCTGTAACCACTGCTTGACGTTGTTGAACGATTCCTGTTCGGTGACGTCGTATACAACGATGATACCGTGAGCTCCACGGTAGTAAGAAGAAGTGATGGTTCTAAAGCGCTCCTGACCTGCGGTATCCCAGATCTGCAACTTGATAGTTTTTCCATCAAGCTCAATCGTACGGATCTTGAAGTCGACTCCGATTGTAGAGATGTAGTCCTGAGTGTATGTGTTGTCGGCAAAACGTAACAACAAACATGACTTACCCACGCCGGAGTCGCCGATCAACAACAACTTGAACAAATAGTCGTATTCGTTGTTCATGGCGGAATATGGCACTGGATGTAGGGTAGAAACAGAACGGTGCGAGACCTGAAAAGAAGAAGATGTTTCGAGGTGGCGGTATCCTGAGATTGTAGTATTGAATCGGTGCGCGCACGCAGCAACTGAGGCCTGAGGACAGCAGGAGTGAATAACTGGAGGGGGAGGTGGGGAATGGAAAAAGTGGAAAGTTGGAAATAGTTGGAAAAGACAAAAATGCGATTTTTCGTTTTTTCGGTTTTTTGTTTGGTCGATTTGGTTGTTTTTGCTGGCAGATTCCTGGACTGCCCTGCTGGCTAAATGGCTGCGACGTGGCTGCGAATGTAGATCCAAGAACGGTCTGGGAATTTCTTTGATTTAGCTTATTTTGAAAAAAAAAATGAAAATTGTGGATATTTGGGGTTTTCTGTTTTGATGTGATCTCTATTATTTCTGGATCTGTTATCTGGCTGTTTTAACTGGTCTTGCTTGGTGCGAAGCCAGACGGTGAGAATAGGCAGCGAAAGAGAATGGAGATGTGGTAAAGAAAGAGGGAAATTCAAAAAAAAAAAAAAAAAGAAGAGAATTTAATGATCTTTTTGGAATGATGAAATAATCAAAGAAGTTGCAAGCTACTTTTCGGCTCTTGCGCTGGATGCTTATGGAGAAGAACTCAACGGTGACAACTGGAGGAACACTCTTGATTTGAAAAAAAAATTCAATCCTGAGAAGAATACAAGTAAAAGGTAAACTTTTCAGCATTTCTTAGAAAGTTGTGGGTAACTGAGAGCTCTACGGCTGAAATCTCAAAGCTATTGAACTCTTAGGACGACAAGTACTACCTGTGATGACAGTACATGATCTCTGGAATGTCAAGACTGAATGGCAAAATGACACAGCTCGATAAAATATCAAAAGACAAAGGAATTTGATCTCGAAAAGTGAAAAATACACGTATCATTATCAGAGTGGCTTCTCAGTTGTGTTCATGACGTAGTAACATTGGCTCTGGATCGCTGACTAACGGTTTGATCATTACTTCAAGATCAAGATTTGAATCAAAGCAAGAACTCCTTAAATCCAATTTGAACGTTTCAGCCTCCTATATTACGTGTTGAACAATAGTCTGAAACTGGAGACGAACAAGTGAATGTAATGATGAATGTCCAGGAGCACGTACACATCACTAGAAACAAGAGAAAATCAAAACCATAGTAATTGCTTGGATATTGGGATTTCAGTACCAGAGATCGGGGCACTATAGCAATCACATTACTGTGAATTACCAACGAACAGCCATGCTTGTAGTTTAACTCAACTGAGAGAGGATATGTTGAAACCTGATTTTCCATCAAGTATCAGTTACTTATTTGAGACCGCTTTTGTGGTAAACTCAATGAGAGATTGTATGTGTAAGACATGTTGGTGGGTTCTCTAACATATGGTTGAAATATGACCAGATGTGGTCTAGAGCACCGTCGAAGACTGTCATCCGCCGTGTCAAATACCATTTTAACTATAGAAAAGCTGGTTTCTTCTACTCCCATATTTTCATATTAGCTACAGAAGTTCCATGAACTACTCCGTATGACTCTACTGCTTCTTCAGGCTACAGTCTCTCTGACTGCTTCTACACTCCGCTAATATCTAGATCATAAATTCCATGCACCGTCTCTAGGTTACTCGGCCTTGGCGTCCTTCTTCTCGCCAGAGAGCTTCTTCTTGGCAATTGCAAGCATTTTCGAAAACCAAAACACGTTCAACACATCGAGCGACACGTTCAATGCCAACACCGTCACAGGAAGCACCCAGGACAAGTTTGCTCGCGTGCGGTACATGTCGTAGGCAAGAAGAGCCACCGCATAGAAGCCCCAGAGAATTCTGACCAGGAAGAAAGTGACCAACAAGCAGATTCCGTTGATGGCCACCACGCGGTCGCTGATTGTGCCCACGGGCAAGTGGGTGGAAAACCAGTTAATGTTGACGAACGGCGTGCTCAATTCAAACAGCAAAAACGCTGGGATCCACGGCAAACAGAATGGCTTCAAAGAGCAACCAAACACAACCAATGCAGCCACGGCATGAAGGAAAAAACCAAATCCAAAGAGCTTCATATTCACTAGGCACACAACAAAGTCCCAAATGAAGTAACCGGTGGTGATAGCACTGATGAATCCGTGGTAAGGTGTGTAGCCCAAAACGGACAGATATGGGTCTTCAACTCTGTTCTGAAAGTGCAGATGGCCCCAACAAGGTACAATTACGAGAATAGATACCACACATTGTACCATGGAAACCACATGAATATCAAAATTCAACTTTGTCTTTGCGTTGAGTCCAGTATATGTCTTGCCAAACAACGCAGCCGAAAATACCGGCGAAATTGCCTGAATGCCAAAGTACGCCAAAGTTGCTATGACTATTTCGTGCCAGTGTGCTGCATAGTACGACAGAGGCTCCAGGGCAAATGGGCGGGCCCAGGCCAATGGGTCTTCAGTAATGACAGGAAGCATATGCTAAGAGGTGAGGATCTCTTGGGGAGAAGTTGGAGCCCAACGGTGTGTATACAGGAAGGGTCGGATGCGATAACAGGGTCAATACTTGGCGATAAGGGAGGGTGAAAAGAGGGGAAATGAAGTTTGGAGGTGAAAGAAACTGGAAAGAGCGAGTTTGGATTACTTGGGCGGATTTTGTGTTTTTCAAAAGTGAAAAATGTCAATTTGGGCCACTTCGCATATCGGAGATCGGCACGAAGCCGGCTCACAAGACGTGGCTGGAGCACTTAGTCTGAGGGAAGTTGAAGATTTGATAAAGGAGGGGAAGAAACTAGGAGGTTTGTATTTTTGAAAATTGGTAATTTGCCGTTTGGTCGTTGGTGTAATTTTTTTTCAAGTGGAATATGGAAGTTTTTCAAACACATTTATGGTGGGCTTATGGCTGTGACGCGCGACATGAGCATGAGGTTCAGACAGAAGGATTAGGGGAATAAAAATGAAAAAAAAGGAAAATGTATTGTTTCTGTGTTTGTGAACTTGTGTTTGTGTATTTTTTTTCTTGTGTCTGTGTTTGTGTTCATGTTTGTGTATAAATTAGAATAGTGAATTGTGAGCTTGGTGTATTGAGCAGTACCAGACATTGAGGTGAAATTTGGCGGAGAAACTTCCACAGAGGCAATACTCTCAAGTAAAGTAAGAGAGCAAAGCATTTTTGGGTGTAAATTTGGTAGAAATGAGGGGATACCAATATACGAGTAAACAACAGCAGATCAAGGTAGAGTTGTCAGTGCCATGAACTTGTTTCTCACTCCTTTTTTTTTAATTCTGGTAAATACAGTGCTTAAGCGCATTTTCCTGAAATATCAACCTTGTGGTTGCCGCTTCTTGGAATTGAGTTCTGAATCAGAAGATTGTGTGGTTCTGAGTAGTTGTCCCTCTAAGCTGAGACATAAGACATAAATTGATTCTAGGAAAATTCACAAAGCCAAACTGGAAAAGAGGAAGCAGAAACTCAATTCCGTCTCTCCTTATCAGATCTGGCTGAAAGTGAACCTGAAGCCTGAGAGTGTTAGGTCTGAGGCAATTACAAGGTGAAAGAGGTGAAAATCTACATTCAAAAGCTAGCTTCAAAATAAGGGCTTAATAGAGGGTTTTCTTTCTTTTTCATACACATTTCTTTGGAAATTACTGGGTGTGCCAACCTGTGAGAACGACGAAGAAGGACGAACTCGACCACTGAAAGAATATAGAGAATTGAAAAATGAAAAATGAAAAATTATGAAAGCCTAGAAAGCAGTAAATTCAACAAAAAAGCCAGTACTGAACACAATTCATCACTACTGTCTTTTCTCAGGTGCTCGCAGTCCCACACCTTATACGAGTCACAGTCAGAAACAGTTCACCAACAAAAGACGCCAGCTAGTGAAAATCAGAAAAGTTGAAATAAAAACAGGCATAATCCACCAAAATTTTAAAAAAAAAACCTACAAAAAAAGAAGAAAACCTACCAGATTGTGTTCCCTTTTCCAGCCTCTGTATTTATTAGCTACTGGTTAGTAGACATTCGCACTCCAGTCTACTACTGTTCTTCCCTGACCACTAATTCCCCCACCAAACTTCTCCCTCGCCACTTCTTCCCCACCAGAAACATCCAATATCACACTTATCAGATCTGAAAATTCACATCAGTGACTCACTTTTCTCTCTGCTTTCCTATTTCCTATTCATTGTTCAACCTATGGTCCGGGTCTGCTCGCTCCTGCACGTGTTCGCTCGTTCTTCAAGATTCTCTTCTATAACTACTACAATGTCTTACCCCTTGGTGTGCCTCGGTAACCCGTTGTTGGACTTGCAGGTCGATGTCGACGCTGAGTACCTTGCCAAATACGGCTTGAATGCCGACGACGCCATTTTGGCCGAGGAAAAACACATGCCTGTGTTCACCGATGTTCTTGCCATGGACGGCTTGAAATTGGTGGCTGGTGGCGCGGCCCAGAACGCGGCTCGTGGTGCCCAGTACATCTTGCCGCCAGACAGCGTGGTCTACTTCGGTGCCACTGGAACTGATGTGTACTACGAGAAGTTGGTGGCTGCAAACGCTCAGTACGGTTTGCGCACTGAATATCAGCTCCACAAAGACACTGCCACGGGTAAGTGTGCTGCTTTGATCAACGGCAAGCACCGCTCGTTGGTGACGGACTTGGCTGCCGCCAATCTTTTCACGCCAGACCACTTGGAGAAGGCTGAGAACTGGAAGTTGGTGGAAAATGCCTCGTACTTCTACATCGGCGGCTTCCACTTGACCGTGTCGCCTGCTGCGATCGAGTTGTTGGGCCGCCACGCTGCCGAGAACAACAAGACTTTTGTGTTGAACTTGAGTGCTCCGTTCATCCCTCAGTTCTTCAAGGACCCATTGGATGCCAGTCTCCCTTACTGTGACTACGTGATTGCCAACGAGCTGGAGGCTGCTTCCTACGCTGAGTCGCACGGTTTGACCGAGACTGACGTTGTCTCTGTGGCCAAGCACGTGGCCAAGTTGCCTAAGGCCAACAAGAACAAGCCACGTACTGTGGTGTTCACCCAGGGCACCGAGCCTACCGTGACTGTTGTTTACGACGCAGCAAAGGACTCCTACGATGTCCACGAGTATCCTGTGCGCGAATTGGCCGCCGAGGCCGTGGTGGACACCAACGGAGCTGGCGATGCGTTTGCTGCTGGATTCTTGGCTTCTTTGGTGGAGGAGAAGCCATTGGCGTCTGCAGTTGATGTTGGCCAGTGGGCGGCGTCGTTGTCGATCCAGCAGGTCGGCCCTACGTTCCCTTTCCCCAAGCAGACGTACCAGTAGATTGGTTAGGCTGAGATGGAGCATGGGAGGATAGTGGGGTGAGATGGAGAAACGCGCTCAGATTGGGTGAAAGTTGAACCTTGAAAATTGGGAAATCTCTGGTACTCTTTACTTATAGTATGGGGTATTGCCTGAGGCTACTGACTGCTGATTACCAGCAACTGGCTGCTGACTGCTGACTGCTGACTACTGTCTGCTGACTACAAAACACTGATACTCAATTCCATCGAGCATTTGAGGTTATGTTATGATGATCTTTTATTTTCGTTTTGGACTTCGGTGGCTTGCACTTTCTGTCTGCTTGACTCAGCCTGAATGCCTTCCTCTTGGGTCTTCATCTGATTCCGGCTGGCACTTCAGGTGATTTTTTCAATTTTGCCAAATCAGCTTGTGAAAATTGCACAAAGTCGAAAATACGATCATTCTAGCAGTTCAGCATGTTTCAGTTTTTCAGTGTCCTGTCTTCATTCTCAGTGTCCTGTCTTCTAGTCTCACTGGTCTACCAATTCCCTTTGGCTCAAGGCTCGCCGAGCCCAAAACTGGCGCTCATCTCCATCTGTCTCCACTGCTCCTCTTCCGGACAAACTCGTCCATTCTCCAACTCTAGCTGTCTTATTCGAGGTCTACACCTCTCATTCAACATGCACTGTGTGCACGCAGTTCAACAATGCGCACAAATTTCTGGCTCATCGCGTAGTACTACCTAACTAATGTCGGTCCTGAAAGACCATTATTACCGCTTGGCCTCGGAAGTGGCCAGTGAACGTATAGAAGCAGCTTCTGCGCTCGTTTCGGAACTTGTAGCTGCAGATTCACCTCAAGAATACGACTATGCACTCACACGGTTGATTGCCGGTTTGACCTCGAGCCGCCAAACGGCCCGTTTTGGTTTTTCCATGGCGTTAGCTGAAGTTATTCGTGAATTGATTCCGAAAGAATCTCACAAGTTGACTGTGGCGTCGTTTTTGACTCAGCTCGCTGATGCTACCAAGATCTCTTCCTCTATGAAGGGTAAAGAGGCTAGGTCGGTTTTGTTCGGTAGACTCTTTGGATTGCAAGCATTGGTCAACTCTGGAGTGTTGCTTGACGAGAAGACTTCCGCAGACGAACAGATCCGCGTGTTTTTCCATCATTTAGTCGCGTTGGCTGCTGCCAAACCATGGATCAGAGAAACGGCCATGTACACATTGTGTCAGTTCATTACATCTTACATGGACACCAAAATATGTTCAAACGATACATTGGCAGTGGTTTTGCAGTACATTGACGAAGAAGGCTTGACTTTCAGTGTGGAAGGCTTGGCGGTGTACTTGACCATTCCTCAGCCTCTACGCGCCACTATTGCGTCTCAGGTGAGCGGAGGGAAATGGAAAAACAATGACCCGTTGTCACGTGGCAACTTGCCCACTTTGGCCAAAGTGTTGAAGGATGTGGAGGTGGACGACGATAAAAAGACCCAGAAAGGCTCGTGGAGCCCGCGGATTCCGTTTGTGTGGGAGATTATCGTGGAATCTTTCAAAGAGGAGGAACAGCCAGTGGAGGAAATCAGCGGGAAAAAGCGGAAAAAGTCTGCTCCGCTGACTCCAAGAAAGAAAACCAGTGTGGAGCCACAGAAGTTGCTGGTCCGTGAGTTCTGGAAAGTGGTGGTCGACGAGACAATGTTTTCGGAAAAGGCTTCTCCTGAGCGCAAGTACTGGGGGTTCGAGATTTTTGCCCTTTTCCTTGAAAAACTTCCAGCTTCTGAGGTGGCCAGCTTGTTCACTCCCAACATGTTGCGTTGTCTCATCAACCAGTCAGCGAAGTCAGACAGACTCCTTCATAAAGTGTCGACAAGAATACTCAATGCCATGACTGAGGTGTCGCAGCGTGATCTCACAAAAGTTCTGCCCATTTTGGCCTCTATTGTCGACAGCGAAAAGGGAGGCTCGTGGAACTTTGACTCTCTCACCAAATCCAAAGTGTGTGACTCGCTCATTGGCGTTTTGAGCTACATTCAAGATGTGGACTCCGTGACCAACGTCGACCAGGTTGTGCTCGCAATACAGGATGTCTTGATCTCGTTGTTCAACGGTGCATTGGAGGCTCAGCAGGACGCGGACTCCAAGGCCGAAGACTCGAAAAAGACCGACCCTAAAAAGTCCGAGAACATCCTCAAGTGGGTTCTCGACAAGTTGCTCTTGTTGGTGCGCAGCACTAAACGGTTCAAGGTCACTAAGGCGATTGACGGCATTTTCAAGTTCTTGATCAAATGCTCGTTTTTCAAAAGCAGTGGTGCTCAGCTTTCCAGCAGCATAGTCAAACTCGCGCAAGATAGACTCAACTCGTACTTGTCGGAAGTGATTTCCCAAAGAAGAAAAGAGCACTCGTGGTCGCTTTACTGTGTCAAGCAGATCGAGAAGTTGGAGAAAAGCTCGGAATATGAGCTCATACTCGAGCTCGACGGAGACTTAGATGCGATCAAAACTGACGTCATCGAGATCTTGGACACTATCAAGGACTCAAAGAAGAAGGACGACAACGACCAACACTACTGCTTCGAGCTTCTCCTCTCCATGGTGTTGATCCAGTTGTATATGGGTGAGGCCGAGGCTGTTGGTGTACTTGAAGAGATCAAAACCTGCTACGCTGAATCTGCTGATCTGTCGGAGTCCGGCAACAGTGCGATGATTCTCACCGAGATCATTCTTTCCTTCATATCCAGAAAGTCGTCGTTGCTCAAGAAGCTCTCGAACATTGTGTGGGAGTCTTACTTGTGTGCCAAGGGGTCAGACGGAGCCAGATTGAATGAGAAATGTTTCCAGCTCTTGTTTGATGTCTTGAAAACCAAAGAAAACGAGGAGGGTCAGAAGGCCTTGTTTGAGGCAGAGGATGAGTACGAAATGGACAACGACGAGAATGAAGGTGACGACAATGGAGAAAGCGATAATGAAGGAGAGGAAAGCGACGATAGTGATGACAATGACGAGGACGATGAAAGTGATGGTGATGATGATCAGAAAGTCGACAAGGAGACAACCATCAAATTGGCCAAAGCGCTTGGAATCCCCACAGAGACTAGTGGAGAAGTGAAATTCGACGAGATTGACTCGTTTGGCGAGGATGAAGACTACGAGTCGGAGTCTATGGACGACGAGCAGATGATGGCCATGGACGACGAACTCTCACGAATCTTCAAGGAGAGACACGAGGCACTTTCAGCCAACAACACCAATAGAAAGAAGGCGGACTCTGCACAGGCCAAGGAGCAGATCTTATTATTCAAGAGCAAAGTGTTGGACCTTTTGGAGTCGTTTTCCAAGGTCCAGCCTCACTCTCGGTTCAACATTGGGTTCATCCGGCCCATTGTCACACTCATTAACACCACCACCGACAAGAACTTGGGTACTAAAGCACACAAGATTCTCAAGACGCGAGTCAGCAAAGTGAAAGTGGCGGTGCAAGAGTTTGAGGCCATGACCACTGATGAACAAGAGGCATACACCACATCACTTTTAGAGTTAATTGAGTGGTTACAAAACCAAGCCGGCACTTACTCTTCGAACCAGGCACATTCGCTTGCGTGCAGCCAGTCGTGTATTATTGTTGCCAAAACATTGGTTCTACTAGACCCAGCCACATTACCGGGCATTATCACTATCTACAGTGGGGCCCTCACCAAATGGGCCAGTGAGCCGAAAAACCGGATCCAGGCGTCGATGTTTTTCGACTTCATCAACTGGCTCAATGCGAAGCGGGGTGCATAGGCCGTGTACAAATACAATAGCAATATTAAATATTTATATTTATGTATATCTAATTACTTATTGAAGCAGGCACTGATTCTGGGTGGGCCGATTTTTACGCGCGCACGCGTAATTTTAGTCACCAATTACGTGCCGCGACCCGCACACCAAAGCCGAAAATTGTCGTGAACTACCGATATCTATAATGTCTTCTTACAAACAAGCTGGTATTTCCTTGAACAAGGCGTTGTCTATTGCTGCCAGAACCGTCAGAAACTCCTTGAAGGCTGAGCACAAGGTTGCTGCTGAGCGCAGAGGTCTCACCGAAGTCAAGGTTTCCAAGTTCGAGAACGGTGTTGCGTCTGAGCCCAAGTCTTTGGACCAGTAAATAGACGGATGAATAATGCATGATATCGTTGCCAATTGTAGACGTTGGAGGTTGGATTGGTGTGGGAGTAGAGTGGAGTGGAAGTGGAGAGTCGAGTGAACAAGGAGGTGAAAATCGAGATCCAGTGTGAGTGCAAGAAGAGGCCAGAGTTATGAGACAAGTATTTGGTTTGTTTTTGGTTTTGTTTAGTTTGTTTTACTGGTTTTGTTTTTTGGTTTTGTTTAGTTTGTTTTACTGGTTTTGTTTTTTGTTTTTGTTTGATTGTTCTACCTTCTATGTTCCTACTGCTCTGTCGATGGAGCCAGTCCACAACTCGTTCAATACACCTCACCTGCAATACTAATAAATACTATGTACATCACGATACGATGTTACTGTCGGGGGCATTCGTTTCCTCCATGATGGTGCGTTTCTCGTCTTCTAGCTCCTTAGAAAACTGGCTGATGAGTTCGGCCCGAGCCTCATACGGTAAGTCGTCGATCAATGACCGGATGACCTCCAACTCGCTTCCTCCTTCCTTCTGGTCCTTCTCAATCTGCTCGGCCTGGTGGTCAATCTGGCTCTGCATCCCCACTTCATCCTCTGAAATATGTTCGCCATACTTCTTGAAGCTGCTCTCATCTAAAAGCTTCGACAATTCCGAGTTTTGGTCGCTGAACAACTGCACAAACCGGCCCTGTTCAACAACCTTACCCTTCTTACCCAAAACAATGACGTTTTCCGACTTGGAAATGGTCGAAAGTCGGTGAGCAATAGAGATGATAGTCATTTTACCCTCGGAAGTCAACTCACGTAATGTCTCGTTGATGAGATTCTCCAGCTTGGAATCAAGTGCAGAAGTGGCCTCGTCCAAAATCAAAATCGACGGTTTCTTGATCAAGGCTCTTGCAATGGCAATTCTCTGTTTCTGACCACCTGATAGCGAAGTACCCCGAGATCCAATCATCGTGTCGTATTTGTCAGGGAAGGCGTCGATAAAATCGTGACAATTGGCCTGCCGACAAACTTCAACTATGTCGTCCATGGACAACTTGCTGACCTGGTGTGGGGTCAATCCGTAGATAATGTTCTCCAATATGGTTCCAGATAACAAGACCGGCTCTTGCTGGACAATGCCAATGATGTGTCTTCGAAGCTCGCGAACCTGGAAGTCGTTGATGTTTCTTCCTCCAATGAAAATCTCTCCGCTGTTGAGGTTATAAGATCTCAAGAGTAATGTAGCCACAGTAGACTTTCCACATCCTGAAGGTGCAACAAAACATGTACTAGAACCAGCAGGAACCGTGAAAGAGCATCCATTGAAGATCAAATGTTTTTGTCTAGTAGGATAGCTGAACACAACATCTCTGAATTCAATACTGTTGCCAAGACTGGCAGGTACCTTTTCTCCTTCGATAGGAGGAACCTTGTCTTCCCAGTCAATCAACTCAAAGAGCTTAAGACCTGCACCAGAACCTTTCATGAGCTCCATGTAAGTGGATGTAAGGCTATACAAGGCCAGATTAAACAATTCTGAGTACATGGTGAAAGCCACCACATCTCCTGTGGTCATCTTGCCGTTGATGATCAAATACGTACCCAAGGCAATACACGCTAAGTATCCTGAGTGGTACAATGTGTAGATGGAAACAGAGAAGTTTGACTGAGCGAAAGCTTCACGTTTGGCAACACCAATGACGTTACGGAGCTGGTTCGAGTATTTCTGAAGTTCTTTCTGCTCCCCTGTAAACGCCTGGACGACCTTGACAGAGTTCAAAGTCTCTTCACTGACTTTGGTCAATCCTGCAGTTGCGTTCTGTAATCTGGTGGATAAAGACCGGATCTTCTCACCGTACCACACGGAACCAATTGTAATAGGAGGAGATATTAGCATCATGATACCAAACAAGATTGGGTTGATCGTAACCATCATGTATGATGAAATAATGCCGAATAGAACGTTCTTGAGTCCGTCAGGCAAGTTTCCAGTGATGGAACGAGACACCACGTAGGCATCGCTGGAAAGTCGCGAGATCAAGTCTCCTGCCTTGTGTTTATCGTTATCATAGAAAGCTGAGTCGTGTCGAAGCAAATGTTTCATGACTCTATGGCGGAGACGAGCAACCAATCGTTCTCCGAGCAACTTAAGCACCCATATTCTGGCCCAGAAGCAGACGGCACTTACACACATAAACGGCACCATGACACTGAAAATCGTCAGATATTTATATCCCCAGATCAACAAGTCACCGTCTTCATCGGTCACGCGAGCGTTGAAAGCATCAATAGCTGCACCGACCAACTTGACCGAAGTTGTAGGATACAACACAGCAAACAATATAAGCGCCAAAGCATACAAGAAAAGACGCAAATCCGGACGGCCAAGTGAAATGATGCGACCTATAGTCTTGAGATTTTGTTTAAACTTGATTCTGGTCTTGACTGCCTTGTCACTTTCCTCCTCACTGATCTGGTTCTTTCTAAGCCGAGCAATCTTCAAATGCAGCTGCACAGACGGCAGATGCTCTAGTTTTTCGATGAGCTCTTCGGTCTGTTTCTTTTCTGCCTCTGTAGCCAAGCCCCTGATCGATAGAAGCTGTCTGTCGACCAGAATGGCCTTTCTCTGAATTCGGAACTGATCGTAGGCACAGATCAACCGAGGAGCGAAAACACGGCACGTCAGAAGACTCCGGCATCCGAGAGTGGAAAATCTCAACCCAACAGCATACATTATGCGGGTTTGGGTTGTGAGAGCAGTAGTTCGGGTTCGATGTCGGTCCAGAGTGCATAGAGCCAGGCTTCACCAACCAAGCAAGATCCGGACGGGAGGAACAGGGGAGAAGGGCATATTGAGCTAATGTTAGGGGAGGAAAGTAGATTTCAGCAGATTGCTAAAAATGGTAAAGAAATTTGCGTTTGAGAGGAAGAATGCTCGCCGGGCTTCCGGAGGTTCCGGGTCCGAGATCGTAGCTTACAGTTTCGAAGAGTAGCACAAAACGCAAGCGGATATCTGTTAGCCGGTAGTAGAGACAGAGACATGTTGTGTATCTGGCATAGTACACGTTTTCTCAGGGAAATTCCCGTTCACATTCAGCGTCGTATACAGCTAGGCCCCATTCTGACAAGAACAAAGAAGATCAAACTTCAAACTGAAACTTCTAATAGAAAAACCAGAAATGGATCCAATATTTCAGTCATATGGCGTCTCTAAACAGCCCTGTCGACGAAACTCTGGATCATCCCGACCTCAGACTCGTCGTACTCGCGCACCTCGATCTCAGCACCGTTCAAAAAGGTGTTGGCCTGGATGAGTTGCTTTCTGGGCAACTTCTTTCTAAGCACCACGTCCCTGTACTTTGCATATTCCTCCGTCACTTCGGTGATGTCGTTGTAGAAAGCAATTCCTTCCTTGACGTTGGCAGTGGTCTTGAACACGTGCAAGTTGTGCAAGAACGATCTCAAAGCTTCCACTGCATCGGTCTCCAACTTCAGCTCGTCCACCACAAGCTCCAAGTCGTCATAGTCGCTCTTAGAGTGCTTGAGCGACACCACTCCGGCCTTGTGCAAGCACTTGAAAATGCCGAATCTGGCTTGCATGTGGGGCTGGCCCCATTTCTTCGACTCGGGGTCCCAGAACTCAAGCCCAATGACTCCAGCACGTGCCATCAAGAGTGTAGCGATCAACTGGACATCCTTCTGGTCATTCGCATCGGTGATCTCGAAAACTGGCAACACCTCAGATGTCTTGAACAAGATAAGATACAACGCAACCAACTCGGCTCTGCACTCTTCAAACGAGCCTGCAGTTGCACCAAACAACGATCCCCAGGTCTCACTGGAGCCGTAGTACGTTTTGATTTCTGGGTGTGCCTCTCTGTCGAAATTGAATTTCCCTGGCGATGTCTCCTGCAACAACTTGCCTGTTCCGTGTCCCAACAACTCATGCAAGCCAACTTGCACTTCAAAAGCATCGTCTCTCCACTTGCGGAATTTCGCCTGCAAGCTCTCGTTGACAAAACTGATCACTTCCTCCTTCTTGGGCTTCTTGGGGTTAGCACTCAACACATTACCCAACGACACGTTCTTGAAACCCACATTCAACCGCACATCGTCGTAGTTGGGGATGTTAATACCTGCTGGAACTCCTGAGCCTGCAAAGGTCAAAACCTCCAACGAGGTGAAGTCTGGAGGAGTGAAAACGTCCTTCTCGTAGAGCTTGTCCCACGGCAAATAAGGAATTAAAGTCAGGGCATTGTTGACCAAAGTAGCAAACTTGGCGGTGCGGTCCTGGTTCACCATGGCCACCAAACCTTCCCATTCGCCTCTCACGCCCGAAGGGTCTCTGTATGTTTCAATAAAGCCAATGTTAGACTCCACTTGTGGTCCCAAGTCTTTCACCCACTGGATCTGCGACTCCTTGTGTGCATTCATGGAGCCGGTCTCGAACGACTCCGCGTAGTACTCGATCATCTTCTTCTGGGTGTCTGACGCTGCATGCTTGCCTGCTTCTCTGATATGCTTGACAATCTCAGCAAACTCTTTAGCGTGGTCGCCAAACTCAATGGTCACCAGTATACCGTTGGCTTCGATTGCTTCTTTGGGGTAGTAGCTTGTGGTGTTGGATTGCAATGCGCTCGCCACCAAAACAGTAAACTCCTTGTCGGACTTCTTGACCACTCTAGTGTTTTCTGGCATAATTCCACGAGCGGCCAATGCGGCATTCACCGCCTCAATTTCGGCCTTCTTAATAGACCCGCTCGAAGGGTAGTAGTTGGACATCTGGCCCTTCTCAGGCCATCCCAACAATCCAGTGGTAGTATCGTACAACGCAGTTTCTACGGATTCGTAGAGCGCCACAAGGTTTCTGTTCCCTGTAGCAGCGACCAACTGAGCAAATTGCTCCTTGGACAACTGTGGAACGAACTTCTTGTCGCCAAATGACTTGTAGTTGCCCAAGTTAGACAAGAACTGAGACGCATACTCCAAGTAGTGTGTGACCGTTGCAGGGTCAACGGAGGACAATTTCTGGATGTATGCCTCGTTTGACAGAGGACCATCCAAAGATTTGTGGATTCCCACAATCATATCATAGATTGGCTCACTTTCTGGCGATACAGATCTCAACACCGCCCTGGTGCCCCAATGGGAAGCTTTGGACAAATGGTGAGCGTATAATTTGGCATCTTCAGTGGGCAATTGCTCAAAGTGCTTTTTGGCCGAAAGTAAGATGATTGGAGCTTCAGAGTCTGCAAGAAAAGTTGACATGGTGTAGTACCAAAAGTGTGGAGAGGACAATTATAGCCATGCGGAGACTACTATACAGACCCAGTGGAATTACTCCAGGAAGGCGAAATTGTCGAATGTACAGGTAAACGGCACTATAGCCACATGACGTTAAGGCGTAGGAGGGATTTATGGCATTTTTCTTTTTTTGTGGGGTTTTCATAATTGCCGTGGCTTCAATGGAGCCGCAGAGCCAAATGGCCATAGAGCCATAGAGCCGTTCCTGGTGCCTTATAAAGAACGGCGCCACCAGTGCGGAAATAATGTAATATACTACTTGATATAGTTGTTTTGTAAGTTTTCACTTTTTTTTCATGCTTTTATTAAGTATTATGTATCTTTTCTGTTTGAACTGAGAAGTATTGCTTGTGCTCATTTCTGGGCCGTATGGAAGAGTCAGGGAGCAGCATTGAAGCAGGAATACAATTTCGTGGAGCGTGAATTTGTTGATCGAATGTCCTAACAAGCGCAGTTTGAAGAGTTAGGAATTCGTGTTTAACTTGGGCCAATAAATAGGCATGTTCTCGTCGCCATTAGAGAGTCAGGTGGTTTCAGAGAAGTAACGAGAAGAAACGAAAAAAGAGTGGAGTAAAGAAGGAAAATGGAAAGAAATTTATTAAGGTAGCTTTAAGGAAAAATATAAAGAATTTCATAGAGAGGCTGTCTATTTGGAGTGCCCGTATCACATCTCTTCTTCCTTCTGTCTCGCCTGTAATGAATGATGCTTAGGGAAGATTCAGGAACAGTTTAAAAAGTATAATTTGCTCTGCTATCACGATATACTCCATTTAGATCTGTTTAGCTAATTAGAAGATCTTCTGAGCTGCCAATTTCTCCAAGTGAGCTATCATTAAAGTCATGAAGGATATTGATTTGGCCAAGTGGGGCAGAAGCGGGCACAGTTGAGGAATACATATTTCGAATCTACAGAATAAGAAAAAAAATCAGGAAGCACACTTGTTTGTTCAATGACTGGGGTCAAGGGCCAACACTGATTCTCCTGTGATTATCAAAGCAGACCTAGCACTGAAAGTTGGTTATTCTACGAACAAACAAGGTGAACAAAGAAAACAAAGAATCATTCTGTTTTAAATGAGGAAAATGATCTTCTTTGATGTCATCCTAGATCGGTTCTCCGTCTCTATTTTCTATTGACATTATTAGTATATACAAATTAGCAGCAGAACGGGTCGAACGCTATAATCAATGGAGCGCAACAGGACAGAACATGGACAAACAATCAGCTTCAACTAGTATTTTTCAATTCTTAAGGTCTCAATTTATATCTTTTCTTAATTTATTTCAATTTACTTGGGTTCACCTGGACTTATCTGAAACACCCTTCAAACCATGACCACTCAAGCATGCCTCAGGCAGATTACGCTGTATGATGCCGTAGCATAAGATGATAAGATCTAGAGCCTAATTTCTCCTTCTGTAACGAACAAAAATCACAGCAACAGAAATTAGTGTTTTTCATTCCATTCATTCCTGGGCTACTTCTGGACTATGCCTTCGGCTCACCATGTCCCGTCCAAGATCTATACACGAAGATATTGTAACTCGTGATTTATAACCAAAACAACTGATCATCGGTGAATTTTCTCTACAAATTCTTTTCGGTATTTCAATTATTCGGAAGACTCCGTTCTTTACCGGACCTGATTATCCAGATCTGCCGAGCATCGTTTTCCGCACCAGAGCAATTGAGAGTCAGTAAGAGCACTGAAGACAGTGCGCAAGAGGGTGGAAAAGACGCAATTTTTCAAAAAAAAATTCAAACAAAACACATTCCTGCCTAATCTCTCCAACATCCTTTTCTTCAAAATCCACAATCATTAAAACTCCAAACATTTCATCTCATTATCAGTCATTGGCTTGCTCCTGCACGCAGGCCGGTCGCACGGTTTATTATCCATAGATAAAAAATCCTCGCAACAACACATCTCAAGGTTAGTACGCATTGCCATGTTTGCCAGAAGAAGCTTGATGCGTGTGGCGCTCATGCGGCCTGCTGCAGCATTCCCCGCCCGGGCCTTAATGTCCGCCCCCGCTTCGTTCCGTCCCATTGCATTCGGCATCAAACCTGTGGTGACCCGTCGCCTCTACAGTGTATTATCGCAATGTGAAGCGAAAATTTATGACTATAACGACATCAAGAAGATCTCGTCGAAGCCTGAAGACTTCCCCAATACAGTTTTGGTGGATGTCAGAGAACCAGTGGAGTTCCAAGAAGGTCACATTCCAGGAGCTTTGAATGTTCCATTCAAGTCGTCTCCAGGAGCTTTTGACTTGCCTCCAGATGAATTTGAGGAGAGTTTCGGTTTCCCCAAGCCTGCTAAGACCAAGCAGTTGGTTTTTTACTGCCTAGGAGGCGTGAGATCTACTGCTGCTGAAGAGTTGGCCAATTCTTTTGGTTACACGAAAAGAGGCAACTATGTCGGGTCGTGGGAGGACTGGGTGTCGCACGAGACTGCTAAGAGTGGTGAGTCTGACGCTGCTGAGAAGTAGAATCTGTATATACCAAGGCAGGGTTTGCCTCTCTATTGTCTGATTACCTATAATACAGTCTAGCTGGGAGTTTTGTGAGTGTTTAGAAGTTAAGGATGGGCTGCGATATGTCCGGAATATGACGTTGGTTGGTTATGGTGTTGTCGGGAACATTTCCTTTTTCGGCATGGTTGATTTGGCCTGTTTTTGGCTGTCTGGGATGTATGCTGATTTCATGCGTTGCAAGAAGTTGCTACTGCAAACAAACATCAGGAAGCATACTCAACTGTTCTGTGGCATTTATCCATGCTTCGGAGACTTTTGGAAATGTTGTTGCTGTTGAGTGCTCTGTCCTGAATATCGTGTTGCTCAGTCCTGTTCTAGATGCTTGGATCAGATGTGGTTCTCTATCAGGAACAGCCACTTCTGTAATGTCAAAATCTGGGGGTATCAACTCATCCCGTGTGTTTATGTGGCTCCTGAGCTGACCAGAACTATAGTATGACTACTCTGGAGAGTGCAGACCTCACCACTCGAAACCTACTTACAAGTAAAAGTGACGATCTTGCTCGATTTGTCTTCGTGTAATGCTGTTGTAATATCCTATATTGGTGCTAGAACCCACCGAAACTCCTGGGTTTCCCTCAATCAGCTCTAGCTGAATGTCCTTGTCTATTAATTGGTGAAGGTATGCTCAGAGTCACTATGCGAATGACACAGAATGATCCAGATTGTCGATTTCATTGAGAAATCGAGTCGCCAGCTGTAGCAGTAAGCATTCGATCTGGACCAGTCTCTGGTCAGGCCAAGTACATACGAAAAGTGACCAGTTCGTCCAACCCACCCAACCCAATTTCTGCAAGTCCTTCTACTGGGACCCCCGGAACTCCAACTCGCGGAACTCGCGCCCAAGTCTTCTCTTTCTCTTGCGATCCATCACCTTCTCCCTCTGCGAAGCCTTCATCGTGTCGAACTTGGCCTTCTGGATCATCTTCCGCTGCTCGGATTTCTTCAAGTAGTACGGGTTCACCTGCTCGCCCTTGCGCATTTTCTCCTTCTGCTGGCGCTTGTGGTCGCCCACTATCTTATTGGCCAAGTCTCTGTTCTTCAACGTATCGAGTCGCAGCTGGAGCGACTTGATCTGCAATTCTGTCTCGTCGATATCACGCTGCGACATTTTCAGCGCGGTTTTCTTGTCTTTCAACATCCGGCGCATGTTGGCGATCTCTGTCTGTCTGTAGTCGTCCAAGAATGCGTAGTCCTTCCGAATACGGTTCCAGTCGGCTTTTCCGTAGGCTGCGTCAAACCGGATATCACTGTATAGTGTGCTTTCCTTCGATTTAAGCCCCGGAATCTCTCTGACTTTCGAGACCGGCCTCTTGGAGCTGGACTCTGTGGGTGCATGCTTGTTCTTTGGCTTTTTGTCTTTGGAGCCCTTTGAGCCTTTGCGGTCGCTGTGGAAAAACTCATCCGAGTCGTTTTCCGAGTCGGAATCCACGTCGGAATTTCTTCTCTTGGACCGCTGTGGTCGGCTGGTGTCTGGTGCAGATGTCTTGGTAGGCCTGTCCTGCTGGCGGAGCTTCTGCTGTGCCGAGTTCAATGCTCCAAACGATAACGATGAAAAATCGTCGTCACTATCCTCTTTTGGCTGTAGCACCGAATCGAGGTAGTCATCCTCGTCCAGGTCGTCGTATTGGGGTCTCAAATTGTGTTTCATTGAAGATGAGATGGAGATGAGCAGTGGTGCAGGAGCATATCAAGAGCATATAGAGAGTAGAGAAAGAAGAGAGCATCCGAAAAAAAAAAATCAAAATCAAAATCAAAATCAAAATCAAAAGCAAAATCAGAATCAAAATTGGAATCAAAATTGGAATCAAAATTGAAAACTGATTTCTCTGTTCTGGTGTTCCTCTGCTCCACTGGTGCTTCCACTCAACTACCTTGTGCCAGCAAACCAACGTATTATCGTTCTACGCATCAGATATCGTAAAAACAACCGAGCAAACGGTTCCTGCACGGCCGCCATCTGTATCCACCACCGCTGGTGTTCACAATTCGTGGCTGTACCATTAACGGCGGACGTGTTCTGACTCCGCCACTACAAAAAGCAGTATTGGACACTATAAAGGTAGAGGTCAATTAACAATTACAATTGCTGAACAAATTTATATATCAGATAACATTGTAATCATCGGCCAATCACCGTCACGCAATCTGCTGACACTACAACGTGAAAACCCTGCATTTCCCTACTGAAATTATATTAGCAACATTATCAAAGTGACACCATCCATTCATCCTGTGGACAAGGCCAAGATTGCTACAGCAATTCGCAGCCACCTGAGCATTCCAGCATGATTCAACGTTTCCAATTGGCGCCTGCAAATAAAATGGCGCAACCTGTGTCTGCAAATCAAAATTCAGCGTTGTTCTGTTGAAAATATCACCACCCGCTGGTCCTGAGTAGTTCCGTCAGTCCAGGATATCCGAGGGTAATGCGAAACATCACCTAGGTGAAAAGTATCCACACAAGAGAAAAGAACATACCGGAAATGGCCGATACAACTGTTACACTTGTTCATTCATCATTTTTTTTCACTTTTTGAGAAAAAATTCATTCACATTCACTCTACGGAACTCATAATCACTTCCGAGGTGTACGGGTGTTCCATCGGTTCCCCGGGACTGTCTGGAAGTCAGGCCGAAAGGAAGCGTGAAAATCTGGGGAAGCAGAATCTGGGGAACTGGGGGTAGAAGAACTTTTCAAGTTCAATTTCTATCTTCTTTAAATTTACAACATTATTAACTTAACTAATCTTATTCAAATTCATATTTCTTTCAATACTGAGATAACTGAAAAACCCCCAGAAATCCGTACCACCCAGTGCAACCCCGGGCTACACCACGCGCCCGGCTTATGTAAGCAAGGGCGATTCGTGTCCGAGGTGATACTAGACAATCGACTGAGAAATATACACCTTTCTTTCTAGGTTTTCTACCACCTTATTTCATCATGTTGTCTCGCGTCGTGCGTTCCTCTAGAGTATGTACTAGATTGATTTTTGTGTTTGCTGTTGTTAATTGTCCTTAATGATGTTTCCTCGTGTTCACTTGTAAGCGTATCGGCGGCTACTCAGCCTACTACTAGTCTATGCTACGAAATTCGCCAATTTGTGAATTCAAAAACAACTTGGGGATAATCAGACAGAGCACAATAATGCCCGCCTCGAGCCTGGCCCGGTCTAGACCCCGATCTGGACTCCGATCTGGCTTCGTGTTGCTGTTCTTCATCAAGTACTAACCACAGTCCGTCCAAAAGAGATTCTTGTCGTTGCACGAGTTCCGCTCGGCCGCCATCTTGGAGTCTTACGGTGTTGGTGTGCCCAAGGGTTACGCTGCCACCACTCCTGAAGGTGCTTTTGACGCTGCCAAGAAGTTGGGCACCAATGAATTGGTTATCAAGGCGCAGGCATTGACCGGAGGCCGTGGTAAGGGTCACTTTGACAATGGCTTCCAGGGTGGTGTCAAGTTGATTTCCACCCCTGAAGAGGCTAAGGAACTTGCTGGCAAGATGTTGAACCACAAGTTGATCACCAAGCAGACCGGTGCTGCCGGTAAGGAAGTCACCGCCGTTTACGTTGTGGAGAGAAGAGATGCACGTACTGAGGCTTACTTGGCCATCTTGATGGACAGAGCTTCCCAGTTGCCTATGATTGTGGCTTCTTCTCAGGGTGGTATGGACATTGAAGGTGTTGCTGCCAAGGACCCATCTGCCATCAAGACTTTCACCGTCGACTTGGAGAAGGGTGTTACCGATGAGTTGGCCACCAAGGTGGCTTCCGAGTTGGGTTACACTCAAGAGGCCATCCCTGAGGCTGCCAAGACCGTCCAAAACTTGTACAAAGTGTTCACCGAGAAGGATTGCACCCAGGTTGAGATCAACCCATTGTCCGAGACCCCAGACCACCACGTGTTGGCCATGGACGCCAAGTTGGGCTTTGACGACAACGCCTCCTTCAGACAGAAGGAAGTGTTCGGCTGGAGAGACCACACCCAGGAAGACCCTCAGGAAGTTGAGGCTTCTGACTACGGTTTGAACTTCATCAAGTTGGACGGTAACATCGCCAACATTGTCAACGGTGCCGGTTTGGCCATGGCCACCATGGACATCATCAAGTTGTACGGTGGTGAGCCAGCTAACTTCTTGGACTGTGGTGGTACTGCTACGCCGCAGACCATTGAGAAGGCTTTCGAGTTGATTTTGTCTGACAAGAAGGTCAACGGTATTTTCGTCAACATCTTCGGTGGTATCGTGAGATGCGACTACGTTGCTGAGGGTTTGATTGCTGCTACCAAGAACTTCAAGTTGGACATTCCTGTTGTTGTGAGATTGCAGGGTACCAACATGGCCAAGGCTAAGGAGATGATCGACAACTCCGGCTTGAAGTTGTACGCGTTCGAGGACTTGGACCCTGCTGCTGAGAAGATTGTGGAGTTGTGCCCTCCAAAGGCCTAAGTCCACCTGGAGTATAAAAGTATGAACGTGAATGCGTTAGTAGACCAATTGAGTGTAGATCAGTAGCGGTAGTAAATGATCGAGTCAAGAGTAATTTATGCGACACCAACATTGCCTAGATTCTATAGTCCTGATATTCGCACTCACAACTGTGAAGTAGAGTCCCCTAATAATCCAGTCCAGTATGTAAATATACCTCAAAGAACCAATTAATTCAGTCTGGTTAAATCAAACGGAGAGTCCTTTCTATTTTCTTTCTATTTTCTTTCTATTTTCTTTCTATTTTCTTTCTATATTCTTCTCTCTGGATTGTGAATTTTAAATGTATCAGGACTTACCCATCAAAACAGGCAAAGTTCAATAAGTTTTTTCATTCAAAGAAAAGTTCATAAACAATTCTTATCTATTCGTTTAAAAATGACAAGAACTACGCTATCTTCGAATGTACGTCTCTCTCTCTTCTCTCTCTCAAATTGACATACCTTACCATGTGTTGCGACATTTAATCGCAGCTGAACTTTTCAACAAACAATTCCAGAATCAACCAAAAATCAAGATATTTCTACATCAAGAACTTTTGCCACTATTTTACATATAGCACATTATAGTACAGATAGCACTGTGTTGGTGACTATCGTGGAGAAGAAAGTGTCTGTTGCTGGCGAATGTCGCGTTTCGCAGCCAAATGTCGCGTGTCGCGTTGCCACTAGTTCCTTCATCTTCATCACCATATCAACACCATGTTTCTTACCAGATCCGAGTACGACCGTGGTGTTTCGACATTTTCGCCCGAAGGGCGTCTCTTCCAAGTTGAATATTCGCTTGAGGCCATCAAATTGGGTAGCACAGCCATCGGCATTCTGACGTCGGAAGGCGTGATCTTGGGCGTGGAGAAAAGAGTCACCTCGCCACTTTTGGAGCTGTCTTCCATCGAAAAAATCATCGAAATCGACAAGCACATCGGCTGCGCCATGTCTGGTTTGACTGCTGATGCGCGGTCCATGATTGACCACGCTCGCGTGTCGTCGTTGACCCACGACCTCTACTACGACGAACCCATGCAAGTGGAGAGCTTGACGCAGTCCGTGTGCGACTTGGCGTTGAGATTCGGCGAAGGTGCCTCTGGAGAAAAACGATTGATGTCGCGTCCGTTTGGCGTGGCCCTTTTGATTGCCGGAATCGACGAGAAGGGCCCCCAGTTATACCATGCAGAGCCGTCGGGAACGTTCTACCGGTACGACGCCAAGGCCATCGGATCCGGTTCCGAAGGTGCGCAGACCGAGTTGCAGAACGAGTACCACAAGTCATTGACCTTGAAAGAGGCCGAGCTTTTGGCATTGAAGATCTTAAAGCAAGTGATGGAGGAGAAGTTGGACTGCAAGAACGCACAGTTGGCCTCGGTCACCACGGAAGGATTCCAGGTGTATGCGGATGAGAAGACGGATGCGCTCATAAAGGAGCTCAACGAGTCGGCCACAGACGACACCCAGATCTGAGTAAATAACGAAGCAAGAAACAAGCAACTAGACCACTGTGTAACTAGACCATTATATGAGCAGATTCATCCCATGAATCATAGAATCAAATTACCAGCAATTTCTCAACGAGAACGTTCATGAGGGCGTTTTCAGCTCCCACGCTCTTGAGTGCATCAACCAACTCCAGTAGGTTTGTGTTGAAGCCCGTCCAGTGACTGGTCAACACTTCACTGAGTCCAGCCACGCGTGACTTTAACTGAGCATCCGAAAACTCGACACCTCCAAACTTTTCAGGGAAGTCCTGTTTGAATGCGGTAAGAAGCTCCTCGTCCATGGAAATGAGTGTCTTTTTAAGCCTGTTCACAATATTGTTGTACTGGATGACTCCATTCAACACAGATCGAAGACACCCTAGGAGATTGCTGTTTGTGACCATGGAATCTCTTAGCATATTGTTCAAATAAGTCCCGATGCTGTTGGTCAAGTCGATCACGTCGTTTTCGTGCTGTTTTGATGCCTGAAGACGACTGCTTGCAAACTTATCGCTGAAAAGGCCGTTGTTCTTGGAAATATGGCGCAGGAAGCTCTTGTTCAAGCTCAAAGAACGATTCACCGGCTGTTCTGGCTCATCCTCTTGTGCCTTATGAATAAAATTTTCAACTTTGGAAAGCGCTTCTTCGAGCTGGGTGAAATTGGTATCGACAATAGTGAAGTTCACGTAGTTCTGAAGCTCATTGAGCAAATTTTTCATGCGTGAGTTCAACACACGACACCTGAGAACTAGTTTCTGCACTGAGGGAATGTAGCCTCTGTGTTTCCACACAGTCGAGAAGTTAATGTCCTTCCAGCATTGGTCGGTGTACTTGCTGGTGAATTTCAACATCATCTGGAGCTTGAAAAGGAGTTGGTATTCGAACACAAAGTTTTCGCTGACAATCAAGCTCAAAGGAAATGGGAAATCAAAGTCGATGTTCACTCCTGCAATGGTGTAGTTATCGATCCATTCGGGTACACTCGAGCCACCAGAACTGGCCAGGCTTATTTGTCTTCTCTCCAACGACTTGCTCACTAGTCTTTTCACTGCTGTTGAAGCGTTCTCGTTGCTTTGCATATCCTCGGCCACGTCGATAGACTTGATGTTGATGACTTCCTCTGCCATTTCATAGAAACTTGTGCTGTCCACTGTAAACTTTTCACACGACTGGAGCACCTCTATTATGTTCGACACTACCGAGTCTTGTGGTAGTGAGATGTCAATAATTTCAAACGCTTTCCTCCTCAAGAACAACTCGTTGTATGTATTGATCGGTTTGATGGTCGACGCATGGTGTTTGTTACGGCTCAAGTCTGAGAACGATTCTTCAAGAAACGTATCGATGACGCAGGAGTTTTTAAGGAGAAACGTCTGGTGAAGGTAGCAGATAAGTGTGCGGAATTGGTACCCTTCGAACAACAATCGCAAAAGAAGCTTGTTGGCTCTGTCGTAAAATTGCTTGACTTTCACAGTCAAGTCCTGGGAAAAGAGGCTCTCAATTGGTCTAGGCACAGTGGCTGCAACCGAGTCCAGAAACGAGTCCAAGCGCGAGGTCCCGATGCACCGTTTGAAGATGTTAAGGTATTTTCCTGTGGCCAATACCTGGGTCTGGAGCTCTTTGCTCTCGAATTGGTCCATTATGCCATCGATCTTGATGACAAAGAGCTCGTCCCAGTATTTTTCGACATTGGAGTAGAATATGTTTGTGGGGAGGTCGTTTTTTTTGATGAAAAACTCCTGGAATGGGTCGTCGATTTCTCCCTCCGAGAGCCACTGGTTCAAAAGCGCAATGTATGGCCTGCTGATCGAGTCAAACAACTGTTCTAGAAATGACAATGACACGGAGTCGCCCATGTAGTGGTTGATTCGTCGCACGACAATCTGCAACACTAGGCCACCTTTACACACATCATACCTATTTGTATCGGTGGAAAGGTCTATGGAGCCTGTCTCACGGAGATCATCACGGATATATTTAAGGAAAACATTGAAATTGGGAACATGGGCCTCTGATGCAGAGATTTCTTCGGAGTTCAGGGCCGATCGGAAGGCTGGATTCCGCTCCTCTGTATCGGAATGTATCAAGCAAGCAATCTCGTAGAGGTGGCGCAAGTTGTCTGCACATTTGGACGAGATCTCATTTTCCATCTGGTTGAGCGTGAAGTGGTTGTTGTAGTTGAACGCTTCCTCAAACGATAGCACAAGCTTCTCGAATTCATCGAGAAACCTGGCAATCTCACCACACAAGCTTTGGTTAACACGGCCAAATCGTGGGTGGTCGTATATCTGGGCAAACAGCCGGAGTCCAGAGTAGTGTTTCCCGTATCGAAGGAGCTTTTTGGTGATGGTCTTTAGACTCACGTCCAAATGCTTGGCTATCTTGAAGTCTGGGCCGTGGATGCGGTCGTGCAACGAGTGGCGGTTGTATCTGTCGCTAAAACGCGTGTATGATCCTTCATAGCCCATTAGACCGAAGAGCACGTCCTTTGTTATTGCAGCTTGTTGAGTTCGTATATCTTGTACGTCACTTAACAGAACGGTTTTTCTTGTTGGAACAAAAATGGGTGTTTCGGAGGCTTTTTCCAAATATGAGCTCTCCGCAAGCCGAACCGTTCGGGAGAGTCCACCATTCTCTGTCCAGGTGAACAGAGAGTTCATTTTGTGGAGATGTTTTGGTAAACAGAGTTTATGTCGGAACGCGAATTAGATAGAGATGCGACCAGATGAGACTGAGACAAACGGAGGACAGAGAAAAAATGAAGAATGCAGAAAAAAAGGCGAAAAAAAAAATAGGAAAGTAGAAATGTGAAAGCAAGAATTTAGAAAACCCTTTGGTGTCGCTTCCTTCTGGTTGTTTCTTGTGATGGAGTGAATTTTATAAGTGCGACTCAGCTGTGCCAGCAGATTGATCAATATACGGATGAAAACAGGAAGTCAGAGCAGATTAACACCTTCATCCTCTGATTTGGCCCCTATAACAATCTCACTTCCTCAGATAACACTTCTGCAAATATGCTCTGTCTGGTCTAGCCAATTGACTAATAGCCAACTGATGCAACACCACCAGAAACTAGTCACCAATTACCACAAAAAAATTACCATAAACTTTCTCGTGCTATTCCCTCAGTAAAAAACCCCCTTCAAAGGGCCAAAGTATCACAGACAGTAAATCTCGAGACATATCCTAGAAATCGTCGTCGTCACTGAGACTCAAGTCGGCCATCATAGCCTCCAGCGCTTTCTCCGCCTCCTCTTGCACCTGCTTCAACCCACAGACAGCCTCAAGATAGTCGGTGCTGTTCAAACACTTCCGGACAAACTCCCATTTTTCCAGCTGGTACGCCTCCACCACCGCATTCGAACACGCCGAACAGTGCTTGTATGCTGGTGTGCTGAGCTTAGATTGCTGGAATGTGTGAAGATACCCTCTAATCTGGTGCGGAACCTCGCCGAATTTGGTACTGTCGCCAGCAGGAGCCCTCAGCTTCATTGGGTGCTGGAGAATCGAAACGAGGAGCTCCACAGCAAGTGAAGACGCCATTAGAGCACCCCCGGGTCGGGTCACGGTGCACATCTGATCCAAGGTACGGTCAGTAAGTGAGTCTGTAGGGGCCACCACGTCGTTACAGTAGTAGCAGCCTAGACGAGAGTGTGATTCCTCACCCTCAAGAGGACTGTGGCGTATCACAAGGTAGCTATCGAATCCCAATGCAGCGTTGATCACCACTTTGTTCTGGGCAATGCCCATCACCGTAGGAAGCCACCGTGACTCGCGAGAATCCATGAGCAAGAATACCACGTCATGCTCGGAAAATAGACGCTCAAGAGTCTCGAAATTCTCCCGGACTTGGCTCTCTGTGCTATCGCTCACTGGATGACCGATCATGGGCACTTCCATGTTGTACCCTTCGGAGTGAACTCCTGGGAATATCTCCTTGAGTGCCTCACTGGCACGTAGTGCTTTGTATGCCCCCTGGTTTCCGTCGCTGTAGCAGTCGCTAAACTGGAAAAGTGGCTGTCTTACTGGATTCAGGTACGACACTCGTCCGTTGTCCACAAACGTGATATGGCGTACTCCCCAGCCCATCAACACCCGTGCCACGTAGCTTCCAAGAGTTCCTGCTCCCAAAAGCAACACTTTCTGCGATTTGATGATGTCCAAGTCCAACTGAGTTGCCACGCGCCATTTCATGAGTTTCAAGTTCAAGTCTACTGCCTGCTCGGCCAATTGGACCGGATTAATCAAGGAACCTAAATCCGCAAGCTTCGGACCAAGCTTTCCTTGCACTGAGCGCTCCCAGCCGGTGACTTTAGGGTCGTCTTCCAGCGAAAATGAGACAAGTTTGAGTTTGAGAGTGTACGACAGACCATTGTTGCGGTACACATAAAGCGTGAGCGACTCAAACCCACGTGTGGCAACGAAATAGAGATAGTTCTTCAACTGGATCAGAGGTGCTCCGTCGGAACTGATACACGAGTCCAAGAAGACAAATTTACCTTCTTTTGCAGGCACAAGGCGGTCTAATGACACTATCTCATCTGTCTCGGGCAAAATCTGGAAGAAAATGCTCTTTTCGTTTGCAAGCGAGTGCTCAATCTGGAGCTCATACTCGTTGTTGTTTGTTTTCTCTGCAACGTGCCACTGCAGATGGAGCGTGGGGAAAGCAAGCCAGTAGTAGAACTTGTACTTCTTCAAGTCGCAGAATGTCAACAAATGGAACGTCTCCTGGACTGAACCCAGCGCCATGGCGTCTTTAGCCTGTTTACCCCATTCTCGAAGCAATTGCAACTTATCTAGCTGCTTGAACTCCTCAATCGTATTAACGTTGTGGAGCAACCCAGGAACCTGCCTGGTGATAGAATCTTCTGGCTCCTCAAAGCTTGAGTAATCGAGGTTAATGATAGGTCTATCATTGAACTTAGTAAGCTGCAGGGGCAATGTCATAAACCCACGGATAGCTCGAGTTGAAGCATCGAGTTTGTACTCATTGAGCTTTCTTTCGGAGAGTTTGGTGAAAAACGAAGACTCCACAAATGACTGGATAGGCGTATACTTAAGCAGAGCGGGCTTATCCATGTTGTAGTTGATAGGTGATAAGCGTGCAGGCGATAATGCGGCTAAGATAGTAGCTTGGGTGAATTGTATTTCTCTTTTTTGTTGATTTGAAGAAGATGGGCTGAATCGGGGATTTTTCCATTCTTGGTGAAGCTGGAAAATTCGGTTTGTTTGATTTTTTCGCTTATCTTGGGCTTTGCTGTGTGGCTGCAAGCACTGATTATGCCTCGCAATCTCTAATCAGTCACTATTGGTGAGACCCAAAATAGCTCTTTTGAAATAAAAAAACTTGGAGCATTCAATGATGATTGGAAATTTGAAAAAAAGTAGAATTATATTAGGCAACTAAGGGTTCTGGTATTATGGTTGATATGAGGAACTACAAGCCATAAGCAGCGAACTTACCAGGTGAACATAGACACCTCAGGTAGTAATTCACTATCTTATCTACTTTAGGAAAGAGGCAGTTTGACAGTAATATTGCAATAATGGTGTCCGACTATCAGAATGGAAGGGAATATTGATACTAAATGTCCACGTGGAGAGAACTCAAGAAAGAGTAATACGACAAATCACGAATGGAAATAACATCTACATGCTTGACTATCGAAAACTTATAGACAGATAAAGACATGGCTTCTTAGTCTACTAGACAACTAAATAGGCGCCTTGAACGCTTCAACAGAAGCCAATTACATGGTTCTTTAGCGCAATCAGATGTACTTCAATTTCTTTTCAACCTCTTATTTCTCTGATTCCATTTTCTTTCTAAAATACGTAGATTGTAAGTAGATGTGCCTTGTTCATGAATTTCAAGCCAGACACACTTCTCAATAATTTGAGCACTAATGATATTTCTACATCTGAAGTGTTACGTCTCCACACCAGCAATTACACTGTGCCAAATTGACTCACCACTTCAAACTCTTTATCAGTAAGTGCTGCGATTGCAGTGCTACCCCGGTAATTCTACTGCTACACTGTTCATATTATCGAATGCATTTGACATTAAATAATTCACTTGCCCAAACATCATCATGGTCTCCTCCCTATCCATCATCCTCCTTCACAACACTAAGCACACTCTTCACTCTCTGCTCTTGTCTCCATGGACGTCCCTAATCCAAGGTCATTCCGTCGATCTCGTCCAACAACTCGTCAAGACCAATCTCCGGAGCATCGTCAATCTCGTCGTCGTCCGTCTGCGGCTGTGGCTCCTCGCCTGCCTTGTACATGTTGATAGTCTGGCGCAACTCCTGGTCCTCCTCCAACTCTTGCAAGAACAACTCGTAGTCGCGCTCCGCACGCTCCTGTTCCTGGCGGGCCTGGCGCAGGTCGTCGTTGGCCACAATGTCGTTGTGCTCGCGCGCCATACGCTTCAACTTCCACTTTCTGTTCTTCTTGGCCTTACGTGGGTAGTGTTTCTTGATCAACACAACCTCTGGCGTGTTGTCGGTGTCCAAGGTGTCCCACAACGCCGAGTTGAAGTTTGTGTTGGTCAAGTAGTAGCCCATGACCGAGTCTCCCGCGTGCAAAAGCGCACCAAGGTGTGTGCGGACGTAGAACGTGCGGTCGTTCACTCCCAAGTCACTAGCACGACACACGGTGGCATCGGCCAAAACGTTCTTGCCTCGGATATCTCCAGTAGGTTCTACATCCAACACGATAAACTCCACGAGCTGAGTAGCATCCAAGAGTGAGTTGAACGCAGAACGCCAGTACACGGGAGCAGGCAAGTCAGCGGACTGCAACGTGAGTGGATCGATAAAGTGGAGCGAGTTTGACACTTTGGAGCAAATCACCAAGCGTGTGATGTTACCAAGCTGGTGTGCAAGTTTCTTGGGGAGTACCACCAAGTCGTCACGACAGATAGGAGCAATCTCGATCGAGAAAGAAAACTTGTACGACGACAGTCCCAGCTGTGTATCTATGGAGACCAATTCTTCACTTTTCTTTGTTTTCACAGGAGCCACGGCAGTTAAGAAGTCCACCATGCGTACCGCATGGTTACGTTGCGAGTAGAAGAAGTCCAAGCCATCCTTGGCCTCCTGGATCGAAACGGTGTCCACATGTGCGTTGTGCTTCAATATCAACTGCTCCAAGTACAAAAACGTCCTTTTATGTGCAACTTTCTGTCTGATTTGCACAGTGGCCCTCCATGTGTTGGCAGTGTACGACTTGGCACAGTCTGGGCACTGCATGGCCACCACCACGTACTCGACCTCGAAAGTTTGCTGTACGATGGTGTTCTGCATGGCTTCACCCTGAACAGTGATTTTCACCCTGATACGGCGCGAGTGGGGCTCTGTCCAGATAAACGAAGCATCCACCAAACGCACCTTCGACAACCCTTTAAGTCGGCGCAAACAGATGGCCAACAACTCACGCGACTCCAACTCCGCACGCACCCACTGCTGTGGGGGTTGCAAGAACCGTTCACAGTTACGGCAGAAGCTGACATTGGACTCTCGGGGTATACCTTGAGTGATGTCGACATTCAACTTGATACAGTCGTAGCACATGACAAGTCCCAGCGAGCCGTCCATGGGGACACCACAGTTGCAGCAGAGCACTGTGGCGACACCCTGGCTCTGGTTTTCGAGGGGGGCGTATGACATGGTAGTTAGTAATGTAAAAAGTTGATGTCCTGTACGCCGCGACGATGAGATGGAGATGAGGAGAGGAGAATGAAAGGTAGGAAAGGGGAACGAAAGAAATGAAAAAAATGAAAAAAGGGAGAAGAGGGTATGAGAATGAAGCAATAACTCAAAAATAGGGAAAATAGATCTGTTGTGGCGGAAAACTGGAGGGTGGTCAGGCTAATTAGTGAGTGCTATATGAAGGCCTCAGGCCCAGGAAGGGAAGCGTAATAGACTAAAACAGACAAAGGAAAAGATTTGTTTTTGTGGATTGAAATCACTTATTGATTTGGTTTTTGGGTTTTTTGGTATTTTGGCTTTGGATTTTTGGATCCACTCAGTTATGTGGTGTGTATTATATAGAGCAATGATCTGTCCAGGTGATGTCACGAAAGCCCACAAGAGCAATTTTCAGGCTCGAATTTTTTTTTTACTGCTTTGTTTAATTTCAGAAAATAGCCTTGAAATAACTGTCAATTTGATTTAAAGCCTTTTCAGGCATTGAGGTATTCAGCCTAAGATCCAACTCGGAGCGAGCAACCAAACGGGACATGGAAGCACATCGAAATTTGAATTTTCAGGAGTATTTAAGCTCAAGTTGAATACACATGAGCGAATAATTTATCTTAGGGTTCACCAATTGCAACTTTCTATTCTTTTGACTACATGAATGTCTTCTCAGCAGCCAGTCCAGCCTTGTTTCTTGGAGAGGATGTGCTGGAACAAAGGAGCAGAAATGTGGTCGATCTATACTCAGATTTTCTTGGTAATGATCGATTGAGTTTGAAATATTCGATGAGTTGAATCGAAGATGTATATCAATCACTTTGTAGAAGTAATGATTCTGGAGAGTTGGTGCGATCTCTGAACCCAACAGCGAGGTGATTTTCGGACGGAAAAAAGTAAAAAGAGAAGAAACTAGAACAGTTCATAAGATAGTAAGCGAATGACTGGAAATCTAGCAACAACTTCAGTAAGAAAAGCAGCGAGGTAAGGAACGGCTGACAAGAATGAGACGAGAGTAGAGGAAGTGAGAAGGTAAGTATAAAGAGTATAAAGAACATAAAAAACAAAAGACAAATAAAGAAATTAGAGAAAATAAATGAAAAGAGAATATAAAAAGTAAAAATTCAAAAGTGCAAAGAAGATGAGAGGTTTATATGGAGCGTATATGAATATTCGCAGATATACGCAAAGTATATAGGCATAGTATACGCAATATAAACGCAAAAATGAAGCTTGTACGGGCATTATAGAGAGAAGGGATGAAAACTATAGCAATACTAAGAACAATAAAAAACAATATAAATACCTCGATTACAGTTACACTATCGATATAGGTGGAACAGGTCCGCCTGCACCTGGCTCCTACACCACATTCACGGTCTGTACTCCACAACAACATGGTCGACAGGAAGCGGGCGGCCCTGGACGCCAAAAGAAAGAAGACAGACAAGAAAGTCAAAGTCGAGGAGTTTGACTATGATACGGCCTCAAGCGCCAGTCCGAAACTTGAGTCAGACGATGAAAAAGTCAAGGATGAAGAGGAGAACGATGAAGAGATGGAGAACGACGAGAATGACGACAACGAAGACGATGAGAACGACGATAATGAGGAGAACGATGACAATGAAGACAACGACGATGAAAATGACGACAACGACGACAACGAAGACAACGAAAACGAGGATAACGATGACGACGACGACGACGACGAAGAGGAGAAACGCCGCATCACCACGTTCAACTTCGACGGCGTCGAGTACTCGTTCAAGGAAAGGCCCTCTGTGATTGAGGAGCGCGATGGCAAAATCGAGTTCCGCGTGGTCAACAACGACAACACTCGCGAGAACTTGATGCTACTTACAGGCCTCAAGAACATTTTCCAGAAGCAGTTGCCCAAAATGCCGCGCGAGTACATTCTGCGGTTGGTGTATGACCGTTCACATTTGTCTATGGCGGTGGTACGGAAACCATTGACCGTGGTGGGAGGAGTAACGTACCGGCCTTTCAACAAGCGAGGTTTTGCAGAAATCGTCTTCTGTGCCATCTCGTCCACGGAACAGGTCCGCGGATACGGTGCGCACATGATGAACCACTTGAAGGACTACGTGCGGGCCACTCTGCCGATCATGTACTTTTTGACCTATGCTGATAACTATGCCATTGGGTACTTCAAGAAACAAGGTTTCACCAAAGAGATCTCGCTTCCGAAACTGGTGTGGACAGGTTACATCAAAGACTACGAAGGCGGAACGCTTATGCAGTGTCTGATGCTCCCGCACCGTATGCGCTACCTTGATCTGGGCAAGATCTTATTGTTGCAGAAAGCAGCCATTGAGAAGAAGGTCCAAATGCGGTCGCGTTCACATGTGGTGCGCACGGGGCTCCAGGTGTTCAAGAATGCTTCTGGAGGATTCAAGCTTGCAGCCAAGGACATTGCGGGTCTTGTGGAGAGCGGATGGCTGGAGGAAATGGATAAGTTGGCTCAGAAACCCAAGCGGGGACCTCACTACAACTTCATGGTGACTCTTCTTTCGGAAATCACCAACCATCCGCTGGCGTGGCCATTTGCTGTTCCTGTCAACAAGGACGAAGTGGGAGACTACTATGATGTGATCAAAGAACCTATGGATCTCTCTACTATGGAGCTGAAACTTGAAAATGACAAGTATGAGACGTTTGAGCAGTTTTTGTACGATTGCCGGCTCATTTTCAACAATTGTCGATCTTACAACGCCGAAACAACCACATACTACAAGAATGCCACCAAGCTTGAAAAATTCTTGAACAAAAAGGTTAAGGAAAGCGCAGACTACTCGCACTACTTGGACTAGAAGCCCATCAAGGTGGGACTGCAGGTAGTGCCCAGCAATCAACTTATCCAACTTCCAAACTTCTTGTCATGGTGCTGGTATTTTCTGCTGCAGAATCGATCGACGTTGCTGCTTCCGTCGGTGCTTACGTTATCAAGTGCCAGGATGCCGCTCTTAAATCTTCGAAGTCTTTCACGGTGGCCGTTTCAGGTGGGTCCTTGGGTAAAGTGTTGAAGGCTGCGTTGATCGACAACGCCGACCTCGCAGCGAAAGTTCGCTGGGATAAATGGGTGGTGTACTTTTCTGACGAGCGTTTGGTGCCATTGGACCACGAGGACTCCAACTACGGCCTCTTTGAGGAGAAGGTGCTCCGTCACCTCAACACCAAGCCAAAGGTCCACACCATCGACGTGTCGTTGCTCACAGGGAAAGACGGTCAAGTTGAAGGCTCAGATGCGGCCAAGGACGATGCAATTGCGGCTGAGTATGCCAAGACGCTCCCTTCTGACCTCAAGATTGATTTGGTCCTTTTGGGCTGCGGTCCCGACGGCCACACGTGCTCGTTGTTCCCTGGACACGCGTTGTTGGACGAGAAGAAGCTCACCATTGCAACCGTGCGTGACTCGCCCAAGCCGCCACCAAGACGTATTTCGTTCACGTTCCCTGTGTTGGAGGCAGCCGGTGCCATTGCATTCGTGGCAGAGGGCGCAGGCAAGGCGCCTGTGATTGACCAGATCTTCAACAAGAAGGAGCTTCGTCTTCCATGTACGCTTGTGAATGGTCTCTCGGTGCCGGTGGTGTGGTTTGTCAACGATGCGGCCATCCAGGGTGTGAACGTTCTTGCGTCGAAGTACTGAAAATAGAGTAATGGGGAGTATGGTAGCAATGGTGTAGAAGTAAGACGGAGAATACGCTGACATAATGTGGAGACTATCCAAGGACTCGGTAGTGAGAAGTGACTTGGAGTGAATGATTGGCCAATAATGGCTGAGTGGTGCTTGAGATATAGTACTGAATAAGTTTTCTAGTAATGACATAGTGACTTGTGGTGATATACTGACTCGATGATGTACTCACTTTTTAATGAAAAACAGTCATTCAGTGTGGTTGGTGATTCCACTATGAACTTGCGAAAACAACTGCCATTGAACAAAGTGTTAGTACACTCTAGCTTTTTGACTTTATTGCACCTTCATCCTCTTTGACATTTTCTGGGCTGCTGACTCGGTCACTCTTTCTTTGATCTAGTGTGTCAGATCTCAGGCCGATCGCTCAGTGATCGACGATGTTCGCATTAATGCCAGCCGTTACAGCTCATCTACTAAAACCACTAGTGCACTGTTATATGTGTGATTATTCCCGAAAAGAACTGAAAAATGTGAAATATCACTACACCTACGAGAGGACGTCGGTCTGGCATAAAGTCTTGGTAACTGGATCTAATCAGTGGACGTCTCACCAATCTACAAGAGACAGCAGCCAATCTACAAGCGCACAATTTAGAGAGAGAGTCATCAGCAATCTTAGCAGCTCTAGTGATCTTACTGATTAACCAGTCTTAGTAGCTTCAATAATTTCAGTCATATCTGAGAGATAATAGTTTCTCCACAATGAAAAGTATAGTAGTACCTACAGTTGTGATAGTGGATACCCAGAGCTGACCTATGATCACTGAATTCCACCAGCCAATCACTATTTGATATCCCCTCTTCACAAAACCTAACTACCCGAGTTCTCCGCTTCATAAACTGCACTGGTTGGTTCCTTGTGTATTGCTTTCGCGCAGCTAGTGCGCACCAAAATTAAGTGCTTCATCAACTACCATGGGTACGTGAACTGCGCCACCAGCATCGTCAAATACTAACACTTAGGGCTAGGCGTGGCATTGTGGCTCTGTCCAAAGAAAAACACCCCGATTTATGCAAAATTGGACACTGCAATGACTTCTCTCAGTACAGTGTTCCCTGGCCAGCCTCCTAGGTTTGAGCCCCACATAACAGTGTCCACCAATATCCATGTGGACTTGGCAAACCCAAAAGATGATGTGGACCGGATTCTCTCATCTTGCTGTATTGCCGTGGACTCGCTCCCCAAAAATGCCGACTCGGGTCATTGGATTCAGTTGAGCCGAGTGATGAGCCAGCGAATGTACTTCAAGAAGCTCTACTTCCAGGTGCTACGCGACCCGACCTTGATCTCGTTGGCACGCATTGTTCGTGAACTTTTCGTGATTTTACCCCAGAAGACTGAGGCGGAACAGAAACTTAAGAACCCACACCTTTTCCATAAGGACAGCAGCGGGAACTTGGTGCGGCGCAAGCTGCAGACAAAGGGTAACATCAAGGAGGTTTCCATCGACGTTCTGCGAATTCAGAGCGAACTGGCAGACGAGGCTGCCGCGTGGTCGGTGCAAGAGTTCGATCCTCACCTTTCGTTGGTGTACAGTGACTTGCATCCCATCGACAATGCCTTGTGGCACACTATTCGATCACGAGTGCTGGACTACTTGTCAATCGAGGATTGTGACCTGACTGACTGGGACGAAACGTCGAATGGGCTCAATTGGGACGGTGGAGTGTTGAAGTTGGTGCTATGCGAAGGTGATGTGACCGAGTGGGCTGAGCTTGGCTCGGTGGACTTGCATGTGTAATATGAAGAATTTCTGTATGATTACGAGGCGGTATGGGACAATAGATTATGTGAGATCGTGAGCCAGACCCACGGAGCAGCCAGAGTGAGGGTGTTGTTACGCTTTAGAGTGCGTCTGATACTTAAAAGCTGACATTTGCCGTTCACTCTGCGTTTCTGTTTGTTTGCTTTTTTCTGGATTCTACCGATAGTGATTGCCAAAGGCATTGAAGAGGGTCTAGCAACGAGAAGATATGTCACAGTTTGCATTTCGAAGTAGCTCCTACACCACATTAGGCGCTGTTTCATTAGAAGCTGATTTTGATACTTTCTTTCAAGTTTAGTGTCTTACCGTCCTCAATGTAAAGCTTTTATGAGCTATGTGTAGCATGCCCTTACCAGCCTCTCGTGTGTTGCCCAGCGAACATGATTCTAGTGCCAAACTTAGTGAGTGACTCAACTGAGCGAATAGCTCAAATTAGGAAGAATGTATTCATTCTTGATAATATAACACTAGTGGGGCAAGCATCGGGTCGAAGCGCACTTCCCTTAGATCAGTGATATTCCACCGTTGATTCACGAACTGGTAGAGGTGTGCTATAAGAGAATTGGACTTCAGAACCAACAAAAAAGAAAATTTATTTATTTTCATTGTATCTGAATGCGTTGTTTTGTATTGGAATCAAAGCTGAAGAGGTGAAGGGCCTTATGAGAACAGCCTAAAAACATTCGAGGCGAGGCTTTCCTCATCAGAACTCTTTCCATTGCATTTCTAGCGACTCTTGGAGACCTAGTATGTGGAAGATGTGAAACGAGATGGTGATGATGAAAAATCTCCTGGAAGCTACTGGAATTGAATGAATGGGCAGGTATTGCACCCATTTTCAAGTCAGTCGTCTCAGAAACTCTAGATGAATGAGAGTTCGGCTTGGTTGGTCATGACTTGTGATGAAACAGCATTTATTTTAAATTTTCAGTCTGAATAATATTTTTTGATATTGGGACATGGTGATGCAGCTTCGCAAGTGGACCTTGTGCGAATGGATTTACTGGCCAGATGTCAAACAGCAAAGTGCCGATTTTCTTTATTAGACTCAAATTTCTATTGTTGTGTACATTTACAGAAACATTCATTATATCAAAGAGATGATTATTCATGTAAAGTCTTTTAATGTGTACATTTAATTACATTGGTACAACTCTGCTTGAGATCCACTGAATTTGACTGAGTATTGCGAAACTAGAAAGTAGACAGAATTACAAACACTACGCAAAAATCCAATATGACTCCAAAGTGTCCAAGAAGCTGGAATCAAACATTAAAATACCCTCTAAACATCGCTACACTTTCAAGATCCTATTTTTCGAATCTTTTCCTATACTTTGTCGAAGCTTACAGTTGTAGGAACACACCCCAGTCACCTGTACGCACTCTCAGTGTTTACCTCTCTCATGACAGAAACATTGTCCAAACTTGCCCTCAAGGGTTCATCCAAAATCGTCGCAGACTACTTTGAGTTTGCAATACACAGCATTCTTTTCCAAAGAGGAATATATCCCGCCGAAGATTTCGTCACTGTGCGCAAGTATGACTTGCCAATGCTAGTAAGCAGTGACGACGATGTCAAGGCGTACATCAAGACAATCATGACTCAGGTCAAAAAATGGATATACGGCGGCAGGCTATCGAAGCTTGTAGTGGTCATAATCAACAAGGCTTCTACGGAAAGTGTGGAACGGTGGGAGTTTGCCTTGGACATAACAGAAGGCAGTGGAGATGGAGATGGAGAAAAGAGCAAACCCGAGATTCAGCGAGAGATCCAGGCGATCATTCGGCAGATCACAGCGTCGGGAACGTACTTGCCTGTTTTGGCTGATGACGAGTACACGTTTAATGTGCTCGTATTCACCGACCCGTCTTATGATACACGGAACATTCCTACAGAGTGGGTGGACACGTATGGTGACTCCAAAATGATTGACGGGGCCAGCGACTCGGTCAAGTTCACAACGTTCAACACGAGCTTGCACTCTGTGGGCACGAGCGTGAGTTACAAATTGGGGTGATACATAGGAATACAGGAAAAATGCCAGAAAGTCGAATTGGGTGAGGAGAAAAAGGAGCCGAAATCCCTGAAAGTAGAATAGAAGGGAAAAAGAAGTGAAAGTACCAGAGAAAGTAGACTTTGGGTGTTGGTGAAGAAGAGGCTAGAGAGATTTACAGACTCATGGAGTACGACTACCCTGTAAAGTGGACATTATAGAATTGGAATTAGTAGATACATTGAATTTCCCTACAGAAAATGCTCCAGAATCTCTTGTTCCTACAACTCATTAGCAGACATCGCTCATTCCTTCTTGGTGTCTTGTCTGGGCGGCCTCAATATAGCAAACTCCTGATCAAAGCGCCGCCGCTTATTGCTGATCATGAAGCGGGCCGCCCCCCGCGTGGTGGTGGCGTAGTCCCAGCGCCGCAAGTAGTTGTCCTGTCTGAGAAGTTGCGGCGTGGTCACCGACGTCTCACTGAGCACCTTCAAGTCGTTGAAACGGGACTTGAGGTCCATGAACTTGAAGATTTGCTCTTTGCCTGACTGAGGGTCTGTGGCCGGCATGTATTCGTTCAACACCAGAAAATTCATTTGGTGCACGTAGTAGTCCAACACATACACTATAGCTTCGTTGACCAAAGCCTCTGGACAGTGGAAATCTCCCATACAGTCCAAAGAGTCCAATACCTGAGCGAAATCCCCATCAGACTGATCACCACGCCTCGTTTTGATATCTTCCGGTTTGAGGTTGAGTGTTACTATCACTATGGCCAACGCAATACAGTGTGGAGGCACCACTAGTGAGAGTGGAGTGGACAGAATATCGAAAGTGACAAGCCACGCAAACAAGGTGTAGTTGTAGTCGAGCTTCAACCGGCGCGAAAACACAACCACCAATGTGTCGACGGATGGGATGTTTGCTGCGCTCAGAATGAAGTCGAACTTCAACACCTGGAGAAGCTTGAACTCGATGCTCATCACCACACGCCGCTGCAACTCGAAAATGGAAATGGCCGACCCTCCGACTTTGAGTGTTCGTGAGTCGTCGATTTCTCGAAGCTTGTTGGCCACAGCCTGGATGTCCTTGAGCTTCTTGATACAGTCTTCGCTCTTGGTGGCAAGAAAGAGACAGGTGTATGCGACCAAATATGGGTCCTTTTCGTGCTCAGCAACCGCATCATTCTCTGGATTTTGATCGCTGGGCTCTTCGTACATGTTAAAGAGGTAGTACCTCTGGTAGTAGTTCATGGCGGCTGCTAGCGTTCGCAAGGGGAACTTCATGATACGCACCACTTGGAACAAGAACTGGAATACCTGGTGCTTCCGCTGGTTATAGCGAAGCTTTCTGTTTTCTGGGATGGTGTTGCCATGGAGGTAAGACAACTCATTCAAGGTAAAGAAGGGCCGCGACACCTGGACGATGGTCGGGACACCTTTATCTGTTTTTTCCAGCTTGTCGACTTTTTCCGGCCTCTCCACTTTACCTGGTCTATCAGGTTTTTCATCCGGCCCGCGGTCGACGCCATTTGTTTCGGGCATCTGTAATGGATATTTAGGGAAGACTAGTAGATTTAGGTAAGTGCGACTAGAGTTCGGAGGTACGGGTGTGCGAGAAGAAGTGAGAGTAGTTTACACCAGAAAGAATCATCATGACCAGCGTTACTAGCTACAAGGCCTAAGCGCCTATGCGGCGAACGACAACGAGACACCCAACTTGTGGACAGGCTCGGCGAGCTTCAATGCGTCGAAAGACGCACCCAAGCCCAAACGCACGCCAGGACGCAACTCCTGCGAGTACGCCAACGCGGTCAAACCGGAGTCGGCGATCTTGGCCTTGACGAAAGCGGAAGAGTCCAACTTGTACTTGGCAGCGAACTCAACGTTGACGTTAGAGGACTTGACAGAGTCCCACGTGGCCTTAGCACCAGCCTCAACCAAAGGAGAAACCTTGTGGTAGTAAGCAGCGGTGAACACAGACAAGTTAGCGGTCAGCGTCACACCCACAGTGTACAATGGGTTGGCGTAGCCCACACCGACGGAGTACTTGTTGAGCTTGGCGGAAGCGATGTCGTAACCCAACTCAGCGCCGGCAGTGAAGCCGTCGTGAGCCACGGTCAAGTCAGCAGTAGCCACAGGGCCCTTGAGCAAGTCGAAGAAGAGACGGGCGTTCACGGCGCTCTGCTGGTAGAAGAAGTTCAACTTGGCGTTCTTAGATCCACCGGGCACCACAGCGGTGTCCAATTCACCCTTAAGGCCGGGAGTCAACAACTCAGACAACTCGATCTTAGTGTTCAAGGTGTTTGCGTTGTTCCAACCCTGAGTCAAGGTCAAGCCAGTGGCCTTGTCTGCGTACTTAGCATCCACAGAGGCGGCAATTGCATTGTCTTTAGCAGTTTTACCCTTAACAGTGAAAGTTACACCGTTTGGAGCGGTAGATTTAACATCAACCGAGGCAGCAGCCAAGTGGAAGAAGTCCTTGTTCAACAAGTCGTTGGAAGGTTTCTGGATGTCGGAGAACGCGATTGGGGCCATTGTTGATAGAAGAGAAAACAGGTCGCGAAAACGTGGAGACCGTCCGCTTTATATAGGGAGGAGAGGTGCGTACTGCAGGCAAGCGCCGGTGACCTGACAGGCGGGGGGGAAAAAAAATGTGGGGTGTTTTCAAGTGGGGGAAACTTAGGCCGGGGTGGACTTGGGTGGGGTTACTATAAAAGCATGACTATAACCATCACTTTCTGGAAGTTTTACATTGTGGTCGGCGTTTGGTGCTGGCACGTGCCTCCACCTTGACGGCGGCCTGCACAATGGCCGGGGGTCGGTGAGCCAGAAAAAAAAAACAGTGGTGGGGTTTAAGTTGTGGCGGGGCAAAAAATGAGCGCGGGGTTAAGTGTTCGGAAGGGAAGGGTAAGTGGTTAACGTAGTGGGGCACTGATTTCTTTTTCGAGCTGTGTTGTGTTGTTTTTTCCATGTTTCTGGCGTTGTATTTCCGTGGCTGGGTCTGTTGTTGGGTAGTAGTGTATTGGAGTGAGCGGAGTGCATCGGAGAATAGTGAGGAAATATTAGATTGGGTGAGGCAATAGAGTTCCTGTGGAGCAAGCAATAAAGGCATGAGGCAGGAGAATTAATAAGGAGAGGGCAACATGATTTGAGCAGGTAAGTTTTTCAACATTGAAAAAAATCCATTTTTTCGCTGTTTTGACTTTGTTGACTTTGGCTATGAAACCTGCTATTGGTTGTGCGACCCGTGTCCAGTCCAATGGCCGATCGCATTACCAGATGTTCCGGAGTGATTGTTGAGCGAGAAACACATTCAAGTTTGGCAATTTGTAAATAAGGAAACATTGGCTCCACTCTGTGAAATTTCACCACAGCATTGATTTTTCAGCCACCTTATTGGTGCCGTCGCATTGGGTCTTGTCTTCTTGGACCAACATATGGGGCCAACATATTAGGGCCATAGTGGGTCGCACCACTATTTTGCCCCACCATTAGTAGCACCACTATTAGCACGAATATTAGTAGCACCACTGTTGCGCCGCACGGTTTTCCACGTGACCCTTTTACTGCCTCAACGGTTTATTGACTTCCTGTTGTGGGTGTGTATCGTTCTGTCTCACCTGATCTCAGAAGTTTCACTCTTATTGAAAACTTCCAGTTCAGTTCTTTCCCACTGACACTGCAACTTCTAATTTTCATTACCCATTTCCTTTTACTTCACCTACTTTTTCTTTTCTTTTCTTTTCTTTTCCTTTTCCTTCTTCTCCTTCCTCTGTCCTACTCTGTCTCGACTGTAGTGCACACTTCCCCCACAATTCGCACTCACTAATGACAAATATCACTAATAACAAATATCACTAGCCACAATGAGGTACGTTATCGTAAGCACCAGCACCCGTGTCACTGCACCAATCCAGAAAGCAATTGACGCCGTAGCTCCGTGGCTCCCTGCACACGTGTCGCTTTCGGTGGAAACTTCACCATTGTCAACTTTTCTCCACAATTATGAGGTAACAGGAACAACCGCCATAGTATCACCAGCAAATTCCCTCTCATACATGGGTGGTGGGTTTGACCGCGCGGTTCTAGACACACTCACAGGCGAAAACACCCACTACAAGATTCTCGAGGCAGCTATCCAGCAAAAAGCGTTGGCTCGCCATAACGGCTATATCGTGCCAGCCACTGTTCACAAAATCGACTTGGCTCACGCGTACAGAACAGCAAACATCGACTACCACACCACTGTAGCATGGCGCAAGCGCATCACAACCCTTATTCAGGTGCCTACCATGGTTGTTCCTGAACAAATCTCTAAAGAGACCGTGTTCGACTGTATGTGGAATGTACTTGTTGAATGTGGCCAGACTGCCAACACAGTGGTCCTTCCTGCCATAGGAGCGGGGTACGGCGGTGTGGACCCTTACGTAGTGGGGCAGGTGATGGCGGGGGCTGTGGGGTTGTTCCATATGGAGATGGCTCCGTTAGCTCGGTCAGCAGCGATCTTGCTTTTTACAGGGAGAGACTACCGGCGTTTCGGACTTCCGAGCGACATTTCCGAGTTGGAGAAGTACATGACGGAAGAGGGGCGGGGTCACGGTAGAAAGAGCACTGACGACAGTGTGACTGAGAGTGGAAGTGAGTATGAGACAGCATGTGAGAATGAGAGTGAAACTGATAGAGCAAACGAGAAAAGTCCAAAGGACAGAAATTCGAGCGATGACGGAAAGACAAAGAAAGAGAGTGAATCGCATAGTGCAGAGAGCGTGGGCCAGAATGCGTGGCCCATGGCGTGGGAGGAGCTTATGAGGTGTTTGGTGGTAGGGAAACAGGCACGGTAAGAAGAAATTGGAATGTGAAAAGTGAATTGAGGAGTCAGGCTACAGGATATGGCCCTGAATCATAGAGATAGCATAGAATGTACTTCTGGAGCAGAGATATGACAGGAGGAACAGTTCTTGTGCTTGATGGAGATAAGGGGCTAAAGAATAGAGAGAGAAAAACTGATACAATACAGGGACAGACCATGGACCACAAACAGAATATCAGATGCTGACTAGACAATTTAGACAGTGGCCTCAATGTGTTTTCTCTGCGATAAGCTTATTCCATTGAGATGGGCCACTTCCATTGAGACAACCGACTTTCACGTGTGGACAGCAAATACGGAAATTGGATTCACTACCATCAATTTATCCGCTGTGCTTTTCCAGAAAAGTTCATTGGCCAATTTTCGTTCTTATCTCACACGTGAAGTATACTACTGAGTCGCGACGCGCCTACACGATTTCCATACAGACTCATCTTGATGACACAACAGCGCTACAAGTACACATTAGGATTCATCCGCGCCGAGTCCGGTCACGTGCTCCTCCTAAACCGCACCAAGGCTCCGTGGATGGGAAGGTGGAATGGCGTTGGAGGAAAACTAGATGATGGAGAATCGCCCTATGAGTGCATAGTGCGTGAGACTTTGGAAGAGACCGGGCTTTCACTTCCCCAATATAAAGACCGCGGGGTGATGCGGTGGTTCCGTGATGGCAATGACTTGGGTGGGGTTCACATTTTCTCTGCAGAGGTCTCGGCGGCCGAAATGGCCCAGTACAAGACTCCGAAGGTGTTCTGTCACGAGGGCATTTTGGACTGGAAGGCAATGGAGTGGGTGATGCACGAGGACAACAGTGGGATTGTGGACAATGTGAAGATCATGATGGAGCGGCTTTTCGACGCTGGGCCCACGTCGCTCTGGATATCGACGTATGTGGGGGACCGCTTGGAGAGTTGCACGTACACGAACGAGAAATCTAAGGACACTTGAGAGGACTTATGAGCATTAACCAATCAGAGTGGAGTTAGACTAACTAGAGCACTAGAGTACTGGTGTACAAGGGTGCAAGATACTAGAGTACAAGAGTACAGACATGGACGAGTGATACTTATAGATGGCTTAACGGGGCTACTCAGGCCATATAGATCGCTTCCTAGATGAATGAAAAATTGGTGATGGAATGGAGCTGAGAGATAAGGTACTAATATGAATCAAGAGTATGGCATAAGGATGGTACGTAGCGAAGTAGCAGACCCAGCATTGATACAGATCTCTGTAGCGATGCACTGTAGTAGTTCTCCACTTTAACAGCGAGTCACTAGAGGCTGAAGCAAACTCTTCTTATCTCGCAATTCCATCCTCCACCTGGCCTCAATTGTTTGTTCTCGACTACTTCTTCTCAACTATTTGTATCTACTTTCTTTTGATCTCCACTATATTACATCTGCTTAGATCATCTCCACTATTCTGTCCTGTCAGATTCTTGTCGACTCTTGTAGATCTTTTCGACCTTTTCGACCTTTTCGATTCTTTTCCCCTTCCAATGCTAACGCTTAGGTCGTCCAGAGACGTGCGGTGCCGTCGGCACCACCACTGAACACCCAGGCCTCGCGTGGATGCCACGCCACAGTCAACACTCCCACGCTGTCCACCACGCGGTGCCCCGTCAACTTCTTCAACGGCACCAACATCGGGTTCGTCATCAAGTCGTCGTACACGGTGGCATGGAACACGTGGATGCTGCCGTCGTCGGACGCCAGGCAGAAGAGTGGCATGCGATCATGGAAGCCCACCGCACGAACAGCCTTGTCGTGGTAGCGCAACGTCTTGTAAGGCGTGGCGCCGAGGTCCAAGTCGTGCCACAACACGCGCTTGTCGTAGGAGCCCGCCAACAAGTGGTCACCGCGCGGATGAATGGCGATGGCCAGGAGCATGCGTGCACCGGGCATCAACTTCTTCACCAACGACTGCTGGGCCAAGTCGTAGATGCGCACAGTGCGCTGGCTCGACACAAAGAGGTGTGGGCGAGTCGGGTGGAAGCGGGCGTCCACGATGATGCCGCGGTTGCGGCGGAATGGCAGCTGCAGCCAGTGCTTGGAGAGCTGGTGCACCAACACGGCAGAGTTGTTGCTGGCGGGCGCCACCGACACGAGGTAGTCGCCCTTGCGGTGCCAGGCGAGCGACGTGACAGGGTTGCGGCACTCGATGGACACTGCTACGCCGGCCTGGGCCTGTGCGGGCGAAGGAGGAAGCCACTGGGCAACAGAGGCGCCCGAGGCAGGGCCAGAGCTGGAGGCAGAGGCAGAGGCAGAGGCAGAAGCCTTTGTCTCGTTTTCGTTTTCTTCGTCGTCGTCGTCTTCCTTCTCCATGCCCATGGCGCCGTCGCGGGTCTGCCCATGTGTGGCATAACCCCAACCGGCCTCCACACGCTCTCTCGCGGCGTTCTCGGCCTCAAACCCAAACACAGGCGGCACCAAGAGCACGATGCGCTCGGCTGCAGCCACCGCCAAAAGCGGCGTCGCGCTGTCTGGGTGCCAGGCCACCACGCTCACTCTGTCGTCGGCGTCGTCCACGGCGTCGTAGCGCCACACCTCACGGCCACTCAACACTTCCCACACGCGCACGGACCCGTCGTCAGACCCGGTGGCCAACCACAACCCGGATGAGTGCACGGCGACTGTCCGCACGCGTCCAGTGTGGCCTCGGTACACGGTAGCTGTGCGCACAGGGAATGGGCGCAAGTCACGCGGCGACGGCAACTCTGGGATCAACAGTTCTGGGTCGATGTCCACGCGGCGGTGGCGCACGCGCGGAGCCAAGTACAAGTCCAAGCACCGCTCGAACCGCTCGCGCACAGACTCCAGGTACGCAGGCACCTTGCGCAACGCCAGGTAGTGCTGCGGCATGTGCTGGACGGCACGGTCTGCTGGGTCGGTGGCTTCCCACTCCTTCTTCTCCGCCTCGGAAAACAAGTACTCGCGAGGCGGGTTGTACAGCTCGTCGTGAGCTGGAGGAGCCACTTTGGGTGCACGGAGCGTCATCACGGAGTCTGGCGGCGCGTCTTGGGTCCAGAGATCGAAGCACCGCAGCGGGTCGTCGATGTCGCTGTCGCCCTTGTTTTTCTGCGCCCCTGGAACAATCTTGCCTTCGCGAATGGCCTTCACAAGTTTCATGATGGTGCGTGCCTCGTGCTTGGAAGGTGCAAACCGGCGCTTGGGCTCCGGAGCTGCGCTCAACGGCATCACCTCGGTCTTGCCCGTGAACCACTCCACGGTGGCCTCGTACGGGTCGATGTCGGCGGTGTTTTCGTTGTGCTGGATCTTGCGGATCAACTCCAACTCCTCGGGCGTCACCTGCAACGCCTGGCCCGTGTTCTGGTCCAAGAGGCCTGTCCAGCCGGCAGGCAAGTCGATCTGGTCGAGAAGCTGCTGCAACGCAGACCCTTGTGCGGGGCGCATGATGCGGCGGCCGTTGATGTCGTAGCCCAAGTGGGGCATCTCTTCGTACGCAGAGAGCGGGATGTTGCCGATGGTGTTGAAGTTTTCTGCGTCCGAGTCGTCCAGGTCGTAGTGGGGGTCGATCTCGGGCCGGAGCACCCGCGGCTTGCCGTCCGAGTATGTGGTGAGCGTGTTGGCGGAGCTGGCTGAGCTCAACGAGCCCACTAGACTGTGTTCATCCAGCGAGCCCGAGGCGTCCGAGAATGCTTCTTCGTCGAAATCTTCTTCGTCAGATTCTCCTTCTTCTTCCTCTCCGTCGCCTTCCTGCTCTGCCAAAAGACGGTTGAGCTCTCTCTCCTCATCGCTCTCAGACTCTGCGTCCAAGGCTCCATTTTCACTCTGACTCTCGCTCTCGTTTTCACTTTCACTCTCATTTTCACTTTCATTTTCACTTTCACTTGCTTTTTCACTCTTTCTCCCTCTGCTCTTGCCGCTTACTTGTCTTCTTCTCTGTCCTCTGCCTTGACTCTTTTCCTCGCTCTCGCTCTCAGAATCACTGCCCGGGTCCAAAAGCCCCGTCACTGCAATCCCGGCGTCGTCGGCCCCGGCATTTTCCGGGCCAGCGTCAGGCTGTTTTCTCTTTCTTTGTGCCGCCATGTGTGGTTCATAAAAAAAAATACCCTCCGCACATCTCATCGCCGCCTGCAGACAGATCCACAACGTCTACTACATGCTATGAACTCCATCCACAAAATCCTCGCCATCAACGAAAAAGAGCTTCTGAACAATGTGCCGGACAATGCCTCATGGCACATGGATTATGCAGATTCTCCTTATATATATGTTGGCAACCTTCATGACAAACTACAAGAACATGATATAGTGGTGATCTTTTCCCAGTATGGCAACCCTACTCACATCAATTTGGTCAGAGACAAGGATTCAGGCAAGTCACGTGGCTTCTGCTACCTTAAATATGAAGACAGCCGCTCCTGCGTGCTAGCAGTAGACAATTTCAATGGTGTATTGGTGTATGAACGGCCGCTTCGAGTGGACCACACTCACTACCGACTTATGCCGGGCCAGACTGAGGACGACTTTGCCGTGGAGTACCCGAAAACGGAAGTTGTAGCTGCAAATGAGGAGCCCAAGTTGTTGGAAATGGACGAGTTTGACGATCCGATGGCTGCGTTTGAGAAGGTCCCCAAGAGAGAGAGAGACAGGAAGAGAGACAGGAAAAGAGACAGCGACAGCCACAGGAGGAAGAAGTCGAGGTCCTCGCATGACAAATCATCACGTGAAAAATCACACGAACGGAGAAAACCAACAGAAACAGATTCTTCACATCTGCTGTATCATTGACCATCGTCTATTAACTATTGAGATTGTCTTTTGACTGTTGACAACTACTGTTCTCACCATCGACTCACTATGTCTTTCTCACTTCCGCCGCGTGATGTTGCTGAGTGCATAACTCCGGTAGTACTCGCAGAACTGCTGCTTCTGCTCAGCTCCCAACTCTACTGTGCTGAGCCCGTTGTCTGCATACACCAGCTTAACTGCACCACTACTCACTTTAGCCATAGGCACAAGCTTCACCTTGATAAGACCCTTGCCTCCGTGCGTGAGTAGTCTCACAAGATACTCTCTTGCAGTTGTTGGGATTGGCACAGTGAGCGAATTCGGGTACATCTTGACCACAGCAGTCTGGTAGGTGAAGACAGGCACATTCTCCGGCAGTGTCACGGGGAGAACCGCCTTATTGTTGGAGGAAGTTCCCTCGGCGAAAAAAATCACCAACTTGTCCTTCACCGCCGAAAGACTGGCGATTTTCTCGCCCACAGTCTGGATATCGCATCCAAAGAATACCCACATCGACTGCCACGCATCGACACAATAAAGGCCGGTTTTGGTAGGAACAACCACCGCCACGTGGGACAAACTCGCCACATTGGCCACGCTGTACAACACAAACACGTCCAATGGCGAAATCCAGTTGGAAACAACCACCAGATTGACCGTTGGCCTGACCCGGTCGATTTCGGCGGTTTTGGTTCGCCTCACTCCTTCCACCAGCAAATCAACATCTATTGCGAAAAGAAGCGATAATGCTGCGTTGAATGCCTGTTTGGGGAATAAATACGCGCCCAAATACACAATGAAAAAGATAGGTATCTTTACAAGTAGCAAAACAGGATCCACCACGTACTTTCTCACAGGAGATTTGGGAATCTCCGTAGGCATAAACGGTGAAATGCCTGTTCCTTTATCTCTCCAAGCACTGAACTTCTCCATTTTTGAATAAAAGTAGTCGGAGTTTGTTGAAGGTGTGGGAAGTTAACAGTAGTTGGTAATGGAGAGGTATGTGCCGGACACTTTCGAGAACAAGAAACTCACCAAAGCTACTAGTCACTACAAGCTTTTCTTTTTCTTTTTTTAGTTTTACATTTATATTGACCACATACTAATATACACAACAGCAAGGCGACCAGTACGCCATTGCGTCAATTATGACTTAGCAAAAAGAAAAATCAATTTCCTTACGCTACTCCACTTACAACTCCTGGGAAGCCTTGTTGGCAGCCTTCTTGCTTGGCAACAAGGACTGGTGAATGTTTGGCAAAACACCACCCTGGGCAATAGTGACGTGGCCCAACAACTTGTTCAATTCCTCATCGTTTCTGATGGCCAACTGCAAGTGTCTTGGGATAATTCTGGACTTCTTGTTGTCTCTGGCAGCGTTACCAGCCAACTCCAAGATTTCAGCGGCCAAGTACTCCAACACAGAGGTCAAGTAAACTGGGGCACCAGAACCAACTCTCTGAGCGTAGTTACCCTTTCTCAACAATCTGTGGACTCTACCAACTGGGAAAGTCAAACCAGCCTTGGCCGATCTAGAAGTCGAAGCCTTCTCAGTGGATCCTGCTTTACCTTTACCTCCGGACATTGTGATTGATTGATTTAAATTTGTGTGTAAAAAAGAAGGGGAAGCTCCGGTGCGATAGATCGCTTTTATATAACGCTGCTGGTGTGCGCGGTTCTGCAGGTAGTGTCCGCTGAGTGCGGGGCCTGCAGGCGGAACGCCTCCCGCGCTCCTTACGCAAGAGTCCCATAGTTACGCGCGCGCGAACTCGTGGTGAAATATACGCATTCCAATGCGTAAAATCCAGTACATGCGTAGGTTGCAAAACATTCTTACCCCCCAATATCTGGACTAAGGATTAATTCTGTAGCGGCTACTACAAACCACAAATGCACTGAATCAAACTAGGCAATAACGTTCAAAACTCTTTTGAAAAACATACCAAATCAATATTGAAAGTTTCAATTGTAACCCCAGTTTTTGGTAAATTACCTTGTATTGATTATCGTCCTGAAACGTGCAAGAGCAAAACAAAGAGGCGAGATCAAAACAAAGAATAGTGAGTTTGTGAAGCAGGAGAAACCTGGAGAGTGTGCTGAGATGTACACATGTGCTGCGAATATTGTTTGTTTGTATTGGAGCGGACCGCATCCTGCAGGACGAAGACGGGTCGTTTTGGTGCCCACCGCGCTTACTCCCCTGCACGCAAGCTAGTGGCAAGCGGTATATATTTTGAGGGGATTCCGTCGGAGGTTTGAACTTCTTTTTCATACAACTTTTTTTTAAGTAACAATCAACAATGGCACCAAAGGCAGAGAAGAAACCCGCATCTAAGGCTCCAGCTGAGAAGAAGCCAGCCGCTAAGAAGACTGCTTCGTCTTCTGAGGGTAAGAAGAAGTCTAAGACCAGAAAGGAGACTTACTCTTCGTACATCTACAAGGTGTTGAAGCAGACTCACCCTGACACTGGTATCTCCCAGAAGGCCATGTCTATCATGAACTCTTTCGTGAACGACATCTTCGAGAGAATTGCTACTGAGGCCTCTAAGTTGGCTGCTTACAACAAGAAGTCCACCATTTCTGCTAGAGAGATCCAGACTGCCGTCAGATTGATCTTGCCTGGTGAGTTGGCCAAGCACGCCGTCTCCGAAGGTACCAGAGCAGTGACCAAGTACTCCTCTGCTGCTAACTAAGTGATGGGTTAACATGGAGTAAGGGGATCATGGGACTGACACTGAGTGTCTACACTCCCTGATCTTGGAGTGCATTTCAGTGCACGCAGGTCTAGGCTGCTGCTCAGTGTAATGTATTTGTATATTAGTAATGGAAGATTTTTGTACTGTGGTGCCATGCCAGTTGTAGTCGTTTAGATCTATTTGCTCTTTTCGTTGTTGGTGTACATCAGGTCCATGTATGCCACAACGAGCCATCCGCACCAAAAATTAAATAAGTGGTGAAGCCAGAATGTGTGCCGAGCCCCGTATATCGTGCAGTAGAACACAATGTATCCGAGAATGGCTAAGGTGACTCTTTGGAAGAAGCTTTTGCTCATTCTCTGGCCATTTTCAGTAGAGTTGAAATTGAACGGCAACCGCTCAGTCAAACAGCCGTGCATCTCCGCAACTGCCACGATAGGAGCCACTGCCAAAAAGTTGTGGTGCGATGAAAACGGCGTGGACCAGTTGATGTCGAGGTTGTGAACAAACACAATGAGCACCGGCACATTAATGGGTAGTACCCACAACATCATCATAAGAAAGCTCATGTGATAGTTCCAGATCGACTTGGTGCGCTTCTGTGCCATGACCTTGAGTGTTGTTATTGCTTGAAGAGTGAAACTCACCATGTATGCGAACTGATAAGGAAGATAGAAGACAACGGCTCCCATGATGAGCGCCGTCACCACGAATCTTCTTCTGGAGAAAACTGGGCTTTGGTTGCTCCGGTTTGGCTTTTTCGGAAGAATCGACTGGGCCAAAGATGCTGCTGAAACCAAAACAGTGCCTATCACTGTGAGGACCTGGTACAATAGCCAATTGAGACCAACGGCCATGGCGAAAAAGAGCCCACCGACGCCAGAAAGAGCTTGCTCCTGCAAACCGAGGAAGAACGAGTTGAGCGTGAAATCTTCGTGCAAACTCAAGTTCATCTCGTTGGGGTCTCGAAGAACCACAGGGTCAATCATATTGAGGAAAGTCTGCACTGAACGGAGCTTAGTGAGGGGCGTCAACGCGAGCAATACCACCAAAATTGGGATCATCACACTGGGCAGTGTCAAGCGCAGTAATCCGTAGATGTAGTCGGGAAAAGAGCCCAGGTCCAAGTAGTAAACGAACTGGAAGATGGCCACGAGAACGGTCACGGCTAGACACTGCGAAACAACAGCAAGGCGGTACCGCATCACCAACAACTTCAAGCTGCTGAGCCAGTCCACGGTGAGCACCACATTGATGGCGTTGAGATCGTTTTTCCTCATGTTCAACTGCGGGAGCTTCCAGAGCTCCAAGTTCAACCCACGAGCTTCGGGCTGGTTGTTGAACGGCGTGAACGGCGCTATGCCATGCATGGAAATCAAGATGTTGTTGTTGGTGATCGTGTCGATGTGCCATTTTGTCTCATATGGCTCCTCCTTCCACTGCCGGATGAACGGTTGGAATAACCCAGGCTCAATACCAGTCACCTTGAGTCGGTACGCCAAGATGCTGGACCAGGCGCCAGGAACGTGCAAGTTGACGGCGAGCGGACTGCTTGGCAAAAGCGAGATTTCGGCGCCTCGCGTGATCAACGAGAATAGACCTTTGCCAAGATTGTGCTTGGTGTGGTCGTGGTGTCTCTCCACAAGAACAAAGCCCATTCCCTCCTCTCTCCTTGCGTGGCGTCTTTTGTCTCGCTCGCGTCTTCTGTCCACAACAATCACCTGCTCGTAGCCCTCATAATCTTTGGGTTCCATACGGAGTGCCTGGAACGGCAGCTCCGATCCGTCCATGGCAGAATCAATTAGGCTCAAGCCTTGATGCGAGCGTGGCACCTGATTTGTGTAGTTGCGAAGATGTACACAGTTCAACTCGACGTATTGTGTGGTGGACTTCTTGGTGAGATCCACTGTGCTGGTCCTGTCGCCCAGTTTCCTACAAAGAAGAACACTGATGGCGTCATCCAGTTTCCGAGCTTTCCCTGGGTCGATGAGAACCAGAACAATCGAGTTGTCGAGAGAAAACGAAGTAATCATCTTTGCTGGCTCATAAGATTTCCACATGGGGTAACTCGGCAGCGCTATAGCAAGCTCCTTCTTATCGAACCGCAAGGTGAAGTGATTGTCGTTTACCGGAGGGAAGCGGTCGCTTTTAGCATAGGGCTCGAATCCAGATAACAAGTGGCGTCTCATGATAGCCATGCGTTTTTCCATCGGGTAAGTACGGTACGGCGATGTCACATCTGCAATCTCCAAGAGCATGCTCAGCACAACTCGCCGCAACTGCCTGCACCACACGATCGCCAAGTGGTCCATAGGGGTCCAGACTCCAGGGATTCCTGTGGTGTACACTGCAAAACCATTGGAAGGCGGTACCAAGAATCCTAATGTGGTGTAGTCTGCTGGAAGCACAGTATCCAACAGACCACCCGTTATAGAAACCAACGTAACATTGTGAAGACGCTGGTACGCCACACCCAGAGTATCATGGTTGGGGCTGAATGCCTCGTACCAGAAACGGTCGATGGCCAGGTATACTTTGGAGATATCGCCATCGAAAGTCAATGGAGCGGCCAGATGAGGCGAAGACAAAGTCACGATGGTGTTGATGGATCCAGGTACGTAGTTTGGGAGTGTAGGAAGCACCCGAGCGACCACGCCGCCCATGGAGTGGCCTAATATTAACACTGACGTAGGTGGGTTCTCTGAGTTCTCGTAGAGCAGCAAAATGAAGCGGATGGCTTCGTTGACAAACTCCGCCTGGTCAAGAAGCGTTCTTCCATGGAACGCCGAGAAGTCCTCGTTGAAATCGGCGCCGAAAAAGTCGTAGTTGCGGGCATTCTCGTTGGCGATCTCGAAGTCGTCAAAATACAAGTTGGACACCTCTGCGGCGATGGAGCGCATCTGGCGGTAAGAGCCGGCGTTGCCCGGGATGAAAAGTGCGGGGATGCCGTCGAGCTTCTCGAATCCAGACCCTTCATCTGGCGGGATCGGATCCTTTCCTTGCTCTCGGTAAAGGTAGAGCGAGAACTTGGCAGCAAACTTAGTATGCGACTCATCAAAGGACTTGATCCGTGCAAACGACGGGTACATGTAAACCGAGAGGCATCCGTCGGCATCGGCGCCTATATTCGGCAGATAGAGGTAACCGTATGCTGTTAAGTACAACAGTAGTAGTCCAAAGAAAACCACCACATAGAGCGGGTTTCGTAGCAGATTGCGGTCCATGATGCAGAATCAGGATGCGATGTACAGAAGAACGAGGGTCGACTTTCCAGTGCAATTGTACTGACGATGTGGTAGAAGTATGTATGTGATTTGGCCTGCACCCAGCTACACAGGCGCTAGAGGGTCCCAGGCAAAAAGACCCTGTGAGTAGGAAAAGATAGAAGGGGATTTGTTTTGGAAAATTAAGAGGATTTAATGTAGAATTTCATCTTTTTTTTTCTTTTTTTCTTTGGGGAGTTGGCCATTGGCAGTAGGACTTCTGCTGAGCATACAGCCAGTAGTGCAGGCCAACGAGTAGCCAATGTAAGGGAATAAGTAGTTGATTTTTGCTTGTACAGTGGAAAATTTCAGCAGTATCCTCTTTTAATTTATTGTAATGAGTCTTTCCAAAGTGTCTTTCTTTGTTTTCCATGTACTCGAAGGCCAATGTCCCACACTGCGATCTCCTCAGTCCACCTAATACCAATAGCAGCGACGAATCCATTCTCCGAATTTAAAAATGTACAAAAACAGAATTTCCGAATCTTGAATTGTCATTCTTTTCAGAATTCTACACCGTTTCTGCCGTTTTTCTTATTTCCGTTTAGTTTAATATACATTGCTCAGTCGTCCTTCTCTCGTTCACTCTCCTCCTTATCTTCTCCTCCCTCAGCTAGCTCCACTCGATCTCCCACTACTTCATTCTCCTGTAAAATGTGCACACTGACGTCTTCGTTGAGCAAACCTTCCTCTTTGGAAAGCTCCACCAACTCTTTCACCTCGTCTGTGGAGAAATGGCCATCCAAGGGGATTTTACCCTCCGGAACTTCAAATCCGTCGCTATCTACCGTTGCAGAAGACGGAGAATAGTTCAATACCTCTTTCGAGTAGTCTTTTCCTTTTGTTTTGTCTTTGTTCAGCCCACTAATCGCATCAGTGGATTTCTGAGCAGACTCTGAAGCAGAATTTCTATCCACCAACTCCAGCAATTTGCGCAAGACATCTTCGCGGACAGAATTTTCGGACTCTTTTGGAGGTTGGGTGACCAACTCGATTTTCGTAGGAGAAGGCATTTTTGACATGTTATTGTAGGTGGTGGGGCCGACGGCATATATACTGTGAGTTAGATTGCTCGATGATGTAATGGCTTGTGCTCTATGAACAACAGCAAATTGTACACACGGGAAAATAGATTGGGAGATTTTCATTTGAGAAGAATTCGAAGAAGATTTAGAGTTTGGAATTGTGAATTTTAAGATACCAACAGCATATAGTGGGTGCGAATCTGGTTCCTGGCCTCGGTGTCTCACTGTATTACCAATAATTATATTGTTTCAATTTTGATTTCGTTTACTGAAAATGTGATCAGAAATCTTTTTGATTTTGCTTTTTTTTTCTGTGAAAGTCATCTGTTGTGGTCATATTAGGTTGGGTCTGACTGGCTGAGGATTGCGCAACAGCAGAGAGAAGAGAACGAACAGACAAATGGGTCTGAAAAAAGGCAAGTGAGATTGAAAAAAAAGAAAATGGAACCAAGCAGTAAAAGTAAAAAATTCACTATTCACACTTTCATTTTACATTCTCTATTGCGATCTGATTTAGTGAAAACAACAGACTCTGGCTGGCCTTCCTCGACCTCTGCCACACAATATATTGCCTTGATGACCCAAAAATGTAAAATCGAATTTTAAAACTGGCTCAATTGTTGTAATTTTCCAATTCCTATTCCTCAGCTTGCTGAAGATAATCTCAAGATGCCAGTTACATGGTCACATTGTCACATGGTCACTTAGGCACATTAGTCTATCTGTCGAGGAAGCGACTGGCCTGAAGATGTAATCCGATTCCAGAAAAAACTCGAAAGCAGTTCCCTCAAAAGTCAAAAATCTACTAAAATTCACCAAAGTATCCTCTCTCATTGAGTGTTCGCACCCAAGATCTTGCAATCAGAGCATACCAGTCTCTGACCATAGCCAGTTGCTACATTCCACAAATCCAAGAAATATACACATACGAATTAAAAGGCGGATCCACCGCATGCACAGTACTCCCTCAGTACAGCCCGTGGCTTTTTTCCAGAGCCGAGTCGTCGTACACCTTCTCAGCTCCATGAATTCCAACAAAGAACATCCATAACCATGCAATAAGCATAAATGCCACCGTCAACCACATGATGATCATCATATTTGTGCCCAAAGCGGCAGTGTATCCAGCTTTTTTGAAAACAGAAACTCCCAGGGCATGTACACCCGTTTCAAACAGCGCACCCAATATCGAGAAGAATAATGAGATCCCCACTATAATCGAGGCGAAAAAGCCGCTGATGAACCCGCGCCAGCAGCACGACCACAAAATCGGGAAAAGTGAGAGAATGGCAAATAACAATGCAAGAAGAAACCAAGCATACGCAATTCTCAGCAAGTAGTAGTATGTGTTTCTGTTCAGAACAAATGCCTCTGGCACAATGCTAGCACCGAAGTTATCTGCTGGTGAAAAAGGATAAGCTGGCACTTTTCCCGAGCACAACAATTGATCTTCGGATGGATAGCACAAAGCGTAGTTGTACCATCTAGTTTCCTCGGTTGTAGTGACACTAGAGAAGTAGAACTTATTGAGGAACGACAGAGTTGATTCCAAGCCACTGAGATTGATTAGAAAAAGCATGAAAGCCGACGCCACCACTAGGGCCAACGGGACGATGGTAAAAAGGCGTCTGAGCATTTTAGCCGCTACATCTGGGGAGCATGCTCTATTTATTACTCTGAAATGAACAAATGCTGGCACACCGATCTGGAATGTGATCCCTGCAGGACTCGGCCTATGGAGAGCAAAGTAATCAGTGATAGAAGTAGAGAACCGTGAGGTAAATCTTTCGGGAAAAAGAGCCAGAGCTGGCCTGAACATCAATAAAACAGTTTTCCAAAACCGGAAAGCCACAGCTGCCTCCAAACAATCAGGATCAAAGCTAGTGTATTTTGAAATTGACGGTGTGCCTGCAGAGAAACATGCTGGTCCTAGTGCCAGATTGGGCATGGAATGATCGCAGGTTCATGACTCGAGTCACTGGCCCGTCACTGAAGAACTGTAAAGAGAATAGAGAGGAAGACGAACTTTTAAGGAGAACGCTTTGGTTTCTGAAATCTGGAAAAAAAGGACATTTTCGGAAGAAAAAGGAGGGCCCTCGACCTGAGTGTTCGCAGCCACATTAGCTAACTGCTCCATAGGTGAATGTGGAACATGAAGAAGGAATGGAGGTGACAAAAAGAAGCAAAAGCAAAATTTCAGAGAAAGTAGCTTCTTCAAACGATGAATGCAGAAAAAGCTCGCTCAATGGCAATACCAATACATAAATGATAATTGATAATGTCGGTGATGCACCTCCAATAATCGTCATCTCCCAGAAAGATTGATAATAGCATGAAAGTGGTTGTAACCAAGATAAGTTGAGCTAATTCTTTTTTAAAGATGTGTGAGTGGAGCTCACTAGATGTGAATTTCACTTGAGGTACTTTTTCACTAGAGGTGTTGACTCCTCCTCTGAGGCAGCAGAGACCAGAACTAATTGTCCGTATTGCTTACAAAAACAAAAACAAAAAACTCATTTGATGCTTCAATTCCTTTTTCTTATTTTTTCCTTTCCTCTTTCCTCTTTCCTCTTACCTCTTTCCTCTTTCCTCTTTCCTCTTTCTTCCTCCTTTCTCCTTCTCCTCTCTTGTCTGTGCTTTCTTAGATGGGACCCCCACATCTGTACGTGCTCAGCTTCCCTAGTAGACTATACGCACAGTCCATCACCGTCTCAAGCGCCAGCCGAGGCTCAAACCCAAATTCCACCTGGAGAGTGTCTGACTTCAAGTCCACCCTGCGATCCACCAACGGCCGGAGCGACAGGAGCTGAGGGAAAAAATGGGTGGCCACGTCTAGTAGCGCAGTTGGAATTGAGTACTTCGCCACTTTTTCAGCGTCGCAAGACGAGAGCCCTGTGCTCAATATGTGGATCATGTCGCCTGTCCAGAGAAAGTCACTCACCGCAATATATCTGGCATTGCACTTGGACGACTTGAGAATGGTGGCATGCAACTCGGCGAGATCTCGAACATCCACGATCCACAACCCAAGATTCGGGAGCATTTTCCCCTGGAGGAGGTGCGAGACAAGTTCTACTGACCCGAGCATATCAGAGCACATCATGGGCCCAAGAACTGTTCCAGGAAACACAGAAACTAGCAGAAAAGAAGGAGAGTTCTGCTTCATATACTGCCACGCAGCGCTTTCTGCGTCCATTTTGGCTGCCACATACGCTCTGTACCCTGGGTCGAACGACAGCTTACTTTCCAAAGGTTCTGCTGTCAAGAGAACGGAAGTGATCACCACTTTTCTTACTTTGGCCCGGTCGGACGCTTCCAAAATGTGCCGAACTTCCGATTTCGTGCTGGAACTCGAGTCTGGGCCGGCAGTCTCTGGTGACGGAATGTAGAGAACGTATTCGCAGCCACTCACTGCTTGGGTCCATGAATGCTCACCAGAATTGCTGTATGTTGGCACAAACTGGAGCGACTCGATGTTTTTCATGTTCATCTGTTTCTGGATTGCCAGCTGGAGCTCGTTTTTTTTGCTCACACTTGCTGCGGTGGCTCTCACAATGTACCCTTGCTTGAGTAGAGTGAGAATGCACCACAGGGCAATAAAGCCACTTCCACCAGTGACAAGAACGGTCTGTTGCATTATTCTTCTTTTTCTGCTTTTGTGTTTTCTTTGTTTTCTCTTTTTTCGGCTTTTGGCGATTCCTCTACTGTTTAAGGCCAATGACCATACTGGTACTATTTGGTGTAACCACCATGGTTCGCGGAATAGCGGAATTGCATGGCGGGGTTGTTCCGGATCATATTCCAGGGGAAACTAAAGCTGCAAATGTTGAAAAGAGTGCAATTGATTCTGTTTTGTTTATCTGCTAATATGCTTTCCGATTTACTTTTCAGAATGGCTTTGCTCTGTGGTGTCTGGTTGTGTAGGTACTGGCCAATTTAGGAACAAATGTGTAAGGAACAAATGTGTAAGGAACAAATGTGTTTTATAGAAAAAAGGGCACTCATTTGAGTTGTGAGTTGAAAAAAAAGACAATTGGGAGTATGATTCTTCCGTTTAGCTGATGCAATTTCAAAATTCTGCTGTATTGGCCTTGCTTGTTTGTATGGTCTCTCTATTGGTGCTAATTAATAATGGTGCGAAGGGTCCAACTCTCAGTATAGCTATTCTGGAAAACACAAAGAGTATGCAGAGAGAAGGTTTGAAAAAAAAAAAAAAGAGTAGGATCCTCTGGATATAAACATTCTAATTATTCTCGAAATTCCATTTTCTTATTGTGACCGATATGAGGATACTTGTATTGGTAGGTCCGCTGCGACCACGCCGTACCAGAACATCAGATCATAAGCAAACATTTCACACTCGGCAGAAACATGATACTTGATGAAAAATCTTGAAAAGAGTATGTTTCAGAGCAAGTTTAGAGGCCATTTCAGGTTAATCTCACTAGAAGCCACGATCTAGATATATTAACACAGGACAAATGAAGGCTACCCTAAAAGAGAAAGGGGAAGAGTGAAGTTTGGAAAACAGAGAACAAGTGTACGGTTGGCAGGAAACATAAACATTATCTTAGAGCCTTTTACGCTGGATTTCGTTGTTCCTACAATTCAGGGACTTGCTAGTGAGAAGCTGAACTCTCTACGGTTAGTGCACCACTCAGACCAGAGACTTGACTAACAAAAACAGAGACATTGGCAAAAATTAATTCCATCCAAACGGAATGAGAAAAAGACAGGTCCTACCCGGATTCGAACCGGGGTTGTTCGGATCAGAACCGAAAGTGATGACCACTACACTATAAGACCTGTTCTTGTTAATATCGTTTTTTACATTACTATCCAAACAGAAATATAAGTGAATCTAAAATTTCACGATAATGAGCTAACGGTAAATTCATTGAGATATCATTGTTACTTTTTCATTGCTCGCGCTTTATTTGCCCAGGTAAAGACCATACAGGCCGAAAATAAATTTTCAAATGCTCCGTCTCGTTTCCCAGAAAAACAGAAACAGCATAAAAGTACTCTGTGACAAAGATTATTCACAAAATTCTCTTTTCTTCATTCACTTAAGCAATATTTGTTTGTTGTGACGGCTTCAAATGAATTCCTATTGTTGACCTGTATATGATGGAGGCGTGTTATCGCAATCACCACTATTCTCCACACAAGTCGTCCTTCTCCACATTAAAATGACCAGTGAGGATCTTAATGCGAAGATCGATGAGCTTTTCGCTCTTGTTCACAAGCAGAATGAAATCATAGCCAATACGGGACGTCAGTTGATGGAGATGCAGATCAAGGACGTCAAGACGAAGATGGCAACCATGGACGTTAAGCCCCAGACTATAGACACGGAGGATTTCGCCACTAATGAAGACATTGTGCAGTTGGTTGGAGAATTGCAGAGCCAGCTTGATTTCTTGGAGGACCGGACCATCAAGCGTGTATTCAACTCGCATCTTGATAACAACAGCGATGACACAGCGCAAATTGCACCACTTGGCAACAAATTTGGCGAGCCTGCGCCCCTGGTGTTTCCCAAGACAGTGAGTGAGTTGAAAGCTATTACTCCTGCCACACTCGTTCAGCTTGCGGAGTACTATGAGTTGATTGAGGAAAGCGAACCCAGCGCAGAACTTGAGGAGATCATCAAGTCAGAAACGCTAAGCAAAGAGGATGCGGCCAAATTGCTCGGGCCTTCTCAGCTGGACGCCACAATTGACGAGAAACTTCAGCTGTTTTCAGCAGAAGACCTCGACGCACTTTTCGACGATTTTGCCCGGCACATTGGTGTGCGGATCCGTCGAGCTGGAGGATGGTGAAAAATTTTGCATGTCATAAGCTTGATCCAGCGACAACAGACGTTGCTGATGCACTTGTAAAGGTATAAGTGACGGTGGAAAGCGTCACGTGCGCGCTCCCGATCGCCAGGGCACGAGCCCTCGGAGCGCGCCTGCAGTGCCGTGCAGAAAAAACTTCGCACAGTGAAAATTGTTTTCGAACTAGATTCAACACTAGCAATGGGTATGTTCACACATAAGCGTTATATCGTCATCACCATATACTAACATCTCAAGGTAGAGTTATTCGTAACCAGAGAAAAGGTGCTGGCTCCATCTTCACTTCTCACACGAGATTGAGAAAAGGTGCTGCCAAGTTGAGAACCTTGGACTTTGCTGAACGTCATGGTTACATCCGTGGTATCGTTAAGCAAATCATCCACGACCCAGGTAGAGGTGCTCCTTTGGCCAAGGTTGCCTTCAGAGACCCATACAGATATAAGTTGAGAGAGGAAATCTTCATTGCCAACGAAGGTGTGTACACTGGTCAATTCGTGTACTGTGGTAAGAAGGCCTCTTTGAATGTTGGTAACGTTTTGCCTTTGGGTTCTTGCCCTGAAGGTACCATTGTTTCCAACGTTGAGGAGAAGGTTGGTGACAGAGGTGCTTTGGGTAGAACTTCTGGTAACTATGTTATCATTATTGGACACAACCCAGATGAAGGTAAGACTAGAGTCAAGTTGCCATCTGGTGCCAAGAAGGTGATCTCTTCTGATGCCAGAGGTGTCATTGGTGTTGTTGCTGGTGGAGGAAGAATCGACAAGCCATTGTTGAAGGCCGGTAGAGCATTCCACAAGTACAAGGTCAAGAGAAACTCGTGGCCTAGAACTAGAGGTGTGGCCATGAACCCAGTGGACCACCCTCACGGTGGTGGTAACCATCAGCACATTGGTAAGGCCTCGACCATCTCGAGAGGCGCTGTGCCTGGTCAAAAGGCAGGTTTGATTGCTGCCAGAAGAACCGGTTTGTTGAGAGGTACCCAGAAGACCCAAGACTAGTCGTTGCTTGGTGTATAAATAGTAATGAAGCACAAACAGTAATCTCGGAATCGCATGCCACTAATCGCAGGCCTACCTACCCACCTGCCTCCTCTATTTGCCTATAACGCTATTCAGACGGCTTTTCCCCGCTGGCAGCGTCTGCGGCCTCGGGCTCAGGCGGTGGGGCTGTTGCTTCTGCTGCTGCTACTGCCCCTTCTACTCCAGCCCCTTCTGCTTCTGCCGCCGGTGCTTGCTCCGGCTCTGGCTTAGGCGCCTCCTCTGCCGCCGGTGCCGAGCCTCTCTCACGCCCCGCAAACGCCCTGCCGACCGAGAGCTTGTAGCCTTCAAACAATCGGTCCTTGCAGTCGTCGATGATTTTGTCAATTGTGACGCCCTCCTGAAGCTCGAACGACACAAGTGCTTTATGCGAACGCGACTTCAAGCCCCGAATGAACCCACGCGGCTTGACAAACTTTACGGTGGCCGGCTTGAACTCGCCAAAAAATTCGCAAAGGCCTTCCTCAGTGACCTTATGCCTAATTCCCTTAACAAATAAAGTCGTGTCGGAGTACTTGGTGTCATTCTTGGCTTCGTCGCTTACTGCGGGTACCTCCTCCAGCGCACCTACTTCAACATCTTCAACGAGAACATCACCGACCGGCGGCTGTTCCGATGATTCCTCGTTCCGTGCCAGCCTTCGCAAAGATCCGCCTCTCAATCTCAGCATTGGTGGGTTAGGATTATAAGGAACGTGGCTCCATACGCGAAGTTTACGGTCCTTAAACAAGGAACCATGTAGCGCCTGAATCACCTCTTCAGCCTCTTCAGGCGTAGGTAAATCGGCATATGCAATTCCCAATGGTTTTGCCTTTTGCGATCCAAAACGGACAAAATAGTTTGGGATGAACACATTGGTTCTGTGGTTAGTATTGATGTATAATTACAGTCGATTACTTACGCTGGGTATTTGGACAAAAAGTCCTGCAACTCTGTCTCCGTGGTATAATAGTTAAGATTGGATAAACAGATTTTGGTCGACATGAAAGAAGTGATACGTCAGGTTCTGTAGAGATTTGCGAGGAGATCTGGTGTTTATATATTCGAGAAGTGGGTTTTTTGCAGCAAATACTTCCACTGCAGGGTTGCAGACGCACCTCCAAAAATGGTAACGCGAAAGCATATCCACGCACAGACCTAGCAATATATAAATGCATCCAAATCCCCTCATTACAGACTGTTGGGCTATACAGTATGGTATTCTCGTATGTATCAGTTTAGTTCATTAGCACTTTTGTATGTTTGAATTTTTGTATGTTTGAACTTTTGTATGTTTATGCTTTTGTAACTCAGCGTCTGTTCAGTCTACACAATCTCTACACAATCTCCATGTTGTGTGTTCTTGACCTATCGATCAGAAATTATTGTACCATTAAATACTTAGTAGATACATGGCCAACTAGGCCTTCTTAGCAGCAGCCAAAGCCTTGGCAGTACCGTGCAACGCATATCTGTGGTTTCTTCTGAACTTGGCGTCCACGTTTCTCAACGATCTGTATCTGAAGGTCTTTGGCTTCTTGATACCGTTCTTGTGGGCCTTCTTGGTCTGGTTGTGGTTGGTGTGGTTCTTAGATTTAGCCATCTGCGGTTAGTATTTGTGGAAGCGCTGGATCAACACAAATGAATATGACGGCCGGTCATGTGTTTCATACACAAACAGAGATATCCCTGAATTAGAATATGTCAATACGGCCTGCCGTCGTTGTGTGGAGATTTGAACATACTTTTGTCTAGAGGTAAGAAACTTAATGCGCCTGCGCACTTTGGACATGAGGAAAAATTTGACCTCCTGCGCACAGCCAGCAGTCACCTGGGTCACGTGATCTGCATACTAACAACGACAACGTTACTCTCTTTACCAACGACGACAAGGTAATAATGATCATTAGATATCAGTAATGATTATTCATTGTCAACGTATGAAATTGGTGAACTGTCTATTTTTTTTTTGGTGAAACCCAATTTCTGGTCAATTAAGTCTGTCTATCTGCCGTACATGCTACATGCGCTACCCATTAATGTGAATTAACAATTAAGCAGCAACATCCAAGGTCTTGGCCTTCTTGGCCTTCTTGTCGTTGTGCTTGGATCCCATAACACCACCACCCCAGTGCTTTCTGTTCTCCTCGTACTTCTCAATGAAGTTAGCGTTGATGGTAGAAACCAACTTAGCCAACTCGGCCTCGTCAGCAGACGAAACTTCAGTCAAGGCAGCAACGGAAGAGGTCTTCTTGTGAACCAAAGTTCCCAATCTGGCCTTACCCTTTACAATGGCGTATGGAACACCCATCTTTCTGCACAAGGCAGGCAAGAAGATCACCAACTCAATAGGGTCGACATCGTTAGCAATCAATACCAACTTAGCCTTCTTGTTCTCGATAAGAGAAACAACGTGGTTCAATCCGTACTTGACAACCACGGGTTTTGGAGAGACATCAGAGGTCTTCTTGCCCTCTGCAATAGCGGCAGCTTCCTTTGTCAATCTCTCCTTCTTCTCAGCGTCAGTCTCAGGTCTGTATTTGTTGAACAAAGCAAAAATCTGGGTTGCGGTGTTCTTGTCCAAAACGTTCTGGAACTGAGCAATAGCTGGAGGCACTTTCAATCTCATGGACAAGATCTTCTTTTGTCTCTGCAATCTAACGTACTGAGGCCACTTGACGAATCTCGACAAGTTTCTCTGAGGCTGAACAGACTGTCCAACACCGAAGTTCTTGGGTCTGGCCTCAATAAGAGGGTTCTTAGGAGCCTTAGAGGCTTTGGCCTTAGTGGCCAACGGAGCTGGGGCAACTTTCTTGGAAGGCTGGGTCATTGAGTTAGTTCTGATTTTGTTCTCCATTAACTTTCAACGAACAATTCCAAACTCACTCTACTGCACCTTTCGGCGCTCAGCCTGTGTACCAAGAAGTGAATACACATTCTTGCACAACTAATGGTTATGACATTGAAAAATTTCCAATGAATTTAGCACTAAAATGGCTCCACTCCCCAGCACACAACCGTAAAGATTGTGGAAATCTCGCTTCTGCTCAACGTACCATTTGTGAAGATGAAAAAAAAACTATGAAAAAGGTTTAAGGATGAAAAATTTTCTGCTAAATTTTTCTCGCACCAGGCCTACATCGTGGTGCACGGGTGTGAAAGACCACAGCGACTGCGAAACACTGCGAATACCTTATATGGTGCTTCAGAATTCAGCAGTTGGAAATTATGCCAACCAGCACTTTTGGCATCTGTGATATACAAAACAAGTGACAAAATGAAAAATTGAGCAAAAATCTGAAGTTTATATCTTATTACTACCAATCATTCTGCTAGGACGAATGGGATCTGGAAATAGAGTACGTTGGTCAGTGGTGCGCCAGCACTGACTTTGAGGCTTGATAATGAGCTGTCTTGAAATGGTATAAGGAGAAGCGCTAGTTAAGTAATTGCGACATCATGAGCGCTTGGTTTTCTTTTTCTTTTGATACCATGAGCACTTACCTTTTTTCTTTCTTTGGAGGGCCAAGACGGGTTCTTGGCATGAATTCCGAACTCAATCCAGAGAAAAACTGAAGTCCATTGGTCAATCCTGAAAACCATATTCCCTAATTTGAAAAAGAATTGTAACAATATTCTCTGATGGGCTATATTCTTAGATGGCAGGAGAGTCCCAGTGGGGTCGTGCGTGTTTATTTATTTGTCCGAATGACCTCTACTCGCTGTCTATTTGATTTGAATCTTCTTTGCTGTTCTAATTCTTATTCGAAGAGGTTGCTTCTGGTATCAAAAGCTCTTTGTTCTCAAAGAGTCGTACGTCCCATATAAATTCCAATGTGCTCATTGTGCCATCATTTGTGTGGCAATGATTTTTTACGGCTACAGAAGCGGCGTTCAATTCACATTAATTCTTTACATTTTCACCTTAGGATTTAATATTTAGTTTGGTTCCTGGGCAATGTCGTACAGTGTCGCAGCCATATTCAGGAGATGCTTATGAATAAACCAATACTCAGATAAGTAGTGAAAAATAACTCAATTTCGAGATCTTGACTTTTCAAAGGCTTTCTATGATATAAATGTAGCTTAGATTTGATTTTAGTAGATTTTCCATGTATTTTCAAATTTTGAACCGCTTTTTTGTTTCTGTTCAATTAGCACTTTCGCACCACAAATGTGCCTTTTCAGGAATGCGAGCGGAATTAGTCACAAGGCAAGCTCAACCAACAAACTCTTAAGGAACAACCCGAAAACCAAACGAAAAAAAAAAACAAGAAACATAAATCTCCACTTTCCAAAATCATTTTCACTCCACAGCAAACTCTACCAGAACCATAGTCGTCGCCCAGATATCACACAATGATCAATTGCGCACTTCCGCACCTGCACTTTCACCTTATCACCAACTTCTCTTTCCATGTCCACCTTGGCAGAAATACTCCTCAGCCCCACAAATGAGTCGCCTGCTCCATGGAGACTCGTTGTGTCGGGAATAATGGGGTCCACATCGTATGTACCAAAAATCAAAATGACTTTTTCAATGCTAACTCCAGTCTCGCTAGTTGGATAGTGTTACTCATGCCTCAGTTGATTGAACAATGGCGAATGAAGTCTGCAGAAGGCATAGCCATTGGTTTCATCACCATTTGGTTCCTTGGAGACTTGTTCAATTTGGTTGGAGCACTCTGGGCTCACCTTCTTCCTGAAGTTATCTTTCTTGCCATATGGTTCTGCGTGGCTGACTCTTTGATGATTGTCTCCTACTTGTACTACACAAGAATTTATCCTAAGCATCACAAAAAGAACCATACTCCACATACTGGACCGTCACACAATGCGGAACATGCTCCGTTGTTGAGAAGAAGATCTTCCACTCTTACAGATATTGCTATGGAACCTGAAGACTATAGCGTATTCACTAGATTTGTGTTACCTATTTTGTTTGTGGTTGGTGCTGGATGCATGGGCTTTTTCTTCAGCGATACTTCAGGCTCCGAAAAGACTCCTCAGACCAAAATTGAGTTGGGGCCTCAGATTGTAGGTTACTTGTCTGCATTGTTATACTTGGGAGCAAGAATCCCACAAATCATCCAGAATCACAAGAGACGTTCTGTGGATGGTTTGAGTTTGTTGTTTTTCATGTTTTCCACTTTGGGTAACCTCACTTATGCTGGACAGATTTTGTTCTACCGCAGTGACTCACAGTATGTGTTGTTGAACTTGAGCTGGTTGTTGGGGTCGCTAGGCACCATTCTCGAGGACAGCGTGATTTTCTTACAGTTCTACATGTACAAGAACCACCATGCTGTGGTGGATGTCGCGTGAGGACCATCTAACTATTCATTCATCCATTGTACTATGCACATCATCCAATATACATCAACACATAAAATTTTAAAGCATCTCTAATTCACCCAGTAGACCGTCAAGTACGTATGTCCGAAAGCAAGACCAACATGATAATCGACCGTCGCCCTGTAAATGTTGCCGAGAGTAGACGTCTCGTCCTCCACCCATTCAAGAACTGTTCAAGAACTCTTCGATGCTCCAATCGGTAGAGAAAAAATTGAAGTCGAGCGCCTCGTGCGTGGTAGGAACATCACTTCCCAACGGCGGCACAGGGAAGTCGTTTCCCACAGCAGCAATGACCCCGCCATTGACAAGCCCCTGCGCTGGAACAGAATCGTTCCTTCTGGTTTCTAGAGCAGCGTATGGGTCGCGTTGGTTCAAAATGTTGAAGGCAATCCAGAAATTGTCCGTCTGGATCGTTCGGAGCAAGTCTGCGCCTTGGAGGTCAGCGTCATCAAGAGAGCGGTTGCTGTAGTAGCACTGCAGGAGCACGTTGCCCACGTCGGACATCTGGATGGGCACATCTTCCGGGATGATATTGAACATTTCCATCTGCTGGCGGTCCGACCACCATATTTTCGCACGGGTCAACGACTCGATATCGGTGGAGTATAAGCTGTTGTGGTAGACCATTCTGTAGCCAGAACCATTGACCTTGTTGCACTTCCAGCCATGCATGTAGCGCTCACTGAGCAACTTACAGAGCTTGAGTTTCCTGAGAACAAAAGTCTCGTTGCGAGCAGTCAAGCTTTTAAGCAGTCTGAGTGATGCTGTGTCGCCATTCTGTTCAAGAATGAACACTGTACAGTGTAAACGGATGGCGAAACCAAGCCCCACCATAGCCACCAAGTGCAAGTAGATGAGGATGGTCGGACTCATCAAAAGACTGAAGGACCAGTCGAAGATCAGGTCTCGGGTGAACATGAGCTCTGAGCAGAAGTAGTTCATCTCAGCGAAAAGAATGAGGATCAACTTGCGGAAAAAGAAGAAATCCAACTCGTGCTCCTCCTTGTAGCTATAGTACAAGTGTAAGAAGTAGTAGATGTGCGAGAGAAACATCTTGAGCACCACCTGTACTTGCAACTGGAGCATCACCAACGGGCTCGACAGGTAAAATCGATTGGTCGCTGTTCGGAAGTACAGCAGCACGGGCCCAAGCTGCTCGTCAATCAAGATCTCCAAGTCGGTCACTTTGGCCACAATGTCCACTGCACGGTGAGCGCCGCGTAAGTCCAACGCTATGTCGAGTAAGTCGCTGCCTGCGTCGAGAATGGTATGAATTGCAGTCATCAGCTTGATGACCTCGCCTTCCAAGCCGTGGTCGCCGATGTTGCAGCCTGCGGGCGAGTATTGTGGGAGTTTGGTGTTGAACTGGCGTGCGGTGATACACCGCGGACACGAGAACACGTACGACATGATGAAGTCGAGGCGAACCAACACATACCACACTTTGCGGCGAAGGTTCTGTGAGCGTGCGTCCGATGGCATGGCGTCGTACACGTAGATCGGATCGCGGTCCATGGTGAGCGACGTGGCCATCTGGAGCAACTGGCCCACGTTGCATGTGCGATCCATGATATTCATTGACATTTCGTTTTCGAGCAGGTGGAGGTGCACTATTGCACTGAGCAAATGGGCCTGCAATGCCAAAAACAGTACCTTGCGACCAAACAGGCCCAGCTGGAGAAGGCGCATGCCGACTTCCACTGCAGACATGGTGACCTGGGCGTCCGCAAGCGACAGGCCCCAGGGCCGCGATTCGTGAAGAATCACTGCGTTCTGGTCAAGCGAGTTGGTCATGAACGAGAGGTACGCCAAGCGCATCATGAAAAGAAGCATGGCAAGCACCAACAAATCGTCCGCACACGAGATTCGCACGTCCACTAGGTCGCGTCCGTCTGGAGAATAAACCAATAGCTGGCCAAGGTAGTCTGCAAACCAGTCCTCGTCCACCACCGGGTACACCGGGTAGATGGTCAGAAAGAAGCGGTTCACGTAGGCAAGCACGATTTCTCTGCTTGGGAGCAAAGCGCGTAACGCTTCCGTGTACGAGTCGCCCTCGCGGTAGACGAAGCTGGAGAACAGAAGCCCTAGCAATGCACCGTAGTCAGAGCATGCCCTCCTGACATCCACCCTCAGGATGTTGGCGAGATCTTGAGGCGCAAGGTCCACAAACCGTACGCTGAAGCGCGCGCGTGCTTTGGCCAACAAGTCTTGCACCTTGTCGTCGGAGAACGCCTGGAGAGTCATCAAGCGTAAGTCGATGGCCTTGTCCTTGAAGCGCCAGAACAACCGCGCCCCGGGCTCTTGCTGCGACACGTTGACCAAGCTGATCACACGCGTGTTGTTCCGTACGCACCTGAACATTTCGTGCGACTTAAACATGTCAGTGTACTGAGGACTTGAATCACTGCGCAGGGGACTCGCAGTGGCCTGCTGAGCCTCCTGGAGGTCCATGTGGAGGTTCAACATGTCAGACGCACGCACCACAGGGTTAATTCCCACCAAAAAGTCGTTGTTGTCGAAGATCAACCGGGGAACAATGGCCTTGGCCGACCGAGGCGTAGATGCGGTGAGATTCTCAAACCGATTGACAATATCCTGCGACTGGAGGTGCCGCTCCATGGACTCGCTCCAGCTGAGCCCAACTTCCGGCTTGGAAGGCTCCGGCGATGCCCGGGGTGGCGCTCCACCTTCGTACGAACACTGCTCGGGACATTTGGCCTTGATGCAGTTGGAGCACGGAAGCAGCTTATCACACTTGGACTTTTTCGTTCTGCAGCGCAAACACACAATGGTGGGGCGCTTTCTTTTGCGGATCTTATCTCCGTCGCCCATGATGTAGTAGGAGTTAGAAGTTGTAGATTCGCGGTGTACGGGTGCGGAAATCACCCAAATAAGTGAACACCAATGAGGCAACGGGCGACGATGCGAAGAGGAAGCGGAAATTCTCAAAAATGGCCAGTGGCTTGAGTGCAGGTGTCAACAACAAGGAAATTTTTGTTCCGATTCTAGAAGATTCCTGTTTCGACAACGATCTGATCTGGAGAAATGATAATCTAGATACCGCGGTTGACGTGACAGATCGCCACCCTGCCTGCAGGACTGAAACGGTGGGGTAGATCACTGATTAACAAGCCATGAATGATAAGAGCGAGACACGGGAGGAAAATTCGAATTGCACAGTGTGGTGAAATTTTCAGTTATCATAGTAGAATTCCAGAGCTGCAAAAAAGACAGGAAGTCATCTTTCAAGTCTACCAACCGCGTATAGTCAATCTAGTAGTTCAATAAGGGTGGCAGCCAACAGTAATGGAGTTAAGGAGGAATTGCAGGAAATAAGACGCAGGACAATCAAAATAGACACAGACAGAAAAGTCATTTTGATTCAATCAAGAAGAATCGGAACATCCGGCCAATAGAAATGGATCCTGGTGGTCTCACCAAACAGCCCAGAGCAAAAGAATTGAACCAGCTCAATGAAGAAGCCAGGCAAAAGACGAAAGAACATATCAGCACATAAAATCTGCAAGTTTGTCAAAACAACCCCAAAGTGAAATCTTTAGGTGACACTAGTCCACCCAATCACACTAGCCCATACAGTCACGCTAGCCCATCAAAGTCACAAAACACAACCCACAAAGCAGTCCTGAAAACTTTTAAATCCACTCAGCGAAACCCAGCGCCCTATTAGCCCCTAGTCAAATCCATACTCTCGGAGCCGCACCTCGTGGCCTCGCACTTTCAAAAGATTGTTCCGCATCATCACCAGCACCAACATCTCCTCACCACCAACCGCCACCCACTTATCTGGAACAAGCAAATTGGAGACAAGTGCTGCCAAAAAAGATACAGACTGTCCAACAGAACTGGCAAACGTGGCTTCATCCATCACACTGGCATTCTCCCAGTCCTGCAACGCATGAAGCTTGGTCACAACACGCCTCATGTGGTGGAACATGCGGTCCTCGACCTTTTTGGCTGCTTTTGCTGCGATTTGTACAGACTGCAATTGTCGTTGGAGCTCGATTTCCACAGGTTGTGAGTCTCGGAGCTTAGCCTGGAGTTGTTCCATTTTCTCCGGGTGGCTGTTGATCTGCTGGCGCAAAAGCGCGTCGATCTCAATGTAGTCGTTTTGGATCTGCTTTTCCTGTGCGATTTGGACCTCTCGAGTACTGTTTTCACTGGAAATATGCTCGGAAGCATTTCGCTGCTCCACAACGGCTTTCTCCGTCAAGGACGCCGCAGTGGCGATGCCAATCAGGTCATTTTTCATCGCTGTGTACGGTAGTGTGCGGTACGCCTCGAAAAGCGCCACAATCCGGGCGTTCTGGCGCGTTCTATCGTCCCACTTCGATGGTGCACTGTTTTCGGTGCTTTTGATTGTCTCAGACAACTTGGAATTGGCCTTTTGTGCCTGGAGCAAGAAGATTTCTGTTCGCTGGATATCGCTGCGGAGTTTTCTCACATATGTTTCCTGAGCCACGCTCCGAGTAGCCGTATCTGCTGGGGAATGGTTACCTAGAAGTGTGCGGACCCTTTCCTTCCTGGATTGAGCTTCCTGCTTTGGATCTGAGATCGAGGGTAGTTCAGATGTTTCCATTGGGCAATTGTGTGAATTTTAGCTTTGTAACTAGCCACGTTCAGCGCGTTGTAGCTCAGTGTTGTGATGTATGAGTATAGAGCATTCTGCGCAGGCCACTGGTAGAGACTGTAATAGGAAAAGTGTAAGTTAATCAACTGAGTTTTGTATATTTGTGTTGATATTGAAAGTCTGATTTATCATTAATTCAGATTTCCTTTTTCATTCTATTTCCATTTCTCTCTATTTTATTGGTGCCTCTGTGCTGAGAGATGCGCAGAGTAGATGTGGAGCAGAGCCATCGACCGCCTTCGAAATTCCATTGATTAATGAGAATACATAGTTTACCAGTATTTGTGATTTTCATCTGTTTTTCTTATATATTACACAAAAAAGAAATTGCTTAATCGATCTTTAACTTGATTACCATTTGCTGTTCACCTCTCATTAGATCCAAGAAAGAATAGCTTACGGATTGCCATCTCATGCATTTGCAATATCTGAATTTGTGAATTTTTCATAATTAAATCTTAGTTATACTTGGGAACAAAGTTACAGTTACGCCTCTTCAAATCAAAAGATCCACAGTCAAGCCTTAAGATCCCCATCAGTGGTGGACCATGCCAAAGAATACACAGAGAAGAGGAAAATAGAAGAGAAACTAAAAAGAAAAACAAAGAAACGACATCATTCCACCGTAATCATGGTTAACATTCATTTCTGCTTTTCGCTGGACCAGGTCACATAGTAACATCTCCCACAACACTACCTAGCCAATTACGCCCTGATGCACCACTTCAAACCCATCCACACAAATTCACCAAGCAGACGCTAATAAATCGCAGAACTTCATCAATTAACATCCAATTCCCTTTTTTTGAAGCCTTTTATCTCTGTGGTGGAGTCTTGTTTCCTGTACACATCAAAACCTGCACCACCTCCAACTACTCTTCTTCATGTCCCAAATATCACAGACTGCCTTGCAGAGTCTCGACGAAGAGTCGAGAAAGGAAATCTTGCAGTTCATCGAAGCGGAAAACTCCAAATCCAAAGTGCAAATGTCCATTCACAACTTCACCGACATGTGCTTCAAGAAGTGCAACGACAATAAACCCATCGTGTCCAATGCCTTGGACAGAACGGAGGAACAGTGCTTGTCCAACTGCTTGAACCGGTTTCTCGACACAAACATCAAGGTGGTGCATGCATTGCAGGGGCAGAAGTAGTTGTACATAGTATATATAGTTAGTACATAATAGTCATTACACCAATTGAATGTTAGACACAGACTCAATGGCCTGTAGGTCCAGGAGCAAGTTTTCAGTTTCGCCACATATAGCAGCGATTTTCTGGAGCCGAGAAACATTTTCGGTCACTAATAGTCCCGTTTGCGTGGATCCTACGCCGTACTTGTTGACTCGCTTCATGAGAACGGACCACGCCGCCAACAAGTCGTGCCTGTGCAGCAAAAGGAGTTGAGCTGCTTTGGGATCGTTCAAATTTGTGAAAATGTCGAGAATCGCTGCGTGTGCATTCAACGCTGCGTCCACCACGTCCCATCCGTACTGACTCTCCACTAAGTACGGGTTGACGAGAATCAGGGACAAGACGAAGTTGATGCGAGAAAAACATGCCAAAACAGACTCACGCACGTGGGTGGTCACTATGAGACAGAATTCGTTGATCAAAAACACCAATAGGGCGGTGATTTGTGGGTCAGTGGTTCGTCCGAGAACATGCGAAACCAGCGCAAGCACATTTTTCTCCACAACGTCAAGGTAGCGTGTATAAGGAGCGTACTGTGCTTCGAGAAGCTGCAAGAGAACAGGATAAGCAACTTCTAGAAGTTGGAGCGACGTGTGCGCAGGCGTAAGATTGGGGAGATACGTGAGACACACCTCCACAGACTCTAGAAACACCTTGTCCAAGCCAGACTGGACCAATCGGTGCAGGTTTCTCTGAGCAAACGCAGCCAAGAGGAGACAGCCCTGGCGGCGGAAAACCGGGTCCGAATCGTCCAAAACATTGAGTATGAATGTGGTGATACTGGGCCACACCTGGCCAAACCCACTCCACTGCAGACCAGCAAGAATCACGAGAATCACCGACGAAAGCGTGGCCACATTGTTTGTTTTCCACTCTGCTCGTTTTTCTTCGTCTCCGGCGCTGCCACTAAGACCCAATGCCGGCCGTAGCCCTGTCCGGACCTGGGTTCTTGGGTATCCATTGAGAGACACTTTGGACGCCGGTAACGCGAGGAGATTCGGGCGAAGCTCGCTGAAAAAACGGTCCATATGTGGAACACAGAAATCAACAACTTTCTGTGCCTCTGTGGCCGCGGCATCATTGCTCCATGGCACACTTGCGTTCACGTAGTTCGAGACTAGTGAGACCAACTCGTACTGGGAGTTTTCGTCCACTTGCGACACGAGCAGCACCGCCGAGCGGATCTGGGCCGGTAGACTGTTTTCTGTGACTTTTGTCACGTTTTCTTCATTTTTCAACGGCGTCTTGTCGCTGTTCGGTAGTAGGTAGTCGTCACTTTGGCTATCCCATGTCCAGGCGTGATTCTCGAGCCGTAGAATGCCTTTCAAGCGGTCCACTTCGCCCAAAACGGAATCTGGCGACATGTATTCTCCCAATGCAGCCTTATCTCCGCTGCCTCCTGCTTCTGGTTCGCTGCACATAAGTAGGTGCCAGTCCAGATATCCAGATGAGTTCTATGCAATAACTGAGTAAGTGAGACACCACACATCTACACCCAAAACAGCAGAATTGCCAATCCAAAACGTGGAGTTTGTGCTGAATCTGTTAATATTCAACTGCTGATACTTCTGCTTACATTTTCTTAGTCATGCTCAGAGGTTTGCGGCGTCTTTCGTCGTTACAACTCCCCATATCGATCACTCCCGAAATCACCCAGGCTCTCCACGAAAATGTGCCTGTGGTTGCGTTGGAGTCGACCATCATCACGCACGGGTTCCCGTACCCTGAAAATCTTGCGATGGCACGCCAAGTCGAGGCGAAAATCAGAGAAAACGGAGCTGTTCCAGCGACATGTGCGTTTCTCGGCGGCAAACCGCACGTGGGGCTCTCCGACCAGCAGTTGGAGTACTTGGCCGAACAAAGAAACGTCAACAAAGTGTCCCGCCGAGATATTGGCGCCACAATGGCCCAGAAGCTCAACGGAGGCACGACTATAGCTGGGACAATGATCTTGGCGCAAATGGCAGGAATTCAGGTTTTTGCAACCGGCGGATTGGGTGGTGTTCACCGAGACGGCCACATCACCATGGATGTCAGTGCAGACTTGACGGAATTGTCCCGCACGCCGGTCACAGTGGTGTGTTCTGGGCCCAAGCTGATCTTGGACATTCCTCGCACCATGGAGTACTTGGAGACGCAGGGAGTTTTCGTGGGCACTTACAACGACAACGGAAGGCAAAGGGTTGAAGTCCCTGGTTTTTTCTGCCGCGGCTCGGGCGTGGTGTCGCCGTACCAGTTTCTGACATTTGGTGAGATTGCTTCGATCATCCACCACCACAACAACGTGATGAAGCTCGAGTCGGGGAACTTGGTGTGTATTCCGCCGCCAGAAGACATTGCTATGCCCAGCGGATTCATCGACGCTATCATAGACCGCGCTATAGCAGAGGCCGAGGCGTGTGGAGTACGAGGCAAGGCCTTGACGCCTTTTTTGCTCCAGAAAATCGCCCAGGACACTGGAGGGAGGTCTGTGGAGTGCAACATGCGGTTTGTGATGAATAATGCGGAGGCAGGCGCCAAGATCGCTGCACAGCTTCTTACAATGGGAGAGGTACGTATATGATAATTGAGAAGAATTGGGAGGTACTTGGAAGAATTTGGAAGAATTTGGTCAGACTAACAGCAGGGAGTGTTTCGGCCATCCACAGGATTGCGAGAGTCAACGAGAGGAAGAGAGAGGATTTACGGGAGCGTGAGTGCAGAAAGCACAGGCAATGGAGATAGACAAGAAGAAAGAGGAAGGAGTGAAAAAGATGGCAAGCAGAGGGAGAACGAGATTTCTGCCAACAATTTCAAACAGAGGGAGAACGAATTTTCTACCAACACATTCAAACAGACAGAAGAAACTGGCCAGAATAGTTCCCTACACTCTCTGGGTTCTGCCAGCTCTCAACCGTCCGACATAGTGGACACGCTTATCATCGGCCTGGTGGCGCTAGACTCCGTCAGCACCATTTCAGGCACAACGCACATGCAAGACTCGAACCCAGGAACAACCAAGACCCTGGTTGGAGGCGTGGGCTACAATGTCAGTGTGGCGCACAAGTACGGTCTCGTGAGCCAGTTCAAGGACAACGCAAGCCGGCAGCAGTCGTACCGGTTTGTTTCCGCCGTGGGTGACGACGCCACAGGTCAGACTGTTCTTTCGCTGTTGCTCCACGACGACATATCTGGAATCGCCGTTCTCCCCAAGCAGACCGCACAGTACAGCGCGATTCTCGACTCGCACGGCGAGTTGGTGGTTGCGTGCGCCGACATGGCCATTATGGAGGACCAACTGTTGGCAGAGCACCTCACGGCGCAGGTTTTGCGAGCACAGCCCAAAGTCGTGGTGGTGGACTGCAACTTGCTGAGTTCGGCGCTCCAGGCAGTTTTCCGAGCGTGCGCCAGCCTTGCTTCTCCTGCGAAAGTTGTTGTCGAGCCGACATCTGCTGCGAAACTGGGCAGGATCTGCGGCAGTGGGCTTTCTGTCTTCCCACACTGTGAAGTCCAGTTAGCTACACCAACTGTGGCGGAACTAGCGGAAATACACCGGAAATGCGCCGATGTCGGCATGTTCGACGACTTCGACCGGTGGTTCCCTGTTCTAGAAGCGTTGGGGTTGGACTCCCGCTTCAGAGACCGCTTGGATGTATTGGCTGCGAAAAACTCCAGCTTCCGTTATATGATGGACCACGGTATACTCCAGCAAAGTTTCCAGCTTCTTCCGTATATCCCCAATGTTTTGGTAAAATTGGGAGCCCGCGGGTGCGTTTTGATCCAACTTTGCACCAACGTTTCCGACTACCGCTCGGTGCCTACAAATTCCCAGTACGCTCCAGCCACCATATACTCCAGCGGCCGCGAAATTGATGGTAAAGTTATGGGGGCTGTTGTGCAGTACTTTCCCGTACCCAACGAAAATTTGCAAATTGTGGACGTCACAGGCGCAGGCGACTCGCTAGTGGGGTACTTGAGTGCTTCGCTTGCCTCGAATGATTTTTTAACTGGTGAAATTGTGTCGTTGGAACAGGAGTGGGGGAAGTGGGAGAGTGTGTATAAGGCCCAGTTGGCGAGCGGAAAATCACTAGGGTGCCATAGTGCGGTGAGCAGTGACATTGCAAACATCTAGACTGATTGAGGAGGGGGATTGAATTTGGCGAGTGAAGTTCATTTTTTTCACTTTTGACTTTTACTTTTTCATTTTTCCTTAACCTATTTCTTCATTTTTCTTTGTTACTCCGCGTGGCTTATTGGCTTGTGCGGTGGCCTATAGTGGTGGAGCGGGCGATGCCTGCAGGAAATCTTCCCTACTATTCATGTGGAGACTTTTCAGAACAACAGCAGCTATTACCGTGCGGCTGCCCTATGCGCGTGCGGCGGGCCTCTTCTCGGCTGTCGCCGCTGCATCGCTTATCTCCGCCCCGCACCTCCGAAACGACGCGTCCCCTAACTTGGAAGGTGTCCAGGTCGACAATGCTATCGACCCATTCCCAGTGACTATCGGGAAAGGCAACCTGCCTGTGTCTTCTGAATACACCTTGATTGCTTCGGGTGTTCGTTCCGTGACGTTTATCGGGTTTAAAGTCTACGGAGCAGGAATGTACGTCTCGAAGAAAGACGAGGGAAAGATCGCTGCCACCATTCGCAAGTACACGGCTCAGACGGGGAAATCCGTTGCTGATGTGCTCAACGACAAGGAAGTTTCACAGCAGATTGTGGACGAAATCGCCACGTCCGTTCCGTATGCGTTGAGAATCACCCCGGTGAGAAACACCGATTTTGGCCATTTGAAAGACGGCTTGACCAAGTCTATCTTGGCGAGTCCTATGGCGAAAACCATGCGCGAGGAAGTGGCAACAGGCTTGGAGCAGTTGCGTAAGGTATTTTCAGGTTTCAAGGGCTCGGTGCCGAAAAACCACGACTTATGGGTGGTTTCCAATACGCGCGAGGTGTCTATCAACTACGACGCCAACACCGACATGGGGGTCATCACCGAGCCGTGCATTGCACGCGTGGTGTTGGTGCTGTACTTGAGCAATGCCAGAGTATTGAGCGAGCCATTGCGCAAGAGCTTTGTCGCGTACGCGGAACGTCTGGTATAGCAGACTGGAAATGCGTCCATTGTATATAGTAACCAAGGTTGATGACGATGTAACCGGTATTGTCTGGGGGGTAAGAGTTGAGACCGCTCACATAATGATGGCCTCGTGCTCAACGTTGCTGGAGATGGACTTGTGGGGCAACACCTTGGCTCCGTTGACGTAAATTTCATTCTTGACTTCAACGTCGTCACCCAACACGGTGACACCTTCTGTTCTAGCCCACTTACCGATTCTGGAGTTCCAGCCCACAATGGTAGACTTGACCCACGCGTGGTCCTTGACCTGCGAGTTGGCCAACAACACGGATCTCTGAATTCTGGCACCTTCGCCAATCACAACGTTAGGGCCAATCACCACGTTAGGGCCAAGCAAAGCCGTTGGGTGAATCTTGGCAGTAGGGTCCACCAACACGTTACCCTGGTGAACAAACTTCTCCTGGCACAACTTCTCAGGGCTCTTTTTGGACAACGAGGTCAAGTAGAGACATGTACCAGACAAAAAGTCCTTGGGTTGACCCACGTCCATCCAGTAGCCCTCCAAGTCAAACGAGTACAACTGCTTCTGCTCCACCAAAAGGGGGAAAGTTTCCTTCTCGATAGAAGTTGGCTTCATGTCGATCAAGTCAATAACAGAAGGGTTCAAGATGTACAAACCAGCGTTGATTCTGTTACCGACAAACTCCACAGGCTTCTCGACGAAACGGTCAATCAAGTTAGGAGTGTTTCTGTCGTGAACAATCACACCATACTTAGAAGGCTCATCCACCTTAGTGGCCACAATGGTACCAGCAGCACCGTGGTTCTTGTGGAACTCAGCCAACTCCTTGAAAGGGTAGTCACAGATGACGTCAGAGTTCAACACGAAGAAAGGACTGTCGTCTTTCTTCAACACCTTTTCGGCAAGTTTCAAAGGACCAGCAGTGCCCAAAGGTTCCTCTTCAACAGAGAAAGTAATAGAAACACCATATTCGGCCTCGTACTTCTTCAATGTTGACACCATAACTTCAGGTCTGTAGTTAACTGCCAACACAATATCAGTAACGCCAGCAGCTGCCAACGCTTCGATTTGGTGCAAAATCATAGGTCTGTTACCAAATTCCACCAAGGGCTTTGGCAACGTCAAAGTTAAGGGTCTCAATCTAGTACCGTAACCTCCAACAAGAATAAGACCTTTCATATTTACTACTGTGTCAAGGAGCAAAAAAAACCGCGCCAAATGTCCACTTATATATAACCGCGACCACTCACCACCAAACAAAAAGTCGCGCCGACGCACGTACTGCACCCAAGCACACGTGCCAGCGTGTTCTTTGGTGCGAACCATGGGGCAGATTGGGCTTCTTTTATAATGCAGCTGCACCCTTGCATCTCAAATGCTGCAAATATGACTCCCGACTATATAAGGAGGTGATTCCCCAAGTTTTTTTTTGCGTGGAAATACTACTTGTCGTACAGGACTGTGTGGCGGTGCTTCAGAGTAGATGCGTTGGTATTTTCATCGGCCGTATACAGACCAACTGCCACGGGTTAGAAACACCAGATGGAGGATTTTGAGAATTTGAAAAATGTATTGGGATAGTGAAATTGGGTAATAGTTGGGAATTCATTACTGTTTCCTTTGGCAGCATCATGTGACGCACACATTTGGCGTCTAAAAAAATTAAGGGCCAAATAGTACCGCTCACTATGCTCACGTTTTTGGATGAGTTTTTCCGCATGCGGCTTGCCGTATGTCGCAGACGGCGTGGCCTTGAATGAAGCCAATATTCGATCTACGGAAGCATCGAAAACGGCAAGTTCGTACAGGAAACGAGATTTACTCAGTTGAAGACACCTCAACACAATGTATTTCTGATTTTTCTATCAATTTTTGTTTGGTCTGCCCATTTGCTGGCTGTAACTGGAATTAGCATGTCCTGCAGTGCGAGCAGGTACAATCGGCCAAGTCTATACTTGGAACTGGCGCGGCTTGTGCCGGACATGGTCAATACAGAGGTGGAGTAGTTCAATATTAGCTAATTTTCTACACGGTGTTGATGCAGTGCTGTCAGTGACAATACAGTGTGGAACAATTCCGAAAGATCTGCACTGGATTTATGAATTCACCTATGTCAATCTTCGCTTAGTCTACCGCGAAGGTTGAGCCACTAACCGCATTCGTGGAGTTTCTGCTCCGAAATGGCTTTGGCAATCTGAAACAAAATAACACCATAAATGTGCATTGGGTCAAATGACTACAATGCGACAGTGAAGCAAAACGATAAGCATTTGCCAGAAACAACACAATAGTTTAATAATTGCGCTTTGATGGTTTCTGTGGGGGCGATCTCTGAGAGCATTGTTCCACCTACGGCGATCAGTGCGAAAGCTTGGAAGTCAGGCTTCAAGAATCGGTGAACCCAGGCCTGCTTGTTTCGTGGCTGCTACTAGGTGAAATTATTCACAGAGCGAAGGTCGTATTTCATCGTCTTCGAGCATCGTCTGTGATTGTCTTATAATGGCAACCAACTGCGAAAGTCTGACCGTTGACCAATGTATGGTGATTGATCACTCGATCTAGTCTACATCTGTTCAGTTGCGCTGTTCAGGCTGATAACGATCTATGTTCAATCTTTGATCTTCTGTTGAACCGCATTAACCAATTCCGCTTTTGAGACGGTGAAAGACTCACGAGTAGATGTACATTTCAGATTCTGAAACATCTATTAGTCTCAGATCTGTTCGTTTTGTACTGTACTGGTCTTGGAGAGCCATATTCAGTTTTCATGCTGCCTTGCTATGAATCCGGGAACATTGAAGATTAATAATTTCTTCACATTGCCCACCGCATGACTTCCCAGCTAATCTTTCGCTGTTAATCTTTCGTCTTGTATCAGTTCACTGCGATTTTGATACAGCTTTCCAAAATACCCTATGTGAGTCTACTAAAACAAATCACTCGTGTTCAGGAACTGGAATTCGACCAAACTGCTTGTTGTCCTGACCACTTATAACCATTCAACTGTACGTGGACCCATAATGCCCAAGTGCCGAGCATTCAGATCAGGGCCAAGATGAATACTGGAAATGGACGGAACTCTAGCTAATACCAGTTGATCAATCAGTTAGCGCCAAATTGTCAACTGGTTAAGCCTCAATTCACACTTGTGCTTGACTCCTCAATGGAATCTTCACTACTTATTGGTCGAATTTCGTATAATGATGGGTTATCGCTCAACCATTACTGGGCTGAACATGCAATAAATACCTTGAGCGAATCGGTTTCTCGATTGCGGAGCCGTCAGTTAGTGATTGGTCGAGCTAATAAGCACTCATATCGAACACTCAATAAGTGGAACCTTCAACTGATCCTGAGTCCAACCACTCAGGTTGAACTTCAGTCCAGCTTCAACCGATCCTTTGGTTCCAAGCGATTCTTCGGCTGAACCTCTAATGTGTAACTTATTGAGTGCTTCGAATGAGAGCTCTCACCGAGCCTCTAGAAAGCGCTTCGGTGGCAGATTGAGCCCATACTCCAATCCAGCTGATTCCTAATTTTCTGTTTCCTTCCCCAACTTTTTGGTTCGCAACTAACACTCTGCTCCAGCCCCAATTGGTATCTCAACTACCCAGTACTCCATGCTACCACCATGCAATGCTACCAATTCGCCACGTCTAGAAGCAGCGCAAGCCACGGGCCCACCACATGCCCCGCCACACCACCACCACACAAATCACACTCATCAACACACTGGTACCAGTGACTATGAAGTACCGATACAAACACAGGCTCCCAACACACGTGTCCATCTCGTGGCCGTGTAACAATGAGAACACAATGCTTCCAATCGCTGGGGCCACCATGAACGAGCCCCAGGTGGAGCCCATCAAGTCAACACCCCAGATGGATGCAATGATGGTGGGGTAAGTTGTGAAAAGGCCTCCGTAGCAGATTCCGTTGAGAACAGACACTACCGCGAAGTTGCGGAACACAAGAACGCCAAACTGGCCAACAATGCCTACAATCAACAACGCTATCAAGAGCCACACTTTGCACACAGGGTACCTCCGTGCATCGCTCGACATCCAGTCAGCAACTGCACCAATGAAGAGGCGAATGGATGTCAGCAGAGCAGCAATTATCGAGACCTGGTCAGATAAAAGAACGTTGGGGCCTGCGGTGGCACCAATGATCAGCCCCAAGTTGTTCTGGAAACTCTCGAGGGGCCCGATGTTCAACACTAGCGAGATCAAAAGCACCCACGCAGATTTGTCCTTGAGGAACGCTATGAAGCGAGAATGGTGGTCCACAGGCTCGAGCGACGACCGACGAGAACGCAGCGGAGCCAATTCCAAGGACGACTCGGAGTCTGAGCGGATGAGCGGCTCTGATTCGCCGAAAATCACCTCCTGCTCGATCGACACAATGGAGTTGGACACGAAGTTGAGAATGCCCACCACAAGGTAGAGTGCAGCGAAAAACAGAAACACTCGGTACAAGTCGAGCTCACGGCCGCGGTGGAACCATGCGATCTTCATGATCTGCGAGCCAATGAGTGTCGATAATCCGTAGCAGCTGACGGGCATGGATATCGCCAAACTCTTGTGGTTTGGGTAGATTCGAGCGCACGTGAGCAAGCTGGCGAAATAGAGCGAACTGGTGGCTAAGCCAATAAGGCAGAAACTGCCTGCCATGACTGCCACTGCTGTTTTTGAGAGTTTTGCCTCGGCTAGTCCTTCGGTGGTTTGGCTGACCAGTCTAACTATGACGGCATTGACAAAGTACGCTGGACAGAATGCCCAAATGGATATAAGCGAGAGCAATGCAGGGCCGTGGCAATCTGCCAAGTAGCCCAAAACAGGTAAGCAGAGGTACATTCCCACCGCGGACAACGACACTATGACGTTGATTTCCGTATAGGAAAGGCCCACGGAGTTGTGGAGGGCCAGTCCGAAAAGCGAAAAAAGCATGATGGACCCCAGTGAGAGGCAGCTTGTGAGGGCAACCACAAACGCCCAGCGCTTCAAATGCACCAAGTCGTACCGGGCCGCAAGACCGTTTTTGATTCTGTGGGTCAATCGGCGAATCATGGCGGCTGGCTATTTCTGACTATTATGGTACCTGTCGACACAGAGAGTGAAAAATGAACTTTGAACCGGCCAAATTAGGTGTCTTGAGCCGAAATACACAGACTGTACCGGAATAAATATGTCTAAAGCGCCGTGTGTTAGTGGCGGCGTATCGCTATTGCAGTTTGATCCAGTGACTCAGGTTTTAAGCCAGACATGCAGGCCAGAGGAACAATCGAAAATGAAAAAAGCAAAGAAAGGAAAAGGAGAGCGGGGGAAAAATTAAGAGAAATGGGAGGTGATTCAAGCAGAGAGATTGGGGGAAGTTTTTCAATTTTCGGTTGATTGGAGCGTGTGTTTAGGTAGGGTGGTTCAGTCTGCGAGTACAGAGCAGAGGGCCGGAAGAGGAAGAAAGAGGAAGAGAAACGGAAGACAAGGAAAAGTGAGACAAAAGGAAAATAGTGGAAAAAGTAGAAAATGTGGTGAATGTGGAAAAGAGTGTAAACTGTTCCTGCTGGCCCACGACTTCTTATGACTTCTCACCAACTGTGGCTTTTGGCTGCGAAGATGACGGGTGGGCCAATCACGAGTTTTCCCTAAGAAAAGATAACGGGGGAAGAGAAAAGAGCAGTTGTGGATTTATTTGAAGTCGTTGGAATCTTCATCTTCGTTTGTTTGTTTCTATTTTTTTTCTTCTTTTGTTTTTTCCTTGGATCGCTGGATGTGGCTAAATTGGATGGAATAATATATTAGGAAGAGACTGCGAATGAAGGTCAGACAAGTTTAAAGGGAAATTGCTTGTTATTACAGAGAGAATTATCACGAAGATCCTCTATGGATGGGTCCTGACAGAAAATAGAAATCACTCTTCTCGTGAAAATGTTCTGCTAGGCTTGGAGACTGAACATTGAGTGAGCATCAACACGAGAGAAGGCCTGGAAAGCGGGGCAAAAAGGAAAAGAAAAGAAATAAAAAGGGAAAATTGTTGTACAGTGGACAATGAAAGGGGTGGTTTATTTCAAGAGGACTAAGAGGAGAGAATAGAGAGAGGTCAGAGAATATAATAATATTCTGTGAATACCGTGAAGGAATCTTGAAAATTGCCATAGAGAGAGTTTGATATATATACGATCAAGATCAAAGAACAAAGAAATAGAACATAGAACAAAGAAATGGAACATGGAAATAGAACATGGAACATAGAACAAGGAAACCAACCAAATTGTCTTCCAATCTTCATCTTCTCTACTCACTAGGGCTCCCCATACTACAATCCACACATTCACCTACAGCACCAATATCAAGTATCATCCTTTTCCTCTAAAGATACGACACAAACCGCTCAATCTCACCCTTGGACCCCAACCAGATGCCAGACTTGTCGTGGATGCCCTTTGGCAAGATCTCCAAAATGCGCTCGCCCTTGTCGTTGACAGCAGCACCTCCAGCCTGTTCCATCAACATGGCCATAGGGAAACATTCGTACAACACACGCAATTTACCGTTCTTCAGCTTCGAGTCCGAAGGGTAGGCGAAAATACCTCCGTACAACAAGGTTCTGTGGATGTCGGCCACCATGGATCCGATGTACCGAGCAGAGTAGGGCTTGCCGTTCAACGCCTCCTGAGGCTGCTTCAAGTCCTCGATGTACTTCTTGATGTTTTCAGACCAGTAGTGAGAGTTACCTTCGTTGACCGAGTAAATGGCACGCAGGTGTGGGATACGCAAGTCTGGCAGGGTCAAGATGAACTCACCCAACTGGGTGTCCAAAGTGAAACCGTTAACTCCGCGTCCAGTAGTCAACATGAGGTGTGCTGAAGCTCCGTACATGGTGTAACCAGCAGCGACCATTTCGGTACCCTTTCTCAACACATCACGAATAGATCCAGTCAGATCATCTTTCAAACGGTAAACACCAAAAATGGTACCAACAGAGACACCAGCATCGATGTTAGATGATCCATCAATAGGGTCAGTGCAAACGGCATAACGTCCTTCACCTTCAAAAACAATGAGGTCATCCTGTTCCTCAGAAACAAGAACTTTGACGTTTCCACTAGATTTCATGGCATTAATGAAGATTTCATCACCAATCACATCCAACTTCTTCTGAACATCTCCAGTAGAGTTAGCTGTACCCGAAATACCAATAAGGTTGACCAACTCGGCTCTGCGGATGTTGTGAGCAATGAACTTGAAGGCAAACTGAAGAGAGTTCAACAAAAGCGACAATTCACCAGTGGCCGTTGGAGCAAACTTCTGTTGTTCCTCAAGAATGAATCTTGTTAAAGTGATGATGTCGGTTTCGACATTCATCTGCTTAGACACGGACGACGACATTTTATAGTAGGAAATAGGTTACTGAATCGAAGAAGATGCAAAAAAATGGCACAAAACTTCAAGAAAGAGGCCGGGTTCCGCGTTCAGCCATTACCCCAGACTTTATAGGAGCCCCGGGGAAATGAGGAGCAACCGCGCAGACTGCACACAAGCGCGACATTTGCCGTGTCTCACCGGGGCTCGGGTCAAGGGAAGGTGGGGGAGTTATAAAAAAGTGACAGTTAGGCTTAAAATTGAGTTAAAAGCGTGGGGAAATGCTTTCTCTCTTTTATTCCCGGGTATAATTTGACGTAAGTTCGCTAACTCCGAGAGTTTCCGGGCGTCGGAGGTGTAAATGCGCTCGGAGTTTGGTGACCCGGGTCCACATGAGTGTTAATTCCGATAGATAGCAATTGTGGGCCGGGAGAAGCGGAATTTCAGGGGCGAGGGCCTCCCAATTCGTTCTGTATGTGGTATCATGTGTTGTTGAATTGGCAGATTGGGTTATGTTGGAACTTCCTGTCACGTGCCTCTCAACGTTGTTGGTGTAGAATTAGTACATGTCAATACCATAGCCTACTACGTTTATTATTAGGTGATCGAGGCTTAGCACTTGAATTGTTTCGTTCTGAAAACGCGTTCACGCTTGCTTGATGAATTTCATTGTGAAAAATTGGTTATTGTCCCGGGTATTACCGTGGTTGTTGTCGTGGTTAATGTCACGTGCTGCTAGTGTGCCATAATGAGGAAATGGCCGGTCCATTAGATGTAAAACAATTAAAGAGTGTCGATGCTGAAAAGTTAGAGATACAGAATTGGTCTAGATTGGGTAGTAGAGCTTTCATATCGTCAATTCATGTTTATACATGTGTTCAATATTGGAAGCACTGATACCGCACATGTAACCTGTCAAAACTCGCTCTATTAATTAGTTTCCACTATCGGACCTACGCTTCAGAATACTTAAACTAAGCAGTCACAGTGTGTTTTGCTTTGATAAGGAGAGCTCATTTTTTTCTCGAGTACGCTGGTGTTTCACAAGAATCACACGACCACAAGCCTCGGTTAATTAGCACCGTAGAAAGCGTGCCTGGAAATCAGGAAAACCGAAATTAAGCTAAAAACATTAAATTCACCAGAAAATTCCAATAGTATGCTTTTTTATCGAGACCTACCACTACATTAGAAGACTCACCTCGAAGACAGAACGCCATCAGGCCTCCAATACAGAACAGCGCCAGGTGAGCAATCTGAAAAATCTACAAAGCAGTGAAAAATGAGAAATGGATAAACTTTCAGTTTCTGAAATGGCTATGGTCCTCATTAGCTATAGAATGCCTAATTTAGTGACACAATGCCTTATATGACCGTGAAGTACCTAATGCTGCATTGCAATGCCTATGCTTTCATCGTTTTAAGATAAATTTTTGCTATTGCCTTCCGTTAAAGGTGAATGGATCCTCATCTTGGGCAACCCATCTCGGTATCATTAAAAGCAAACCTGCTCTGGTTTATTGTCTTGGAGAAGCACACATGCAGCAGTAGATCAATAGCATTTTTGACACAATGCTTCCTTGAGTCATGTATATGTGACGAGATCGTAGCCTCAGCTCATGGAGAGAGAAATTGGAACACTTCCTCTAGTCGTCACAAAAAAGCATCAATACTGAGGAGCGAGACCACCCAGAAATTTTGATATTCAATATTGAGAACTTTGAGTTTTAAATGAATTCAATACTGAAGACCTTCAATAGCCAAACCTGTCAATATCAATATGAGTGTCCATAGCATTCACACGAAGACAAACAGAGCACTTACTGCTTGAAGATCCACACGAAAATAGCACCGATTAATGCATAAGAACATGAGAATCCCCCAAGCATAGAAACCAAGATCACTAAGATTGCCACGCACCGGATGGTCTATCAGGGTCAGAAGAGTACTAGCACCACTATAAGCATCCACCATGAGCATCCACCATGAGCATCCACTATGAGCATCCACTATGAGCATCCACAACGTCCTCACCAACTTATATGTAATTTCAATCATCCCTACCAATGCAGTACCCTCAAATCACTTACCGTGTCTTTGGAGGTGGATGGACCGATTCACTTCAAACAAAAGATTGTAGTCATCGTCACGTTTGGATTTGCCGTTATTTCCGCCCTTGGTCGTCCATGACGAAGACAGATCGAGTGACCGATATATGCGAACCTTTTCTCCCAGTTTATCGGCCTTGGCTGCTGCCACTATTTGGTCATATCGAGCTGAAAGTGCACTTAGAACCTCATTGGCATTATATGTCTCGGCGGGAGCCGTCTGAGGCCCCGGAGAATTGCGGGGCAGCTTTGTGTCCTTCTTCTTCGATGACTGGAGTTTTTTCGCCCAGTTTGACATTGTCGCTGGAGTTAAGACACTGGCAATGGAAAGTCGAAGTTGAAAAGTCGTGCGCGGGCTGATTGGGCTGCGATGGTGAGAGGCATAGTGGAATAAAACGTGAAAAAATAAACAAAAAAGAGACTTTGTGGTAAATGGCGAATTATTGCTTGGAAATTGTTACTAATGTGTAGATGCTTTTTTTGGAATGATACTAGTAGGACTTTGTTCTTTCGGTATGTGGGAGGAAAATGGCCATTGCATGAAAGCACAGGACGTCAGAAATTAATTCAGGAAAGAAAAAACCTTTGCTGTCATTAGGAAAGAAAAAGTATTAGTAGATCAAACAGTGAAAGGACAGTTTTATTTTTTCGATCATTAGTAGAGAAAGGTCAATTGCAGATTATCGAACAGAGCACCGCACTCAACAAAAGTGAGATGGAAGGGTCCTTTCTTCGAAAAATAATCGGAACTGATCAATACAACAAAACGAGAGAATGTTGAGTAATTTTGTTTGCTGCTCCCAGATTGCATCAGATTTTTTTCTTGACCGAATGTCCAATACGACAAGGGCCAGTGAGAACACAGGGACAAGTAAGAGCCATTTATTTGGATCCCAATGTGCTGCTAAATCTGATAAAGTATGGAAATTATATTTGAAGGCCCCATTAGTCCGCATTATAGAAACATACAATTCTTGAGGCTGATATGTATGGTTCCACCTGAGACCAGCTCGCAGTCATACAGATTGTGCGAAGTAGATTGAAGTCGCTGATTAACAGAATAGCTTACGTACAAATAGGGGAAGAGCCCTAAAGATTTAGCCATCGGAATTTCCTTTTTCTTTTGTTTTCTACAACGTTCTGGCCTCCGATTCAGAGAGATACTCTGCTCAGTCCAGGCAAAAACTAAAGGGCTCGAAAAAGCAAAATTCACAAATTACATTTTACTTTGATCTTTAAGCATTGAGCGATATTCCCTGGTACGCCAGGTACATTTGATTAGACGTGGCTCAGCAGGGAGCCTAAACCAAAAACAAACTGCACAGCGATAAAACCGTAAATGTGAGAAATTTCTGATTGGAGACACCGGATGGAAGGGAAGAAGCTCTTAATAGACTAGTTACGACCAACAGAGCCCCGAGAGCAGAAACATCGCAATTTCAGGAAACACAGAAGAGAACGCCACAAAGAAACGGAGAAGAATGCTAAATATGAAATGTGTTGAGGAAACTTTCTTATCAACTGACACTTCGATATCAAAAAGATACCAGGACAGATTTTTACATTTTCCATACAAATCGGGAAAGGTCATGTGACAATTATGTATTTCCAAGAATTAGACGGTATTACAGATCGTTTTCGCTACGTGGAACATTTACTAAAAAATATCACCAAAACCTGCAAGTTACCATCAGATCATTAAGAGAGGACAAGCATGCAAAAACAAAAAATACATAAAGTTGAGAAGTCAACATAAAGTAAGGGACACAAAAAGCCAATAATTGACAGCGTGTACAAAAGAAAATGCTTAAAACAAATAACAATGTTGGAAGCAATAGCCTATGACACAGGAGTGGAACGCGGTGTACCGAACCAGCAATTTGCATAATAAACAGCGAGGCACAAAAGGAAGAGAGACAAGAGAAACACAAAGAGACAGATTGTGAACAAAAAGCAGCAAATAAACGAACACAAAAGCAAAAATCCAAATAAACTAATATATAGAGACCTCGCTCACAAGACCAGTCCCTGAGCAAACACGGTGCATGGTCAGATCAACGATCCTCCACACAGTCCATTCAGTGAATAAGCGAGCACGGACACCAGGACCAAACACGGAAAGAGAGCAGAAAAGACAGAACAAAAAAGACGAAAACACAAAGCCATACAACGAAAGAACATACCAACAAAATTCCAAACCCAAAAAATTAATCACATCCCCCGCTATACCTTTGGCCCCACATACTCAAACTCGCGGTCACGTGACCCAGTGCGAACACGTCAATGGAAATTATCGACGTTTTTCCTACTGACTACAATGAGTTTCCGGGTGTTGGACCTAGTCAAACCGTTCGAGCCGTTGGTGCCCGAGGTCATTGCACCTGAACGTAAAGTGCCGTTCAACCAGCGTGTGATGTGGACAGGAATCACCTTGTTGATCTTCCTTGTAATGTCAGAAATCCCGCTTTACGGAATTGTTTCGTCTGACGGATCGGATCCATTGCTTTGGCTTCGAATGATGTTGGCCTCGAACAGAGGTACGTTGATGGAACTTGGTATTACACCCATTGTGTCAGCTTCCATGGTGTTCCAGTTGTTGCAGGGTACTAAATTGATTTCGGTGGATATGACCAACAAACAGGACCGTGAGCAGTTCCAGACGGCCCAGAAGCTTTTTGCCATCATTTTGTCCGTGGGTCAGGCCACTGTTTATGTAATGACCGGAATGTACGGACCTCCACGCTCCTTGGGAACCGGAGTTTGCTTGTTGTTGATTTTGCAGTTGGTCTTCTGTGGTATCATTGTGATTTTGTTGGATGAGTTGTTGCAGAAGGGATACGGACTTGGTCTGGGAATTCTGTTGTTCACTGCCACAAACGTCTGTGAGCAGGTTATGTGGAAAGCTTTTGCTCCTACTACCACTTCTTCTGGTAAAGGTGCGGAGTTCAACGGTGCTGTTATTGCGTTGTTCCACCTTTTGGGTTCCAGAAAGGACAAGAAGCGTGCATTGTTGGAGGCGTTTTACCGTCAGAACTTGCCCAACATGTTGCAGGTGTTCTCCACCATCATCGTCTTCTTTGCTGTGGTGTACTTGCAAGGATTCCGCGTGGAACTTCCAATTAAGTCCACCAGACAGCGTGGTCCTTATGCATTGTACCCAATCCGCTTGTTCTACACCTCTAACACCCCTATCATGTTGCAGTCTGCGTTGCTGTCGAACATCTTCATCATTTCTCAGATGCTCTTCACTCGCTGGCCTACTAACCTTTTGGTGAAGATTTTGGGTACATGGGGCACCAGATCCGGCTCGTCTCAGTTGTACGCCGTGGGTGGCTTGGCATACTACATCCAGCCTCCTATGTCGCTTACTGAGGCCATGTTGGATCCTATTAAAACAGCAGTGTATGTCACTTTTGTGTTGGGTTCTTGTGCTGTTTTCTCCACTACATGGATTGAAATTGCTGGCACTTCCCCACGTGACGTTGCCAAGCAGTTCAAGGAGCAAGGTTTGGTTATTGCTGGTCACAGAGACACCAGCGCATACAAGGAGTTGAAGAAGATCATTCCTACCGCTGCCGCGTTCGGTGGTGCTGCCATTGGTGCATTGTCGGTTGTGAGTGACATGATGGGTTGCTTGGGAAGTGGTACCTCCATTTTGTTGAGTGTGACCACCATCTACGGTTACTATGAGTTGGCTGTGAAGGAAGGTGGATTTTCCAAGTCGGTGGTGGGTGGATTTGCCGACGGCTTTTAAGCTAGTATGTGTGGCGTGCGTAAAGCATCAAATATCGAGAATTGAGAGTCGAGTATTGACAGTGAAGTATGGCAGTACACAGTATCGAATAAAAAAAGTATGGATGTTGAGAGTAGATAGTATGATAGGGTGATATAAGCATTGGGGTTGATGATGTGATACTGGATCAGAATAAATCTGAAGTATCGCACCGATCTGGAATTGAGATATCGATCTGGCATTAGATTGGGATATTCTGGCAAATTACCAAAAAAGCTTAAATCCGTCTAATGAATCATTGATGATTCTTGGTGTTTCTTAGGTACTGGTGGAAACACCGTTTCTTACCGTTCATTGGTCGACGTTTCTTGTATTGAGTATGCTTCTGAACATGTCCTCATGTATGCTCGTCAAATGCCTTATATTGAATGGTGCTTGAGAATATTATGCTGTCAGGCCTCTAGACCCGCTGGCCCCGTATAAAACACACTTACCAAGTATCTCACGTACCTTCCGCTCACGCACCAGAGGAACCAAACTTGCTCGCCCACTTCTCATACTCGGCAAGTCCCTCCTGCGAAACACTGGGCCGAATGTACTTCAAACTCTCCACAAAGTCCTCTAGCTGGATCGGCCGGATCTGATCAGTGGGTGTGCTCAAGAGCTTGTCGCCAAGGGACCGAAGCGGGCCCATGGCACTGTCCTTAGCCAAAAGCGTAATGTCACTTCCTGAGAAATCCTTGGTGAGTTCCACCAACTTATCGTAGTCTTCCTCCAGGAGGGTGTTTTTCTGGTACGCCAAGAGCTTGCTGATTTGAAGGCGTCTTGTTTCACCCTCAGGAAGAGGAATGTACACACGCTTGGCAAACCGGCGGCGAGCTGCATCGTCAATACCCCACGGCAAGTTTGTAGCGCCCAAAATCAAGACCCGGCTCACGTCTCCTGCCGATGAGTCTCGGCCTGCCGCGGCGGACGACAACTCGGACCACTGAACAAGAAACTCGTTTTTGATACGGCGCATACTCTCGATCTCGCCCTCTGTACGGGTTCCCAAAAGAGAATCGATCTCGTCGATGAACACAATGGACGGACTGAGTTTGCGAGCAAGCAAGAACAACGCCTTGACCAACTTCTCACTCTCACCCAAATACTTGGATGTCAATGACGACAGACTGATGGAGAAGAAAGTCGACTTGGACTCGGTGGCCACAGCACGTGCAAGCATGGTTTTACCTGTTCCGGGCGGGCCAAACAAGAGCATACCACGTGTGGGTTCTCGAAGACCACGGAAAAGATCTGGCCGCAAAAATGGATACACCACGGCCTCCTTGAGCGAGCTTTTGGCGCTTTCCAATCCCACAATATCGTCCCAATAGACTTCGTCGCCCCGGACCACAATGTCGTTGAGAATCTGCGACGCAGCAAGCTCGTCAATGCCGCGGATGGACAGAATGAGTGCTTCCTGCTCGGCAGCGTTCATTCCGTCATCGGTGCTGATGCCGAGGTTTGTGGGTGCGAGCGAATCTCCGTTTGCGGCAGCTCCAATTGCTCCATTTGCTCCACCTCCATTGACTGCGTCGTCTGCCTCGTACCCGCCCAAAATGTCGTCCATAGTTGGCGAAGGTGGCACCACGGGCAGTATGTTTGGCGCCAGTTTGGTGTGTGTGACCGCAGGAACCAGAGTAGTAGATGTCCTACGAGATTGTGGGTTCGTTTTCACCACAGGTTTCGTGGTGGCCTTAGGCTTCGCCTTCTCCACAATCTTGTAGTTGTAGGTAATGTTGGTCTTCTTGACCTCCTTGGTAGGCGCTCGCACCACTTTCGGCTGCAGGGCCGCCCTGGGCTTGGCTGCTTTGGAGGCTGCACGCTGGCTCGAGGCTTCCATCATTTTCTTGACGTTGATGGGCGTCGGCTGCGTATATGTGTAAGTTTTGGGTGTGCGAACGTCGGGAGTCGACTTGGACGCCTGTCGAATGACCGGTTTGGCCAAAACTGGCGGTGGATCGGGCGGAGATGCAGACAACGACTGACGCGGCAGCTTTTGCGGCACCAACCGCGCCAGGCGCTTGGGAGGAACTGGTGGCGGCTTCTTTTTCGCCTGGAGCAGAAGCTCGTCCATGGATTTGCTGGTATAACACCCAGGCTCGTCGTCCAAGTCAATGAGATTAGACGACTCCGACGATTCTGTGGACGTGGAACCACCGGTATTAAGGCGCTCCCAGTTGGATGTCAGCATTTCAGTCTGGTCAAAGTCGTCAAAAAGATCTTCCTTGGGGGTCTGTTTCGGCTTCTGCCACAGAATGTTGGCTGCCTGCTTAATGGCGTCTCTGTTCAGTGCAGAAAGCTTCACGGCCGGTACTCCGGGTCGAAGCGACTTCATCATCTGACGTGGTTGTCCCCCGAGCGATCGGCTCGCCGGATTGCTGCCGCGCAATGAAGGAATGCTCATGCTATGGGGAGACGAAGTCTGTGAAGCCTCAGTCTTCTTGACCCGGCGTTTCTGCTCATCCAAACGTAGCTGGAGCCGAACCAAATGCTTGACATTTTCATCTCGAATGGCACGGAGCTCATTGAGAATAGACACTTCGTCTGAGTGGGTCTTATATGAGTTCTTTTCGAACATGTCGATTTTGTAGAGCAACAGTGTATGGAGCGCCTTCCAGCCCTTGAGAGCGTCTTCTAGAAGGCCTTTTTCCTCCAAGTCCAAGTTCTTAACTGTGTTGGTGCACACATCATTGTAGGTCTGCTGGAGCTCTTCCAACACCGAAAGTTGTGGTGGTTTGCGCCTCAGAAACATCCAGCCGGCAGACAAGCGAGTGTCGGTGGGTATGTATAAATGTGTGGTGACTATACAGTAGCAACAACAATTGTCCAGACACCAGAGATCGCTACCACTTGAGTATAGGTGGTGAGGACAAATGGTGGCTATGTACCAGACCGACTCCTTCATATGGGTCCATCATGTCACGAACAGTGGGGCAGTGTGGAATTTGCAACTATTCTAGAAGAAGCTGGGGCTGATTTTTAGAAATCTATAGTTTTCCATTTTTGTGGTTTTAGCTTTTTCTTTTACTTTTCTACCTTTTCTGCGCTGGGGTGGTGTCTATGCGATTCGCACCCAATAAGCGTAGCAACACTGACCGCAACCAACTATTAGGCACAACCTACCGAACAATAAGAAAAAAAAAAAGGAAAAAGAACGGAAAACTTCCAAAAAGGGTACCCGAGCAGATTTGTGTTTGTGGCCGATTGGCCTCTTTTCTCCGTTCACCCTGAGTGCGATGATCTTCTATTTCAAGCTTCAGGACACGGCTATAAAAATAATTGGGCGCACAGGCAGAGAAGAGCCAGTATGAATGAAAACCACAAAGCAATAGAGCACAAAGAAGATTGAGTTGAAATATGACAAAATAGGAGTATTCATAGAATTATAAATGGCGAAAGTCCGAAAAGAGATACACGTAGACCCTGAGTGAAACAGGACAGAATTGGTATTGGACAAAATTGCGAGTGAACAAATTGTCTATTGTACAGAATTGAGCCTACTGTACAGATTTGAGCACACATTTGGCCAAGAAGCCACGCTCGAAATGCAGAAAAGTTCTGTACTTTTCGAATTCTGGACTGGGCTCACCAAGCTCAAATATGAGACTATCCTCCATTGGGTTTCTGCTGCGAATAGCACTCGCGTGACCACTCAATCGAACAGAAGCGGAATGTTATCATCCAGGTCGATTCTACATTGCCTCTCTAGTTTCACAGGATTCAACGAACAGGCAATATAAGCTCAAATTCGAATTCTACAAGCAGATATAGTGATTTAACGGGACACACTCGAGTTTCCAACCTCAAACATGTTCTTTGTAACCACGTTTCTCTGACCGAACCTCTCCAACTTCCCGTGCACTGTCCATATAGCGCCGTTCTTCAACCTCTGACAAGCATACCCATAGTATGCCTCCCTAAATTAATAGGCGAGACAAAAGTACACAAGCTTCCAGCCGAAACTGGGCGAGATCAAAGTCCCACACCACACAGACCCACAGAAAAGCATAAGGGAGAAGTCCGGAGGTCAACTTTCTGAAGAATAAAAAGTGCGCGGTGCGGGCTTATATAGTGGACAGATGGCCGGGTAACTGTGCGATGAGCATCGGAAGGCCAGAAAAGGGCTTTGAATCTGATAAATTAGAGAGGAAAATTCACAGAATCTTTTAATTGGATCTATTTGTAGACTTGCCATTATGAAGTTGGGATCTTGAATTTTCTCGGATGAATTACATGATTGGATGTGGTAGCACGTATTGAGTGCGACACCACGGTTGTGACATTCAGAATGAAAAATGTAAGTGATTCGGTTGGAAGTGTAAGCCACCGAAACTTGATTCTGCTAGCGTTCTCTTTCTTTCTTAAAAGAAGTAAAACAAAAAAAAAAAATCGAATGGACAGCTAGCAATAACGAGACCCAGAGTTCCGCGTCACTCAGAAAGCCTCACAAATAGACAAAGAAGTGGAAGCAAATTACCATACTTCAAATATTAATATTTTAACAAGGTCATACACACTTTCTATACGTCTCCACGTTTCTCCCTCTTTTGGTCTTTGTTCAGAGTCAATTACCGTGAATAATCTCAGTGTAGGGCACTACTCGCCCGTCTACTCACAACCGTGTTCAAGAAAAGCACATAGAACAATGAAATGAAGATAAAAAATGGTTCATAAATTTCGGCTCACAGGAGTATCAGCTATTCCCAACAAGCTTTCCAATTTACTACAGCTCACATTCGAAAACGTCTCATCTAATATTCTTACAAATTGTAAAAGGCAAACGAAAGACGAACCAAATCATAAACGAAGATCTGAAATTTAGGACACAGATTTCTCTTCTGAATAAAACTGTTAAATTATTTTTGCCCACACTGGCATACTGCTCCGTCCCAACTATCTTAGATTATACACCAACATAAGTACATCTCCAACAGAGGCCGGAAACATGATATATATGTCGAAGACGAGTTAAACAACTAATTTTCAAGAACTATACATCAGTGAAAAGGCAAAAACAAAATACATGTGCTCGCATCATGTGGTGTTAGTAGGAACCTTCAAGATGAAGGAGAGGCTCATGTGGGCCCCTCATTACCCGAGTACTGACACAAATGTGATATATAATTTAGTGCTCAAGAGACTGAACATGGAGTCAGCTACTTTACTACACAAACTCACAGACTTTCAAAAATACATTCGCAATTACATTTTCCACCGAGTGGCAACTCCCGCATAACGTTTATTAGCTCCATACTTACACCCGTACCCCGCGCCTGATAACAATAATCTGGATCACTCCTTCTGGAATCATGAAGCTTGATAATTTGTTTGCATCAGTATGTCTGATTGTGATGTCAGTAGTGATTATCATGTTGCAATGTTTAGTTGCTGCCGTTTGCTATCTCCATTCTGTATGTCCTGATATCACAACCACTATATTCATACTTTTCTGTGTTTACCTGACATACCGGGTTGTCAACAGGATCGTACGGATGTGGGTGAACTTTGTCATATCTCTCATCAAGATGACAATCATCATATGCACATTAACGTTTTTGTTGGGCATTTATTTGCGTGGATACCACCGGTTCTTCACCAAGGACATTTTCCATATATACAGAGCATTCCAATCGGCAAAACAGGATGGTTTCGATTACCAAACCGACACTCACTGGTATGCAATCAAGTTAGCAGGCAGAAGCAAGTTTAACTTTTTGGTGAAAAAAGGTGCTCAGGCCGTGTTCGGAACCGATAAGGTTACTCCAGAACAGCTTCGAAACATGAAAGACAGTGCCGAGGATCTAATTACTGAAAACCTAGAGCACGTCAAGGACTTCCTTGGAGGACTTGACGTTGGGGCCAATGCCAACTATCTCCACAACTTTCTTCACAATGTTTGATTATAATTCTATATGCTCTATAATGGAGTTCACGCCGTCTCCGCGGCTTTGTCAACATTGTCAGCTTTCTCACTCTGGGAATCCTTGGAATCCTTGGAATCAGGCTTCTGGTCCAAACTCCTCAAGCCCTTGTCTTGAACAAAAAACGTCGAAATGAGACACAAGGCAATAAGCGGGATAGAGAAGTAAAAGACGTTCCGGATCGACCGCATGTACATTCCCCGTACCACCTGCACCTGTGCCGGGGTCAACAGCGAGGTGTCTGCGTGTGTGTATATCGCATGCTTCAACTCATACAAAAAGCTCTTTGGAAGGAGGTTCTCCTTGAGTTGTTTGTTGATCTCGTTCAACAATGAGTTGGTGATGATTAATGTGGCAATGGCAATACCCAATGCACCGCCAAACGATCTCAAAACGTTTCTGGTGCTGATGACCACTGCTCTTTGGGCCATCATGGAGTTAGCCTGTGCAGCCACCATAGTTGGCTGGAAAATGAAACCTACACCAGTTCCCATGACCAAAAGAGTTCCTGCGATCATGGCAACTGATGTTGTTTCCGACCATGCAATGGTCATTCCACAACCTGCTAACCAGAACAGATAGCCACTGTACATAACAGGCAAGAAATGGCCCATCATAGAAATGGCACTACCTGCCAAAGTTGACATGGTTGCCTGAGTGAGCACTAATGGAAGAAGAAGCACAGCAGACCGAACGGCGGAGTATCCTCTGACCAATTGGTAATAGTACAGGACTATGAACAAGAAGCCAAAGTACGCCATACCGTACAAGAAAGTGGTACCGAGAAGAACACTCAACAGCGAATTCTTGAAGATGTAGAGTGGAATCATGGGGAGCTCAGGGATTTTCCACTCCACCAACAAGAACACCAACGTGCACACTCCACCCACACAGAACAATACAATCACAAGCGTGGAGTCCCAGGCGAAGGTACTACCACCACCACTAATAGGAATCAACAACAGTGTGAGACCGATAGAGGCAAAGAATACACCAAAGTAGTCGATCTTCTTGATCTTCTCGCGTGTGCTCAACACTGACGCGAGTTGGTGTTTCTTGGAGTTATCAACAAAGATCCCCACCACCACCATCACAACGGCAATAACAGGAGGCATCATGCGGTAGAAGTCACGCCATGTCGCATGCTCGACAAATGCAGCCATAATCAAGGGTCCAGCTGCATTTCCCAAACCAACATTCGCACCCAAAATCCCCTGGAACTTTCCACGTTGCTTGAGTGTGACAATATCGCTCACTATTACCATGGCCATAGACTGCGTACCGCCAGCACCAATGCCTGCAAATGCCCGGAACACATAGAATTGAGGCCCTGTCTGCGCAAATCCGCAGAGCATATTGGCGATGCACAAGAGACCAAGACTACCAAGAAGCATGTTTTTTCTGCCGAAAATATCCGCCAAACGGCCGAAAAGGACTTGGCAAACTGTGTTGGCCAAGAGGGACGACGTTCCTGCCCAGTTGATGGTGTTCTCTGCATGGAGATCTTTTCCAATCTCTGGAAGCGCCACTGTGACGCTTGTCTGGTCACAGAAACAGGCAAAAAGACACACAGACATTCCCAATAAGCAGATAATGAGCTTACGGCGGGGAAGCAAATTGACGTGCGCATCACCAAGTCTGCGTTCTAGAAGATGCGTATTCTCGGTATTCTTTTCAACCGGAGCTTCGTTGCTTTCTGGAATATCGGTTTCGATTTCCACCAGCGATGATTCGCTGTCAACAGCACGCGTCTCTATGGTGGCTTCGCGTTCAAGGTCTAGCCTCGACGTGTTTTCGTCTTTGTCTGGTTTGAACTCTTTGGTGGAAAGCATCGTGAACGTTTAGCAGCACACAAACAACAGTAAGTCAAGATATTAAGGCTTGAAGGAATAGTCACAGAGTTGGTTATGGACTAAAAGTGCCGATCGCGTCTATCAAATAGGCTGCGAAATGAGGAACAGATTGGTATCCTGATGTCGGAGATCTGGCAGCACTTTTCCGAAGGCCCAGATAAGACAAGTATTGTGCAAGATTTACCAAGCTAAAAATATAGATAAGATAGGTTGGTAAAGAAAAGTCAGTTATTCAAAGTCACATATATTCACAACCTTGTAGCTGAGTAGTTGCTGTGGAATGGAGCTGATCCATATATACGTGATGGTGATGACTAACTGTCAAACCTGTCAAAATTCTTGTACACACCCTTCGGTGCTCGGAGTTCGGAAGCTCGGTACTTAAATAAATCCAGGTTTTAGAGTCAAAGAGTCTCAAAGGGGAAAGAAAGAGTTACAACGATGTGACACATCCGTACATTTGTGGCATATGCTTGTTCAGACAGAGAAAGCGAAAGTGATTGTCTATTGTGGATGCTCGATTTGGTGAGATATTAGCCAGATGAGCAATTGAGCACAGGACAGTGCGGAGAAACAGCCACCGGATCCGATGACCGGATACAGGCGGGAATGGAGGACTGCTAACAAAAAGGGGTGAATGCTATTATTACGAAAAGTTGTGTTGTAAGTAGAAGGTAGACTTGGTCTAGAGAGACTTCGGGTGGGAAAGGCCTGAATATGAATGAAAAAAAAAAAAAAAATCGAAACTTCTGGAAAAATGTAGATTATTTCAATAGAAAATCCAGAACTGAAATTTCATAGTAATTCTTGAAAAGAATACGACCTAACGATTTATTCCTTGTTAGCATGGCTTTTCAATCAAACGATTCACACAGCCTATTGTAATTAGAACTGATAGGTTGGCAAAACAAGAAAAGCTGTACTGGGATGACAAGAACACGAAACACACTATCAACCTGATATTTTCCGACATATTATCAAGAAAATCAATAGAGAGCAGATGTGTACTGTACGTCTAGAGTGATAACCTTCCTTGAGCTAGTTTGACAACAAATGCCGCACTGAAGGCATTGCTCATATTTCAGCAGGAGTATGGAACATGACAGAGAGCTGAGTCGGTATACTAACATTGTCACCTGTGTGCCTCTTACAGATGGCTTTCTGAATCTTTTGAAAAGCTCACTGGAAAATGTTGAAGCTCAACTAGCAGAATGAGCATAGATGAAAAGAGAAGACAATATAAGGGCAGATAGCATTGGTAGCTATAGTAGAAAGGCAAATAATAGTTTAAATTACACAATTAAATGGGCGAGGAAGGCCACAAATGTAAGAAGATACTAGGCATTGAGAGAATTGAGAAACACATCACAGATAAACGGTGCTCACATACTACCTAACAGAGCGAACAATTCTCAGTCACCTTTTGACGTTTTTTCTTGAAATGTACACAGATTGGAAAATCGCTCACATGATTTGACATTAGAGAGACGTAGAAAACATAAATGCATCAGTCAGGACACACTGATGATCTAGAGACAGTATTCCCAATTTCATGACAGAATATGCATATGATTTGACTTTGAAATTGGAAATCTTCGATTTGATATTATAATGCTATTCTCCCAAGCAATATACAAATTCAATTGCTTCAGAGCATGTTAGACCAGAATGGAAAGAATTAATACAGGCATTTCCAGCATACTCTAATATATATGGGAGGTACGGATGTCAACACAGCAATACATAGTCACAAAGATAGATAACGCCATTGGAGACCAAATCCGAGGATTTTATCTGTTCACTAAGGATCCATTACTCCTTTAGTCACTATTCGATGATAATTGTAAATTTTTTGGAGAAAATGCTCTCGCTATTAGTGGTACGATATGGACAGCAGAGTGAATTACTCGCCTTACAGAAATGGCCAAGTCCAAAAATACACCGCTAAGCAAGTATAAGCAAGAAAAACATAGCCATCCATAGTAAAAAATTTGCCACCCAGGTGTTCTGGTAATCAGTGACCAACCCGGCAGTGCAGAAGTGAATCGCACACGACCACCATATTAAACCAATCTAAATCAACTGATTGTTAGTACACCATGGTGAAAGACACTACATACTATGACATCCTCGAGGTTGAGGTGACTGCAACAGATGTGGAATTGAAGAAGGCATACAGAAAGCAGGCCATCAAGTGCCATCCGGACAAAAACGGAAATGATCCAGCAGCAGCAGCCAAGTTCCAGGAATTGGGAGAGGCATACGGAATCTTACTGAACAAGGAACTGCGGACATTATACGATGAAGTTGGTGTAGAAGGATTGAAGGATAATCAGTTGGGAGAACAGGCTGACATTGATCCTGCGGACTTCTTTAAGATGATTTTCGGCGGCGATAGTTTCATGGACTGGATTGGTGAGTTGTCCATGATGACAGAAATGGCCGAGACCGCCGAGATTTTAGGAAATGACGAAGAGGAAGACGAGGTCGCCTCAAAAGTCACCGACTTGTCTGTGGCCGACGGAAAAACCGACGTTTCGACTGGAAAGTCCGACACGCCGTACTCAGACATGTCTGCGGATATCAACAAGAAGAAGAAGGCGAAGGTTTCTGCCGAGAAGCGTGCCAAGCTTGCCGAGTACCTGGAAAAATCACGGATCCGCAAGGAAGAACGTGTTGAGACATTGGCTGCAGCATTAACGGAAAGAATCCAGAAATATCAGGCCAGCGTTGGCAATGCCGATGCGTTGGACAATTTCCGGACCAAGCTACGCCGCGAATTTGAAGATTTGAAAGTTGAGTCATTTGGTATCCAACTTTTACATCTTATCGGGAAGGCATACGTGGAGCAAGCACACGCCACCATTGCATCCAGCAAGACATTTGGTGTGTCTAAGATTTTCACCACGGTCAAATCGAAATCCAGCAGAGTTAAGGGCGGCTTTCTGATCGTCAAAACAGCACTTGATGCCCAAATGGCTGCACAAGACATGATGAAGGACCAAGCTGCGCTTGAACAGCTGGGAGCCGAACTTACGGACGAGCAAAAGTACCGCCAGATGGAGGCAGAAAGATTGATCACCGGAAAACTTTTGGCCACTGCGTGGGCAACAACCAAGTACGAGGTGAATGGAGTCTTGAATAAGGTTACCCGCAGGGTGTTATCAGACAAGACACTCAGTAAGAAGGAGCGTGTGGCTCGTGCCGAAGCGCTTTCTTTCATTGGACACGAGATGATGAACACTGAGCGGTCGGCGGAGGAAGACGAGGAGGCTCGTATTTTCGAAGAGATGATGGCTGAGGCCAGTGCGAAGAAATCCAAGCGCACCAAGATGTCCGAGCATGACTACGAGGCTGTTTTCGGCAAGGAGGAGAAGGAGGAGCAGGAGCATGTTTGAGATAGATCAGAGTGCTTTGAGGTTGTCGAGTAGGTGGACGATATGTTCTGGGTGATTTATGCTTGGTTTATGCTTGATTTGTGTTTATTGAAGCATACATTCTCTTTGTTGAAGTTTGGACTATATTTAATTGGATTATACTCGTTTAGTGTTTGGTTGGTTTTGTGTTTCACTCTTCTTAATGCTTGGCCATGGCTGGACTCTTGCATGCTTACTGCTCATCGGATGCGATTTGCTCATTTATTGGAAGGCAACTGCTTGATTAATGCTTGATAATTGCATGCCATTGTTTGATCGCTGTATTATCGAATTGCTACATGATTGTTCCTTGTCATGCTTGGTTTACTTACGGATGCTGCCTGGTTTATGCTTTGTCCATGCAAAGTCTGCTATTGGTAGATTCCAGTTTACTCTTGATAGATCTGCTTGGCTGACTATTGGATTGTTTTTGTTCTGCTCCGGATTCATTCTTGCCATTGCTTGGTTCTTGTTATACTAGGCTTAAGCTTGGTCAGTCTGCATTTGAAGTTTTTTTCAATTCTTGGTCAATTTCTGGCTAAATGAGCATATTTACCGAGCTTGGATACACACTCTCGACCTTATTTCCACTCCTCCGATACTTCCGATATCAGAGTGCATGTATATTGATCTCTTGTGAGCGGGACCCGTTCCGAAATCTCGGGACCTGCACACGGTGGACGCATCACGGTGCCACCTTCTTTCATTCCTTCTATCTAATCAGCATGCCTCCGAATAACAAGCAGATCCTTGGATTGTACAAACAGCTTTTATCAAACGCGTACAAGTTTGACAACTACAACTTTCGCGAGTACTCTAAGAGAAGAATCCATGACTCATTTAAGGAACATAAGAGTTTGACCGACGAGGAACAAATCACTACGTTCTACAACGACGGAATCAACAACTTGGCGATGTTGGAGAGACAAAGCAAGATCTCGCAGATGTTTACTTTTGACAAGCTTGTTGTTGAGCCGTTGAAGCAGCATCATTAGTTTTGGTTTTATTGGCTGTTTCAAGCGGCAAGAAGGTGTTAAGGTTGTATATATTGAAGGGTAACTAGCTTTTGTTGATAAGCGACGGGTGAGATGGATACATAAGAGAATAAGATGAACTGGAGGTTGAGAATAGGGGAATGAATAACGATGACAAATATGACAGAGGAGCCGAATGCCAGAATATGGAGCAGACAAGACGAGATCCCTGTTGGAATACTGACACGTGTTTGAGAAATGAACACTGCTTGGAGTTTCGACGGTTCAGTGATGATGTGAAATGAACATTAGTGAAAGTTTCCGAAATACGAGACAAATGATGCATACGACATTCAACGGACGAGAAATTTCAAGGCCAAATCGATCTGGACTAAGTCATCAACGTACCGATCAGATTGTACGGTCCAGAAAGAGTTAAGGCACAAATGGCAGGAGAGAAGTATCTACGGGAAAGGATGTGTGATTGGTAAATGAAGACTATGAATATCGACAGGCAAAGGGAGAAGATTCGAAAGTGGGTAGTGTTCATTGATATGGGAGATATTTACCAAGAAATTTGTTGGGCACACAAGAGGGTGAGGAAGCTATCAATTACGAACCCAAGCTCATGCATACGGATAATTAAGTCATTTATAATGAAGTGTGTAGGCTTCCATTTCGATATGACAATGGAAAGATTGACTATTCATTTACGATTCGGGCTTGTCTGGGATTCAGAGTACATCAGTCCTTTATAATGTGAGTTCATGTTTCGTTCACATCCAGGACGTCACAAAAAAAAAAAAAAAAAGAACTAAGAGAAACAATCAGCGACTTTACAAGAATCACAATTACATTACAGCTGTACTCGGAAAAGAGATTCAAAAAATATGTAAAACATTCTCGCTTCAGTAAAAGTCTGGTCCGTTGTAACGAGCAACAAAGAAATAATCCCCAGCTCTGCGACGAAACTTGGTCTCTATGGAGTTGAACATTGTGTGACAGTAGAAGTTCCTGAAACCGGACCAGTAGTGTAACGTGTAACAGTTCCATCAGAGCCTTGGCACACTGAAGAAGTGACCGTGACCGTCTCAGAACCCGAAACCGTCGCCGTCTGTGTTTGTGTAACCACTTCCTTTGGAGAAAAGACGGTAACGTAAGTGTCTGTAACTGTTCCCGTATAGGGGTCATCATAGCCATTGTTTCCAGTGCACTCATTAGGAACTGTCCAGGTTGAACATTGTGTTGATATCGGGTCAGCAAGTGTGTAGAATGAACTCAGAGTCACGACAAGGCTGCTAGTCGTTGACACTGTACTCTCGTCCCAGAAACTTGTCGCAGTAGTAGTCATCCCAGAGTAAAGACCGACTGATATGGCATATTGTATGAAAAAGGTCTCAAGACAATGAGTACCAATTTCTACGACACTTCCACCACCTATACAGATAGTGTACGTTGTGCCGTCTGCTTGAACTCCAAAAATAAACGAGAGAAGAACCGCGATAAAGAGCATTCTGTATGCGGTTGGTTGAATAGATGGTGGAGAATATATGGATTACGCTCAATTGATATAGACCTCAGTTCAAAAATAATCGAAAGAAGTTGAAAATGGATCCTAATTGGGCTGCAAATATTAATTTCAAAAGTTGCATTTTCCGTTTCCTAATGGAGGAAGAAGAAATACCAGGAAAATGTGACATTAACCCAACAGCTCTCTTCACTATACTTGCGAAACCCAACCCATAGATTCTTCAACCAGAAACGTGCTTCGAAAACAGGAACAAAAACAAACTTCCAAAAGGTATGATCAACAATCCCTTGTCCAAAGAGCGATTTCATAATAACACTCATTCAAGGTTGATTTTCATTTGTCTTATTCTAGATGACCAATACATGTCAATTCTTACCCAATACGTTACGGATGAAAAGATGAAATATGAAATATTGCCCGTGTTTCATTTCCTATGGACAATGGCTATTCAGATGGCGAATGATCTACAATGAGCGTATTATCAATGTTGAATTCGGAAGACAGAATGAGTAATGTTCGCGTTAAACTAACAATTGTATGATTCACAGATTTGAAAAAAGAAGTTGCAAAAGGTGTTATGTCTAGATGGGAAAGGTCTAGGGTGTTCTAAATAATCCAAGTCGGGGTCCTTGCCTCAAAATCGGACCATAATTAAAATTCAAAATGATGTTTATGAGGAGTAGCGGGGGAAGAGAGAGTAAGATACGGAAATTAACTGTATATGAAGGTCCGAAGATTCTAGATGCAGGAACACACATAGCGATTGTTGGACATTAAATACTAGATTTGTTAATTCTAATACAAATTGAAATTCCTTATGAGTCCCCGTATTTTCAATACCAATAAACACTTCATACTTTATTCCGCGGAAGGAATTCTGAATTTTCGAACGTCGGCCGGTTTAGCCGCTGAGCATGCGCTACTCGCCGTCTATGAGATGTTAGTCTGGTACATGAACTTTTCAATTTCCATATTTTAACATTATTTAAACATCAAAAAACTTCACAGACTACTTCAACAGGGGATATCGAGGGTCCAGGTGAAGCTCAATCATTTACTTATGTAAAAAGAACAAAAGACCCTTCCGGATTTTGCTTGTGATATCGCAGTTATTCACCGTCGTTTTCAACAGATTAGACTTTGCCCGTATGAGATATTTTTTTCAGGCGAAGCGTGTTCAATGTTCGTATATTGCTGTTTCTTTGTCTTACTCGCCGGTTACAGAACAAATGAAACTAAAATATCATTCCACAAGAGGCGCACTGCACGCCCCATCAAGAAATTTGGAAGCCTGTAAATGTTGATGTACGAGACAAATAAGTTCTATACACCGAAGTGATAAAAGTACACTCTGGATAATGTGGGTGTAAAATGTGATGGTTTTATTTTAACCCCGGAACTCCTCCCAATGTGAAGAAAGTGAGTACTATTTCCTAGTAGAGGAAGTGAGGAAGCTATTCGTCTACATGAGAGGAAGCTTCTTTGACCTATCCCGGCACGAGCAAGTAATCTACCAAGAATTTTTCCCAGAGAAGATATTCTCATGGAAAGCGGTCATATTCTTGAGGGGAATTCAAGGGATGCACATTTCAAGTTCGACTGGAATGGAAAGCAGATACTACACTTTTTGAACGATGCCAGATTTCACCATCTTCTATCAGAACTACAATGACTGAGCTTATTGAATTGTTGAGCGCTCATTTTATCAGGCATTCCAATCACTCTGTACTCCCCGGATGCTTGATATTGATTTATTTAAATCGGAAAATTCAAGAGCAATTTAAGGACTCTATTGGGTGGCTTATCACACATTGAAGACCACAAAATCAACTGCATGATGCATGCGGACTTTTCGGGGTTCCACACACTAGAAGGATAAGTGACCAAATTTGAGAGCTAGACAATCTTTAACGATTGAGAATGATTCTTCATTCGTTTCTGTCAAGTGATCTCTGCATCAATCGGATATTCATTCAAGGCTCAACATTCTTATAACAAATCAGGATTAAGTATTAACTATATATCACAACCTACCCCCAGATCTTCTCAATCTAGTGAAAATTTCCTCATGGAGCATTTCACAGAAGAGCTGCTACAGCTCTGCAGTGCACATGCCCCATTGGTCTATAGGTATGCATAAGAGACTCTCGTATACCAATGAAATCAATTGAAGAATCCAAAACTAAGGACACCAATTACCCCTTTTAAATAAAGGATCAGCCTATAAACTCCCAAGCAGATCCTTAAGGAAAAGGATTGAGATAGTAATGGATCAATAGAGGCACAGATCATTAGATGAGATAGCGAATCGGTCTCCTAAATGCCCAATGCGAACGTTAATACCTATTACTCTCAAGAATAGGGACAAAAACGTCTTGTAAAACGAAATTCTCCGCTTGCTGTCGTCAAAAAATGAACGAGAGAAACCTAATTGCTGCTTCATTATCTGCTTCGACAATAGGCTTCAGTAAAATGCGATTACAAATGCAAAAAACATCAGATTTTAGAATAATATACACATTTATGCCAATGAATCACATATCACCCCATAGAAATCAAAATTGAAGCTAGTTTTCGAGCTCTCTCTCTGTATTGGCACCGAAAATCAAACTACCAGCAGAGCCTGAATAAAGTAGCTAAAATAAACCAGATACATACTAATCAAGATAAATATAATGGGAGGCCCGAATGTGATCAATTTTGAGACAAATTGAAGTAAACTTCGTGTTGTTGAAAATTTAGAGACTGCACATAGGGTACTAAAGCCTCGGTATATCAAACCAGTAGAGCGAAAATGCATTGAACAGCGCAGTGGCGCAGTGGAAGCGCGCAGGGCTCATAACCCTGATGTCCCAGGATCGAAACCTGGCTGCGCTAGTTTGTTCAATTTTTTTTCACTTTAATTCGAATTATTGATTTGAAATTAGACATTTTGTATTATATTGTCACTAATTATTTATTGCTACTCGTGGCATGTCCCAAAACTCAGCCAACTTTAAACCTGTGGCGACATATTGTTCAACCTCTTTAGCTGTAAGTTGAGGAAACTGACGACCGGTATTACTAGATCCTTTGATTTCTCCCAACTCTGTAAGGGTCTGAACAAAACGAAGAGCATCTAAAGGCCCAATTGTGTGATATGCCCGGGTAACACCTTTCTCTTTCAACCGGGAATCGAGCCACTTCTTTTGCTCATTTCTTGAAGGAAGAGCCACTTTTCCTGCCAAGTATCGGGAGACCAAAATCGCCTGATATTCGAAAGCACGAAACGAAATTGCATCAGTTGGAACGCCAACAAATGTGAGAAGTGGGTCCTTTAAATAAAATGTGTGCTGGTACAAATCAGGCACGATCCTACCATCTAACAGAATATCACCATAAGCCTTGGACAAAAACGGATACAGAAATTGATATCCAGTGGCATACACCACAACGTCTGGATTTGAAACAATTGAGCCGTCTTTGAAAACCACATCGAAGCCGTGATCAGTTTTGATGTACTTCGTGATAATAGGTTTTGACGAAATGTTGGTCCTTTTGGTCTTCTTGGCTGTCTGAGTATTCCTTATCAGCTGGTATACGTGTGCAGCCTTGTCTGCTGAGTACTTGACCAAATCGGACCCCAGTGCTCTGGACCCTACCACAATGACCACCTTATCTGTATATGGTTCTGCGTTCCGGAAGAACTTAGCGTGCTGAATAGATTCTGGGTATGATTGTTGAACTTCTGCCAAACCTGGAACTTCGGGGATATACGGCACATGATAGTGTCCAACGTTGACAATCACTGCATCAAATGTTTGCTGGTACCATTCATCGGTACCGTCCTGTAACCTGTGTCTCAAAGTGAGTTGGAACTCACCATTGACTTTGATCACTTCTTCCACAGTCGTTTCGAGAACGATTTTGACTTTGTCGTCAAGTTCACTGCGTTTCAAGTATCTCTCAATATAGTCTCTCACTGCAGAGCGGTCCACATACTTATTCTCCAGATTGGCAATCCACAGCTTTTCATCACTAAAAGTCATGAGATTTTCAATAATATTTGTGGCCATTCCCTCGTAAGCGGGTGTCTGCTCAAACCGCTCCTGCCTGGACCACAATTTTCTAATTCTGGTAGCACTATGATCATCGAAAGGGTTCTTCAATGGAGGATCAATATCCTTACTCAAACGCCCTGGTTTGACGATTTCGCTTGGCGTCTTTATTGGTTCCGGGTCCAAGACCCAAATGCCTCCCAAGATATTTCTGCGCTCAAAGACAACAATCTCCTTGAATGAATCTTCTTGTCTCAATGCATCCAAAGTGATAGCTCCAGATGCTCCACCACCAATAATGGCGATTCTGTCCACCTTTTTGGGCACCGTAAAAGGCTCATGCCAATTGAGTGCTGCTTCTGAAATCCGACTAGGCATTGATGAACAACATGATCAGCTAACATTATATACATAAGACTTGGTAGAAGTGTGGTTCGCAGCCACAATGGCAATACGCCATACTATGAACCACACCGCGAAAGGGAGATAGTGGTAAGATTGGGGACTCGATAAGAGGGAAAAGTGAGGGTAGAGATATCTGGGAACCTTTTTTAATTTTACCTATCAGGTGGTACTGAACCATAAGTTGGAGAACAGGCTAATATTGGTGATTCTCAGTTCGAAGCACTGTGGATGGATTCCATCCCATTGTCAGATCAGGTGCCAATTAAAACGATAAAATCATATGATTTAGGAACAGATAAAAAAGTCAAATGTATCCATTACAAATAGCTTTTTCAGTCCAATGCTGAACATGAGTTCTCACAATAATACTGCGAGTCAAGACTGCGAGCCAAGAGTGCGATTAATAGAAACAGCGAACACAAATGGAAAAACGGCAATTATGATCATTCAAAGAACTCACAAAAGAATGTCACACCACGAGCATCCATTTTGGCCAATTTCGCCAAGTCTTTAGTTTTAGCACACTCGCTAATCTACATTTAACATAGTATGATGCATGTCCTGCTCGTAAATCGCAGTCCATGCACCTATACGCATTCAGTTAGTACCCACGTGCGATAATCTCCATCGCATCGCAAATTAAATCATAACCACATAACCACATCACCTACATCATATTCCACACTATGGTTCAACAAACAGATTTAAATCTTCACCAACCACTAGACAAAGATGTAGAACCCAGCATCGAGAGGATTCACTTGGAACCTCTGTTGGCTACTAGCGCACTCGTGTTACATGGAGATTACTATCGCCAGCTTCAGAGTTTGTGCAATCGGTACATTTTGTGGCACCCAGTGTCACAAGCATTCATTATTGTGGTTTTGGGAGGATACACAATGTATGCTTACCAGGAGTTGGTGGAGATTTCCGACTCTGTTGGGGAGTTCTTCAGATTGTTCAAGAACAACAAGTACATCTTGACCACATACTTCCCAGTGGTCCTTTTCTTGGCAGGTGTCTTGGGTGCCAGCACATACATGATCACTGACGAGTTTCGTGGAGTCAGTGACGGATTGGCTACAGATAGCTATATGCTGAGACTCTTCAGGTTTCCTTTGAGAGTGTACGCCAACGCTGAAGCGCTGGACTTGGACAGTAAAGGATCTGTTGCGTTTCTTGAAAGTGCTTCAAAATCTACAGACCTCATTAAGTACAGGGGCTCCCCTATTGCAGTCGTTACGGTGATTCCATTGCCTGACAAGAGCACGTCCGAGGTGTTTTATGCCAGAATCACTGGCTTGCACGTTAGAAAGGTCTATCGGTCGGCTGGGCTTCAGGAAGAATTATTGACTTATGCTAAGGAGAAAGCACGCGATCTCTGTGGCCGCTATGTCAAAGACAGCAACATCAGAACGAAGAATATCAAGATAGTGCTTCTTTCTGACGCATATACCATTGACCCTGTGATGACCCAACTATATGCGCGCAACAACTTCACTGCCGTGGACAAAACAACCAAAATCGATCCATTCTTCCCTGACAAGAAAGTCGAGAAGTTGTTGGGTTTTGTTCCTACTCTGTTGTTGATGAAGTTCTTCGGTATCGCACGGATCTCTTATCAGCTTGAGTTGGACAACACCATTGAGCTTCTTCCTGAGACGAAGAAGCCCGCAAGAAAAAGAAAGTAGAAAATTCAGGCATAATAAATATCTAGCAAAATGGATAGGCGATGTCACCAAGTTGGAAGAATCAAGTTGTATTGGGCACTGGCCTTTTTCCGTTTCACAATTTGCACCCACTTGATATTAGTCACAAGATTCTATGATATCTATGGGGACAGATAAAGCACAGCTCACCTCGCAATCTAACTAGAGCTTCCCATTTCTACAGCTCTACATCACACTTGTTCCTTGGGCAGCATCGCCCATATTAATCGCCATATATACTTTTGAGAGTCTTTCTCAAGCCAAGATTCCACCACGCCTAGACCGTGTCTGCTGCTGGCGGGTCCGGTAAATAACACGAACCAACCACAACACGAAAAATACACCCAAAACATACATGGTGTACTTAATCAAGGACATAAAGTGGCGCCACATTCTAACAGGAAAAGTAGCATCAGCATCTCCATAAATTTCCTTTCGAAGAGCTCTCTCCCTTTGTTTAATACGCTTTTCTGCGTTTCTCAACCGCATAACAGACTTTCTGGTCCGTTCACGTGGTCTGGAGGGATTAGGAGCCAGCTTCACTTCATCCTCCACCTGCAGCTCCATCAAGGTCTCCAACTGCTGGATTGACTCAATGAATCCTCCACCTGGCAGATACAAAGCAAACACTTTGTTCTCAATGATATCAACATTCTCAGATAACATTCCGGTCTCACTGGTGAATCCCAAGTACTTCACAGGTGGAAGATGCACATCGGTCAATGTAAAGCAATTGCGCCAGTCTTCGGAATGAAGTGGCATGTGGTTGAAGTCCACAGAGAGGTAACCATCCTTAGTGTGAATGATTCTCATTCTTGTGACTCCAGATTCGGGATTGGCAAGTGCCTTGGCTGTGCAGCTACCCAAAGCAGTACTCACTCCATCAGTGTACTTGTCGTAATGTGTTCTACCGTCACCAAGCATGGCATTGACATAGGGAAACGTACCCAGCTTGCCATTCCGGTATGTGTCAATGAATATACCTAAACCATTGAACTCGTTTTTTGCTCCAAACACATCACCAATGGGTGAAGGTTGATCGAGAAACCAAATAGCCATTCCATCGGCAATAAGATCAGTCTTCGCATTGCTGTGGATGTGGAAGGTGAGCTCCATCTCAAAAGATTCTGCCTGGATCGGCATTTTGGCAAACATGCTGCCAACCAGATGCTTCTTCTCAGAGACAAGTCTAATGTAGTCTTTTTTCATGATGACATCGCCGGCAAAGTCCCATGTAGAGGACTGGAGTGTGACGGGATCCAAGTAAGGCTGCTGAACTCCCACACTTGGAAGTTCGACCTTTTGGACCTTAACCGAGTCGTCTTTGTTCTGGAACATGTCGTTAATCTGTTCCGGTGAAAAGGAGTCTTCATTTTTAGAAAACAAAAGTCGGAAAGCTCCAAATATGGCAATAAAGGCGACTATTGCCAAAATTAGCCTTGCCTTGGTAACCACCGCCATCTTCGTACGTGATCTATGTAGTTGACACGGTGTGACTTTCGCACAATGTGGAGGAATATGGCTAGTGCAGAGAAGCGATATTTTTTAAAAGAAAAAAAAAAAAAATTCAGAAAATATCCAAGCGAGCCAACCCATCGGCTAGGGTCTAGCGAGCCAGAAAACGATTTAGGTTCGATAAATATTTCAAATATATATCACGTAGAGGGGTCGTTGTTACTTGAATACTTGCGGTTGCGTTAATTGCTGAATTACGACACGGAAACTTGCGATTATGGTAAATGGTACTACATAGATGAACTGAATTGGTCAGATGAAGATCGGAGCTTAAGTAAGTGCAAGGATTATTGGCCATATTCTAACGAGGTGTCTGGTTCTGATGGTACAAGGAATTTGACGCAGGTAATAATTAAATGCTCCACATCTCAAGAAACGTTATCTTCTGGTAGTACCAGAGAACAAAGCATTTCCTTCTGCGAAATAGGAGGGGGTGAACTGAAGCGCCATTGTCTGATGTTGGATTCATTTGTCATTGGGTTCATTTGATTTTGTATTCTTCTGGAACTATCTGAGTGTAATAGCAAACATTGATATCCGATTCGACGGATCCGAGAAACTTGCAGCCGGCCAATGATGTTCGGCCATATCTCGGACTACCCACTAATATCGTGAGAATATCGTAAGATGTTGGCATATGAACGTACGCGTAAGAATAGAAACGAGGAAAGGTTGGATTCTGTCTACGGTTCACCAAAACTCTCACTCTCACTCCCTGATATTGCTCATAGTATGATTCTTCTGGCCTGGATGGGATCAGACGAGTGAGATACTCTGTCGCTGGATTACAGATTGAGAGAGCTGGAAATGCTACGTAAACATGCTAACTCGGGAATGATTGTGATGTGGTGATGGTTAGCATCTTTCTAGCCTCTGAAAACATTGTCAGTCCCCTGAGGAGCCGTACGAGTTCTTCTTTGATTCTTCTTAAGATCCAGCCGCCATTCCTCAGTTCTCTGGAATGAAGACAGATCTTCGGCTCCCCGTCGCTGGAGAAAGTCATCACAGATAAGCTTGGAAGCTTTATCACTCAAGCGAAACCACATTCGCCCCCATGTTCACATATACACCCGTTTTCTTACCTGTTCATTACTATACACAAGATTATTACCATTTCAAACAGTAATACCGGCCCTTGAACAGACACTGAAACTTCATCCAAGTGAATACCCTCCCTTTACTTTCCCAAAACAACAGTTCTGATCGCACTCACTAAGGACTCCTTCTTTTCACCTCTAAGCTCTGCCATGAGACGCTCATAATACTGTGGGTTACCCTTAGGTTTTAACAACTTGTCGTCAAGCTTGTAGTAGTTCCTATACTTGTCGTTGACCAAGTCTCTCAACGAAACATACTGCAACCTCAAGTCGTTCTCACTGATGCCATCCACAATCTCCTTGTTCAGAAAACGTTCGATTTGGACGTCCTTGAAGGATGCATAGTGCTTAAGTCTGTCTTTTGGAAGAGTTTTCAAGAGGGAGAGGATCTTCTGTGTGATTTCAGCCTTGGACATGGTGATGCAGAGGTAAATTTTCTTGCCTGTATCTTCACCTCATGGGGAGTGTATGGTGATCCATTATTAGTCCAGTATCACTAGAGATTACCACGTCGAAAAAGAACGAAAAAATCACTTGATTCGCTATGGCCAAGGCAGCTACACCAAGAGTCATTTTTGTCCGTCATGGTCAGACCGAGTGGTCTAAATCGGGTCAGTACACCTCGATCACCGACTTGGACCTTACTCCCTTCGGAGTTACTCAGATGAGAAACACCGGAAAACACTTGATTGGCACATCGTCATTTCAAATTGTTAAACCAGAAACAATCAAATTGGTATTGACGTCTCCACGTGCACGCGCGAAGCAGACGGTGGAGTTGTTGTTGGAAAATGTCGATGACTTGACTCGGTCTAGAATCCCAGTTGAGGAGAACAACAATTTGCGCGAGTGGGAATACGGAGACTACGAAGGACTTCTCACTTCGCAGATTCTTGAATTGCGCAAACTGCGTGGCCTAGACATTGGTAGTGAGTGGAATATCTGGGAATATGGCTGTGAAGGTGGTGAAGACTATCTCCAGGTGACGGAGAGAGTAGACAAAGCAATCGCGCGGATCAGAGAGGTTCATGCTAAGGCATTTGCTGAGAACGAAGCATGTGATGTGTTGGTTGTGGGTCATGGGCATATTTTGCGTTGTTTTGCTGCTAGATGGGTGGGACGTGAAATCAACGTAAACCCGCAGTTTATGTTGGACGCTGGTGGAGTGGGGGTATTGAGCTATCAACACCACAACATAGAGGAGCCAGCATTGTTTTTGGCTGGTGCATTTGCTGTTCCTGTGGAGGAACAAGGTGCGGATGTCTAATTAGAACACGTTTTTGAGTACACGAAATATAGATCTGGAAATAGATTTGTCCGAAAAAAATAAAAATAAAGAACAAAAGCAAACGAAAAAAAGAGAAAACAGAAGCGATATGTGAGAAGTATGTGCACAAGTAGAATGTGGTACATTAGTACATAGTATGTAGGCAGTGGGGAACTATGTGGATAGTGGATAGTGTACATTGGATAATGTTTAGATAGTGTGTGAGTGTGCTTACTTCATGAATGTCGTATGTGGACAGGTAACACGCAAAGTGGTACCTGACACTAAATTCATGCAACACAAAGGATTCTAAAACTTCAGACTGATGAGCCATTGAATTGCAAATGTACTTTCGAAGGGGGATTCAGCTTGAATGGCTTTGACTATATAATTAATTGTTTAGATCTCTAGATCATAATCTCTAATCCCCATTTTTAGTCATAATGATCATATAAGTGGTGGCATAGCGAATGAGCACTCACAAATGCGAACCACTTCTTCTAACCTGTCACACACGGAAATATCCGTTTCTATTGGTGGCAAAGAGACTCGAAACAAACCCTGTTTTTGAGTAGAGGAATATTAAAACAGGAATTAAAAATCAGAATTAAACCTGGAAGTATATGTCTAACAGAATACTAGGAGCTCAAACGGCTACTTCTCAGATTTGGTTGCTACGTACAGCATTGCGTACTTTGGATTCTCCGTGATCACACTCGTCATCCATCTCTTTGAGGATGTGCACAAGTTTCAAATTTGAACCCCGATAATGACTTCTCTTAGAATCAGGCACTGATATTACTAATACTGTTAATATGGTCATCACTTTGCAAAAACAGATTTCCCGACTCGTGTTTCACCAAGCAAGCATAAGTTAAAACAAGAGACTCCTACAGAAATTTAAAGTTGCTCAGAAAAAAAAAGAAAAATCACCAAAGAAACCATGAGCACTTCCATCTCGGCTACGGAATCGAATACCTAAATGTAGAAATTGTCCGGCACCGTACTTGGCACCTCAATTATGTACGTCAAAATATTCTGTCACGCTTTTCCAATCACCCCCTCCTGAAGTCGGTTTTGCCGAGTAGTTATGGATTTCCCCTCCCGCAATAATCTTCCGTGACCTAAAACGCAAGTATTTTTTTTCAATTGCGTTCGGTTGTGGTATTTTGCTATTATTATATTCCGTTTGACGTTTTGCGCACTTGGCACTCATTGTCTGGCTCTATAAAATGACCAAACATCCAGGTAAGAAATATTCTGCGACCATGCATGTGCTTGAAGACAAATCATTTAGAATTCCCGTATGGTTGGACTGTGATCCTGGAAGCGACGACGCATTTGCCATCTTGCTAGCTTGTTTTTCGCCACATATACACTTGGTTGGAATCTCCACCGTCCATGGCAATGTACTGCTTGAAAAGACCACTAAAAATGCATTGGATTTGTTGAGTATCTTGGGATTCAAACAGGGTGATATCAATGTGTATGCTGGAGCATCACGTCCTTTGGTAGTGGAGCCGCTCCATGCCGAAGATGTTCATGGAGCTAATGGCCTTGGCAACGCAACATTGCCAGATCATCCAAAATTAGAGGCATCAACAGATAAAGACTATCTAGTTGCTATGAAGGATGCCATTTTGAAACACCAGGGAAGCATCTGTGTGGTGTGTACTGGTGCGTTGACCAATTTCGCCAATTTGATCCAGAAATACCCACAAGTGTGTGACAAGATTAGACGTGTGTCCATAATGGGAGGAGGAATCGAATGTGGTAATATAACGCCATATCTGGAGTTCAACATCCGTTGCGATCCTCATGCGGCCAATTTGGTGGTTACTGAACCGCACTTGGCCAATAAGATAGTATTGTGTCCGTTGAACATCACGCACACAGTATTAGCTACCGAGTCAGTTCGCAAGAGTGTCTATGATAAGACCAGCACACATAACTCGAGCCTCCGCCACATGTTTTCTCAGATCTTGAACTCATATGCCGATGTCTATAAGAAGAAATACAGTGACGAAGTTGGTCCACCGGTGCATGATCCGCTTGCTGTATTTCTTTTGCTAGCCCTGGTAGCAGCAGAGGATGACAAGGAATTTGCACTGTCGTGTGAATTCCGCTGCCTTAAAAGGAAGTTAAAGGTTGTCCTCAGCGGAGATCGCATAGGCGAGACCGTTATAGAAAAGCGTAATATGGACCCGTTATATAAAGAAGACGGGGGAGTATGCATTGGATTTGGTGTCAACATTCTGTTTTTCTGGCGCAATGTGCTTCAAGCATTGGACCTGGCCGACACCACTCAAAAGTAACTGAATTTATGATATACATCCAAACAGGAAATCGAATAGAGAATGTCCTTGTAGTAATTGAGATAGAATGATAAAATGCATTTAATGCGTACTGTTACTGAAGTAAACCATTACGGACGAGGATCAAGTGACAATGCTCAGTTATTGACGTTTGGGACAGCCTTTCAGATGGACCAGTCTGACCTTCACAATCAATCTTTCATTGCTTCCACATTTGAAGAGGAACGACCGTGTAGTAAATGATAAGCATTCGCAGGGAGAGAGAGTATCCACAAAAGATACCAGGTCTAATTGTCTCTTGCAAATGGCGCCATGTTTCTAGAGCACGGACCAATAAATATACACACAGAGCTCAGCATAGCATATCGAAGAACGAAAATGAATCATGCCGTCTGGAGTTTTTCGTGAATCAACATCCCAATCCTTCCAATAGTGTTCAGTGACCAAATCACATCAAGATGGTTGAAGTCAGACAAATGAACAATATCGAGGTTTTCTCCCTCTTTATATAATCGTCTCTCATAATGTCTCATGTGGGTAGCCAAACGTTGGCCATCGACCAAAAAGTCCTCACCTCCAGTGAATACCATCATAGGTACCAACTCTTCAGCAGCATTGAACGAAAACCATTCGTCCTTGTAGGGAAAGAAAGTTTTAGAGTCATCGACTTCAAGTGGAATTGTCAAATCAACTGGAGTTTCGGGAGATGCTGGGATTTTTTCAGACTCTTGAACTTGGGCCGAGTCTTGAGTTTGCTCAGCGTCTTGAACCTGTGTAGCACCCTCAGTCACTAGGTCAGTTCCTGTTGGCACAGGCTCTGCAGCTTTCTCTTCGATTGAGTTAGTGTTAACTGGTGTGAAGGCAAAGTTTGAACCATCCTTGTAAGCGCTCTTTGGCTGGAGCTGGTTAGAGAAACCTTCCTCAACAGAGTACAGAAGCCACCACGACATAAGGCGAGACGAGACATAAGTCACATTGAAGAGAAATTGAATGTGCAACACCTTTTTGTCATGGTAGCAGTTGTTGATATTCCATCCAAACAAATATTTGAACATTTGGTAGGAAAGCATACTGAAGAATCTGGTAGTGCCAATATATTTTCTGGCAAAACCTAGCACACGAAGAAAACAACAGCTGCCAAAGATGGCTGTATAAGACTTTGGGTTGCGATGATGGATGAATTTGATGAATGCTCGATCGTGGAACATGGAACCAGGGAACACTGCAGGAGCCAAGGCAAAGAAGTAGTCTATTTTGCGATGGTAGGCCTTCATATCACTATTGCGCAACATAAGAAACGATTGAGTACAGCCTTGCAGGTGAGCCACCAACACTAGCTTTTCATGTTGTGGTTTATGTGCCAATACATTATCGATTATGCAAGGTAAATCGTAGCCAGCGAATGCCCGTATATCCCAGTCCCAGAACTCTTCATTGTGCATAAGATTTCCTTCATAGAATGTATGCTTTGGTTCAAAGCCGCATCGGTTATTTCCCATCCATACATCGTAACCTTGTTCCCAAAAGTAAAATGGCAAAGAATTTTGGCCTGGAGTTAACCATGCCCCCGAACACGAAAGAAGCCCGTGTTGCAATAGAATGGGCTTTTTCGCATGACGCAGTGAAATTGACTCGTTCGGGTCGATCAAGTGGTGTAATGTAAGCACATATCCGTCCTTGGTTGTGATGGTGAATTCCTCCAAATCCAAACCCAACTGCTGCGCATAGTATCGTAATGACATACACACTTTAAGGTTCTTCATGTCTGGGTATGGCTGGCGAACAGCATAATTGGGAACGTCATTGTCCTTTTTAGGTGCGTTCTTCTTTTCTCGTCCAGAGAACACATCTCGGAGGTGGTATATAGACGAGCCAATGGTGAGAATAAAAACAAAGAGAAATGACAATATAGCAGACCAAAATATCACAAGCAGGCGCATTACCAGCCCATGCCGAGCTTTTTTCTCCGGCGGATTAAAGTTAGACATGCTAGGACTGTTTGTTCTCTGTGTTTATGTTTCGAGACAAAATATCAGGCGTGTATCTAAACAATGCCAGCAGATGGAATTTACCAGTGGCCGACCAAAGCAATGCAACCAGAATATCCCTAATTTGCGAGGCTTAAGGTGGTAATATAATTATAGACATAAGTTTTGTCTAAATGCGGAGTTGCCATATGCTCAGACGCCTTGCATGCCCAGAAGCTTGTTTATGCACGAGCGCATTTCTAATATCCAACAACGAAAGTCCTAGAGCCGGTCAAAAAAAGTAGTAAGGTAAAAATAGAAAAATTGAAGACAAGAGAATTAGGGATAATAGGCTTACACCTACACCATCCCCAGATAATGAACTTTGTGCGATGGCTGCATCATCTCTTCGGTTGGATTGCGATGCATGCCCCGCATAATATGCTAGGTGTCAAACCTGTCAAATTTTTTTGAACTAAAAACAAAAAAAAAAAAGAGAGACAGAAATCTCAGGAAACAATAACAAATGAAACTAATAACTGCCTCTGCCACCTTTCGCCCATCAGTCAACTCTAGAAATATTTAATTGTTCTACAGTGGTGTATAATTGCTGCGCATGCAATATACGCAATTGTGGCTGTCACGCTGATTGAGGCATATTAGTTCTACTCATACATAGGAGTCAGCTCTCACCATATACAAGAATGAATGTACCAGTCAATAGTAGTCGGTTACTTAAACCAAAAATCTCGGATTGACACTGTTATAGTGTTTCTTGTTCGACAAAAATCCTAAGTTTGTAAGAAAGACAGAATTCGAATAATTGAACTATATTACACTAATAAGGCAACTAAAAGTACTGAGAAACACCTCTGGAGGCGATTTTTACTATGTCGGGTAGGTTTAAGTAGTGAGCAATATACAGGATATACAGGGCACGGAACCTTCTGAAAAATATGTCCTGTATTGAATAACGAAAAATCGCAGGAAAAGCGACTCCGTGGCCAAGCTGGTTAAGGCGTAAGACTGTTAATCTTGAGATCGTGAGTTCGATCCTCACCGGGGTCGTCTAAATTTTTGCATCAATTCACATTGCAATTTATCATCATTTCTTTCTTTTTTACATTCAATCGTGAATTATCTCGAATTTTTTTGAATGATGCATTGGTCTATACTTTCATGATTTACATTAGGAACATATCGTGCTACATTTTCAGCCCTCAATTAAGAGTTATTCTTACCTGGAGGTCGATCTAAGGGAATTGAGAGTGAAAATCTATAATAAAATGGCGAAGCCACTTAAAGTGCTAAATGTGATATACCTAGAATTTTATGTGTCCGTCTCTTAAGTATTTTTGGTGCTGGAAGTTATCATTTTATAGAACACTGAAAACAGAATGGCCAGACTGTCTTGAAAACACTTATCTTGAGATCGATTCGTGACCATCGACTCATTATTGGAACCAGTGTGTCAAGGAGGTCAATTCATTCTCAGCATCATTCTCGATGAACACAATTAGAATGGAGCAGAATTAGTATACCTCAATGTATACTTTACAGATAATACCATGCATTTTTTATAAATCCGCCGGTGATCCAGAGGAGTACATCAAAGAATGTCAGTGACCCTTAGGGAGCCCCTATTTGTGTTTCTCCTCAAAGTCTAAGCTGTCGACTCCCTTATAGATGTTCTTCATCTTTTGGAACGACCCTGGGTACACCTCAGGAAAGTCCTTACAGTATTCTTCAAATTCCCAGCGGCGGCCTGGCCAGTTAGCATCAATCGGCGTTCCTTGAATTTCACGAGCGATACGTTCGTTTTCCTGCCACACCCGCATCACGTTTCCACCCATAAGCAACGCAATATCCTCGTCGCTAGCATCTGATGCATCCATGACTTTTTTGATCAAGTCAGGATACTTGGAAACGTCCTCGAGGCCAACAGGTCCCTCAGGTATACCATCAAAGTCCAGTCCTAAGCCAACATGGCTCCATCCAATCTCATGTGCAATGTGGAGAATATGGGCCACAGCATCGTCGATGGTTGCGGATTCATCGTCCTTTTGAGTGATGAAATTTGGATAAAAGTTCACACAGACTACACCGCCATTCTTTTTCACAAGCTGCAACACGTGGTCAGGCACATTCCGAGGGTGTTTGGTCAATGCGTACGCTGAAGAGTGAGAGAACATCACCGGCAGTTTCGACACTGCCAAGGCATCTTCCATAGTCCGGACACTCACATGAGAAAGATCCACCATCATACCTAAACGGTTCATTTCTGCTACACACTGAACACCGTATTCTGTCAATCCTCGGTCATCGAGACCTCCAGCGACCGACAGAGCCGCAGTAGCAAAGGGATTGTCACAATTGTGAGTGAGGGTAATGTAGCGTACACCCAAATCATAGTACTGGCGCAAAACTGCAAGAGATGTATCCACCTGGTGCAATCCTTCCACACCCATTGCAATCGCCAACTTTCCAGAGTCAAATGCCCTCAATGCATCCGAGGCATTATCCACATAAGCCAAGGATGTTTCGTTCTGGCGAACCAATCGTCTGACAAAATCAATCTGTTCCATAGTGTCACGTACCACTGTTGTAGGAACGTTGAAATCCCGAGACAAGGCGTCTTCGTCTTTGCACTCAATAAAGCAGCTGAAGAACTGTATGCCCACACAACCTTTGCGAAGCTTAGCTAAATCTGTGTGGCATGTGAGACCTTCTGCAAACGTGAAATCTTTGTCATTTTCCGTCTCGTAGTGAAGCTGAACCCGTACCAAGTAGGGGAAATCGTTATGAGTGTCTACTACCGGGTAGCGAGCAGACAATTCACGGAAACGGGAAGCAGACGAGTCAGTAGTCATGTGGAAAACAAATTAACTTGGAAGGGGAAATGAACGGAATTATACGTGGTGCTTAGTAGAGATGGCGATGTCTTCCCAATACGGCAGGTTGCATCCGAGCCGTACCATCGACAGACAGGAACAATTCCTAGTAGGAAGTACATCTCGCGTATGCGGATGAACGGAGTACAATTTTGACCCCGCAACTGCCTGGGAAGCATAATTTGAATGACTTGATGACCAGAAATTGGCGGGGAAAAGAAGATGCTTTGATGAAAGTATGGCGACGGAATTGTGCACAGAACCTTTGGTGCGTAGGAGAGCCGTGCGATAGATCAGGGAGCCACACACAGTAGTGTATGAGCAGGACGTTTAAATTTTTGGATGTAGAGGAACAATAGTAGAATAAAGACGAACTTAAAGCCTACTGGGCATTGTTGAACAAATGATAAATGAAGCTCAAATCAATAGGTCATCAGCCGCTTCTAGTAAATGCAGAAAAGTGTCAAGGTCCAAAAAAATCAAGCAAATACAGGATGTTCGCCGAACCACACAAATAAGCAAAGTTGACAGGTTCATTAAAAATATTCTAGATATTTGACAGGAGGTTACGTGGAGAGTAGGAGAGGCTAACCGGGAGGTAGTTCTTTAGAATAACCCGAAATCATGTCTTTTTTTTTTTAAAATGTGAACAAAAAGATACTCAAAAAAGCCAACGTACAATTACAGATCCAATGCAGATCTTTCTATTGTGGAGGAAACACGTTCAGAATAACAACTGAAAAAAACAAAAATCGCAGAAATTACCTCAAGCGCCCCAATAAGCACAAGTAAAGAGATGTACAAAATCAAGGAAAGCTCAGAACACGTTTACAAACCGAGATAATGCTTATCGTGCACAGGTCAATTGGTGAGCAGATTCCAGATAAAACCTGTCATTACAGATAAGCGCCTCAAGCACTAATCTCGGGATTTCCCACAGACAACCCCCACAAATCATCACTATCTTCGACCAACAAGCAGGTCAAAGTCGCATAGCACTTTCCCGTCTGGGCAGGCTGTACCCGAAAGTTTGTGATTTGCCAGTCACTCACTTTTCACTATCCTAATCAGGAAGGCCTCATCCGAAGCTCACTACCTGCGATAAGGCAACATATAAGGCCATGCGATGGTAGCTTTGTAACCATGAAGGAAAAATTCTCTCCAGAGATACTGGTATCTCAGTCGCATGCGATCAGACACAAGTTTGACCCAGAAACAGGTATCAAGCGAGGCTTGAAAACCCGCCACATATCCATGATGGCACTTGCAGGTATAATTGGGCCTGGAGTGTTCATTGGAATGGGTCTGGCCCTCAGTGTTAGTGGTCCAGCTGGGTTGATCGCAGGTTTTGCTATAGTGGGTATTTTGGTGATGGTGATGATGTTCTGTATTGGTGAGTTGAATAGTATGTTCGACTTCAACTTCAACGTGCACGCGTCGCGGTGGATCGACCCAGCTTTCGGTGCTACTTTGGGCTGGTACTATGTTTTCTTGTGGGTATGCAACATTATCGCCGAGTATGTGTCGGTGATCTCTGTGTTGTCCTTCTACAGCGATAAAGTACCTCTCTACGGCTACTACCTTATATTGTGGGCAGTATTCTCTGTGTACCAGATGTTTGGCGTTGATGTATTCGGCGAAGTGGAGTATGTCTTGGCCTTCATCAAGTTACTTTTCATCACAGGCTTTTACATCTTCAGTATAGTCTACGCAGCAGGAGGTATTGAAGGTCACTCGCCTGGTAACCCTTTCCGCGACTTTCCTTTGAATGGAGGCTTCAAAGGCATTGTCAACTCGTTTGTGTATGCTGGAGTGTTCTACACGGGCATCGAGAGTCTTTCTGTGACGTTCTCCGAACTGAAGAACGTCCGCTCTGCTGTCAGAAATGCCGTGCGCCAGGCTGTGGTGCGTATCTTCTACGTGTACTTTGGAATTTCCATTTCCTACGGAATTTCGGTCCCATACAACGACCCAGGCCTCTCTAGTGCCAATAAGACCATGCGCTCACCTATGACCATTGCATTGGTTAATGCTGGTTGGGCAAATGCTGGATACTACGTCACCACAATTGTGTTCATCACATGTCTTTCATCGATCAACTCAGCAATCTACTTTCTGGCCCGGTGTCTCAAGCGCTTGGCTGACGATGGATACGCTCCCATGGTATTCACTATTGTCAACAAGCAGGGAGTTCCCTGGGTGGCATCGCACACGGTACACTTGTTTGGGTTCCTCTCACTATTGTCTATGGAGAGCAGTTCCTCTGTAGCGTACGGTTACATTGTCAACTTGGCAGGCGTTTGTGCCTTTATTGTGTGGACAGCGATCATCTATTCACACTACCGTTTCAGAACAGGCTGGTACAGACAGGGGAGACTGGATTCCGAGCTTCCGTACCGGTCTCCACTCTTCCCATACACCAATTATGTCGGGATTGTGTTAGGTGTGATCTTGACACTTGTTCAGGGCTGGTCTGTGTTCAAGCCGTTCATGGCAGGTCAGTTTGTGGATGTATACATCATGTTGCCGTTGTTCTTTGTGTTTTGGGCTATCTTCAAATATTTTTTGAAGAGCAAGTGGGTACGGTATGAGGACATGGACTTTGTTACGGGTCGCCAGGAAACAGAGGGAGTTTTCTCGGCTGACGATGACGAGATTTCTGTTGAAGAGACCCTGGAACCCAAGAAGTCATTAGTGCAGAACCTCTGGCAGAGTGTCTGAGGTGGCCATTGCGAGATCAAACTACTTTTGTACGTGTAATCTGGAACAGATCTGTTATTCGTGAATTTCACCATGTGCTCGTATGTATTCAGTAGGCATAGCGTAATTCAGTAGGCATAGCGTAATTCAAATACATGTCCTGTTCATCTTGCTTTGGTATTTCTTCTTCGACTACGAAACAGTACACAATAGAGGCGAATGCTCTATAGCAGAAGACGTGAAATGATTCATGGTCGTCTGTGGATACATGTTTTTGGCCATCGATCTGCAAATCTAGTATCCGTTAATCCTATTACCCAATTATCCCATCATATCCATCTATACACCTATAAACCAACAATCATCTGTAGCTTATCCTACCCTTTAACCACACACATAGTCAAGTTATTCTCGCCGTTTTAGTATGTTTGCATTTTCATCCTCTTGTATCATCGACCGGCATTGAGTCGCCATCCAAAGCTCTTGGTGATCTTGAACCAGTCCACACACAACGTTCCACGGTCATTTCTCTTCCAAACCTCTTCTAATACCACTTCCACCTTCCGTAGATTGTCAAGTTCATTCTTGCTCACAAGATAGTTGATTTTCCGCAAAACCTCATCTCTGTCAGATTGCAGTACCGAGCTGATCCCTGCGATCAACAATGGAAAACTTAACGACAGAGCTAATGGGGTGTCGATCAAAGTATCTAAACACTCATATACTTTCCTGAGGATGAGCTGAATATCAGGAACAACTGGCGGAAGTCTCCTAAGAGAGTGCTTAATGTAGAGCAGAATCACCATCTGATACAAAGCAAACATGGTAAAGTGGTTCTCAATGACATCGTTCTCTGCGAGTACATTATAGTCAGACGGATGAATCAGTGCAATTTCCAATTCATGCTCAATATCTTTGACTTTTGTTAAGATACTGTTCACTGTGTGCCAGTTCAGATCAGTAATTTCTTCCAGAAATACGTCTCTAGCCTCCACTATTAAATTAATGACATCTCCAAGTATGAGAACAAGAGGACGGATGCAACCTTGCATGGGGTCAATAAATTCGGCGCCGTCCATATAGAAAACATCGCAATACTGCTCCACGGGATAGTACGTGCCATTCTCGTTGGACTGTGATGCCAAAATATCGAAGTATGCAAAGTTCTGGGCCAAGATCTTACCCTCATGAGAATAGTTTGACAATACCTTGAAACCGCCCATACTGTTTAATAAGTCATAGCTGTGAGTGAGGTACCACGACCATTCGTTGGTATCTCCAGCTGAGATTTCAATACACATCAATATCGCATAGCAGAACATAAACAGAATCAACTCTTGAGGATTAGAGCTATCTCTAGAGGCAAGAATCTGCAACAGCTTCTTAGCAAATTTACTGCCAGATGTACATGAATTGCCTTCAATTCGTTTATTGGCCACATGTCGGTCTTTCATGATCTGGCCCCAGCCAATAAGGCATTGCAACACTGCCAGGTCCGTGAGTGAAAGATTTAGTATAGCTTGAAGAAACGAATTGATTTTGTGTGGAACTATCGAGAACCGCGGGCAAACATGATTATAAAAGTAATCGAAGTAGTCATTTTCTTGCAGTGTCATCTGATACGCGATCGGCGCCGGAGGAGTTGTTAGGAGAGGAAATGACCCCTGCTGTAGTGGAGATAATTGATCGATCGCCGGGAAATAATCGAACGCCACCAACGGTGACAAGTTGATGTATGTGTTGGGAGAGACTACCTCAACGCCTGCGGTGTTGTAGTACTCCAAAACATTTTCCTCCCCAATAATCGTGGCTGACTTTTTCTGGAAAGAATGGATATTCTTCACATCGAACCTAATCTTTGAGTACTTCTTTTTTGAAGTCTCAGGCCATTCACACGTCAAACTTTTTTTCGAGCATGACAGACAAGTGGGTTTTACTTCATCACATTTAACTCTGATGTTAGTAGATATACAGATTAAGACTCACTAACATACTTCTTTGATTTACAGGCTATACAACCCAGCCTCGATCGCGTAAACTTGCGACTTTTCATTGAAGTCGAATCAAGAAGTCAGTACGTAATCATCAGATAACGAGATAGATTTGATACAGGACAGACCACCTGCGTGCATAGATCATGCAGACCAAAAGGACAGAACGCATGACATTACAGAAGCGAAATGCGACATAAAGTTATTTCTTCTAATCGAGCTGCAGGAGAGACTCGAAAACACAATGAATCAGTGATTGATATGTGGAGAAGATTCTCCGATTCAATTGACTCAGAACCCAATGTAAGACAATTTCGGGATCCAGCTATTTATCGCAATTGGTGCTACCATCTTCGTAATCAGTGGAATCCCATTCATTACTAATTCTTTCTACATTATTTTTTGACTGACACTACCATTCATTTTCAATGCCTTGTTGATGAGAGGAATACTAAGCGAAAAAATGTAGCTGAGCATAATGTATTGCCCCTACAATGAATCTATATGAGCATATACGCTCGGGGTATCTCACGATATTCAAAAAACTTTCAAAAATTTTAGCTCAGATCATTTACCGAGTCAGCATAAAATAAATGTTTCATATTAAACCATATTTGAATACATGATCTTTATATTTGTCATGGCTAGACTTGGTTCATTAATCCTGAAGTCTTGAGCAAGATTCTAAAACTTGCTCTGGCCAACTGCTAACCGCACAGCTTGGTCAGCCATCCCCAACCCTGACTGGTAGCCATAACCTCCAGCTCCATAGTTGTGGATCAAGACTTTCCCGTCTGTAACTTCCTTTTCAACCCGCGCGCCTCCATGTCTGCTAGGTCTTAATCCGGCAGCAACTCTAATTATTTCCAAGTCTTCTATTCTAGAGCCCGCGGGGTTCTTTGTCAAGATCTTGGGCATGAGGGCAGTGGTCCGTTGAAGAATATCCTCAGTCTGGTCTGCAAATGTGTCTGCGGTCCAATCATCTTTTTGCAAAAAGCCCCCAAGAATCAATTGGTCATTGGAGTATGGCCTCTTGATGACATAAGTTGCATATCCATCTCCCCATCTCATTAAGCTCTCGTTAATATGAGGAGCCTTAATCACGACTACCTGTCCACGTGTAGGATAAACTTTGGGGTCATAGACACCACCGAGAAACTTAGCACCATTGCCTGTGCAGTTGAAAACACATTGCACTCCAGGACGAAATGCCTCTGAAACGTGGTTCACCTTTCTTCTTTCGAAAATAACACCCTTGGAAGTGAGAAACTTGTAGAGGTTTTTCAAGAGCTTCGGGCAATTGAAGTTCCACGTCGTAAATGTGATTCCATATGCGGCACCTTGTGGAAGCTTCAGTCTTGGAAGCTCTTTGTAATCTTTGAGATAACTCTTCAAGGATTCGATCTTCTGAAGTGAGGGCTCAATGTCCCAAACCTCAGTGGTTGGAAGCATGTCTATGCCACATTCTGGCCCACCCAACTGTTTTTGCAAACGAGCTAAGTTATTGTAGGTGTATTTGTCAAACTTCAACGAATTAGGATCGTCACTGGTAATTGCGGAGAAATTGCCTCCAGCATATGGCGAGGTATAATTGATTGACTCATCACCAGGCATGAATTCGGCTATGATAGTGATGTATTCTCCAGGCACTCCATTTTCAAGAAGCTTATACCCAGTATACAACCCAAGAATTCCTGAGCTAATATGTTAGCGTATTGCTAGGAATCGAGATGAACAACATACCCAATAATGACAAATTCAGACATCGCACTGGTAGAATAGCCAGATAGACACAGATTTATATAGTTTAGTGTGAGTAATTGACAGCTCCGGGTAATGAAAACCGAAGCATCGTACTATCACTTCGCTTATCATCTTCCATAATAGGTAGGCATCGGGTGATAATATCCGGCGAGTCGCGCTGAATACTCGCATATCACCTTCCCATATAGGAAATCGCTCCCATACGGCAATTCGATAGAAAAACGCCAAAATTTTGTTGACACGGCATTCTGCTGCAAACAGGTTATCCAATTCAAAGCATTTTATTGGGTTGTTTACTTATGGTTATTTTTTTGTGCAAAGCAGAATCCTTTTGAACGATCCTGTGAGAATGAATGATAATAAAAGAAAATGAGCTAATAGATTCAAGAAACAGTTCTGGCATATTTGCAAGCATCCTGCCTAGTCAGTATCCTTAGTGACTCATGTGAAGTCACATATTTGGTCACTTTGCTGATCACGATTCTGTAGATCATAACTTGCAACCTTGAAACAAAGTTCATGTTAGCAGAAATGAAAGGCAGTTGCTTTAGTCCTAGCACCAAATGTTGACGACTCTCAAAAAATAAGCTATCACATACCTTGTTAGAAGTTGGTGCATCTATACAATTCTTTACCCTCTTCCCATGGTCAAAAGAAGCATTTGGGTACATAAGAGACTTCTGAGGACTTCCCTCAAGATTTGACCAGACAAGGAATTGGAATTCTTAAGTAGCTAGAAAGGCATTGACCGGAAAGGCTTTCTTTTGAGTCGAAACCAAGAAAATGTTTAAGCTCTAACTAAACTCTGTTACCGCTATCACTTGTGCTTTGCGCAGAACAAATCACAATTAGCCATTCGACAAGTCTAGCTCATAATACTTGCTTAAATTTTTACTCTCATCCTCTCTTCTTGGATTGCCAAATTGTGAGGTACACCTTTTTTCAATATCATCGCTACCAACAGTATTCCCCAGACCGGTCGTGCTGCCGTACATGGAGACGACCGCTTTGATATGTTAGACGTTCTGCAGATCTCTGCCTAGGTAATCCGGCGCATCGACAACGGCGAATCTGTTTCCATGTTGTTTGACCACTGATGGTGAGAGAGTTAGAGACAGTGAGAGACAGTAAGAGATGAATAAGACAAAATAAATTCAATCACAAGATACGAATGATAACAGAAGTGTTTAATTGGCTTTTCTTTTTTTTTTTTTTTTTCAAAACAGGGGTTTAAATCCAAAAATGGGTTTGAATCCAAAAATGCACACTGGCTTCAAGAGTAAAATGTGATTTCAAATTTACAATTAAGCCTCTCCTAAATTGAGTTTCACGATAGATGAGATCCATAAACAAGTTTGATTAAGAATTCAAGATAACGATATCAACAACTGCCAAAAATCAATGTGATCTTTTACTAGGAATGTGCGAATAAGCACTCACTTACATCAGAAGACCAATTTCGCAGTCGATCCAATGACAAATCAATTGCAGCGTGGCTTTATACAGTAATTCAACTCAAGATTCAGGGCTAGTAATTGGGAAAGATCCGACTGTTTACCGTTATAGGAACATTAGGAGAATACCCCAGAAACTCACTAGCTGATAATATCATCAAGTTGGGAAGCTTCCAATCGAAAAGAGAGGACGTCCCTCCTTGCAATCTTAGACGTTGCAATGTTTCTGGAAGTTTAAGCTTTTCATACCTAGAATAACTATCTGAAAATACAATATCAAGCTCTTCCAAAATAGGAGGGAATTTCATCATTTCAGGAGATTCACATAGCGTCATGGACAATTCTGTCAAAGTTAAAGGAAGCACAGTTTCAGAACAGTCCTTAATCTTCTGGCCCCGAGCCCTCAAAGTCTCAAGATTGACGAACTTTTGGTGACGTAGCGATGTGATTGTGTCTCTGTACCTGGGTGAAGAGATATCGAGAAATTTCAACAGCGGCGGCAATCTGTCCAAACTTTGGAGACCACAATTCCTCAAGTTAAGGTGCTCAAGCCCTTCGGGAAATACGACATTCAATCTCCGAGGATAAGGATTATGGCTGAAAACAAAATACTTGAGCATTTTCGGCAACGGGCTGTCAAGAGTTCTTAAACCAGATCCACTCAAGATAAGACGTTCAATACCGTCAGGTAGCTTTGTGAAAGCCTGAAGCTGGTTGTTTCTGCCCACGTCAAGATACCGAAGTGAACTAGGGAAAGCGATGTCTTTTAGTGTACGTATTCCACAAGCTGCTAAACACAAGTGTTCAAGACGAGGAGGAAATGTGAAATCTTCAAAGGAACCGATTTGGTTCCCTTCGAGATTCAATTTCTTCAAGCTGCTTGGAAGTTTGTCAACCAACGGGAAAATTGTTGTGATTCCACACGTGCTCAATGTCAACTGGCTTATATTCGGAAAGTCCATTTGAGCCAAATATATCTGTTCACACTTTGTGAGACTTAGTGTGTTCACTTTAGCCGGAAAATTGATCCAAACTGCCGACAGTTCACAATTGAGATGCTGGAGGTTTACAGGAAGTCGAATAGCCAGAGCATTTCGACATGAGACTATAGAAAGACGAGTGAGTGAAGGAGGCAATTCCTTCATCCGTCCCTGCGGCATCTGCAGAAACCGTAGTTCAAATTCTTTCAAATTCGGGGGAATCTCGGGCGGAAACTTAGATGAGACACTCCAATCCGCATAAGTGATCGTGTCAATAGGAATCACGGAATACAAAGATGTGTGTTGATCCGGCAAACTGGTGATTCTGAACCAATGTCGTAAAATAAACTCTCTGTATCTCTTGAGGAACTCAACAACCTTTTCAGGGTATAGCTTATCAAACCCCATTAAACTGATGTATACGCGCTCTAATTTGGCATTGATGCGCCCATCAGCCAATTGGTTTAGCTCATCTTCGGTAATAGAACGGCACCCATCTTCTTTGATCATAAAAGATACTTTCTTGAAAATTATAGGCTCCACAATTGGCTTGAGAACGGGGATCTCCCTCCAAGTTTCCAACCTCGCTGATGGTATGTATGAGAAGATCTTAGCAATGATCTCTGGTGGTAGGTCAAAAAGATTGATAATGTCTGAGGCATGATTCATGGCGAGGATTTTTATGGTTTATGAATGGCATACACATACATATTCCTGCTGTTATACACTTCTCGGGGTGGATGAAGTTCGCATGGCCTTGCATGCTTAGAATTAGTACTACCACGAGTAAGTCAAATGAGTAAAAAAAAAGAGGAAAAAAAAAGAATCCATTTGATTCTCAGAAAAAAATGTCTTTACTGATTACAAGCTGTATTTTTGAACTCACCTTGTCACCTGTGTAGCATTTGGTAGACTCATTGATCAACTATATAAAGGCCGACTTCCTATTATCCAAAGATGCAGAAACCACAGTGGAGTGACTTAGCTTTAAAGTATCAAGATTAACCTGTAAATTTACTTCCCTTAACAATCAGCACATTCTATTTCGTTCAAGAACTAGACCATCTATTAAGGCTGGTATGGGTACAAACAGGGATGTGGTCACTCTTGTTCACGTAGGTGCGTGTCAAGTGTCATATCGAGCAATCTAGATTACTTGATCAGGAATGAAGAAGGCTAGACACACCCACCTTCTCCATGTTGAACGATTGAATCGCATTGGAGCACTGATTCTAATCGCCTACATCGAGAAACTGTGATTAGACCAAAACCACATTGATTTTTCGTTTGTATCATTTCTGTGAACACGAGTAGAGCATCACAATTATTTACTACTTGCATGAGTCTATGTCTCAGGCTGAATACCAAGCCACTGACAACCCCAATTAGTGTATTTGCCAAATATAGAGCGTATACTAAAATCCTAAAATCTATACATCTTGAAGGGTTCTTATAAAAGGAATAAGGACTTGAATTCTAGAAAAATACCTTCCATTTTTTTTTCAAATAATCATATATTAAATTCTAATCGTGTGGGTTTCCCCTAGAATTCAACTTCATCTGTTTCTTCTTGAGTGTGTTGCGTAGCTATCATTACACATGGCTCTCACTTCATGCACTAAGCTTGCCTTCTCCGGGGAACGGAAGCCCTACCCCTTTGTTGGCTCCACAACAAACTCTCCTAGACTCAGACTAGTAATGGGTGGCAATAAAGTGCTGTCCTACTCTCATGAGCAGAAACAGGACTTAATTGTTCCCCATTATAGTAACAGGCTTTACGCCTCGTATACTCCTTCACCACTATTCGTAACAATCGATCCAACTTGCGGTATTGCTCGGCATCCGCGGGGGACGGAGCGAGCAAGCCGTCAAGACTCATTTCGCCTGGTAACTCAACCATCGACCACCATTGCTTCACACTTGTACAACTCTGGTACACATGGGATATCAAGGCTTTACAGCCTTCTTCAACGTTCTCGAGGCATAGCAAGCATTGCAGGGCAACGCCCGCTCTCGTCCTAGGCGGTCTGGGAACGTATGACCCGTAGTTAAAGAGACAAAGCGCCTCCAACGAGTGTCCTCGTAGCCATTCAAGTGTGTACATTTTTCTCCAGAAGGCCTTCCACCGCTTCACACCAAATCAATTCGAATTTGTTTCGTTTCTCAATGTTAAACGAGGCAAATTTTAACAAATTAGACATGTGTCTCAAATTCTTTGGAATTTGAGGGTTATCTAAAATGATCTTTTCCATTAATCCCTAAGGGAGCTTGGGGGTGGAGTTTCAGCCCAATCTAGGCGTTCGTCGAGGTCTTGATCCAACTCCGTTGGATCATAGTCTCGTTGTATATTTGATTGCAGTGGGTTCTCTACTGAGGGAGGATCCCTAGCCGAATAAGGTGAGTGGTCTGGGCCACCGGGTTCAAGAGGGGGACCCTGCCCACTTCTTGGCCCGCTGTCCACACCACCGCTACCTTCATTCAGTTGGGTCTCCGTCAATCTCAGAGGAGTTGCCTCTGCAGGCAAATAATCAGTGAAAAATGGGTAAAAAAGTGATTAAAATCCAAGAGTATCAGCTATTTTAGTTCATGTCTTGTTTTTCCTTCTACAAGCCTGTTTATAGTACAATTTTGTCGTGAATCTCACAATAAACATATGCTCTTTTTTAATTCATCTCTATTTTCGAATTTATGGTGAGATTGCTGGCAATTGTATTTCGGGTAGCTTCCCTATATGCCGGCATACAGATTTCTGCCATAGATCCAGGGCCGTTTTGTACCGGATTGCTGCGTCTTGGCACAGCGGTTAACCTTTCTCGCGGCATGCCGCAAATACCCGTCTTCTAAAGACGCCGGTTCGATTCTCGGATGGGCCGTCTGGGCTAACGCCTAAAACGGGTGGGAAATTCGGTGGTTCTCTCCATCCACCTCTTCGGAGGAAAGTCTGCTCTTGAGAGCTTCCTGGGCGTAGAAATTTACGCCGGGCGCCGCCATCAGAAATCAAGCAGAAATGCATGGGAGGCGGTGCGGATGGTTGGTCTTTCGTTTGAGAAAGGCTGTTGAGTGCAATTTGCGGCCATGGCACCCGATACCGATCATTGTCGCGAGTTAGGTTTCTTTTTGTGAAATTAAAAGAGCGAAAATAGTACTCTCTGACCAAGTGATGTACTGATAATTAAAAGGGAAAGTCTTTACTGTAGGAGAGGTGGAAATGAATTGGTCTTGTGTTGATGGGAAGGCTCAGGAATTTATTATATATGTCAAAGATTCAACAGGAAGAGAGGAAGGAGGAAATTTAATATGCATCAAATTACGCTGGTACATTAGGTTTCGTGGTCTAGTGATAGTATAGTTACGAGATCTAATTTAGGTCTCAGTAGAGCATTAAGTGTTCCAAGAACTGGCAAAATGTATATGCATCCATAAACAATCCATCCGTAAATAACAACAATAAAGCACTTATTATCCAATCCCCATTTCGTTTTGCTAAAAATTTGATTAAATATGATACTTGAAGTTGTCTATGTTCATCAGGACGGCACGTGACCCAGATAGCTACAATGATCACGATCGACTCACAGTCGATACTCGCACGTTCGTTCATGATAGTGGCCAGCATCCGACGTATTTTCACGTCATTCCGGACCGAGGAAGAAGAAAGATCTTACTCACGGGCTGCATTCTTCAATCTTTTGGGTTTTTTGGGATCGTGCGTGATGTTTTCTTTCGTAGCGCAGAAGCTCTCTAAACACTCATGATAGGTATTAATAGACGGAAAAAGGACTGAGAATGTAGTTTTGAATGTAGTTTGTAGTTTAGATTGACCTTACTCGTATACTTAAGTCGGTAAGATTGCTTATTAAAGAACGAACATTGCCAGCACTGCTTTGAAAAGAGCATGAAGAAGAGCCAAAACAGCATACAAAAGGATACATTCAGATTGTGTGTAATATGATTATTGAGGTTGTGAGAATAATATTTGAGCACCACATATCGTTCTGGCTCTTCTTTCAAACTTTGAGGATCACTTTGAACCAGAATGAAAACCAAGAATCAGCACACAGAACACTTCATTACTACATTGCAATTCCTCATAATCAGCTGCGCATATATACATTCGTCTAATATACAGTGGTCTAGTCCCGCAACAACACCTCCTTGGCCATCTCGTAGGCGGTCCAAGAAATAGCAGTACTAGGAACGTTAAAGATAATTCTGGGTTTCCACCCTCGAGTAAAAGCACTTATGCCACCTTGTCTGTACATTGCCTTTGCAGCACTAGCAAACCCATTGACACTGCGCAATGACTCATTTGTGGAAATACCTCTGGTCTGCAACGCAGTCTTGATACAGTCCAAGGGGTTTGTCAAAGCCGCAGCAATTCCACCCGCAATTGCTCCAGAGACACAGTGGTAGTATGGATTGTATGTGTTCTCTGGATTCAAGATCGATGACAGGTATTCATAGAAGCCAAAGTTCAAGGCAGCAAAAGGGATATTGGTGAACAATGTCGTTGGATATGACACAAAGAAAGCACTCAAACCTTCACGACGGAAGATGGATGCAGCAGTCTGGAAGAGACGCACAGACGAAGGAGCTGAACGTGCATTTGTCGACTTGGACACAGATGCAGATGTGGACGCAGATGCAGATGTAGATGAAGATGCAGAGGTTGGCGTGGATTTATCATGCGCAACCTTCTCACCAACTTGCATGCGCTGCTTGAGTACATCAAACGGCGTCATCAATGCATCCGACGCAACAGTGGCTGCTATACCGGCACCAGAAGCAAACAACGGATGCGTTTCGTCAGTCACAAACTTAGTACTGTTAGAATCTGTCAAACGATTTACAAGCATTGTTTTAGTCGCTTCAAACACTGAGAAGTACACAGCATGTGCTGGTCCAGCACCAAGAACCACTGAAGACACACCACGCCACAAAGCATAGGCTCCCTCACTTGAAGAAATACGACTGATGGACAGAATCACCGAGTTGGATTGTTGCTGACCTGCCACAAGCATCTGCATTCTGGTCTTGATGGAATCGATAGGATACATGACAGTGTGTTCCATTATTCCCGCAAACGCACCAGCAGAAAGGTGTGCTGCGATGCTGGCATCTTCGGGAAGTGCCTCATAGTCAACCTCTAGCGGCTCACTAGTGATAAAGTGCGGATGGTCAGCCATGACTCTTTATGTGATAATAAGTGGGGAAGCAAAGCAATGTGCAATTGTTTGCAGAAAAGGCAGCAGTCACTGAGTAAAGATCTCACAGGGTGAACTGTGGAGATGAGTGCACAGAAGCAAAAGCGAAACCAATAAAGAAGCCTGTAAAATTGACGACGACGTTAGTTGTATTTAAGTCCGTGAAGTCGGGTCCGAGAATTTTTCAAGAACGAACTGCAGACAAGAAACTCCCGTCACCACTAGTCATGCACAAGGCTTTTTGTGACGATTTAAGACTGTGTTAAATTAGTCGAGGTAGGAGAGTTTTTTTTATTTTATGACTTGGTTCCCTTTTAAAAACTCGTAGGTGGTTTCAATTCATTATAAGTGCCTGGTAACTTCTGTGTACAGTACCAGGCCAGATACTACCGATATCTTCGGTAGCATGTCAAAGGATCGGAGAAGCCGATATAGACAGGGTCGATGTCGGATGCATGTACAAATGGCATAAATGTCGCAAATTTGCGCATTTTATGATTGTAAGCCTTTCGCCTATTGCGATCGGCCTCTCCGAACACGGACCGTGGAACTCCAGTAACTGGGCGTCACACCCGTACACCGGATGAATTCCCGCCAGACAAGAAAATGCTATTATGTCGAGGTCAGTGTCATTAGGGCTACTAAAAGATGGTAGGGGCCAAAAGAGTATACAAGATGCAACATTTCTCTAAGTACGCGCATGACGCGGGTCTCATAGTATCTGTACGTACTACATTTAGTGGTGGCCTCGTAGATAAGCCCAGGCACACAACTTCCACGCAGGCACTTTGAAGCATGCAAATCAACGGGCTGGGTCAAACGTCCCGGGCACGTGATGCGCGACGAATGAGCATGCATGCATGTAAGTATGCATATATGTATGCATGGCCACTGACGTACCGCAACTTGTATTGAGAGTGCGCATGGGCCCTTGACACTTACATGCCGGTGCATGCATTTTTTGCAGACTAATTAACCTTGTCAGCTTATATCATGGCTTCGTGCCCAAAATCAATACCCATTTGCTCTGGTACAATAGTCTTCACCTTGCCTGTTTTGAGTACAGACTCAAGATTTTGAACAACCCACACTTCCATATTGCGAGTGGCCTGTGTTGTGTATGTGCCCATGTGAGGCAACGACACTACATTGGACATGTTACGCAACTCCGATGACACCTCAGGTTCAAACTCGAATACGTCAGATCCAAACGAACCAACTTTACCATTATGCAACTGTTTTGTCAATTCCGCCTCGTCGATAACAGCACCACGTGCAGTATTAACAATCACCACTCCGTCTTTCATCTTGGCAATGGTGTCCTTATTGATCATATGGTGCGTGTGCTTATTCAACGGCACACTGACTATAATGACATCACTCCGTGTCAACAATTCGTCAAATCCCACGTATTCAGCTCCCTTCTCCAAGTCCGCGTTTAATCTGGATCTATTGTAGTAAATGATTTTCTCGAATCCAAAAGGTTCTAACCGGTCACGGATGGCACGCCCGATTCCACCCATTCCCAAAATACCCACGACCTTTCCCTCAGGGTCTGTTCCAATTTTTGCACCAGCAGACTTGTTCAGAGGCCATTTTCCAGCCACCATCAAGTCGTGACCCTCTTGAAAGTTTCTCATGGCCGCCAACGTCAAGAACACTGCAGTTAGGGCAGTTGGCGCTTCCACGGGTGTCGTTACATTAGACAACTGGATGTTCCGCTTGGTCAAAGGCTCGGCATCGACCTGGTCGTAACCTGCGCCGCAATGAGATACCAGAACCATAGATTTGGGCAAAGCATCGACTAATTCCTGGTCAAAACGTCCCGTCTGGTCAATGGACAGAAAAGTACGTGCAATGTTGGTGATATCGGCGTACTTACCCTTTAAATCTGCTAAAAACTCTGTTCGGTTGGCTGACTCACAGTCAACAATAGTGGCATGCTTGGCCAACTCGGCCCACTCTGGTCCGGAGTTGGAGAAGTGTCCCATTCTAAGGATTTTTGGTGCAGCTCTAGTCATAGTGGAGAAATATTTGAGGGGAACTTTGTCAAGCAAAGACATGAAGGTAATGCTTATCTTATATAGTGCGCGCCCCCACATCTGGCGTTCCCCCCACTCTTGTTATGCGCCCCCACTCGGACTTTTCACAGCATTAACATATAGAAAGCTAATAAAGATTGGAGGTTTTGTGTAAGAGTGCTTGCGTCCATATCATAATTTTTGGAGTATAAGGTTACTAATTTTCCCAGCGCTCGGGATCATTGCGGAATTTCAATCCTATCAATCATGATTGGTTGAGGGGAAACGCTTCATATATCTCTTTGTAGTTATCCGGCCTTCTTTATGAGCACTTCAAGACCTATTCCAACTGTAGCTCTCTCAGAAAGGATGGAACGGAAAAGTGTACGCAACGGAAATGTGCAAGGGGCGGAAATATATACGAGTGGAAATAGACCTTGTGAGCAGAATTGAACAGTAATTAGAAAATTATTCCCCCCCTGGAAAATGGAAGGGATTCTATATACTTTCATTTTAAGGAGGGAAGGGGCATCGTCAAATTTTTAATGTGTAGCTTCATTGCTCTACGTCACGTCTTTTGACTGTTGAATGCGAATGAACACAGCAGAGAGGGTACCAGTTGTTGCTGTGCAGCCGTAGCAAATTAAAGATCATTATTGCAGGAAGTTTCGTTACTATAGCAGAAATCGACATGAAAGGACCCGCTAAAAGTTCAAGTGTGCTTTACGAGATGGTCTTGAGCCACCCGTCCACGGGCCCATAGTACGAGTCCAATGGGTTTGCTGAAACAGCTGTTGACCACTTAGTGCGCTCTGCTTGTTATTGTCAGCTGGAATTTAATTAATTAGTATTGTTTCCTGCTTTCTTTGTCCATTGATACCCTGTGCTTCAAAACTCGCATAGTACAGTATTAAGTGTATATGATGCGAAGTGAGAAATAACCAACCGCACTTCGATTCGAATTTGCCAAATCAATTAAACGAAGTATCAAGAATGAAGTCAATAGCAATTACGTCACACAAGTCCTCTGAAGGACAGCTAGATTGGAGAATTGAGGAAATTTCTGTAAGAGAAGATTTGAAAGATGACGAGGTTTTGGTGGAAATGATTGCAGTGGGTTTATGCCACACCGATATCTTGCTTAGTCAGACCCAGCAGCAAGATGTTCGGGTTTTGGGTCATGAAGGCTCGGGGTACGTTCGGAAAATAGGCAGCAAAGTTACCAATTGTGAGATCGGTGATCCCGTTCTCCTTTCGTTTACATTTTGTGGTTCTTGCTCAAGTTGTGACGCCAAACACCCAGCGTATTGCGAGAAGTTCAATTCACTCAACTTGCTTGAATGTGAGCACGAGGGAGAAACTTTCACTGCTGACTCTGGAGCAAAAATTACTGGTAAGTTCTTTGGGCAGTCTTCCTTCTCGAAGTTCTCAGTGGTGAACTACAGGCTGATGGTAAACGTCAAAAAGTTCAACTTGACAAGAGAGCAATTGATAAAACTAGCACCTTTGGGCTGTGGATTTCAGACCGGAGCAGGCGGAATCCTCAATAGTGGATGTGCCCAACCGGGTGACTCTGCGGTTGTATACGGACTCGGTGGTGTTGGAATGGCTGCTATCATGGCTGCTAAAGTTGCCGGTTGCAATCCAGTAATTGGCGTTGATCTCTTAGAATCCAAAATTGAGAAGGCCAAGAAGGTTGGAGCTACTCATGGAATTAGAGGAGGAAACCCAGAAGAGATTCGGAAACAGTTGTTGGAAATCACAGGAACGGGTCCTGACCTCTCATTTGAGTGTATTGGAGGCTCTAAATTCGTGGAGAATGCAGTGGAGAATGCCGGAGTACGTGGCAGAATCGTGTATGTTGGTGTTGGTCTGTTTGCAGATGTTTTGCAGATTCCCTCGTTTCCTTTTATGGCTGCAGGCAAACAGTTGATTGGAAGTGTTGAAGGAGATGCTATTCCTTCTGACTTCGTGCCGAAAATGATTGAATGGTATTTGGAGGGGAAGTTCCCGGTCGAAGAGGTCGAAACTGTTTACCCCATCCGCGAGTTTCAAACTGCTCTTCAAGACTTGAAGTCCGGAAAGACAATCAAGCCTATTCTTGAATTCTGATCAATTTGTACCTTTAATCAGAATTCAACCATGAGCACATGTGGATCAGGAAAGAAATCATGGTGACTTCACTAGAAATCCAGTGAAGTTAATAAATTTACGTAATCACATCTTACAAGAAAATTAGAATATCATACTATTCAAAGCACAGCTCCAGTTACAAACGGAGATGATACTTCAGTATGTTTTCAAGACATATTAATGTCACGGAGGCATATTGATGCAAACCTAAATGATAAGCTTGGAACCGCGGTACTTCAAAGAGTCGCTCAACTTAGTCAGGCTTACCTCGGTAACTTCTCTTTCAGGGAATCCTTCAAAGCTCTTGGCATATGTAGCCACAGAGTGTGCAATCAAGCGTGTGTTGATCACCCAAGCAGTGTAGTCTGGGTTACCTAAGTTGTCACATAACTGGTGGTAGCATGGGTCAAACCACTCTCCGGCAGTACCACCAAATCTCTCAACACCCTTTTTAGTCTTCACACCCTCGGCACCCGTGGCAATACCACCAGCAGGAATTCCAACGTCAATGAAACCCACATAGTCGCTTCTACCGTCAAATGGTACCAATGTGTAGTTCAACCCATGAGCAACGTACCAAGATGTGAAGAGATCCTTCAAGGTGCCGGAACCGTTAGGGTGGTCCTTGTTGTTCGCGTCATACACCTGGTATTCGTAGTTGGGAGACGCCATCATGTCGTAGTCCATGAAAAGACGCACTTTTTTGTTTTCTTCATCCGAAAGAGAGTTGGCATATGCATACGAACCCAAAAGTCCTTCTTCTTCAGCTGCCCACCACGCGAAACGAACAGCATTGTTGACCTTGTATTTAGTCAACTGTTTGGCCACTTCAAGCAAAGAGATGGTACCAGAACCATCATCATTGATTCCTGGGCCTTCGGCAACAGAGTCGGAGTGTGCACCCAACGATACCACGTTGTCATGGTCACCACCACGAGTCTCAGCAATGATGTTAGTGGTTTTAATGCGTCTCACGTATGCGTCCACGTACAAAGTAGTCTCAAAAACGTGACCTGGCTTCTTGGTCAACACATCAATGTACTTCTGGGCGTCCTTGGTGCTGATAGCAACAGTAGGAACTTCATGGCCGGTGGGCTCACCCAAGGTTCCATGCAATGGAGACTCTTTGTCGTAAATGATAGCGCCAGCTGCACCGGCCTTACCAGCGTTGATTGACTTGTCTCCAAACGAACATTCACCACGTGCAACCAATACAATGTTGCCCTTGGTCAAGTTTTTGGGGAAGTCGGACAAGATGCAACCGTAGTTGGACACCAAAACCAAGTTTCCGTGCACTGGAGCCTCGTCTGGCGTAGGTGGAGTCAAGGACAAAGCCAGCAACAGTTTTGGCTTTACTCCGTCAATCAAAAGAGAGTACGATTTGACGCGACCGTCGACTGCATTGAAGCGCTGAACCTCCCACAGGTAGAATCCAGCCATCGATTCCAATTCGCCCAAAATGTAGTTGACTGTTCCCCAATGTCCTGGAGATCCAATCACACGAGTAGGATGGCCATACTCTTTCTCAGAAGCCTTAGAGATGTTAAAAAGGGTTTCAGCACGCTCCCTTAACGCATCTTCCGAAATTGCTTCCTGCAACTTCTCGGTATCAACGATTGGTTTTCCCCAAGGAGGCCATGGGAAGGAGGACTCGAAAAATGGTTTGAAATCCAATTCAAACAGAGAGAGCACTGACTGAACGGAACCAAGAGGCGCAGCTGAAGCTGCTGCCGCAAGAGCGAGTGTGACGGCAGAAAACTTCATTGCCGTTATTGCGGAAATTAGTGGGAATATATAGTCGAGGCCGCACCCGTACCTTCGCACCAATGGGTAACCACAGTACCATGCATCCTTCTACGCATTAGTTAAGCACCATGACACTTTATGAATAGCATACGATAATGCAATGCAATGCACTAATAGATCGTACCTAGTAAATAAATAACGCATATCATAGTTGATGTATTTCATAGGTCTCCCCTCCCTCTATCTATCTACCTGCATGTAGTACTATCTATTATGCCTTATCACTATCGGCCTATATCTCTCCTCCAGGAACTTCTAATATGCCATTTCCTTATTACCACTGATGGTGGAAGCCATGGTGCATGAAAAACTCGGGATTGAATTGGAAATGCATATCGGGCTGCCCACCTCCAAACCCTTGTCCTTGTTGCCCACCCTGCTGATTATCACCTCTGTCGTAATCGGCTTTAGCCTGTGAATCAGACAACACCTCGTACGCCTCGTTGATTTCTTGCATTTTTGCTTCAATCTCGGCATCGCTGAGGTCACTACCCTTGTACTTATCAGGGTGGTACTTCAACGTCTGTGCTCTGTAGCCCTTCTTAATAGTTTTCTCATCAGCATCACGTGGAATATCCAAGATCTTGTAATAATCTTTGGATTTATCATGAGCAGGCTGTTGGCGTTGCTGCTGCTGTTGCTGTTGCTGGTGGTATTGCTGTTGCTGCTGATAATGATAGTGCTGCTGCTGTTGCTGCTGCTGCTGATGGTGTCTTTCAATAACGGAAAATCTCTCTTTGTAAAATGAGGTCTTTTGCACGTTTTTGTTGAACTTTTGCAAAAGCTCGTGGGCCTCGTTGAACTTTTTCTTATTTAAGAGCGAGTCAACACGACGCACATGCTTGGGGAAAAACGGATCACCTTCGTCCTTCACCAATCCACAATACCGATTCTTCGGACTCCCACTTCTGGTGGCAGCCTCACAAGCAAGACGATTAAGGTCCAAGACAAACTGTAACGTGGACTTGCTAGCTTCATCTCCGAACTCCTGTTCAGCAAACTGGCCAGCTCGCCACATGAGATAGTCGTAGTTAGTGACTACTGAGCTAGGAAGCTTGTCTTTGTCCCGTTTTGGAAGTGAAATGGGCGAGGCAAGCGCTTTGTGGATCTTGCTCCAATCGAATTGAAATGAATCAAGCCGTTCCTGCTGGAGGTCGGTTTGTTCTGATGAGTTAGGGTAGAGGTATCCGTTGTATATGGAATAGTCCTCGACCTGCTTCAAGATATCTTGAAGTCTTGAGAAGATCTTGGAAAGACCTGCGCATTCTTTAAAATCGTTATCAATGCGCAAACACACCTTCACCACATTCCAACTCTCCTGGAATCTACTCCGGGTGAAGAGAACATAGCTTGCGAAGTCTATGTAGTATTTCAAATTGCGTTGGGGCAGCAATTTCAAAAGAGTTGAGTAATCCGCAATCACATCTAAGAGACTGGTAGACTCACTAGATCCTCCTTGATCGTGAATTGACCTCCGCCTGCAAAGAAGCCTGAGTTCATACAATGCCGCATTGGAAGGTGAGACTGGTATCAAATACTCAGAGAGGGTGTTGACGCACTCTTCGTTGGTCATTTGCTCTGTTCCGTTGGCAACGAATTTGGATATACGCAGATATGCCCTTTCCCAACTGTCCATCTGAGAGAAGAGTTCTTCTTGGTCATCCTTGGAGAATCTGGCTCGGATTTCATTGAACTGGCCGCGTTCTTTCAAAATCTCCAAGAGCTTCTGAGTCGCAGGAGTCAACGTAGGATCCAAGTGCAACGTGCGAGTCAAATCATGCACAGCAGATTGGATTTTGTTCAAACTGAGTTCCACAAGTGCCTTTTTATAATACACTTGTGCAGCTATGTTGTTTGCAACAGTTTCGTCACCGCTCTCCAAATCACTCACTAGGCGATCATAGGCATTAAGTACTGATATATTAGGACCTTGCAGCAAAAGCAAATCTTGGGTTTCGCGGATTCTTGGAAGAATCCCCAGATCTGCTGCTGCCACGATAGATACTAGCAATAGCACCGGCCACCAGAACTTCGTCATAGTAGTAGAGAACACGATTCGCATCACTGACGTGGTCTTGTGGCGGTGTGCACTCCTGCAGCTATGTTGATGCACATCTAAGCCAAGACACGACATTCTTTAAGGAACACAGGAACTGGCCAATATGTGCGGATTGCAGTTCTATTATTTGCTGGTAGATGTTGTAGAGATGTTGGTGTATATTGAGTCAACAGAGGGCCTTATACATTCTTCCTTTTGCTAGTTGATATATATTAGTGCGTGCATGTATCTACCGGGGCGCTGCGCAGTAGTGCAAATTGACAAGTATTAGCGCGTGCAGGCCAATGCGTTTGCTAGTGCGTCGCCTAAGTACTTTTGCAATTGTATTATGCATTGACATATTTTAAAGATCGGATTTCTACATTAGCGAACTCGACTCGTCATACATGCTCTATTAATGCCTTACTTGAAAAGTTTGGCCAACGACACCGCACCCTCATCGTTCTTAGACATCACCTTTGCGACAGCTAGCTCAAAGTCCTCCTGCGTGACATGGATCCGTCTTTCCCTCAAAGCATACATACCAGCCTCTGTGCATACACCCTTCACGTCAGCACCCGAGCAACCGTTCATTTTTTCGGCAATCTTGCGCAAGTTGATACCACGGGTCAAGTTCATAGAACGAGAGTGAATCTTCAAGATATCGGTTCGTGCAGTTACAGTAGGGGCCGGAAATTCAATTTTCCGGTCAATGCGGCCCGGCCGCAACAACGCAGGATCCAAAATGTCCAACCTGTTCGTGGCCATAATGATCTTGATATCTTTCGATGACTCAAAGCCATCCAACTGGTTAAGCAACTCCAACATCGTTCTCTGAACTTCCGAATCTCCTCCCAGCGAGCCTTCCACTCTCGAGGATCCAATAGAATCGATCTCGTCCATGAAAATAATCGATGGAGCGTGCTCTCTGGCCATAATGAAAAGCTCACGTACCATTCGCGATCCCTCACCAATATACTTCTGTACCAATTCAGATCCAGACACACGAATGAACTTGCAGTCCGTGTGGTGTGCCACCGAACGAGCCAAAAGCGTTTTACCTGTACCAGGGGGTCCGTACAAAATGACACCTTTGGGTTGGGCGATTCCCAAGCTCTCAAAAAGCTCTGGGTGTTTGACAGGCAACTCAATAACCTCCTTGATTTCCTTAATCTGTTTATCCAAGCCTCCAACCATATCGTACGTCGAATCAGGCACCTTTTCCACCATCATCAACGACACTAAAGGATCCACCTTATTGGGCAAGATCTTATGTAAATCGTACAGGTCGGACTTGAGACACACACGCAACAGCGGCGTCAACTTCTTGATGTCGATGTCTTTGGTCACATTGACAATATATTTCCCTTCCGGGTGGATCTTCACCAACACCTTCTTCAATCCCATCACCTTAACCACTTCTCCCACGTAGGAACCTGGCTCTTGCAAAAGGCGTAATTCATCCTTCAACTGACGCACTTTGCTGTTCAACTTGTTTCTCTGTGCTTCCAACCGCCTCAAATTCTGTGTTGTGGTCTGAATCTGGATCTCGGTGTCCTGAATTTGTTGTTCAAAGTATGGCTTGATACCTCCTTCATGAATGTATGGAGCGTCCACTGCTGCCATGTTGTATTATGTAGTAGTTCAGTATTTGTGGTGGGGTAAGTATGAGTTGAGTAAGTAGTCGTGAGTTGGTGGTTTGCCCTCGGTGGAGGGACACGACCACCTGTATGCCGGATCCAGGCATTTACCATCCAGAATTGCAATAACAATTCGTTGTATGAACGGAATTGAGAAGGAAAAACTGAATATCGGTGTGAGTCTTGCTGTCTCTCTCTTTTGGACTCAGTTCCAAAACTTCAACTTGCGGTGTACCTGCGACTCTCCACAATTGATATTGCGTGCTGGAATGACAAATACTAGAATCATGATGAAAATATATTAATGCAGATGTAGTAATTCTACAATTTATTCTATTTACTACTATTCCTCAACTTCCCTTGTTTTTTTTTTCTATTTTTTTTTTTTTAATTTTGTCTCTTCAACTTGTGGATATGCCTCTTGGGTCTGAAACCGGAGGTACAGGTGTCAACGCTATCGTTCTTCCACCTACTTCACCATGAAATTGACTGTGCCACTTCTTCTATGTTTCACGTTCGCTTGTGCATTCCAACAATACTGCAAGTGTCAATGCAATGAAAATCTGCTAATAGAGAAGATCGACAAGTGTGGCATGTGCACAAAAGAATGGTGTTCTCAGCAAAACCCCGATTTATGTGGAGACGAACAAGAAAAGATATTAATCAGCTGTTTCCAGATCGAGTCTATGAAGGAAATGATTGTGATATACTCGTTTGTTGTTGCTGTATTGGGGTTGCTTATTCGTTCATGTTTTCCATAGACAATTTGAGGCATATGCGGATTCTGATGATTGAATCTGCTTTGATGGACTTAAAACAAATCACATTGCATTAATGTATCCAGTTATAAACACTGTATGCGTTACTTTGGACTATTTGACTCGCCTAGTCGATTTCAGTACACATCGTATGCCATGGGCCGTTCAAGAGTGGTTGGTGGTAATATAAAACGTGGCATCATCACATGAGATACAAATCTCAATGCCACACAAAATATAATGACAGAGTCAACGTTGCTCACTCAGTGGTAACTCTTGTGTCAGCTTGCACAGACGTTCATGTCAGGATGTGAACTGATACCATTTTCATCACAGGAGTCTCTTTTGGCATAATTGAGTGCCTTAAAGAGACTTCAATGAATAAATGAATATTTAGATAAACGTTTTGGGGTCGCTAATGCCCTGTTTCATGCCATTCTTCTTGTTTCTCTTCTGTATCTAAAAGGTCAATGAGAAGGAAACCACGAGCGAAAACTTCCTGAATGATAAAAAGAGCCTCGAAGTTGCCTTCTCTATGTTGCAAATCTCTCTTGTACATTGATAAAGTTACTTTCTTCTCTAATTTCAAATCGGTGTTGGCTCCTGTGATTTAGATTCGCAAATGATTGTCACCAAGCTGCTATCCTGGTTCAGGCGCCTTCTAACTTTGACTTCTTATTTTTTAATGCTTTGTACATCTCTTCTCAGATAATCCCGGGAAGTTATATCACTCGCCATTGATGGATGCAGATGATATCAGTAAGGTCTATCTTGTTGTTTTATTGAATACCTGCAATTATTTGCACTGGCTTTGGATCTAATTAGTCTATATCTTTCTTTTCTCAGGCAATATGCTATTTGAGTTATTCAACTTCACCGAAGGAATGGGTCTTTAGGCAGATGCAACGATCTGCCAGCTGAAGCGAGAAGGCTTTTTTTTACCTTGATAGCCAACCTGATACTGTATCAATAACAACAATAACGCACCAACTGAATATGTCGCTTGATATTGTGGTGGTTTCATAAATTCTTCTTTCGGTCCAGAATCCGATTACCGAATCGGTGATGGTCTGAGTCCCGTGGCTACTAACTATGGCAGATTTTTCGAGAATCGTAAGTTCAGAACAAGAAGTCAATTAGCGCAATTCTGGAGAGCTCAATTCCTTCTTAATGTAAGGTTTTGGTGTTTATCAACTAGTTATTTGGGGCTGTATTGTACTGTGAGCATTCTACGGAGTTCAGCTTATGCGAAATGCAACTTGCTCACATATTACCTAAGTCAAATATAGTATAAGTATTGCGCTTGTCTAAGAATTGATTGTTACAAGAGAAAGAGGGGAGCGTGACTAGAACTGAGGTAGTTTGCTATTTTTTTTTCATTTCTGTTTTTTATTTCACAAAACGTGATCTTCAATCCGTTGCTTTATCCTACTTTTTTCTGCAAAATCCAGCCGCACAAATTATTCGTTAGTAGGACCCTTTCTTTTCAGTAATTCAAATTCCTCAACAAAGTTTCTTGAAATCTTATGGTTCAGTTTAATACACAGTCAATTTCATTTTGTCACAATTTCAATCTCTCAACGCCCATTTTCTATGCTCTTTTTCCTGAGCACTCTCATCGACTTCCTATGGTACCTTTTGGCATCAGATCACAAGACTGATCCCACACCAAAAAAACAAAATTGTCATTTTCTGCTGGGCCGAACCTCTCGTTTCGTAAAAATTCCGTTACCTCCATCTTTATTCATCCTTCTACATCCCCACACACTGGCCATTATCGTCCGATTCTTATCTCTACTTTTGGCTGACTAAAGCTCTCAAATCTCTCATAACTCATAACTTTACTCTACATTACTCTCATTTTCCCCTTCTTACACCTCTCTTTCTATCCCTTTCTTTCTCTTTTTCCTTCAGCTTCTTAACTCCACCTTCTCATTTTCCTCCGACTATTGCTCACTCGTCTCACATTCTGTCGCGTCTGATTTTCTCGCTCATTTCGCATTTTCTCACCCACTCTGGATCTCGCCAATTGTCTCCATCCACCAAGAAACCTAGCTAATTTTTCAATTCTGAACGACTAGCACTCTAATTCTTCTTCAATTCTTACCCAAACTCTAATAAAAAACAGCGTGCAAAACCCCCAAATCGCATTTCCCCCGCCCTGGTTGGTCGTGCCGCACCCACTCCACCAGTTGAAAATTTTGCACCAACCGCTTTTTATCTCCTCCTTACTCCTGAGTAGACACACTAGTTTCCTACTCCGAGACGCCCAGTTGGCCATTGTCAGACCCGCAGTTAGTTATTTACTTAATTAATTGCCACTTGTTCTGCATAATCCACAGTCTGTGCCCTTCGCCTCAGGTCAACCCCTGAAGTCGCCATGGCAGACAAATCCGACCCTAAGGATCCACAACATCCGGTCAACCCGGGCCTGCCCAACCAGCAGGCTGCGGCTGTACCAGGAACTCCCGGAAAATCGGGCCAGTCCCATTTCCAGGGCTACCACAAGCAAAACAAACCTGCCCCAGGAGAAGTGAACACAAATTCCGGCGGCAACACGCCTCCAGCGGCCAGACAAAACTTTGCGGCCGGTGGCAAAAACTACTACAACAACAAGCGTGCAGGTTACCCAAACAAGATTAATAACAGCCAGTTTGGCTATTACCAACCTAACATGTACCCAGGTTACTACTATCCGTACTACCAGGGAATGGTGGGTATGGGTGGTATGCCATACAGTCCGCAGGGGCAGGCGCCCATGCAAGCTCCTGTGCAACAGTACTCCGGCAAGGTGAAAGTGACGGACCGCGAGGGAAAGCAGGTTGACTTGGATGAGAAACTGGCTGCGTCTACACCGGCGGCAGCGCATGTTCCACTTGCCAGCGCTGAGTCCACGCCGTCACCTACTCCCGCGGCTCCTGCTGCGCCTGGTCCAGGCAAACTGGCTACGATGGAAGAGTTCCGTCGGAAAATCTTGGAAAAGGCACAGCTTGCAAAGGAGAAGAAGGAAAAGGAGGCTGCTGCACGTGCTCAAGGTGAAACCGGTAAGCCCGCACCCCAGCCAGTGAAGATTGAGGCGCCACCTGCGAAAACCGAGGCCGAACCGGTGAAAACCGAGGCCAAGGCCGAACCCGTGAAGACTGTACCACAGCCTGAGCCCGCCGTCCAGACTCCTGTTGAGACGAAGGAAGTGGAGCCTCCTGTGGCGCCTGAGCCTGCTGAGTCCACACCATCCGCTCCGTCTGCTGAATCTGCTGAATCTGCACCATCTGAATCTGTGTCTGCTCCAGTCACTGAATCCAAGCCAGAGCCTGCTCCTGTGACTGAGAGTACATCCGAGTCCACAGAGGTAGCCCAACAGCAGGAAACCGAGGTTACAGAAGGCGAGCCAGCATCCAACGAAAACGAAAAGGACGACGACATCGAAAAAGACGAGGAGGATGAAGATGAAGAAGCAGAAGAAGGCTCCTTGTTTGACCTCTCGCTGTTCTTCACTCGTTTGAATGAAGCCACCCCCATTGATGACCCATTCTCTTTCAACTACCCTTACCCCTTGACTGGTGTGGATGCAAGATGGAAGGAGGGCAACAAGAAGTACCGGTACGATCCACAGTTCTTGTTGCAGTTCCGTGACTTTGTCCAGTACCCAATCGATGATGCATGGAAAGAGAAGCTAGAATCGTTGGGTATAGTGCCCAACAAGCGGTTGAGCTCCGGAGGCCCCAGAATGAACTCCAACAAGTTTGGCGGCCAAATGTCTGGGCGGTTCAACGGCTCCATGTCTGGCAGATCAGGCCAGTACGATGGCAGACAGAACTCCAGATCCGGCTCCAAGCGTAGAGGCGGTTCTAGTATGGGCGGAAGAGATAAATCGCTGAGGAACAGAAACCAGTCCAAGCGGGGCAAGGAAAGAGACGACGAGCCACCTAAGCCTGCAGAGGATGTCAAGCCTTTGGTTCCTTCCGCCAACAGATGGGTGCCAAGATCTCGGGCCAAGCCTGAGGAGGTCAAGACAGCACCGGATGGAACTATTCTTCTTAATACCGAAGACATCGAGAGAAAGGTCAAATCTGCGTTGAACAAGTTGACATTGGAGATGTTCGAGCCTATCACAGAGGACTTATTGACCATTGCTAAGCAGTCACGCTGGGAGGATGACGCAAAGACTATCAAGCAAGTCATTTCCTTGACGTTTGCCAAGGCATGTGACGAACCATACTGGTCGTCTGTGTACGCGCAGTTCTGTGCCAAGATGTTGAAGGAGATCCCTGAGGAGATCAAGGACGTCAATACCTTGACAAAGTCCGGCGAGCCTGCAACTGGTGGTGATTTGGCCAGAAGACTTTTGTTGGCCACTTGTCAGGTTGAATATGAGAAGGGATGGGTAGACAAACTTCCTACCAACGAAGATGGTTCTCCATTGGAACCTGAGATGATGTCTGATGAGTACTACGCCATGGCTGCTGCCAAGAGAAGAGGTCTTGGTTTGGTCAAGTTCATCGGTAACTTGTACATCTTGAACATGTTGAATGACCAGGTCATTTTGCACTGCTTGAGGGACCAGTCCAAGAACGTCATCGACCCCTCAGAGGACTCGTTGGAGAACTTGGCCCAGTTGATCAAGACTGTGGGACCCAGATTCGAGACTTCAGAGCGCAACAGAGCTGCATTGAACATGATTTACGACAATATCGAACAGATCTTGGACAAGTGCCAGCTCTCGTCCAGAATCAAGTTCATGTTGATGGACTTGCAGGACTTGCGTAAGAGTAACTGGAAGGCTATCAAGCAGGAGTCCGGGCCAAAGACCATCAAAGAGATTCATAACGAAGCAGAGTTGAAGAGAATTGAGGATAGCAGAGCACAGGCCGAGAAGAGAAGACATAACAAGTCGGGCTACAACAGTGGAAATTACGGCGGCAATGACTCGAGATCCAACTCGATGAGAGGTGGTTCGTCTTGGGGTAACAAGAAGGACTCCAGAGGTCCTACTAAGGACTCCAGAGGCTTCACTGCAGTTCCAAGATCGCAGTCGAACAGACCACCCCTCGATCCCAGCATGAGCACTTCCACCATTTCGCCAAGAGAAAACTCTAAGAGAACGGACTCTATGGCGTCTAACATGTTTGCTGCATTAGATGGTGACGATGATGAGTCTGAAAGTACTGGACTCTAGGGTGGTGTCTGATGGCATGAGTTGAAACTTGCATTTCTATTTCTAGGAAATTTGTAGTATAGTTGCTGCGTAGCTATGGCGTTTGGAACTTTTTTGGTTATCATTGCAACGTGATATCATGAGGTGTGCCTGCCTGCCACCCGAGTGTATAGTCTGCATCCATATCATCTTCTACAACAAATGTAGATATCGTCTGATCAGGATTCGACGCCGGTGGTTCAGTGAGTAATTCTTGCTCCAAAAGCTCATCATATACAACTTCCAAGTCACTGCTCTCAGTATACTCCTTCACCACCACCTCTTTCGAGCAGTACTTTTTGATCAGGCGAATCAACTTCACTTGCGCTGGAACCTTTGGAAGTCTACAAAGGCGGTCAACCCAGACGCTGAGTAGCTTCACAGGATCAGTACTTGATTGCTTGAGTGCCTTCACAACCGATATGATCTTGGGTAGCTCGTTCAAATCAGTCAGCACGTACATACAAACGAAAAGAACAAGTTGCTTGAGAATAAACAAGGCCGACTCGTCTTTCTGAAGAAGTATTAGCATAGTATGAGCTGCGGCCTCTGACCTGAAGTCACTAACAGAAGACCTTGATAACGAAGGAAGTTCATCCTCATAGTCTGAGTATACCTTTCCGGGTTCAACATCACTGTCGTCTGAATAGTCCATGTGTATAGCCCAAGCATCACGCTTTTCATTGGCAAGAGCGGAATCCATAACTTTTGAAGCGTTTGACTCTTGATCTGAAACCTTTAAGATAGGCATAGTCACCTCGCTGTGTGTATCCCGTGAGGACGTATAATACTTTTCTTCTTTCGATTTCCTGGAGATGCCAGCATCTCTCAGGGCAAAATTTGATAGGTGGATTCCTTTCTTCACATCCATGTCATCATCAATGAGGGCCAGTGTAACTTCTCGAAGTCTTATGGTCACGACATATGAGGTGTCATTCTTCTGTGCG